>OZ017740.1:270566320-271288820 GCA_963969285.1 Odontomyia ornata
AGCGGGACACACCGCAGGGAGGAACACTTTCACCAATTGAGTGGATGCTTACTTTGCATGGTACATTGAAAACCATGGCATACACATGACGATGGAAATGTTGCGCTATCTTTAAATGAATACTTAATATCACCCGCTGCATTCACTACAAATGCTGTTGGTTAGGTCAGGTAACCAATATGAAGGTTAAGTGTTAACAAAGTAAAGTCATTTTTACTAGAAAGATCCAATTCCCAATGTTGGATTTGTCAGAAACAGTATGGGATAATTTAAAAGTTTAGAAAGCATACAAGAGAATATATGGTAAATAATTGTGCTCATCGAATCTTACCTCAAAGTAACTCATAATTTGTCCTTACGGGCATAGTAATGACAATATATCGGTACAGACTTCATGATCTTGACTATGTGTTTTGATAGAAGATAGTCGGATGCTATCTTAAATGGATGTAAGACAGACGCTGTGGCGGCTTAGAAATGCTTATAAAGATGGCTCCAAAATGAAAACAGGTTTGGATGCATCGGTGCACTCGTGCGATTTCACGGTTTCAAGCATTCGCAATATAAATCCTTACGTACTTGTTACGCTCATCGGAAACTTATTTACTACATCCAATAGGCCATAAAAGCATTGCACAACTGCACTATAAAATGTAAGGAAAGTTCAGCGATGCTACCTCTGTATAATTTTATGATAAAAACGGGTGAAAATTTACCGGAGTCTAGTACGTGTGCACGCATAATAGGCATAATAAGCAGACTCGAGCGAAAATCGGCAAGCACCAAACCAAAAGCCCTTGAGAGTACTAAACGACCACTGTCTCATAGCTGCACTCACCTAAAAAATATAAATTGTGATGGGGCGACCTATGTAGAAATTATACATATATTATTGAAAGGGAGACATTATTTTACCTCCTGTGTGTTATGCGGCTCTCTTAAAGGGAGATGGAAAATACATGGAGCATCATTCTTCTGTAGCAGGTAGGTCTAATAACGAGATATAACGAAGCGACTCGAACTCGCAATGGTAACAGACACATCTGAACTAAAATAAGAATACCTAACACTACCAACCACTGATAAAACTAGGTTCCATGTCTAAATATTGGACCTTAGTTGGTCTATGCGAGACTGAAGCCACCAAAATAACCTCACTTACCCTACCCCAATACCTTAAGTTCTCTTTCTTTTGATATTGTCTCTATATTTCACTGTAATTTTAAGACAGAAAGTGGAGAGTTCATGATGTAAGTACCCTCTTTTCAATGCATGACTGAATATATCGCCTTGCTAAAAAAAACATTATAGTTGGTTTGGAGGAAAATTATAAGGAAAAGACGAATTTAACATAAATTTAATATATTTAGTAAAAGACAGCTTATAAATGCATTTGAGTAATTTATCTTTGTTAATTTCAAACTCAATTTAATTTAATTCAATCTGCCTGAAGAAGAGTTGATTTATGTAATTTTTTTAAGCGTACATGACCTCACTTGTCTCTCTTTCACATTTTGAGCTTTATCATGGCATGCGATAAATTATTGATCAATCAATCTATGCATTTATTAATTTCCTTTGTTTTTAAGTGACGATTTCACTGAAAAGAACGCATTTTAGGACGATACATAAAATATGGCTTTTTCAACTTAACAATGAATTTTAATTGAGGGTCACAAAACCGAAAATCTTATGGTTTATTTAGTATATTTAAGTTGGTCGAAAAAGTTTATTTTTTAAAGAATTTAGTAATATAGTGTTGAAACAACCTGATCGTGAATGCTGAAAGAGCTATCATTACGAATTTGCTGAAAAAACAAAAAGTAACTTGTCAGCTTGATTATCAATGTAGTAACATAAATTTAATATATTTAGTAAAAGACAGCTTATAAATGCATTTGAGTAATTTATCTTTGTTAATTTCAAACTCAATTTAATTTAATTCAATCTGCCTGAAGAAGAGTTGATTTATGTAATTTTTTTAAGCGTACATGACCTCACTTGTCTCTCTTTCACATTTTGAGCTTTATCATGGCATGCGATAAATTATTGATCAATCAATCTATGCATTTATTAATTTCCTTTGTTTTTAAGTGACGATTTCACTGAAAAGAACGCATTTTAGGACGATACATAAAATATGGCTTTTTCAACTTAACAATGAATTTTAATTGAGGGTCACAAAACCGAAAATCTTATGGTTTATTTAGTATATTTAAGTTGGTCGAAAAAGTTTATTTTTTAAAGAATTTAGTAATATAGTGTTGAAACAACCTGATCGTGAATGCTGAAAGAGCTATCATTACGAATTTGCTGAAAAAACAAAAAGTAACTTGTCAGCTTGATTATCAATGTAGGCTTCAATACTAACCGATCAAACAAGCATAATTGTTAGAAGTTGACGAATAACTGTTATATGATCATATGAATAATAATTTTTTGATTAAAATCTCGATGGTGTGAGTTAACTTATGAACATACTCGTATTTTGATAATCTAGTATTTTTGAATTACCACGTAAAAGTACCTCAGGTAATGTCGTACTTCGATGCCAAAAAGCAAACCTTTTCAATTTTTTTTTTTGCTTTCTCTCTTTCCTTTATAAGTAATTTATAATATTCCAAACTTCCGTTATGTGTAATTGTGTTCTTCTTCTTCGTAGCACTATAGCCCCTCTCGGGCCTTCACTTCCTGCAAATAGGCGCCTCCAACTGTCTCGGTCCATTGACCGAGTCCTCTAATTTAGGAATCCGACCAGCGATGAACTGTCTTCGTCGACCGAGAGACCAGCGTTTCCTCGGTTTTCCCACTGGTCTCCGCCCTTCAGTTCTCCTAACGAATACCTTTTTGGGTATCCGTTTTCGTCCATGCGGTTCACATGGCCAGCCCATTGCAGTTTCCGCAGTCTTACAATCGTTGAGACGTCCGGCTCGTCGCAAATTTTATACAGCTCATGGTTGTATCAAATTCTACATTGGTCCCCGTCTTGGTTCGATCTAATAATCCACCTCAGGACCCATTACTCAGAGGCGTTTAATATATTTACGGATGATTGGGTTACGGTCCATGTTTCACACCCATTGCATAGCACAGTTTTATCACAGATTTGTTTATGTGGAGCTTTGTTTTCCTGTGTATGCAGCTGGTCTGCAAGATTGTCAAAAGCAAATAATACAACTTTTTGCGAGCTGCATTCTTCGGGATATTTCATCTCATTCATTACCGGTTCTCGTTATTTTCGCGCCTAAATAGATAAGTTTGCCAACATTTTCGATATTGTATTTGCCAAGCGAGATACTTTTCCAATGTATCCAGGCAGGGCACAAGACAATTCTCATCACCCGATGTAACAATCACTAACTCAAATAACTTTACCAAATATTTGAAAATTGGCAAAAATCACCAGCAAAAGTGGTCATACCCTATTGAATTCGAATTAAATTTCAGGCTTGGAAGGAAGAAAGGAACTTAATACCAAACAGAAAAGGAATTCTAGAACATATTAATACCACTCAATTCAATGAGAATCTACAACACAATGTTGAAAGCATAAATAACCTCATCAAAAACAACCTCTTGGATGTAAGTAAGTTCAAATTTAACGAAAAACCCTGGTCGAACAAAGAACTTAAAAAACTATGGAGGAAAAAAACAAAAGCCTGGAAAAACTTCTGCAAGCTATGGAGTTCAAACAACAACAAAAATTTAAGAGATCTCTAAGGCACATGGAGAATAGAGGTACAGAAAAATAAACATTCTATATGGAACGAAAAAATAGACGAAATCAATAATGGAGGGAATACGAAGGATTTTTGGAACCTAATAAATTCCATCAAAAAAAAATAATTATAGTATAAACAGGTCACAGTGGGATCTACAAAACAATAAAAATTCCCTAAGAATGATTAAAGAAAAACATCAATCTCTCTCTAACCAATGGAATTGCACTCAACCAGTTAATCATAAGGGTGTTGACCCTTTCCACATTAGTGAGTTCCTACAAGCGTAAAAAAAGAACTCGCGGAACAGACTTAATATACTACAATATGATCAACTCCCTAAACCACAACAACAAAACTTCACTCCTAAAGTCTCTAAATCACAGTTTCAAAAACAAGCACATTCCCGAAATACTTAGAAACATACGCATTATTCCGATTCGAAAAACAAGATAAACCCCTGCACGTTTATGAAAACTACAGACCTATTTCCCTGATTCTTCTTCTTCATCTTAGCACTACAGCCCCTCTCGGGCCTTCGCTTCCTGAAAACAGCGCCCCAACTGTCTCGGTCCATTGACCGAGTCCTCCAATTCCGAAATCCGAGCAACGATGAACTGTCTTCGTCGACCGAGTCAGACCTGCGTTTCCTCGGTTTCCTCACTGGCCTCCGCCCTTCAGTTCTCCCAATGAATACTTTTTTGGGTATCCGTTGTTCGTCTATACGACTCATGTGGCCAACCATTGCAGCCCATTGTATTGAATTCGCCATTGGTCCCCGCATAGTTTCACTCCGTTTATTCGCCTCAGGACTAGGAGCTATGTTTTCCTGTGTATGCAGCTGGCCTTCAAGATCATCAACACTGAATAAAATATTTTATTTGCGAACTGTATTTTTCAGCGCACTTCATCTCATTCATTACGGTTCTCGTTATTTTGGCGCCTAAATATACAAATTTCCCCACCCATCTGCGGTTCATCAAAAATTTCATACAGCTCATGGTTGTGTCGAATTCGCCATTGTTCCCCGTCTAGCTTCGTTCCAATTATTCGCCTCAGGACCCGTCGCTCAAAGGCGTTCAATATATTTGCGGATGCTTAGGTAAGAGTCCATGTTTCACACCCATAGCATAACACTGGTCTTATCACAGATTTGTATACTTTGAGCTTTGTTTTCCTATGTATGCAGCGGGTCTTCAAGATCGTCAATACTGAATAAAATATTTTATTTGCAAGCTGTATTCTTCGGATTATTTCGTCTCTTTCATTGCCCGTTTTCATTATTTTGGCGGCGAAATACACAAATTCGCTAACATTTTCGATACTGTATTCGCCAAGTGTGATATTTTGTGCATTTGTACTATGTTTCCTCGATTGCGTCATGAGCTTTGTTTTACTTTCATTGATCTGTAGCCCTACTAGTTTTGCTTCGCTGTCGAGTTTCAGGAAAAGTTCTTTGGTAGTTGTTAATGACCGTAACAAAATGTCGTCCGCATAGGCTACTACTTGGCTCGACTTGTATAGTTATGTACTTCGCGTATCGACAAGTAGCTTCCGTATGACGTACTCCAGTGCCAAATTGAATAGCAATGGGGCCAGCCCATCTCCCTGCTTTAGTCCGATATTTGTGTCAAAGACATCGGTGAGTTGGTTATTAATGCGGACATAGGAGGTCGTCGACGTCATTGTGATTTTGGTAAGACGGACTAATTTGGCTGGGATACCATAGCAAAGCATTATTTCGTACAGTACGTAACGATCAATACTGTCGTATGCTTGCTTGAAGTCAACGAAAATTTGGTGTACGCCTGTGTTGAACTCCCAGCATTTTTCAAGTAACTGCTTGGCAGTTAACAATTGTTCTATTGTTGATCTACCTACCCTAAAACCACCTAGATACTCCCCAATAATACTATTGGCATATGATCCGATTTTATTTTCTAAGATTTTAGAAAATGTTTTGTACGCCGTACAAAGTAGTGATATGCCTCTATAATTTTCGCACTGTAGCTTGTCACCTTTTTTGTGGATAGGGAATATAATTGATTGGCTCCACTCTTTCGGCATATGTTCTTGTGCCAAATGTACTGGATGACTTTGTGAATCACACAAATCTGCGAACAAAACAACTCGCTCAATTTTAACTGCTACGCGTACAGGAGTGGTAAATCAGCTAACATCTGCATTAATGCTGTCCTCAGTCTTACAAAAAAGTCCACTAACACTGATTCAATTATGGCTATCACTTGTGACATAGCTAATGCCTATGAGAGAGTTGATGTCCCCTTTCTGCTAAGTACCCTTAAGAATCTAAATATCAGCCACGATTACCTAGACTGGATATACAACTTTCTTTCAAACAGAAATCTATTTCTTGGCAAGGACAACATGACGCTCAACAATGGCCTACCCCAAGGAGATGTCTTAAGCCCTCTCCTTTTTAATCTTTATCCGTCTGAACTCCGCAATATCTCAGACAGTTCCACAACTCTGGAACAATACGCAGATGACTTTGTAATTATCTGCAAAGGTAAAGGCAAACAAGCAACCTTAGAAGCCCTACAAGTAAAATTTGATTTTTTCATCAAAAAATGCAACCAACTGAAACTCCCTCTTAACATTAGTAAATCTCAAGCAATAGCCTTTTCCGTTATAAAAAAAAACCGCCCCAAGCCCTTAAATATGGTAACAACATTATTCCGTGGGTCAAAGACTTCATGTTCTTAGGTAGACACCTCAACCATCAAAACTTTATCAATATCTTACACAAAGAACAGACAAAAAAAGCAAAAAAAACCATTAATATAGCTTTCAAACTTTCACACTCCCCGCGCCATGGTCTGTCGCCGTCTAAAGCTGTCAACACGTTCAGATCGATTATTAGACCTAAAATCGAAGCAAATTTGCCTAACTTAAATCTACCTCCGAAATATTATTACAAGCAAACTGACGCTCTAAAAGCCAAAGCCCTCAAAAGATGTTCAGGCATCCCAAATACTGCACCCAACATCATTTCTCTAGCTATGGCAAAGGAACTACAGGCCCACCTCAGAGTACAACAGGTTGTTGCTAAGGAAATAGCCAAAAGCCTACATGTGGAAGACTTTAAGAGCACAGTGATAGATAATTCCTCGTACTCTATCTATTCTCATATTTACTTCAAATACAAAAGATTCTTTAACAATACGTGCTATGGAAACAAACTTCCCGTGGCTCAGGACATTAAAATTCAAGTTGATAGCTTTATGAGCAACATAACGGAAAACCTACCCAAACTTAAGCATAATAATTTCCTCTTCTCAATAGAAAAACCCCTAAATTCACAAATTCATTACTACCAAATTCAGACAAGTCCTCATGGACGCCCCGAACATCACCTTTATATTATACTGGATTCCTAAATCCGAAAATTTTCCAGATCATATAACAGTTGATAAAGCAGGTAAAGACGCCATCATGACAGGCGTAGCTGCAAATTACTATACTGAATGGGATGACACAGTAGACCTAATAAACATTGAAATCAATACAGAACGGGAGGCGTATTATACCAATGAAATTAGCAAACTCAAATCCTGTCCATGGCTCCAAACCAACCTAGTCTTTAGACCCAAACCATGGTTTCAAACAATTATTGGCAGTAGCAAAGTTCAAAAACAACTAAACTGATTACTCATCAATAGAGCGTATAATTTAACCAGACTCAAGAAAGCCAAAATTGCGTCCTCCAAAAACTGCAAGTTGTGTAACTCCATAGATGTCTTGGAACACAGAATTTTCAACTACCAGAAAGAAGAACTACGAAATACTCGGCCAGTATTATCCCAGGCTTTTAAATCCTTTAACCACTATTTCTCTCTCTTGCACTTAGTTTAAATCCAAACTTTCAGCTAACATACCCTAACTTGTACTAAAACACTAAACAAAAATAAAACAGTCAAGCTCTATGCACAGTCAAAGCATAAGCAGCCTAGTAAAGGCCACAAATTATCATAAGTCCAAAGGATCAAGTCAAAGCATAAGCAGCCTAGTAAAGGCCACAAGATATCATAAGTCCAAAGGACCAAGGTCGTACATCTATGGCGTGTGCACTCAAGCCATAGCCAATATTTTTACCTAATCAATGATTAGGCTGAGGAAAAAAAGTGTGATACTTTGGGTATTTGAGGTATTTTTCCTCGACTGCGTTATGAGCTTTGTCTTATTTTCATTGATTTGTAGCCCTATTAGTTTTGCTTCGCTGTCGAGTTTCAGAAAAAGTTCTTTGGCGGTTGTCAACGACCGTGACAAATGGTTGATGTCGGCCGCATAGGCCACCACTTGGCTAGACTTTTATACTAGCGTAACTCTTGTATCGACAGGTAGCTTACTTATGACATAATCTACAGCCAAATTGAATAGCAATGTGGCCAGCCTATCTCCCTGCTTTAGCCCGATATTTGTGTCAAAGGCGTCGGTGAGTCGGGTATTGATGCGGTCTTGGGAGGTTGTCGGTGTCCTTTTCATTTTGGTAAGACGGACAAATTCGCTGGAACACCAAAGCAAAGCATTATTTGGTATAGTACATAATGATCAATACTGTCCTGGTATGTTGAACTCCCAGCATTTTTCAAGTACCTGCTTGACAGTGAACAATTGGTCTATCGTCGATCTACCTGCTCTAAACCCACCTTGATACTCCCCAATAATACTGTTGGTGTATGATCCGATTTTATTTTCCAAGATCTTTGCAAATATTTTGCACGCCGTACAAAGTAGTGATATGCATCTATAGTTTTTCCGTTGTTGATTGTCACCTTTTTTGTGGATAGGGAATATAATTTTGGCTCCACTCGTTTGGCAGGTGTTCCTGTTGCCAAGTGTGCTGGAGGACTTTGTATGGCTTTCTGAAGACCGCTGCCACCATAGTTTTTAAGCTCCACTGGAATATCATCAATGCCCGGCGCTTTATTTTTTTGGACCTTGATTGTGGAATTAACTTCATCCAGAGCAGGTAGGGTCAATGGAAGCTCTCCGGAAATATCTATAGTCTCCGACGTTGTGGATGTATGCGGAGGATTAAGAAGGTTCTTTAAATGTGATGCCCATCTTCCCGTAATCCTGTTTTCATCAGCAATTATGTTGCCGATATCATCTCAGCAGAGCGTATTCTTAGGCTAATAACCTCGCTTCAAGCTGTTCACTACTTTGAATGCTTGTCTTGTGTTGCTGCTCGCTAGACTCACACCGATGCTTCTCAATTGGTCATCATAGTATTTTCTTTTCTTAATTCGAATGATCTTAATCGCTACTTTTCTGAGATAATGTTCTCTCTTCCTCCTGGTTTTCCTACCTAAATATTTTTTGTACGCCTGATTCTTATTGTCTAACCATCTTGGTATTTGTCATCGAACCAGTCATTCCTTTTGCGCTGGGCTTGGAGACCAATCGTCTGTTCTGCCAGGTCATAATTGTCAGTTTCACTTCCGTCCATAGCTCGTTGCTTGTTTTTAGCGATGTACTTGTATCTGATAGGATAGGAGCTAGCTGGTATTCGAGGGTCTCCATGAATTTTGGCCACGGTCGTGTTTTACGACAAATAATTTCTATATTATTTTCACTGGCAGCAATAACAATGAGAAGAATGAAAGAATTCGATTTCTGCAAGTGACCTCTATAGAGAAAAGTTTACGAGCTCGCAATTTTTAGAACAACATAAATAACCAATAATCATTTTTGCTTATAAATACCTATTTTTAATAGATCGGCAAACTTTAATGAAAACCCAGTTGATTCGTTTCGTTACAATTCCCCTTACCGAAATCTGGTTGTTGTGTTTTTGAATTACCCTACAATCGATACATCAACTTTAAGACTTAATCAGTATTTTATTGTTTTATCCTCTCGAAAATATCTTTCAGACTAGTTTGTAAAGATTTTCATTTATGTCGTAATATAATCAGTAAGGTGCTAATCAATAATACATTTAATTTTTTTCCATACAATCATAAAACTCTAGGAAATATCAGAGTTACAAGAGCAAATTTCTAGTCCCAAAAATGTACGCAAACCTCATACCAAATATATCGAAGCGAAAAACAAATTTAATTTCGATTAATTTATTTCGCCCGGTCATTAGTTTTGACGAAGTTCACCAAACTTATTCCTACTTTCATTTAAGTTCTCGATTTATATGCGGTTACTTACAATACTGAGTCGGACAATTTTCAACTAATTGTAATCATTTTCAACCAAAAATTTAAATTAGACTCTGCTTTTGCATTTATAATTTTAAATCCAATTATACCGAGAATAAATATTAGATTTGACATTGTAACACTAAACACCCCCCGATTGCTCATGCTAATAGCAAAATCTTATCGCTAACATACTGTAATAAACTTCATATACTTGTCGAATTGTAAGTGGGGACATAGGGCAGTAACATTTCTTGCAATCATTGCGCAAATTATTCTGGTTTGTACAGTTAGGAGGTAAGAGTGATGTGTCGGGACTGTGGATTCTATGGACTTTTGTAATTAGAAGTAAACATTTTCAATCAAATTGGAATTTTTGTGAGTGATTAAGCGATTGTAAGTTTCTATCGTGTAACAAAGAGCAGTTTCAGTGAAATATCTTCGTTTGCAGTGCAGATAATTATTGTATCACTGTCAGCTCATCAAGAAATTTTGTGTTGACAGATTGCTACATATAGCAATTTGCTTACTATTTTTTGTTTTTGGGTTCTGAATATAAAGCATACCTGGTGTTTTTAAGCGGTACTTATCAAAAAAAAAGCTAAAGAAATTACAATGAAATCTGAAACGAAAACAGCAGGTCAAAGGTAAATAAACAATAAAACTGCAAGAAACTACTCGAATGTCAAACCAATTTACTGCAATTCTAGTGTCGATGACATTTTAAAGGATGAGGAAATTTTCCCTCCATTTCGTGATGGGCCGTTGACACCTTACCGGAAATCGGCGTCTTTCTGCTGGAAACGAATGAAATTGGCTTTGGAAAGTCCAGAATATATTCGCATGCAGGTATGATTATGCAAATTCATTGTAAAGAATATAACTAGGTGAAATATGTTAGAAAAGCCTTTGATTCTGATAACCATTTAATCTTCATACAACATTTTTAAAAATATTATTCGACGCATCTAATATATCTATTTATATACAAAAATCGGCATGACTCGATGTGAAAAGTATTTATCACTATTGACCTTCACCCCCAATGGTCAGGGCAAATTTCAGTGCATTTGATAATAGTATCGAAAGATGTTGATAACGTCAGAACATTTTGGGCTGATAAAAATCTGGAAAAATTAGTTCAAGATTCTGGTACAAGTGTATAATATATAATTTGTTTTGATATTGGTTATGATTAATTTTTTCGGGCAAGTTGCTTTGCAACTATCTTGGTACAATTTACTTTATGATAACTGAGAAATACTGCCCAGTGCTTTAAATTTTAAGCGGTTTGTTGAATGAACATTGATAGAACTTATTAAAAAAATTGTTACTCAATGAATTACGATGTTACCAGAGGTTAATATGCATTCATTATTATCTGGGTGTTTTTATTTTACCATGGCAGAAACTATTTATTTTTTATTATTAATCCCTCTTCGTAAGAAACTTATGAGTTATTGAATGCTGCAGAAAAAGATTAAGTAGTAGTAAGTGCTTTAACAATGAAGAATTGTCTCCATCTATGTAAGATCTCAGCTTTCAATTATTTTGCTCACAAGCCCAAGACGGGAGCATCACAGAATAGGATACTCTGGATTATTATTTTGAACAAAACAATATTCTCATTGGGATATTAAAAAGCTGAGTAGACAGCAACAATTTTCCTGGTGACATAAATCGACAAATTGGATTATACATCTATTGCACAAATAAGATATCGTTCAAATATATGAGAAAGATCGAGGTGTCATTTCATAAGTTCAAAACAGCCATCATTGATTCTACGTGTAGCACTCGTTGCGTGTAGACGTGTTTTTAATCGATCCTGTCATTAATTTTAAAAATTAATTAATTTTTCACAAAAGTCAGTTTCAAAAAATTGAATTAATTTTTTGTAAGTCAGTCGAAAGCAAATTTTGATTCTCATTGGAAAAAGCATTTATCGTCGAAGGAATCGACCCACGGATTCATCGAATATTATCTAACTTCGATAAATCGACAAAAGCAAATAAGCCGAAGACTAACTCGGGACTGCTGTATGGAGGAGCCCGACGGCTTCCCTCCGTTGGGGGGGCGGGGAAAATAGCAATGCGAAATTGGCGGCAAGCGTCAATAAACAAAGACACACGAGTACCCAGAACTACGCAGATAGCGGCCGTAAGACTCAAGTAGTCGAAGATAAGCAAAAAGTGAGTCGACTTCAAGCTAAACTACAGGAATTGGAACTACGACTGAAAACATTCCAAGATATCTACGAGAGAGCAAAGAAAGTTCAAGATGCAGATGCGGTACGACAGATAAATACGGAAACTAAGCAGAAGAAAGCTGTCCAACAAGTCATCCCAGAAGATATACTAAGTGCTGGAGGCGCTAACGACAGCCAGAACTACTATGCAGCGCTGGACGGACTCCAACAAGAAATGGACGTTGACGAAGGTACTGAAGGTAATGTTAGTCAAGAAAATGATAATTTTATACTTTATTTAAAAAATAAAAAATAAGGAGAAGAAACCAGCCCGCAGTTCTGTTGGTCCTCCTCAAAAAGTTGCCAAAAATACAGAGAAAGTTCCGCCAATTAATGTGTTCGGTCACAGCGGAAAGGACATGGTTCGGCTATTGGCAGCCGAAAACAAATTAACAAATTTCGAGATTAAACGAGTCAATGCCGAAAAGTTAACTATCAAAACGAAATCACTGCAAAAATTCTCTAAATTCTGGGGAGGTTCCACAGTTCACATATATTCCGAAAAGTGAGAAGAACCAAACCTTCTTGCTGAAGGGCTTGGACTACGGAGAAGATACCGTCGATCTTCTTCAAGTGCTCAAGGAAGCAGCACCAGATATTGAATTCATCTCGATTAAAACGTTTGCGATAAGAAGGTCGACGGTAGAAAAAAAAATTTACCCCTTTATATAGTGCAAATATCAAATCAAGCGCTCTTCAACAAATCAGATATTTGAATTTCCGAGTGGTGAGGTGGGAACGCCTCCAGAAACGAAAAATCAACCAGTGCTGTCGCTGCCAATGATTTGGGCATTCGGCTGCCAACTGCGCCATGCATTACCGATGCGTTAAATGCAAGGACGTGCATGCTCCCGGTGAGTGCAAATTGGCTCAGACGGAGCCAAAAGAGAAATTATACTGTGTTAACTGCGGAGTTTTTGGTCACCCGGCATCATATCGAGGATGCTCCCGATATCAGGATGCGAGATTAAAATCTGTCCCAAAGCAAACACAACTTCACCGCAGTGTCTTAGCTCCGAACTTCGTCAAGCCCGGAGTATCATTTGCACAAGCCGCTAGAGGACCAGCAGAAAATGCGGTAAATAGTGTAAATAATGTAAGTGGCAATAATGAGCTGCTTCTCAAAATTTTACAGCAATTAAATTCTCTATCGGAAAGAATTCATAAACAAGATACAAAAATTAATCTTGTTTTTCATCGGTTAGGGGTTTCAAATGCCTCAAAATAAGTTGTCATCCAGTCACATTCCCATGGATAGGATTCGTCTCATTTCGATCAACATCAACTCCATTGTTACTATACATCGGATTGATTATCTCCTTGAATTCATTGTTAAGCAAAAGCCTGACATCATGCTTCTCACCGAAACCCACCTCAATTCATGGCACTCCATGACATTCAAGGATTTTGAGTTCGTAAGGAACGATAGGGTAATAGGTGATGGAGGAGGTGGCACCGGGATATTGGTTCGAAGACCCGATTGTTTCCAAAATATTGAAAAAGTCGAATTCAAAACCTTTGAATCTCTTGAAGTGTCCGTTGTCAAAACCTCACTGCCAGGTGGGGATAACCTCTTCGTTATCTCTGCCTATGCAACTGGTGGAACTGTTCTCAAGCTCATCGGTTGAATTTCAAAAAAATAGACTGGGTAAATTTTCAAAATAAGTTTAATCGGGAGTACCAGAAGCAATGTCACCCTTCTGATGATGTCGCGTCAACAATATTTATCGACGATTTTTGGACTACAACCATCCCTCGTTGGCTTTGTTGAAATTACACCTGAAGAATGTCCGGAACTTAATCCGTTCATAGTTCAGGAGTGAGGTCAGCAATCAATGGGCGGAAAAATTGAGGGATATTAGCACACAGGACCCAGATGGCGTTTTTGCGAAAGTGAATAGCATATTCCGTAAGAAGTCTGGAGTGAAGGTATCGAATCTTGAAGCCACTAGTGATGAGATAAATCTTCTGGATAGGGCTGGTATCGAAATTGATAGTACGACTCCGAATAGAAATGGAAACAGGATTATTTGTGAGGGATTGCATAAACTTGCCCTGATTGGAACACATTTTAAATTGGTTCATCTATCAAACCCTGAGAGAGGGAACGAAATATCTCCAGAGGTCGTTGAAGCAAAAGTTTCTGACTTCAAATCTAGCCTGAACGGCCAATCAATTCTTCATTTCAATGAAACATTAACATCTGACCTCATACCGAGCTTGAATCTTATTGATTATTTTGTCGGCTTCGAATTGGTTGATAAAGCAGCTAAACTGGCCACAATAGAAGTCGAAAAGGTCGACTCATTTCTGGAATGGGACGACTCTATCAAAAAGATCAACAACTCCATTAACATAGAATGGCATGAATACTACCGAAAAAACATCAAAAACCTAGCGTACAGCCCTTGGCTTCAAACAGACCTCATTTTCAGAACCAAACCATGGTTCCATGATTTCACACCAAGCAGCAACATCCAAAAACAAATAAATAGAATCCTACTCAACTGAACCTACAATCACAAAAGATTAAAAAAAGCAAAAATAGTTACATCTCAAGGATGTAAGTGGTGCGGCATAACAGACGATCTTGAACATAGAATTCTAAACTGTGAACACTTTGAAACTCTAAGGAACAAGTATGAAATCTTCCAAAATAACTATCCAATAGCAAAATTTTTCAATAAAAACAACGAGGAAGCACTGACTCAATTAATCGCCTTTTTTTTGAAGAAACAAACTAAGAACTATAACTTCACGCGAGTAGTCCTCTCAATTCACAAAAACTAACTTTTAACCTTCCAAGAAAAACACTCAATCCAATAATCTACTAACCATTCCAAACGGATACTAACACACTAACACAGTAAAATCACAAAACCAATAAAGAAAAACTGGAAAAAAAAACACTATATTACCATAAGTCCCTGGAGGACATTAATCGATACATCGGTGGCTTGTGCTCTTAAGCCATAGCAGTGTAGTGTAAGCATTCTTTGGGGAGCGCCGCCCCCATGGAACCGAGGATATGGGGAGCGCCGTGAGGTTCCCTCCTGGGATGACAGGTAACGACTCTGATTGGATCTGGACTACGCTTTGGACAACGAACTGGAAATGACGCTTTGGGCTGGCGGATGTGATGGTTTGGACCTAGTTGCTTTGCACAGTAGCGCCGAGGTGAAACTTGTGTGTGAACGGCTCCAATTCAACTATCATACCGTCTCCGCCCCGGTTAAAACCTTGGCAGGCCTCGGAGTACGTTCGAAGTTCGCACCATTGGGTTGGTGGTGTAGGTTCGGTTGAGACAGACTCCCGATTAGCGCTGGTCTGGCTCTGAGCACTTGTCCCCATAAGGGCTTGTGCCAACCCTTGCATGGCCTCTCTGCTCTGCAAAGATAACCATGGGACCAAAAAGGCGACTACACACAAGAACGGAGATAGCGGCTCCGAGGGGGGACCCAACAAAACTGGAGCAAACAAAATCAAATATACCCAGAAAAAAATCACAAATACCCAGAAAAAGAAACGAAGAATAATAACGAAGACGCAACCAGCGGTTGCAGCCACGATGTCAACAGTACATCGCGAGCGGTACTAACAATGACAAAAACGAAGACTAACACAACGACAGTGAAGACGGACGAAAAACGAAGAATACAGACTGAGATTCCTGCGGCGTTCGGGCGCAGCAAAAAAATGATGCGAATGCCCGAGCGTCTTATTAAGGAGAAACGGGAAACTCTGCAGGATACTTCAGGTGTTCGAGCGGTGGGAGATAACATAAAGAGCACCGAAAATTCGATTGTCACTGCTGCGATCGTTACCGAAGCGACCGATGCAAGGGTCACAAATCCCGACATTGCAACGAAAAATCCAGAAGCCAACGAGGAGATTACGGCACTAAAAGCAAAGAGTGACCAGACACCGCGTGAATGCACCGCCAAAGTTGAAAATGTGGCGGAAGTACTGCACTCAGAAACGGAACGCGATAATCTCTCCCAAGGATGGTTGCAAGGTACAATTGCGGCCCAGCGATATGAAGAAGAAAGACTACTCCGAAAAGCGGGAGATGTTCTGAAAAGAATACAAGCTGCATGCGACTCCCCAAAAATCAGCAAAGCAACAAAGGAAGGGCTCCTTGAACTAGAGGAGCTCCTAGATCGCATAGGGCACTCTCGGAGAAGCTGGTTAAGGGCCGAAGACGAAGAGAAGACTAAAGAGGCGCTTGGGGCGAAATCTAAAGGCGACACGCAGATAGCTCCACCATTAAACGTCAATAAAAGAATGGCGTCTAGCCCAATTGAAGGAGATCGGGATAAAAGAAGGAAGGAAGAGGCACTTGAAGGGCGTGGAGCACTAGATCAGGGGTTCCAGACAGTGCTTACAAAAGGAGCGAAGAAAGCTGCAAAGAAACTCCTTCAAAAAAAGCCAGAAAGTAAAGTTTGTACGGACGCCCAATTACAAAAAGGACCTGATGCAAAGCAGGAGAGGCAGAAGCCCCGACGAAGACCCCGGCAGCAGGCACTGCTTGTAAAACCCCAAGATGGCCGATCCTACGCGGAGGTACTGCGGGACATCAGGGGAAACGTAAGGCCCGAAGATACCAATACTACCATTAAAGTAGTACGACCAACGCGGTCGGGCCACATACTGGTAGAATTCGGAGCAGAGGCCGGCAATAAAGATGCATTCTGTGACGCAGTAAAGAAAGTCCCCGGCAAAAGCGCAACTATAGCCCCGCTCGAGCCGATAGCAACGATCGAAATACGAGACATAGACTGCGTGACGGATCTGGCCGAGGTAGAAGAGGCCATCAAAAAGGAGTTCCCTAGCGTGGGAAGGATCAAAGCGAGACTGACACCAGAAAACAACAGGGGACAACGCATGGCCATAGTTGACTTGACCGAAAGGGACGCCGAGCGGTTCCTGAACAAGGGCAAAGTACGAATTGGGTGGGTTGTCTGTAGGATACGGCGAAGAGCAACGCCTCTTCAATGTTTCAAATGCCTTGGTTATGGTCACACCACACAAGTATGCAAAGGACCTGATAGGAGTTCCCTATGTTACAAATGCGGTGAAATGGGACCTTCAAGAAAAGAGTGTACGAAGGAGGCACACTGTATTCTTTGCCGGGTGTTCCAGGAAGCCCTAACCAAGGCAAAATCAGAGCTTCGATGACCCGCGTCCTGCAGCTAAACCTACACCGCAGTTCAACCGCCCAAAATCTGCTTGAGCAGTTTGCGAGGGACATGAAAGCCGACTTCTTGCTGCTGAGTGAGCAACACCATAATAAAAGTCCTGCATTATGGTACTCTGATGAAACTGGTACTGCCGCCATCTGGGTTCGGGGAACAGTGACTTTCAAGCGGAGAGTTGTGGACGGGGGGATGGTTTCGTGTGGGTTCGGTGCTCAGGGATCACCTCCTTTAGTGTGTACCTAACGCCTAACGAGTCGATATCATCTTTCCAAGCCAAGCTTAATACTTTGGAGGGCACTGTCTCAAACGCAGAGGGTAAAGTCCTCATTGGGGGCGACTTCAATGCTAAAGCAATCGAATGGGGCATGCCTCAGACGGATCCGCGGGGAAAACGAATCCTGGAAATGGTGGCCAGGACGGCCCTCGTCGTACTAAACTCCGGAAACACGCCGACTTTCCGCCGTATTGGCTGTGAGGGAACGATACCGGACGTGACATTCGCCTCGGAGTCCTTAGTACGGAGGATACACAACTGGAAAGTATTAGAGGACTACTCAGCCAGTGATCATCAGTGCATTCTGCTTGAGATAAGTGATGCTGTCTCCCGACGTCCGTGCTCTCGGCCTTCTACAACTCTTCACACAGCTGGAACTGGAGGAGGCAGTCCTCTCCTTGAAAGCGAGGAAGGCTCCAGGTCCAGATGGTGTTCCAGCTGAGGTGTTGCGGCTCGTCTATCACCATTGTCCTGACTTGCTGCTCAGCACACTCAACGCTTGCCTACGGGACGGGGTTTTCCCTGTACGATGGAAGGTGGCGAGGCTCGTGCTGATCAGCAAGGGGAAGGGAAATCCCGAATCGCCGTCTGCATACCGCCCGTTATGCATGCTAGACGATGGCTGGGAAAGTGCTAGAGAAACTCATCAAGGGAAGACTCACTGACGCGATTCGTGCTGCTGGGGACCTATCTCCTCGGCAGTACGGCTTTAGAGCAGGACGATCCACCATTGATGCGTTTGCAGAGGTGGTGAATGCGGTCCAAAAAGGCAGAGACATATAGTCGCACCAAGCGACGGATCGTCCTGTTGGTGACACTCGACGTCAGGAATGCCTTCAACTCCGCTAGATGGGTGGATATTCTGGACACGCTGGAAAACTCTTTTCAAGTTCCAGAATATCCAACGCGGCTTTTGAGGAACTACCTTAAGAACCGAAGCCTGCTCTACGACACGACACAGGGCCGACGAAGGATGGAAATTACATCGGGTGTTGCCCAGGGATCTATCCTTGGTCCGGACCTGTGGAACGTGTCTTACGACGGGCTACTGAGACTTGAGATGCCAGATGAGTCGCGCTTGGTCGGCTATGCGAATGATGTTGCGGCTCTGGTCGCTGGACGCACCGTTGAACAAGCGCAACTTAGGCTAGGTATGCTAATGCGCCGAGTGAGAGACTGGATGACTGCTCGCGGGCTGAGTTTAGCACTGGAGAAAACCGAAGTGGTCATCTTGACAAAAAAGAGAATCCCTAGAGTAAGTGTAATGATTTTCAACCTTCAACTCGAACGCGGAACCGACCTCTCATCGGTTCTAGACGTTAAGTCTGAGTAGTGCCAACGGATGGTACCAACAGGTCAACCAATCCGTGCACCGTAATCCATTCACGCGGTGACTGCTTGTCGGCCAGCTAGTTCGGAGAGGATTTCGGTCGCGGGTCTCCGAATGGATTACGCTCAATTACAATATTTCAGTCACCTGAACTTGCCCGTTTTCTAAACGCGTCAACAATTACTCATCCAGAACGAGAAACCTACATTACGTTAGTTCTGGATGTGATCTATCCACAGATCTCAAATCAAAAACGCTACAAAATCCCATAGGCGCGTTACCGATTCACCGACGCGGTACCGAAAAATATACTACTCGAACTTAGACCGAAGAAAACTACTCTAAAGAAATGGCGAAACAAGCAAAGGTACCGCGTACCGCGCGCGACGCGAAACCGACTTCAGCGGATTTGCAGAAACCCTACCCTCGCGACGGCATACTTACCCTACACTCTCTGTTCCCACTGAAAAAGAAGAGTCACTGAAAAGGAAAGTCGTGGGTTAACTTTTAGCAATTCATTCTTAGTTTATTCTGAGATACAGACAAAGCAAAATCCTTTTAATGCTGATTGTAATAGAAATACATACTAGCATATTTCTATGCGAAGCATTCACAAAGAGTGGTCTAACTAGTAAATTATACCTTAAATTTCCCAAGTGAAATAAAGTACTTCCAAAATAAAGTACTCTGAAGATGTAATTCAATAATTAGAAATATATGGAAAAAGATAAAAATGAAATAAATGATTTGCCTTTCTCTACATAACACAAAAATCTTTGAAAACTTGGTATGGTCGGTAAAATTTAATAACTACTTTAAAACAAAAGTAATAAGTACAAACAAAGTATCAATATTAGATATCGCGTATTTACTTTGCCTTCAACCATTTCATAAAGTGTAACATAGAATTATGCACATACAACCCCCAATATGGTTGCATTTGTTTTTGAACCATGTGAGTTATAAAATTTTACTAACGACTACCTTTTGATTTGGTGAGGCGCAACTTAAAAACTTAGTGATTGACCTATTAAACCTAAGATAAACTAACTTAAAACGTTTGAATCATAATAACTAATTTGATTCGCTTATATGGCAACAAACATATTTTTTGTATACTTAATAGATTTGATTTATAAATATTGATAAAAATGTTACCTAAAGTTTGATATATTTTCAAAATATGCTAGAGAATGGTTTGTGTGTAATAATAAAAATGTATAGAGACAGTTTTGGGATTTTAATAAGAGTCCTATAATATATAGTAGAACTATCTGCCTAAATTTGTGTCCCTTACTATCAATAATATTAACATAATTTGTTTCTAGTCTCTTTTTGTTGCTTTTCTTGTTTTGAAATAGTATAATTATTAGTCTACATTACTTAGTACCGAAATAGAGATACTTTCTGTTTTTTCTTTTTTTTTTCTAATAGTAATTATAGTAATAATAATGTCTCCTTATGTTCACTTCGCATATACTTAATCAATAAATTTCAAGTATCTATCTCGTTGCGTCTATTGCATAACTAATCGTTTTTCATCTTTAGGGGTTCTTTAATTTTTAAGGTGTTCAATCACACTTGAAATTATATTTACTTAATTTCTTTTGTTTGTTAAAGAATTCTAATTAGCTGCTTACACCTTGTCTATAATTTCCATTCGGTCAAAAATGCAGTCAATGTTTTCTTGTTTTTCTCAACAATTTTGGACACCGTTTAAGGAACATAAACTGCATTGGAATAATTCGATTATTTGAGTAAGTAGACCTTAGTGGAGTGTCGATGGGACACTAGTATGCGAGGAAATTTACAAGTACGAATAATTATAACAATGATAAGTATGTTGCGGCGAGTAGTACAAGCGGTCTGTGTCGACATGACGGCATTCTTAAACTATAATTTATAAATCATCTATATCAATTTTTTCGTTAATAGGTACCTAACACCAAAGAATATTGAACACATAGTCGACTATTATGATTTTGAGTTGTACGTGCATAGCTCTGTGCACACTATATTAGTATAAATGCTCATAACTACTTCTATACGATTACTACCAAATCGTAAATTTGAGGGCGTCCAAAGAGGCTTCATCGGTAAAGTTGGGAGGTATCGCTTTGTACCTTACATTACCGAACATACTTAACATCCAAAGCGTTTCAGTTTACATAATATATGTATATATGTTTCTAATGTGTGAATGTCACTTAAAACTATTACTATATATTACAGCAATGATATCAATTTCGTTAGTGGACATCCGTCACATTGGCTCCTGTTCCAAGTATTCGTGTTTGAGACACATCAAGGCAGAAGGGCGAGATCGAGGCTCAAATGCTAACATTTTGCTCAATAAGTCGTTAGAATATTCGCCCAATTGTCGACATAAATCGACTGGTTGCTTTGGCATCCGGTGAGGAAAGTTTTCGCGAGCTAGATATTCATCAATTTTACCGAAGACTGCAATCTGTACTGCGGATTGCAAGCGATATGCCAATTGATCAATCTGAACAAGGTAGCAAGCGTTACTTCGAATTTCCGCATTAAGAAGTGTCAAATCATTTTTTTTTGGAATTTAATTAGAAATAGAATAATCGATTTCTAATAAAATATTGCAGACTAAATTTTCAGATTTAGCGTCGATTTTATAAATGTGCATTACAATCGCCTTAGAGCAGGGTAAAATGTGTTGCTTTTCCATATAGGCGAATTGAATACCGAGCACTTAGTCTGTCATCACTTTTATTTGCTCGTTTTCCAGCACAAATGACTTTCCCCCTAAGAATTGCTGCTTGACTTCTCAGGATCCGTACTTTTTTTTTTTT
Organism: Odontomyia ornata; assembly: GCA_963969285.1. Taxonomy (NCBI): domain Eukaryota; kingdom Metazoa; phylum Arthropoda; class Insecta; order Diptera; family Stratiomyidae; genus Odontomyia; species Odontomyia ornata. Next base: position 270,588,091 of record OZ017740.1, read on the forward strand.
TACGTCCACAATATTTGTTTCTGGATGGCCTCCGCTTACTTAGAATTTTCTTACTAGATAATCTATGTTGCAAACTGCATTCGCTCCGCCGGACATAATCCGAGGGCTAATTCGGTGGTAAATTTAGTCGGCTGCCAATGTCTTCTCGGAAGCGGCTATCTGAAATTGATTAGTCTCTGAAGCACTCGCTCACTAAAATTTGTTTCCAAGCGCAATTGCACTCTAGCTACTGACTTATGTAATAACCTTTTCTATTTAGTTATTAACTAAACTAACCTCTTTCCTAATTTTTCTGCTCCGGTGAATGTCACTGCCTCACGAATAACGTTTTCCAAAAACTCTTTAAGCACACCACGCGTTTCTTCATAGATAAAACCGGGAATACGTTTCACTCCACCACGTCGCGCCAAACGACGTATAGCTGGTTTTGTAATACCTTGGATATTCTCACGAAGAACTTTACGATGACGTTTAGCGCCTCCATGTGGCTGTCAAAATTTCCGGTTGTCACCTCGGACAAAACATATGTGCGTGGAATGGCACTTCATATGGCGGAAATGTGCTTCTTCAGATGTCGCCAGTGGCATAGTTTTCTCGATGGCCACGGTGGAGGGGCATTTCCAGATGGCTATGTCTCGAAATGTGCCGGGGTTGGATTAATTCTATATTTCGAATATTTATATCCACGGATCTAAATATTTGGACAGAAAAGAAAAAATATTTTCTGCACAACGATATCCGCACAACAGATGAAGTCCGCTGGCAATTCGAGGACATATCCATCTGGCAGGTTACAAGGGTTCGGGATCGAAATCACTTCGATTCCTGGGCGTAGGCGTCACATTACACATTCCCCCCCCCAAAATCGAAGTAATTACGATCCCGTCTCCTTGGTAAAAGGTCTTGGTTAGGGACGTGGCGGGTCGAAGATCCGTTTCGAAGGATAGGCTACAACCCTGTTCGTGAAGACTCGGCAGTGACTATATAGTAGGAAGTCAGGTGTTATTCGGAGGCCTTCGTCTAGGCAGAGATTTGGGATAAGCCAAGGTTTCTCGTGGGAATTAGTTGCACTTCATCGTCTAAGGTCTTTTGCGTGGTAAATTCCCAGGGTCTTACCAGTCATGTCCGCGATGAGGTACCGGGTGGGGCTTATGACTTGTATGACTCGACACTTCACGAATTTCTTGTCTAGTTTGGCACTGTAATGGCGGGTGGCATCGCTCTGTCGGAAGTTTCGACGATATATTTCGTCGCCGGCCTTAAAGCCAGAAGGATGAGATCGCAAGTTGTACCGCTCCTCTCCCATCCGTCTACTTTCTTCAATCTTCTCCCGCAGTTGATCTCGCAGAAGTTGGAGCTTTTCGTGCGGTTCTAGAACCACGATTGGGTCCTCTAGCGATTTCAGCTGCCGCAATAGCCGGTAAGCGCTCCCATGACAGATCATATACTGGCCGAACACTGCAAAATACGGCGAAATGCCGGTCGTGGCGTGGTACGACGAGCGCAGTGCACTAGTGATGGCGGACAATTTGCGATCCCAGTCCCTCTGATTCGGGTGGACATAGGCGCGAATGGCCGCTATGAGCGTACGATTCAGTCGTTCGGATGCGTTGGCTTGTGGTGAATAGACGGCAGTTCGTTGGTGGATGATGCCGTATTTGGACATTAGGTCTCGGAACTTGCTGGAGGTGAACTGGACCCCATTGTCGGAGACAAGTTTCTCCGGAACTCCAAACATGTGAAAGACTCGGTTCTCCAAAAAGCTGATTATTGGTCCAGTGTGCATGTTGCGTAGTGGTTCTATGATAGGGAATTTGGAGAGCTGGTCCAGGACCACGACAGCTCCCGTGTGACCAGAAGCAGATCGAGGGTAAGGACCGATAAGATCAATGTACAAGCGCTGGAACACGCGTTCGGGGACCTCAACCTTACCCATGGGTGGCCGAAGGATGGTGTTGGGCGCTTTAGTGCACTTGCATAGCTCACAAGAGGCTACGTACGCTTTTATCTGTTGTGCCATCTTAGGCCAAAAGAAACAGGTTTTCAACCGCCTAAGTGTACGACCGTATCCGCCGTGCGCACTGGATGGGTGGTCATGAGCCCGCCTGATAAGATCAGTGGTTAATTCTTCGGGCACCCACAACTTCCACTGTTCTTCTTCTTGTATGGGATCTCCGGAGGCGTGTCCCATCCGTTTGTAAATAAATCCATCCGTCAACCGCAGTTCAGGAAGCTGGGACAGTTGATTCTGGATAGTGTGAATCAGTTGGGTGTAGCTGGCTGACTTGAAGGCAGGATGGTCCAAATCGATCAATTGGGGGCTGTCGTCCTCTTGGACCAACTCGGCTCCTTCAGGGGCGAACATTCTGGATAGGGTGTCGGGGACTACATGCTGGCTTCCTTTTCGGTGGCGAATTGTGAAGTCAAATGCCTGTAGTTTCAGTGCCCACCTGGCCAATCTGCCGTTGAGATCAGTCTGGCTCATTAGCCATTTCAGAGAAGCGTGATCCGTAACGATTTCAAAGGTGTGTCCCTCCACATAGGCTCGGAAGCGTTTCACTGCCAACACCGCGGCTAGACATTCTTGCTCGGAGACCGTGTAATTTCGCTGGGCTGGGTTCAACTTGTGAGACATGAAGGCTATAGGTCTCTCCTCGCCGTCTTGTGCAACCTGGACTAAGACTGCTCCCACCCCATGTTGACTCGCGTCACAATGGATTGAGAATGGTTTGTCAAAGTCCGGGCTGTGCAGTACGGGGGCCGTAGTCAGACTCTTCTTTAGCTCTTCAAAGGCTCGCAAGCTGGGCTCTTCCCATACGAATTTACGTCCCTTACGCAGCATGTCGGTCAAAGGAGTGGTAATGGTGGCATAGTCACGTACAAAACGCTGGTACCATCCGCATAAACCTAAGAATCGGCGTAATTGTTTGGTGGATTTGGGTAATGGAAAAACGTCAATCGCTTGAGTCTTTTCCGGATCGGTCTTGATATGCCCATGCCCAATGATGTGACCTAAATACTTCACCTCCGTCATCACGAACTGGCTCTTCCTTATGTTGATGGTTAATCTTGCCCTCCGGATGTGTAGAGCCACCTCCTGAAGCAGGTCGATGTGTTCGTCAAAGGTCTCTGTTATAAGCAACAGATCGTCCAAGTAAACGAAAACTTGGTGCCGCAAATGAGGTGGTATCACCTTGTCCATAAGGCGCGTCATTGTTTGGGGGGCATTACACAATCCGAATGGCATGGTCACGAATTGATATAAGGGCCGGCCTGGGACTGTGAAGGCTGTTTTCTCCTTTGAACCGGGGTCTAAAGGAATTTGCCAGAAGGCGTCCTTGAGGTCTAAGCTCGTGATGAAATGGGCTTTAGGCAATCGACTCAAAATGCCTTCGATCAACGGTAGAGGATATGCGTCCTTGACTGTGACGGCGTTCAAGCGTCTGGCATCTAAGCATAACCGGACCTTGTTCGGCTTGACCACTAAGGTGACTGGGGAAGCCCACGCGCTCTGTGATTCTTCGATTACGCCTAATGCTAGCATTCGATCCACTTCGGCATATAACGATTTTTCCTTCGCCGGAGATATGGCGAAATGTCTCTGTTTTATGGGTTTAGCATCCCCCACATCTATAGTGTGGAACACCAGGGCAGTCCGCCCGAGACCTTCTTTCTCGTGCGATGGAAAAGCCGATATAGCCGAGTCGAGACGCAGTTGCTGAGTTACATCCAGTGTATGCCGTACTAAGTTAGTGGGTTGAGATTGGTCAGGAACGGTGGTGACGGACTCCAGGGTCGAACTGGAAAATAGTGCCGGGGCCAAGTTAAATTTTCGAACGAAATCCACTCCTAAATAAAGATTCTGGGTTAACTGAGGTATAATGAAAAATTCCATAGGTTTAGTTACCCCTTTAAAGGTGACATCCGTCATAATTTTTCCCACTACAGAGTGACGAGTTCCGTCCGCCGTGCTTAACCAGGAGGTGAAATGACGGATTTGGTCCGCGTGCTTTGCCAGTACCTCCCCTGCAAACTCGGCAGAGATGCAATTCACACTGGCTCCCGTATCTACTAAGCCTGACACTCGTTTTTGCAGGAGGTGTACTGACGCATATGGCCGAACATCATCCCTCAATAATTCGTCTAAGTATATGTCCTTCAACACTTTCCTCGACTGCCTGACTTTTCTCCAGAAGCTCCGCATCCGACGCGTGGCTCGCTTGCTTCGCGGTGGGACAGTTGTGGCCAATTCCTCATGGAAGATGCGCTGTCGAGTAGCCAAATAATTCCGCAGTCTGACATGAAAAGGTTTTACATGCCAAGGAGCCTTCGTCTCGCTATCATTCCCTTGCGCGTTGGCATCGGCGAAGGACGGCGTCGGTGGTGGAACTTCGGGAGAACTGTGTTTAGCGGTGCGAGTCAGCAGAGTTGGAGTCATGATGGGAGCTGGGTCATAGCTGGTGATGGGGTCTGGATTTGTTCGTCCGGGGTCTAGGAGTGCCGACGGGTGGTCGCGGCACTCGGTGGCAAGTTTTTTCGCCCTTTGCAATTTGCACAGTCAGGTGCGTATGTGTCGGCCTTCCCGCAGCGGTAGCAGAAAAGCGTCGGCTCCGCTGGACATGCGTAGAACCGATGTCCCGGTTGTCGGCAGTTCCAACAGACCGTCGGGCTTGTAAGTGCTTCAAGGGAGGGTCGATCAATCAATGCTGGGTCCTCAAGCTCCGGTGGTGCTCCGCTCCTCGGTACTGGTACTGGATCAGCAAGCAGGTGGTCCGCTGCCATCAACTCCGCGGTGTGATGATTTCGGGGATTTGGTCCCGTTATGCGAGGTTGTGGGCGGAAGGTACCTCGTCGCTCATCCAAGTGTTCTTGTCTACGCGCATGGAGGCGCAATCCCTGTATGGTGTTGATGGGAAAATGTAGCAGGCTGTTCTGGAGATCCCAGCGCATGTTCTCTCTGATAATTTCTACTAATTCGTCCTCGGGCATGGTATTTCGCAGGCGAGTGCTCAATCTCACTATACTGGTGTAGTACTGGTCGAACGGTTCGTGAGCGCCTTGTTTCCGTTTCTTTATTTGCTCTCTTAGCTCTCTCTCAGTGAAGCCATCCTCAAATCGATTGCGGAAGGCTGCACTGAAAGAGTGCCAAGTGGGACGTGGCGTTGACTCTTTAAAGCTCCAGTACCAGTCGGCAGCGTCGCCGCTGAACAAAAGATGTGCATGCCGGAGGAAGGCCGAGGAATCCCCTCCCAGGGTGCTGGATACCAACGCCTGAATCCGGAAAAGGAACCGGTCCGCCGATATCATATCGTTGAACCCTGTAAAGTTCAGGCGCCAACTCTCCATGATACGAGGCGTCGGGTCTCGAAAAGGTGCCAATGCGTTCCCGGGGGGAATCACATCCTCTGTTGGCCTGTTGTACTGTACTGCCTCGGGGGCTAGAGGTACCAACGGAGGTCCGGTACTGTGTCGCGGTCTGTATTCGGGAGCTCTGGGATCCATTCCCGAGTTCCTTGGGGGTGGGACCCATTGCTCGGATTGTCGGGAGTGGGGCATCGCCACACTGGGATTTGGCTCCCAGCCAAGCGGAGTTCTCACGCGGCTGGGTGGTTGGCTCAACGGGAGGTTCTGGATCTTTCCCTCCAGGTTGCCAATCCTCTCCGACATATCCCTCATCAACGCCACGAGGGTGTCAATGGAGTGGGCGGAAGGCATGGTTGTCACTTCGGACACGACACTTGCAGCCGGAACTTCACCGCCTACTGCTCCTTGCAGGTCTAAAAGTGGTTGGGACTGTTCGGCCTCTGGAGCTCCTTTCGCCACTGCTCCGCGCGTTGGTAGGGGCGTTCCGATGGGGACGTCTAGGGCAGACCGCTCGATGGGTCGCCGACATAATGGGCAACTCTCTGACGTGAGGAGGAGCTGTTGTACACAGGCACGATGGAATAGATGTCCACAATCCAATCGCACGCTGTGTACGCCCTCCACTACGTCCTCGAAACAGATTCCACAGTTCGCGGGTTGGACCGTTTTGGAACGGGTCCAACGCTTGTCTGGGGTCCGCTTCGTTGCCATCCTTGATTTTTGCTGATTTTGGGGTGGTTGCTATGTCTTAGTGACGAAAAAAAAAGAAAAATGTAATTATATACTACGACTAAGGACTTAAGTATAATATGACTAAAGGCTTAAAAATACTTTAGTGGCCGATAGTGGCGAGCTATTTATGTAAAATTGAAAAAAAAAATTTAATTAGTATATACTTTCCTTTTCAGTGGTCGAACTCTTCAGCGGGAAATGAGAGTGCGTGGTAATCTGCCGAAGAAAGGGTGCTTCGGTCGATTTACGAAATTTATCCCCATACCCACATACATTACAAACCGTTTCTAATCTACGTTAAATGACTCGACGAGACAAGTGGTAGAGCTACCGTAACGACTTTGTACGCGGTCAAAATTCCCGACGCGTGGAAGCATTCCGGGCTTCACAACTCCAGCATACGCCATCGAACGTTGAACCGATACCACTCGTCTAACACGCATAAGAAATAGTTAGAATCCTTCCGCGACATAAAGGCAAGGTAGCCTTCTATTTTCTTGAGAGTCCATGCTGATAGGTAAACCCATCAGACTGGCAGTTCCATCAAGAAAATAGAAGGTCCTTACAGGGGTTAACCTGGGACAACACATCGGAAGGATTCTGTCGCGAAAGCAAAATCAAACAAAGGAGAGCGGAAGCTACAACTCACGTGAAGCGACCTCTAATGTGTATCACACAATTCCACTGCTCCTGATAGTGGGACTCGAGTACCAAAGTACCTTACATCCTCCGTAAAGGACCAACTCGTCAGAAGACGCGAAGTTCTTTCCCCCTTAGGATGTTGTTTGGCCCCACGTTGGGCGCCATTTGTAATGATTTTCAACTTTCTGATCGAACGCGGAACCGACCTCTCATCGGTTCTAGACGTTAAGTCTGAGTAGTGCCAACGGATGGTACCAACAGGTCAACCAATCCGTGCACCGTAATCCATTCACGCGGTGACTGCTTGTCGGCCAGCTAGTTCGGAGAGGATTTCGGTCGCGGGTCTCCGAATGGATTACGCTCAATTACAATATTTCAGTCACCTGAACTTGCCCGTTTTCTAAACGCGTCAACAATTACTCATCCAGAACGAGAAACCTACATTACGTTAGTTCTGGATGTGATCTATCCACAGATCTCAAATCAAAAACGCTACAAAATCCCATAGGCGCGTTACCGATTCACCGACGCGGTACCGAAAAATATACTACTCGAACTTAGACCGAAGAAAACTACTCTAAAGAAATGGCGAAACAAGCAAAGGTACCGCGTACCGCGCGCGACGCGAAACCGACTTCAGCGGATTTGCAGAAACCCTACCCTCGCGACGGCATACTTACCCTACACTCTCTGTTCCCACTGAAAAAGAAGAGTCACTGAAAAGGAAAGTCGTGGGTTAACTTTTAGCAATTCATTCTTAGTTTATTCTGAGATACAGACAAAGCAAAATCCTTTTAATGCTGATTGTAATAGAAATACATACTAGCATATTTCTATGCGAAGCATTCACAAAGAGTGGTCTAACTAGTAAATTATACCTTAAATTTCCCAAGTGAAATAAAGTACTTCCAAAATAAAGTACTCTGAAGATGTAATTCAATAATTAGAAATATATGGAAAAAGATAAAAATGAAATAAATGATTTGCCTTTCTCTACATAACACAAAAATCTTTGAAAACTTGGTATGGTCGGTAAAATTTAATAACTACTTTAAAACAAAAGTAATAAGTACAAACAAAGTATCAATATTAGATATCGCGTATTTACTTTGCCTTCAACCATTTCATAAAGTGTAACATAGAATTATGCACATACAACCCCCAATATGGTTGCATTTGTTTTTGAACCATGTGAGTTATAAAATTTTACTAACGACTACCTTTTGATTTGGTGAGGCGCAACTTAAAAACTTAGTGATTGACCTATTAAACCTAAGATAAACTAACTTAAAACGTTTGAATCATAATAACTAATTTGATTCGCTTATATGGCAACAAACATATTTTTTGTATACTTAATAGATTTGATTTATAAATATTGATAAAAATGTTACCTAAAGTTTGATATATTTTCAAAATATGCTAGAGAATGGTTTGTGTGTAATAATAAAAATGTATAGAGACAGTTTTGGGATTTTAATAAGAGTCCTATAATATATAGTAGAACTATCTGCCTAAATTTGTGTCCCTTACTATCAATAATATTAACATAATTTGTTTCTAGTCTCTTTTTGTTGCTTTTCTTGTTTTGAAATAGTATAATTATTAGTCTACATTACTTAGTACCGAAATAGAGATACTTTCTGTTTTTTCTTTTTTTTTTCTAATAGTAATTATAGTAATAATAATGTCTCCTTATGTTCACTTCGCATATACTTAATCAATAAATTTCAAGTATCTATCTCGTTGCGTCTATTGCATAACTAATCGTTTTTCATCTTTAGGGGTTCTTTAATTTTTAAGGTGTTCAATCACACTTGAAATTATATTTACTTAATTTCTTTTGTTTGTTAAAGAATTCTAATTAGCTGCTTACACCTTGTCTATAATTTCCATTCGGTCAAAAATGCAGTCAATGTTTTCTTGTTTTTCTCAACAATTTTGGACACCGTTTAAGGAACATAAACTGCATTGGAATAATTCGATTATTTGAGTAAGTAGACCTTAGTGGAGTGTCGATGGGACACTAGTATGCGAGGAAATTTACAAGTACGAATAATTATAACAATGATAAGTATGTTGCGGCGAGTAGTACAAGCGGTCTGTGTCGACATGACGGCATTCTTAAACTATAATTTATAAATCATCTATATCAATTTTTTCGTTAATAGGTACCTAACACCAAAGAATATTGAACACATAGTCGACTATTATGATTTTGAGTTGTACGTGCATAGCTCTGTGCACACTATATTAGTATAAATGCTCATAACTACTTCTATACGATTACTACCAAATCGTAAATTTGAGGGCGTCCAAAGAGGCTTCATCGGTAAAGTTGGGAGGTATCGCTTTGTACCTTACATTACCGAACATACTTAACATCCAAAGCGTTTCAGTTTACATAATATATGTATATATGTTTCTAATGTGTGAATGTCACTTAAAACTATTACTATATATTACAGCAATGATATCAATTTCGTTAGTGGACATCCGTCACATTGGCTCCTGTTCCAAGTATTCGTGTTTGAGACACATCAAGGCAGAAGGGCGAGATCGAGGCTCAAATGCTAACATTTTGCTCAATAAGTCGTTAGAATATTCGCCCAATTGTCGACATAAATCGACTGGTTGCTTTGGCATCCGGTGAGGAAAGTTTTCGCGAGCTAGATATTCATCAATTTTACCGAAGACTGCAATCTGTACTGCGGATTGCAAGCGATATGCCAATTGATCAATCTGAACAAGGTAGCAAGCGTTACTTCGAATTTCCGCATTAAGAAGTGTCAAATCATTTTTTTTTGGAATTTAATTAGAAATAGAATAATCGATTTCTAATAAAATATTGCAGACTAAATTTTCAGATTTAGCGTCGATTTTATAAATGTGCATTACAATCGCCTTAGAGCAGGGTAAAATGTGTTGCTTTTCCATATAGGCGAATTGAATACCGAGCACTTAGTCTGTCATCACTTTTATTTGCTCGTTTTCCAGCACAAATGACTTTCCCCCTAAGAATTGCTGCTTGACTTCTCAGGATCCGTACTTTTTTTTTTTTTACGTCCACAATATTTGTTTCTGGATGGCCTCCGCTTACTTAGAATTTTCTTACTAGATAATCTATGTTGCAAACTGCATTCGCTCCGCCGGACATAATCCGAGGGCTAATTCGGTGGTAAATTTAGTCGGCTGCCAATGTCTTCTCGGAAGCGGCTATCTGAAATTGATTAGTCTCTGAAGCACTCGCTCACTAAAATTTGTTTCCAAGCGCAATTGCACTCTAGCTACTGACTTATGTAATAACCTTTTCTATTTAGTTATTAACTAAACTAACCTCTTTCCTAATTTTTCTGCTCCGGTGAATGTCACTGCCTCACGAATAACGTTTTCCAAAAACTCTTTAAGCACACCACGCGTTTCTTCATAGATAAAACCGGGAATACGTTTCACTCCACCACGTCGCGCCAAACGACGTATAGCTGGTTTTGTAATACCTTGGATATTCTCACGAAGAACTTTACGATGACGTTTAGCGCCTCCATGTGGCTGTCAAAATTTCCGGTTGTCACCTCGGACAAAACATATGTGCGTGGAATGGCACTTCATATGGCGGAAATGTGCTTCTTCAGATGTCGCCAGTGGCATAGTTTTCTCGATGGCCACGGTGGAGGGGCATTTCCAGATGGCTATGTCTCGAAATGTGCCGGGGTTGGATTAATTCTATATTTCGAATATTTATATCCACGGATCTAAATATTTGGACAGAAAAGAAAAAATATTTTCTGCACAACGATATCCGCACAACAGATGAAGTCCGCTGGCAATTCGAGGACATATCCATCTGGCAGGTTACAAGGGTTCGGGATCGAAATCACTTCGATTCCTGGGCGTAGGCGTCACATTACATAAGGATGATCAGTATTGGAGACATACTAATCGAATCGAAGCCAGCGGTGACGTACCTGGGGCTACTGATCGACTCGAAGATGAGTTTCTCTGAGCAAATCAGGGCAACGGCTGAGAAAGCTGCTTCGGGAATATCGGCTCTGAGTCGACTTATGGCCAACGTAGGGGGACCCAGCCCATCAAGAAGACGCCTCTTGATGAGTGCTGCCGCAGCTGGGGCTGGGGGATCGCTCTTCTGGCATTTCCTCTTCCCCTCTCCCCTGCCGCTAGGAAAGGGACTCCCCAGCTTGAAGGCGCCCCACGGCGTAACAAAACGAGACCTGGCCCGAAGTAATGTGTCAAACGGTTCCAGGCTGGGTTCTTAGGTTGACAGAGGAGGTGTTTAGTGGGTAGTCCAGTCGCGCATGGGAGTCCCACACTCTGTGCATAAATAGCATTCACCTCCCTACCACAACAACAAAAAAATACACGCCTAACGTAGGTTAGGTAGAAGGAAAAAAAACGCATCGTTTCCGGGATGGCCTTCGGTTCCGTCTTCGCTGCGGCTTGAATCTCTTCTATCGTAACAAAACGGTGTCCCCGGAGCGGTCTTTTGAGCTTGCTGAACAGCCAAAAGTCGCACGGCGCCAGATCAGGTGGTTGCGGAACGATATGGGTTGAGTTTTTGGCGTAATGATCACGAATTACGAGTGCAGTATGGGATGGTGCATTATCGTGGTGTAAAAACCATGAATTGTCTTTTCACAATTCCAGCCTTTTTAGGCGGATAGCGTTACGCAAACGACGCATAACGTTCAAATAATATTCCTTGTTGACTGTTTGGCCCGGCGGAAGGAATTAATAATGAACAATACCACGATAATCGAAGAAGAGAAGAGGTTGATGGTCGCCCAGGCCGCTCTTCGTCTCCGATACGTTCACGGCCGGCTTGGAAGTCACTATACCTCTTGTAAACATTTTTTTAGACAAAGCCTCATCACCAATGGCTTTCTGCACCATCTTCAATGTATCCGCAGCAGAAAATTGATTCCGCAAACAAAATTTAATGCAAATTCAACAAATTTCGACATCGCAAAAAACGAAAAACTCACTTTTAGCAGCTCACAAAACGGCGCGTATCTCAAACACTAATGAATATTTTGACATGTAAATTTGACAAAGGTGTCACTGACAGTACTACCAACCTAAAAAAATAATTCTCCAAATCCTTTGACGCGCACAGTTTAAATTCAAATGTCACCTTATTTCTTGGACACAGTAGTATAATGGCGTGGTTATGTTTAGAAGAGCCACTCATTGGTGCGGGTCTTATCCCGACAAAAAAACACAACCGACGTTCCAACGAGCACTCAAGCGAAATCAAAGAGCGCTTGGATGTGCGGTGACTCTGCTGCAATTGTGACCGTACAAAATTGGTTTAACGAATTCCAACCTGGTCGCACTTCGGTTTTTGATGAGCCACCCCCAGGTGCCCCGAAAACGCCTACAACGGAGTACAACGTAACAAAAATCCATGAGCTCGATTGAAGGTGCGTGAGATTAGCTGAGATAGGAGGCATCTCAAAAGACCACGTGGGTCATATTCTGTATGAAATTTTGTGCATAAGAAAGCTGTCGGCGCGATAGGTGCCACGTTTGCTCACGCCGGAAAACAAACGTGAGAGACTACTTCAGAGCAGTTTTTGACGCTGTTTAAGCGCAATCCGAAGGAGTTTCGGCATCGTTTCGTAGCCGTCAACGAATCATGGCTCCACTGGTACATATCAGAGAGCAAGGAGCAGTCGAAACAATAGACTTCGCTCGGCTAACGTACTCCAAAGAAGGCGAAGATTGTTTTATCGGCCAGAAAGGTGATCGCCACCGTTTTCTGGGATCACAAGGTGTGATCTGCATCGAATACCTAGAGAAGGGCAAAACGATCACAAGGTCCTACTGTGCCGAATTATTGGGCCGATTTGACGCTGAATTGCTGAAAAATGTCCTATTTATGGAAGAAAAAAGTGTTCTTCCACCATGACAACGCACCGACTCACACCTCCGCCGTTGCCACGACCAAATTGGTCGAATTGGGCTATGAACTGCTACCCCATCCACCTTTTTCTCCAGATTTGGCCCCGTGCGACTTCTTTTGTTTCCAAACTTGAAAAAGTCACTCGGGTGGCCGAAATTTGAATCGAATAAAGAGGTCACCGCCGTACGGAAGCCTACTTTGCAGACCTCGAGAAAACATGTTTTTCAGACGGGTTAAAGAAGTTGGAGCATCGCTAGGTCAAGTTTATCGAGCTAATGAAAGATTATGTTGATAAATAAAGTGCCACTTTTTCCCAATTTTTTTTTCTTTTGCAGGCTAAGTATTTATCGGACCGCCCTCGTATAAGCACATCAATGCTGTCATAATTTCTTAATAAACCATCTTCTTACAATTGCTCGCTACTTTGAGTGCATCAGATCATATAAAGTCGTTAACAAATAAAAAATCTGAATCTATATACAACGTGCTAAGAATATTTTTTTCCGACCCTAATCAGACCCGATGAAACTTTATTAATATAAACTTTTAACGTGGAAAGCTTATCTTATATTAATATGGACAAAAGTAAGGCTATTTTTGGAAGTCTTGGAGAACAGTTTAAATTCTATTCAGCATGAGTTCACGTTAGGCGGGAGACACTTTTACACCGTGGGCAACTAGAGGTGATTTGGATTTTACAATTTAAATATTTTTTGAAAAGTACTGCATGATTGCCGAAATGGTTCCATTTTCGCACAGAAGTTTGAAATTGATTTTGGTGTGAATCAAAAACCGATAAATCGTCGCCGCACTAATGTTAATTTATTCAAAGAATCTCTACATAACAAATTGGTCTTCGGTAAGACAGTTGAAAACATCAGAACAAATCGAAAAAAAAACACATATCCCTGCCTTGGACCATCCATCATCATCATCTTTGGAGCGACAGCCCAAGCTGGACCTTTGCTTTGGCCTTGGATCAAAAATTCTTAGCACCACGCAAGGTGCAACCTCATTCCTATCCGAACGCGCCCGATAAGCTCTCCTGTTCATTGCTTAAACCAAACTCTCCGATTTATCGCATTTATCATTGCAACACTATTTTTCTAGCCGCAATCTATTACTGATGGATGTGGTAGTGCCTTGCCGTTTGCGATTTGGCTTCCAGTCGAGTTGAATGCAATTGCATACGAAAAGTATATTCCATTAGATTTCCATCTTATTGCACTTAAACATTGAAAATATACTTCTGTCTTTTGTCGAACAATTTAATGATGTCTATTTCTTCGATAATCACTTCCTCCTTCGACTCACCCTCGTCTGTTTTTACGTCAATACATTAAAAGATTCTGTAATGTGACGCCTACGCCCAGGAATCGAAGCGATTTCGATCCCGAACCCTTGTAACCTGCCAGATGGATATGTCCTCGAAGTGCCAGCGGACTTCATCTGTTGTGCGGATATCGTTGTGCAGAAAATATTTTTTTTCTCTGTCCAAATATTTAGATCCGTGGATATAAATATTCGAAATATAGAATTAATCCAACCCCGGCACATTTCGAGACATAGCCATCTGGAAATGCCCCTCCACCGTGGCCATCGAGAAAACTATGCCACTGGCGTCATCTGACGAAGCACATTTCCGCCATATGAAGTGCCATTCCACGCACATATGTTTTGTCCGAGGTGACAACCGGAAATTTTGACAGACACATGGAGGCGCTAAACGTCACCGTAAAGTTCTTCGTGATAATATCCAAGGTATTACAAAACCAGCTATACGTCGTTTGGCGCGACGTGGTGGAGTGAAACGTATTCCCGGTTTTATCTATGAAGAAACGCGTGGTGTGCTTAAAGAGTTTTTGGAAAACGTTATTCGTGAGGCAGTGACATTCACCGGAGCAGAAAAATTAGGAAAGAGGTTAGTTTAGTTAATAACTAAATAGAAAAGGTTATTACATAAGTCAGTAGCTAGAGTGCAATTGCGCTTGGAAACAAATTTTAGTGAGCGAGTGCTTCAGAGACTAATCAATTTCAGATAGCCGCTTCCGAGAAGACATTGGCAGCCGACTAAATTTACCACCGAATTAGCCCTCGGATTATGTCCGGCGGAGCGAATGCAGTTTGCAACATAGATTATCTAGTAAGAAAATTCTAAGTAAGCGGAGGCCATCCAGAAACAAATATTGTGGACGTAAAAAAAAAAAAAGTACGGATCCTGAGAAGTCAAGCAGCAATTCTTAGGGGGAAAGTCATTTGTGCTGGAAAACGAGCAAATAAAAGTGATGACAGACTAAGTGCTCGGTATTCAATTCGCCTATATGGAAAAGCAACACATTTTACCCTGCTCTAAGGCGATTGTAATGCACATTTATAAAATCGACACTAAATCTGAAAATTTAGTCTGCAATATTTTATTAGAAATCGATTATTCTATTTCTAATTAAATTCCAAAAAAAAATGATTTGACACTTCTTAATGCGGAAATTCGAAGTAACGCTTGCTACCTTGTTCAGATTGATCAATTGGCATATCGCTTGCAATCCGCAGTACAGATTGCAGTCTTCGGTAAAATTGATGAATATCTAGCTCGCGAAAACTTTCCTCACCGGATGCCAAAGCAACCAGTCGATTTATGTCGACAATTGGGCGAATATTCTAACGACTTATTGAGCAAAATGTTAGCATTTGAGCCTCGATCTCGCCCTTCTGCCTTGATGTGTCTCAAACACGAATACTTGGAACAGGAGCCAATGTGACGGATGTCCACTAACGAAATTGATATCATTGCTGTAATATATAGTAATAGTTTTAAGTGACATTCACACATTAGAAACATATATACATATATTATGTAAACTGAAACGCTTTGGATGTTAAGTATGTTCGGTAATGTAAGGTACAAAGCGATACCTCCCAACTTTACCGATGAAGCCTCTTTGGACGCCCTCAAATTTATGATTTGGTAGTAATCGTATAGAAGTAGTTATGAGCATTTATACTAATATAGTGTGCACAGAGCTATGCACGTACAACTCAAAATCATAATAGTCGACTATGTGTTCAATATTCTTTGGTGTTAGGTACCTATTAACGAAAAAATTGATATAGATGATTTATAAATTATAGTTTAAGAATGCCGTCATGTCGACACAGACCGCTTGTACTACTCGCCGCAACATACTTATCATTGTTATAATTATTCGTACTTGTAAATTTCCTCGCATACTAGTGTCCCATCGACACTCCACTAAGGTCTACTTACTCAAATAATCGAATTATTCCAATGCAGTTTATGTTCCTTAAACGGTGTCCAAAATTGTTGAGAAAAACAAGAAAACATTGACTGCATTTTTGACCGAATGGAAATTATAGACAAGGTGTAAGCAGCTAATTAGAATTCTTTAACAAACAAAAGAAATTAAGTAAATATAATTTCAAGTGTGATTGAACACCTTAAAAATTAAAGAACCCCTAAAGATGAAAAACGATTAGTTATGCAATAGACGCAACGAGATAGATACTTGAAATTTATTGATTAAGTATATGCGAAGTGAACATAAGGAGACATTATTATTACTATAATTACTATTAGAAAAAAAAAAAAAAGAAAAAACAGAAAGTATCTCTATTTCGGTACTAAGTAATGTAGACTAATAATTATACTATTTCAAAACAAGAAAAGCAACAAAAAGAGACTAGAAACAAATTATGTTAATATTATTGATAGTAAGGGACACAAATTTAGGCAGATAGTTCTACTATATATTATAGGACTCTTATTAAAATCCCAAAACTGTCTCTATACATTTCTATTATTACACACAAACCATTCTCTAGCATATTTTGAAAATATATCAACCTTTAGGTAACATTTTTATCAATATTTATAAATCAAATCTATTAAGTATACAAAAAAATATGTTTGTTGCCATATAAGCGAATCAAATTAGTTATTATGATTCAAACGTTTTAAGTTAGTTTATCTTAGGTTTAATAGGTCAATCACTAAGTTTTTAAGTTGCGCCTCACCAAATCAAAAGGTAGTCGTTAGTAAAATTTTATAACTCACATGGTTCAAAAACAAATGCAACCATATTGGGGGTTGTATGTGCATAATTCTATGTTACACTTTATGAAATGGTTGAAGGCAAAGTAAATACGCGATATCTAATATTGATACTTTGTTTGTACTTATTACTTTTGTTTTAAAGTAGTTATTAAATTTTACCGACCATACCAAGTTTTCAAAGATTTTTGTGTTATGTAGAGAAAGGCAAATCATTTATTTCATTTTTATCTTTTTCCATATATTTCTAATTATTGAATTACATCTTCAGAGTACTTTATTTTGGAAGTACTTTATTTCACTTGGGAAATTTAAGGTATAATTTACTATTTAGACCACTCTTTGTGAATGCTTCGCATAGAAATATGCTAGTATGTATTTCTATTACAATCAGCATTAAAGGGATTTTGCTTTGTCTGTATCTCAGAATAAACTAAGAATGAATTGCTAAAAGTTAACCCACGACTTTCCTTTTCAGTGACTCTTCTTTTTCAGTGGGAACAGAGAGTGTAGGGTAAGTATGCCGTCGCGAGGGTAGGGTTTCTGCAAATCCGCTGAAGTCGGTTTCGCGTCGCGCGCGGTACGCGGTACCTTTGCTTGTTTCGCCATTTCTTTAGAGTAGTTTTCTTCGGTCTAAGTTCGAGTAGTATATTTTTCGGTACCGCGTCGGTGAATCGGTAACGCGCCTATGGGATTTTGTAGCGTTTTTGATTTGAGATCTGTGGATAGATCACATCCAGAACTAACGTAATGTAGGTTTCTCGTTCTGGATGAGTAATTGTTGACGCGTTTAGAAAACGGGCAAGTTCAGGTGACTGAAATATTGTAATTGAGCGTAATCCATTCGGAGACCCGCGACCGAAATCCTCTCCGAACTAGCTGGCCGACAAGCAGTCACCGCGTGAATGGATTACGGTGCACGGATTGGTTGACCTGTTGGTACCATCCGTTGGCACTACTCAGACTTAACGTCTAGAACCGATGAGAGGTCGGTTCCGCGTTCGAGTTGAAGGTTGAAAATCATTACAAATGGCGCCCAACGTGGGGCCAAACAACATCCTAAGGGGGAAAGAACTTCGCGTCTTCTGACGAGTTGGTCCTTTACGGAGGATGTAAGGTACTTTGGTACTCGAGTCCCACTATCAGGAGCAGTGGAATTGTGTGATACACATTAGAGGTCGCTTCACGTGAGTTGTAGCTTCCGCTCTCCTTTGTTTGATTTTGCTTTCGCGACAGAATCCTTCCGATGTGTTGTCCCAGGTTAACCCCTGTAAGGACCTTCTATTTTCTTGATGGAACTGCCAGTCTGATGGGTTTACCTATCAGCATGGACTCTCAAGAAAATAGAAGGCTACCTTGCCTTTATGTCGCGGAAGGATTCTAACTATTTCTTATGCGTGTTAGACGAGTGGTATCGGTTCAACGTTCGATGGCGTATGCTGGAGTTGCGAAGCCCGGAATGCTTCCACGCGTCGGGAATTTTGACCGCGTACAAAGTCGTTACGGTAGCTCTACCACTTGTCTCGTCGAGTCATTTAACGTAGATTAGAAACGGTTTGTAATGTATGTGGGTATGGGGATAAATTTCGTAAATCGACCGAAGCACCCTTTCTTCGGCAGATTACCACGCACTCTCATTTCCCGCTGAAGAGTTCGACCACTGAAAAGGAAAGTATATACTAATTAAATTTTTTTTTTCAATTTTACATAAATAGCTCGCCACTATCGGCCACTAAAGTATTTTTAAGCCTTTAGTCATATTATACTTAAGTCCTTAGTCGTAGTATATAATTACATTTTTCTTTTTTTTTCGTCACTAAGACATAGCAACCACCCCAAAATCAGCAAAAATCAAGGATGGCAACGAAGCGGACCCCAGACAAGCGTTGGACCCGTTCCAAAACGGTCCAACCCGCGAACTGTGGAATCTGTTTCGAGGACGTAGTGGAGGGCGTACACAGCGTGCGATTGGATTGTGGACATCTATTCCATCGTGCCTGTGTACAACAGCTCCTCCTCACGTCAGAGAGTTGCCCATTATGTCGGCGACCCATCGAGCGGTCTGCCCTAGACGTCCCCATCGGAACGCCCCTACCAACGCGCGGAGCAGTGGCGAAAGGAGCTCCAGAGGCCGAACAGTCCCAACCACTTTTAGACCTGCAAGGAGCAGTAGGCGGTGAAGTTCCGGCTGCAAGTGTCGTGTCCGAAGTGACAACCATGCCTTCCGCCCACTCCATTGACACCCTCGTGGCGTTGATGAGGGATATGTCGGAGAGGATTGGCAACCTGGAGGGAAAGATCCAGAACCTCCCGTTGAGCCAACCACCCAGCCGCGTGAGAACTCCGCTTGGCTGGGAGCCAAATCCCAGTGTGGCGATGCCCCACTCCCGACAATCCGAGCAATGGGTCCCACCCCCAAGGAACTCGGGAATGGATCCCAGAGCTCCCGAATACAGACCGCGACACAGTACCGGACCTCCGTTGGTACCTCTAGCCCCCGAGGCAGTACAGTACAACAGGCCAACAGAGGATGTGATTCCCCCCGGGAACGCATTGGCACCTTTTCGAGACCCGACGCCTCGTATCATGGAGAGTTGGCGCCTGAACTTTACAGGGTTCAACGATATGATATCGGCGGACCGGTTCCTTTTCCGGATTCAGGCGTTGGTATCCAGCACCCTGGGAGGGGATTCCTCGGCCTTCCTCCGGCATGCACATCTTTTGTTCAGCGGCGACGCTGCCGACTGGTACTGGAGCTTTAAAGAGTCAACGCCACGTCCCACTTGGCACTCTTTCAGTGCAGCCTTCCGCAATCGATTTGAGGATGGCTTCACTGAGAGAGAGCTAAGAGAGCAAATAAAGAAACGGAAACAAGGCGCTCACGAACCGTTCGACCAGTACTACACCAGTATAGTGAGATTGAGCACTCGCCTGCGAAATACCATGCCCGAGGACGAATTAGTAGAAATTATCAGAGAGAACATGCGCTGGGATCTCCAGAACAGCCTGCTACATTTTCCCATCAACACCATACAGGGATTGCGCCTCCATGCGCGTAGACAAGAACACTTGGATGAGCGACGAGGTACCTTCCGCCCACAACCTCGCATAACGGGACCAAATCCCCGAAATCATCACACCGCGGAGTTGATGGCAGCGGACCACCTGCTTGCTGATCCAGTACCAGTACCGAGGAGCGGAGCACCACCGGAGCTTGAGGACCCAGCATTGATTGATCGACCCTCCCTTGAAGCACTTACAAGCCCGACGGTCTGTTGGAACTGCCGACAACCGGGACATCGGTTCTACGCATGTCCAGCGGAGCCGACGCTTTTCTGCTACCGCTGCGGGAAGGCCGACACATACGCACCTGACTGTGCAAATTGCAAAGGGCGAAAAAACTTGCCACCGAGTGCCGCGACCACCCGTCGGCACTCCTAGACCCCGGACGAACAAATCCAGACCCCATCACCAGCTATGACCCAGCTCCCATCATGACTCCAACTCTGCTGACTCGCACCGCTAAACACAGTTCTCCCGAAGTTCCACCACCGACGCCGTCCTTCGCCGATGCCAACGCGCAAGGGAATGATAGCGAGACGAAGGCTCCTTGGCATGTAAAACCTTTTCATGTCAGACTGCGGAATTATTTGGCTACTCGACAGCGCATCTTCCATGAGGAATTGGCCACAACTGTCCCACCGCGAAGCAAGCGAGCCACGCGTCGGATGCGGAGCTTCTGGAGAAAAGTCAGGCAGTCGAGGAAAGTGTTGAAGGACATATACTTAGACGAATTATTGAGGGATGATGTTCGGCCATATGCGTCAGTACACCTCCTGCAAAAACGAGTGTCAGGCTTAGTAGATACGGGAGCCAGTGTGAATTGCATCTCTGCCGAGTTTGCAGGGGAGGTACTGGCAAAGCACGCGGACCAAATCCGTCATTTCACCTCCTGGTTAAGCACGGCGGACGGAACTCGTCACTCTGTAGTGGGAAAAATTATGACGGATGTCACCTTTAAAGGGGTAACTAAACCTATGGAATTTTTCATTATACCTCAGTTAACCCAGAATCTTTATTTAGGAGTGGATTTCGTTCGAAAATTTAACTTGGCCCCGGCACTATTTTCCAGTTCGACCCTGGAGTCCGTCACCACCGTTCCTGACCAATCTCAACCCACTAACTTAGTACGGCATACACTGGATGTAACTCAGCAACTGCGTCTCGACTCGGCTATATCGGCTTTTCCATCGCACGAGAAAGAAGGTCTCGGGCGGACTGCCCTGGTGTTCCACACTATAGATGTGGGGGATGCTAAACCCATAAAACAGAGACATTTCGCCATATCTCCGGCGAAGGAAAAATCGTTATATGCCGAAGTGGATCGAATGCTAGCATTAGGCGTAATCGAAGAATCACAGAGCGCGTGGGCTTCCCCAGTCACCTTAGTGGTCAAGCCGAACAAGGTCCGGTTATGCTTAGATGCCAGACGCTTGAACGCCGTCACAGTCAAGGACGCATATCCTCTACCGTTGATCGAAGGCATTTTGAGTCGATTGCCTAAAGCCCATTTCATCACGAGCTTAGACCTCAAGGACGCCTTCTGGCAAATTCCTTTAGACCCCGGTTCAAAGGAGAAAACAGCCTTCACAGTCCCAGGCCGGCCCTTATATCAATTCGTGACCATGCCATTCGGATTGTGTAATGCCCCCCAAACAATGACGCGCCTTATGGACAAGGTGATACCACCTCATTTGCGGCACCAAGTTTTCGTTTACTTGGACGATCTGTTGCTTATAACAGAGACCTTTGACGAACACATCGACCTGCTTCAGGAGGTGGCTCTACACATCCGGAGGGCAAGATTAACCATCAACATAAGGAAGAGCCAGTTCGTGATGACGGAGGTGAAGTATTTAGGTCACATCATTGGGCATGGGCATATCAAGACCGATCCGGAAAAGACTCAAGCGATTGACGTTTTTCCATTACCCAAATCCACCAAACAATTACGCCGATTCTTAGGTTTATGCGGATGGTACCAGCGTTTTGTACGTGACTATGCCACCATTACCACTCCTTTGACCGACATGCTGCGTAAGGGACGTAAATTCGTATGGGAAGAGCCCAGCTTGCGAGCCTTTGAAGAGCTAAAGAAGAGTCTGACTACGGCCCCCGTACTGCACAGCCCGGACTTTGACAAACCATTCTCAATCCATTGTGACGCGAGTCAACATGGGGTGGGAGCAGTCTTAGTCCAGGTTGCACAAGACGGCGAGGAGAGACCTATAGCCTTCATGTCTCACAAGTTGAACCCAGCCCAGCGAAATTACACGGTCTCCGAGCAAGAATGTCTAGCCGCGGTGTTGGCAGTGAAACGCTTCCGAGCCTATGTGGAGGGACACACCTTTGAAATCGTTACGGATCACGCTTCTCTGAAATGGCTAATGAGCCAGACTGATCTCAACGGCAGATTGGCCAGGTGGGCACTGAAACTACAGGCATTTGACTTCACAATTCGCCACCGAAAAGGAAGCCAGCATGTAGTCCCCGACACCCTATCCAGAATGTTCGCCCCTGAAGGAGCCGAGTTGGTCCAAGAGGACGACAGCCCCCAATTGATCGATTTGGACCATCCTGCCTTCAAGTCAGCCAGCTACACCCAACTGATTCACACTATCCAGAATCAACTGTCCCAGCTTCCTGAACTGCGGTTGACGGATGGATTTATTTACAAACGGATGGGACACGCCTCCGGAGATCCCATACAAGAAGAAGAACAGTGGAAGTTGTGGGTGCCCGAAGAATTAACCACTGATCTTATCAGGCGGGCTCATGACCACCCATCCAGTGCGCACGGCGGATACGGTCGTACACTTAGGCGGTTGAAAACCTGTTTCTTTTGGCCTAAGATGGCACAACAGATAAAAGCGTACGTAGCCTCTTGTGAGCTATGCAAGTGCACTAAAGCGCCCAACACCATCCTTCGGCCACCCATGGGTAAGGTTGAGGTCCCCGAACGCGTGTTCCAGCGCTTGTACATTGATCTTATCGGTCCTTACCCTCGATCTGCTTCTGGTCACACGGGAGCTGTCGTGGTCCTGGACCAGCTCTCTAAATTCCCTATCATAGAACCCCTACGTAACATGCACACTGGACCTATAATCAGCTTCTTGGAGAACCGAGTCTTTCACATGTTTGGAGTTCCGGAGAAACTTGTCTCCGACAATGGGGTCCAGTTCACCTCCAGCAAGTTCCGAGACCTAATGTCCAAATACGGCATCATCCACCAACGAACTGCCGTCTATTCACCACAAGCCAACGCATCCGAACGACTGAATCGTACGCTCATAGCGGCCATTCGTGCCTATGTCCACCCGAATCAGAAGGACTGGGATCGCAAATTGTCCGCCATCACTAGTGCGCTGCGCTCGTCGTACCACGCCACTACCGGCATTTCGCCGTATTTCGCAGTGTTCGGCCAGTACATGATCTGTCATGGGAGCGCTTACCGGCTATTGCGGCAACTGAAATCGCTAGAGGACCCAATCGTGGTTCTAGAACCGCACGAAAAGCTCCAACTTCTGCGAGATCAACTGCGGGAGAAGATTGAAGAAAGTAGACGGATGGGAGAGGAGCGGTACAACTTGCGATCTCATCCTTCTGGCTTTAAGGCCGGCGACGAAATATATCGTCGAAACTTCCGACAGAGCGATGCCACCCGACATTACAATGCCAAACTAGACAAGAAATTCGTGAAGTGTCGAGTCATACAAGTCATAAGCCCCACCCGGTACCTCATCGCGGACATGACTGGTAAGACCCTGGGAATTTACCACGCAAAAGACCTTAGACGATGAAGTGCAACTAATTCCCACGAGAAACCTTGGCTTATCCCAAATCTCTGCCTAGACGAAGGCCTCCGAATAACACCTGACTTCCTACTATATAGTCACTGCCGAGTCTTCACGAACAGGGTTGTAGCCTATCCTTCGAAACGGATCTTCGACCCGCCACGTCCCTAACCAAGACCTTTTACCAAGGAGACGGGATCGTAATTACTTCGATTTTGGGGGGGGGAATGTGTAATGTGACGCCTACGCCCAGGAATCGAAGCGATTTCGATCCCGAACCCTTGTAACCTGCCAGATGGATATGTCCTCGAAGTGCCAGCGGACTTCATCTGTTGTGCGGATATCGTTGTGCAGAAAATATTTTTTTTCTCTGTCCAAATATTTAGATCCGTGGATATAAATATTCGAAATATAGAATTAATCCAACCCCGGCACATTTCGAGACATAGCCATCTGGAAATGCCCCTCCACCGTGGCCATCGAGAAAACTATGCCACTGGCGTCATCTGACGAAGCACATTTCCGCCATATGAAGTGCCATTCCACGCACATATGTTTTGTCCGAGGTGACAACCGGAAATTTTGACAGACACATGGAGGCGCTAAACGTCACCGTAAAGTTCTTCGTGATAATATCCAAGGTATTACAAAACCAGCTATACGTCGTTTGGCGCGACGTGGTGGAGTGAAACGTATTCCCGGTTTTATCTATGAAGAAACGCGTGGTGTGCTTAAAGAGTTTTTGGAAAACGTTATTCGTGAGGCAGTGACATTCACCGGAGCAGAAAAATTAGGAAAGAGGTTAGTTTAGTTAATAACTAAATAGAAAAGGTTATTACATAAGTCAGTAGCTAGAGTGCAATTGCGCTTGGAAACAAATTTTAGTGAGCGAGTGCTTCAGAGACTAATCAATTTCAGATAGCCGCTTCCGAGAAGACATTGGCAGCCGACTAAATTTACCACCGAATTAGCCCTCGGATTATGTCCGGCGGAGCGAATGCAGTTTGCAACATAGATTATCTAGTAAGAAAATTCTAAGTAAGCGGAGGCCATCCAGAAACAAATATTGTGGACGTAAAAAAAAAAAAAGTACGGATCCTGAGAAGTCAAGCAGCAATTCTTAGGGGGAAAGTCATTTGTGCTGGAAAACGAGCAAATAAAAGTGATGACAGACTAAGTGCTCGGTATTCAATTCGCCTATATGGAAAAGCAACACATTTTACCCTGCTCTAAGGCGATTGTAATGCACATTTATAAAATCGACACTAAATCTGAAAATTTAGTCTGCAATATTTTATTAGAAATCGATTATTCTATTTCTAATTAAATTCCAAAAAAAAATGATTTGACACTTCTTAATGCGGAAATTCGAAGTAACGCTTGCTACCTTGTTCAGATTGATCAATTGGCATATCGCTTGCAATCCGCAGTACAGATTGCAGTCTTCGGTAAAATTGATGAATATCTAGCTCGCGAAAACTTTCCTCACCGGATGCCAAAGCAACCAGTCGATTTATGTCGACAATTGGGCGAATATTCTAACGACTTATTGAGCAAAATGTTAGCATTTGAGCCTCGATCTCGCCCTTCTGCCTTGATGTGTCTCAAACACGAATACTTGGAACAGGAGCCAATGTGACGGATGTCCACTAACGAAATTGATATCATTGCTGTAATATATAGTAATAGTTTTAAGTGACATTCACACATTAGAAACATATATACATATATTATGTAAACTGAAACGCTTTGGATGTTAAGTATGTTCGGTAATGTAAGGTACAAAGCGATACCTCCCAACTTTACCGATGAAGCCTCTTTGGACGCCCTCAAATTTATGATTTGGTAGTAATCGTATAGAAGTAGTTATGAGCATTTATACTAATATAGTGTGCACAGAGCTATGCACGTACAACTCAAAATCATAATAGTCGACTATGTGTTCAATATTCTTTGGTGTTAGGTACCTATTAACGAAAAAATTGATATAGATGATTTATAAATTATAGTTTAAGAATGCCGTCATGTCGACACAGACCGCTTGTACTACTCGCCGCAACATACTTATCATTGTTATAATTATTCGTACTTGTAAATTTCCTCGCATACTAGTGTCCCATCGACACTCCACTAAGGTCTACTTACTCAAATAATCGAATTATTCCAATGCAGTTTATGTTCCTTAAACGGTGTCCAAAATTGTTGAGAAAAACAAGAAAACATTGACTGCATTTTTGACCGAATGGAAATTATAGACAAGGTGTAAGCAGCTAATTAGAATTCTTTAACAAACAAAAGAAATTAAGTAAATATAATTTCAAGTGTGATTGAACACCTTAAAAATTAAAGAACCCCTAAAGATGAAAAACGATTAGTTATGCAATAGACGCAACGAGATAGATACTTGAAATTTATTGATTAAGTATATGCGAAGTGAACATAAGGAGACATTATTATTACTATAATTACTATTAGAAAAAAAAAAAAAAGAAAAAACAGAAAGTATCTCTATTTCGGTACTAAGTAATGTAGACTAATAATTATACTATTTCAAAACAAGAAAAGCAACAAAAAGAGACTAGAAACAAATTATGTTAATATTATTGATAGTAAGGGACACAAATTTAGGCAGATAGTTCTACTATATATTATAGGACTCTTATTAAAATCCCAAAACTGTCTCTATACATTTCTATTATTACACACAAACCATTCTCTAGCATATTTTGAAAATATATCAACCTTTAGGTAACATTTTTATCAATATTTATAAATCAAATCTATTAAGTATACAAAAAAATATGTTTGTTGCCATATAAGCGAATCAAATTAGTTATTATGATTCAAACGTTTTAAGTTAGTTTATCTTAGGTTTAATAGGTCAATCACTAAG
Organism: Odontomyia ornata; assembly: GCA_963969285.1. NCBI lineage: Eukaryota > Metazoa > Arthropoda > Insecta > Diptera > Stratiomyidae > Odontomyia > Odontomyia ornata. Next base: position 270,614,565 of record OZ017740.1, read on the forward strand.
TTTTTAAGTTGCGCCTCACCAAATCAAAAGGTAGTCGTTAGTAAAATTTTATAACTCACATGGTTCAAAAACAAATGCAACCATATTGGGGGTTGTATGTGCATAATTCTATGTTACACTTTATGAAATGGTTGAAGGCAAAGTAAATACGCGATATCTAATATTGATACTTTGTTTGTACTTATTACTTTTGTTTTAAAGTAGTTATTAAATTTTACCGACCATACCAAGTTTTCAAAGATTTTTGTGTTATGTAGAGAAAGGCAAATCATTTATTTCATTTTTATCTTTTTCCATATATTTCTAATTATTGAATTACATCTTCAGAGTACTTTATTTTGGAAGTACTTTATTTCACTTGGGAAATTTAAGGTATAATTTACTAGTTAGACCACTCTTTGTGAATGCTTCGCATAGAAATATGCTAGTATGTATTTCTATTACAATCAGCATTAAAGGGATTTTGCTTTGTCTGTATCTCAGAATAAACTAAGAATGAATTGCTAAAAGTTAACCCACGACTTTCCTTTTCAGTGACTCTTCTTTTTCAGTGGGAACAGAGAGTGTAGGGTAAGTATGCCGTCGCGAGGGTAGGGTTTCTGCAAATCCGCTGAAGTCGGTTTCGCGTCGCGCGCGGTACGCGGTACCTTTGCTTGTTTCGCCATTTCTTTAGAGTAGTTTTCTTCGGTCTAAGTTCGAGTAGTATATTTTTCGGTACCGCGTCGGTGAATCGGTAACGCGCCTATGGGATTTTGTAGCGTTTTTGATTTGAGATCTGTGGATAGATCACATCCAGAACTAACGTAATGTAGGTTTCTCGTTCTGGATGAGTAATTGTTGACGCGTTTAGAAAACGGGCAAGTTCAGGTGACTGAAATATTGTAATTGAGCGTAATCCATTCGGAGACCCGCGACCGAAATCCTCTCCGAACTAGCTGGCCGACAAGCAGTCACCGCGTGAATGGATTACGGTGCACGGATTGGTTGACCTGTTGGTACCATCCGTTGGCACTACTCAGACTTAACGTCTAGAACCGATGAGAGGTCGGTTCCGCGTTCGAGTTGAAGGTTGAAAATCATTACAATTCCCTCATTTAAATTTTGACCTTCTGATCTAATTATCACAGAACTAAAAGCACCAGTATATATTGATGTAATTGTTCTTTGATGATTCAAAATCTCGTAGTGCATTTGATGTGAAATAAATCGATTCCAATTTTGGATTAAACTGATGAAGTTGATTAACTCCGAAGCACATCGATCTGATAGAATTAACCAAAGTACAGTAGCTTCAGGTACAGTTTGGAATGATCTAAGAAAATTACTACTCTGGCATGGAGTTGGAGCTGCATGTGAAAGAGGAAACCAACTTAGAATGATAAGAAATCTCCTTCGCACATTAATGGGAAAGTAACGTTTAACGTAGAATGTATATTATATATATATATATATATATATATATATATATATATATATATATATATATATATATATATATATATATATGTATATATGTATATATATATATATATATATATATATATATATATATATATATGTATATATGTATATATATATATATATATATATATATATATATATATATATATATATATATATATGTATATATATATACATATATACATATATATATACATATATATATATATATATATATATACATACATATATATATACATATATATATATACATATATATATACATATATATATATATATATATATATATATATATATATATATATATGTTTATTTATATATATATATATATATATATATATATATATATATATATATATACATACATATATATATAAATATATATATATTGTCGCGTGTTTTGGTTCGCGGCCAATAATCTTAATGTTCCAGGGAAGTGAAAACGCAATGTCTTTTAAATTAAATTAAAAGACTTTATTAAATTACTTAGAAATGCACAATCACTTATTTGGTCTATTTCACAATTTTTTAATTTTCACTATTAAAATCTAACTTCCACTTGTCCATAAATTTCTATCGCAATTGTCTTCTACGATCACTTCACAATCAACGAAAATCACTTTTCTATTACTTGAACAATATCGCTTCCCACACACTATCGCAGTTCTTATCGCGGTCGAATGAATGATTCCCCCCATTCATTCAGCTCGCCTTTATATAGGGTCTATAGTCATTCAACCCAGCTCTCGTGCATTTGCGAATTAGCGGGAACTTTCGAGCAGCGTGAATGAATGGAGCAGTGACTCACTTTCAGATGTTGATGCTTGGTGGGCTCTCGTGGTTTCGAGTAAATTCATTTTGTTGATGTTCTTAATGGTTGTGAAAACAATTGCGACAGCAGCTCGCAGAATTATTTGTACATTGAACAATATATTACCCAATATTTTGCCTGAAATGTAAATCATAGTTAATTCTCAAAAGGTGCGGGGCAATACGTATGAAAAGTTGTCGATAGGGAAAACGCACACGCATTCTCACCGACGGGAAGTTAATAGATGAATTTTTTCCCAAAGCTCTATTGAGTTTTATATGAATTTCCTAATGAATGTAACTGGTGCATTCACTACTTTATGGTTTGCTATTTTGCAAACGAATATATTTTTAAAGTACGCTTCTTCTTCGATTGGTGGTAAGTACTCGAAGCTCTTGTAAATTTGGAGGTGTCTGATTCGCCGAATACTTTGTGCAGTTTTCGGTGATTCCTCGTCCACCGTTGACCATCTTCAAGCTTTGCCTCAACAGCTCCCCTAAGAACCCGCCTTTGAAACATTAAAATTGTGACTTCAAGGAACATATTATAGTATTGATAGAAATGTAGATTACAGTATTAGAACCAATTGCATGATCTTCAATGATCAAGCTTACCGATGACCTACGCAGCTGTGTTAAATATAATGACCTTTAAAATTCAAAAACCAACTTATTCTAACTTATTCAACATCACTTTAAAATGGGTCATCAATAAAACATTAATAAACGTCAGCATCACAGTGAAAGAAGGAATCGCTATGTTATTGATTCTGATGGTGTTCCGGTTATATTCCATATAATACGAGTATATAGACAGATCAACGATAAGAAGGTAAAATATCCTCTTAATCTGAGCTCCAGAGATCAACAATTCTAATGGAGAGTCATTTGCCAGGTTTGTCGAGCTGGGACACAGCAATCTAGGTATTGGCGGCGGAATAAAAATGTCTACATTATTCGTGGTTTGTGTTTTTTTTCTGTTTTCCTTTTTGATTTTCAGCTCATGGTTGCTACATTTAATGGTATTGTTGTTGTTACATTTAATGTTACTGTTTGTTTGTGCAGACAGTATTTTTTGGCAAAATATGAGATAAGTTTTGGTTAAGAATATTGTGATGTTAATATATTATATACATATATATATACATATATATATATATATATATATATATATATATATGTTTATTTATATATATATATATATATATATATATATATATATATATATATACATACATATATATATAAATATATATATATTGTCGCGTGTTTTGGTTCGCGGCCAATAATCTTAATGTTCCAGGGAAGTGAAAACGCAATGTCTTTTAAATTAAATTAAAAGACTTTATTAAATTACTTAGAAATGCACAATCACTTATTTGGTCTATTTCACAATTTTTTAATTTTCACTATTAAAATCTAACTTCCACTTGTCCATAAATTTCTATCGCAATTGTCTTCTACGATCACTTCACAATCAACGAAAATCACTTTTCTATTACTTGAACAATATCGCTTCCCACACACTATCGCAGTTCTTATCGCGGTCGAATGAATGATTCCCCCCATTCATTCAGCTCGCCTTTATATAGGGTCTATAGTCATTCAACCCAGCTCTCGTGCATTTGCGAATTAGCGGGAACTTTCGAGCAGCGTGAATGAATGGAGCAGTGACTCACTTTCAGATGTTGATGCTTGGTGGGCTCTCGTGGTTTCGAGTAAATTCATTTTGTTGATGTTCTTAATGGTTGTGAAAACAATTGCGACAGCAGCTCGCAGAATTATTTGTACATTGAACAATATATTACCCAATATTTTGCCTGAAATGTAAATCATAGTTAATTCTCAAAAGGTGCGGGGCAATACGTATGAAAAGTTGTCGATAGGGAAAACGCACACGCATTCTCACCGACGGGAAGTTAATAGATGAATTTTTTCCCAAAGCTCTATTGAGTTTTATATGAATTTCCTAATGAATGTAACTGGTGCATTCACTACTTTATGGTTTGCTATTTTGCAAACGAATATATTTTTAAAGTACGCTTCTTCTTCGATTGGTGGTAAGTACTCGAAGCTCTTGTAAATTTGGAGGTGTCTGATTCGCCGAATACTTTGTGCAGTTTTCGGTGATTCCTCGTCCACCGTTGACCATCTTCAAGCTTTGCCTCAACAGCTCCCCTAAGAACCCGCCTTTGAAACATTAAAATTGTGACTTCAAGGAACATATTATAGTATTGATAGAAATGTAGATTACAGTATTAGAACCAATTGCATGATCTTCAATGATCAAGCTTACCGATGACCTACGCAGCTGTGTTAAATATAATGACCTTTAAAATTCAAAAACCAACTTATTCTAACTTATTCAACATCACTTTAAAATGGGTCATCAATAAAACATTAATAAACGTCAGCATCACAGTGAAAGAAGGAATCGCTATGTTATTGATTCTGATGGTGTTCCGGTTATATTCCATATAATACGAGTATATAGACAGATCAACGATAAGAAGGTAAAATATCCTCTTAATCTGAGCTCCAGAGATCAACAATTCTAATGGAGAGTCATTTGCCAGGTTTGTCGAGCTGGGACACAGCAATCTAGGTATTGGCGGCGGAATAAAAATGTCTACATTATTCGTGGTTTGTGTTTTTTTTCTGTTTTCCTTTTTGATTTTCAGCTCATGGTTGCTACATTTAATGGTATTGTTGTTGTTACATTTAATGTTACTGTTTGTTTGTGCAGACAGTATTTTTTGGCAAAATATGAGATAAGTTTTGGTTAAGAATATTGTGATGTTAATATATTAGGATAAGTGTAATAAAAACAAAAAAAAATGTTTTTTTGAATACTTTGCGCCACGAAAAAGGTGTATGTGAGGAAGTTACCCTGTAACCTAGCCATTGCCTTTTGGCGTTTTCCCGTGATGTTAGTCGCAACCTAAGTCTCTGTCCGGGATTGTCATCGGAGATCCGATGGTAAAAATGACATCGAGACGAGAAGAAAGTTTCAGTGGAAATTTGTAGTGAAGAAAATCGATTTGTGCGATCCCAGGTGCTGCGATTCTTCGTGTGTACTTTATTATTATTTTTCATTCTTGTCGCTCTCTATCGCGTCTTATGACGAAATCCAATGTAATTGAGTAACATTTTTGGTGGGTGATAGGCAGAAAATTCAAACGACACCCGAGCGACTTTTGTGCCGTGCTCTAATTGCACTTGTAGATTATTTTGGAATATTCTACAGTTCTACGTCGACACTGAATGCCAAAAAATGCCAATAACTGCAAATACACCTGCAACTCTGCTACTAAATTCTACTTACACCCACTTCCTTTGTGGTGATGTAAGAGATTGTAGGCGAGTCTTCCGCGGTTGATAATGGGATTGAAAGTAGTAGTAGTAATCATGCCGCCGAAATGGAGGTTGGGCGACGGGCTAACTCCCCGTCCCTGTAAAACCCCACATTGTTTCGAAACCTGCAACAGAGCCTCGGAATGGATTGGACTCACGGCAACGACCTCGCAACCAAAAAAAGGACTATGAAATTGGATGCTGGAATGTCAAATCACTGAAGTACCCTAGCAGTGTTAAAGACCTTTTACAATAGGCCAGTAGATATAAATTAAACATACTAACAATCCAGGGGACGGATTGGACTGGAAGTAACATTCTAGTTATGAGATCACACCCAATATGGTGGGCGGCGAGAATTCGGAGTGGCCTTCATTGTGGATAGGAGTTCAAATCGCACGTTATTGATTTTAAGGCAATCAATGAACGGTTGTGTGCAATCCGTATCAAAGCGAAATTCTTCAAAATCTGACTGATTAACTTACACGTCCCGACCGAAGAAAAGGACAAAGAAACCAACGAAACGTTCTACAATCATCTGAAAAGACTAGTCGAATCATTGCCTACAAACGAACCAAAAATAATTCTGGGTGATTTCAATGCCAAAGTTGGCAATGAGCTATCTCATCGGGGACGACTAGAGGATATAGCCTCCACGATGAAACAAATGACAACGGTCAGTACCTGATTGACTTTGCACGTAGCAGAAATATAGCCATACGTTCGATTTGCTTCCCATATCGACGCATTCATAAAATGACCTGAGTATTGCCGGATGGCAACACACAAAACCAGATCGACCATGTTCTGATCCAACAACGTTGAGCCTCGAGCATACTTGACGTCCGTACATACCGAGAAGCCGATTGTAACTCAGATCATTATTTGATCAAATTAACCTATCGATGTCGTATGTCAAAGGCGTATTCGGTGAAGACCAGCCCTCTACGAAAATTCGACATCGAAAGGCTCCAAACGGCGTGTGTGGCAAAAAATTTCATGGAGACCCTCGATAACCAGCTAGCTCCCATCCTGTCAGAAACATCGCTGAAAACAAGCAACGAGCTATGGGTGGAAGTGACAGCGGCAATTAAGACCGTGGCAGAGCAAGCAATCGTAGGTAGGAAAACTAGTACGAAGAGAGAATAATATGAAAATGTCAGGCAACGAATAAGCTAATTAGAATTAAGAAAAGCAAATACGTTGACGACCAATTAAGAAGCATCGATGTAAATCTAGCGAGCAACAATACAAGACAAGCATACAAAGTAGTGAAAAGCCTGAAACAAGGTTATCAGCACAAAACCATTGGCCCCACCTACTCTGGATGAAGTTTGTTCCACCATCAAGTACAAAAAAATAATAAAGCGTCGGGTATCGAGAAGATTCCAGTGGAGCTCATCAAATATCGTGGCAGCAGTGTTCAGAAAGCTATTCACACGGTCATCCAGCACATTTGGCAACAAGAACAAATGCCAAATGTGTAGAGCCAATTAATTATATTCTCTATCTCTCTATAGAGGCAATTCACTGCTTTGTACGGCATAAAAAATATTTTCAAACTTCGTAGAAAATAAAATCAGACCATACGCCAACAGTATTATAGGGGAGTATCAAGGTGGCTTTAGAGCAGGTAGATCGACGATAAACGAATTGTTTATAGTCGAGAAGGTACTTGAAAAATGCTGGGGGTTCAACGTAGACGTACACAAAATTTTCATGGACTTTAAGCAAGCATACGAAAATATTGATCTAACGTACTGTACCAAATAATGCTTTCATTTGGTATCCCAGCTAAATTAGTACGTCTTACCAAAATGGCAATGACGACAAAAACATTAAAGGGCCGCATCAATAACCAACTCACCGATGTCTTTGACACAAATATCGGACTAAAGCAGGGAGATGGGCTGTCCCCATTGCTATCCAATTGGCTCTGGAATATATCATAAGAAAGCGACCTGTCGATATAAGAGGAACGTTATTATATAAGTCGAGCCAAGTGGTATCCTATGCGGACGACATCAATACTTTGCCACGGTCGCTAACAACTGCCAAAGAACTTTTCTTGAAACTCGACTACGAAGCAAAACTAGTAGGGCTACAAATCAATGAGAATAAAACGACGCAGTCGAGGAAAAATACCTCCAATACACAAAACATCAAACTTTGCGAATACAATATCGAAAATATGGGCAAATTTGTATATTTAGGCGCTAAAATAATGAGAAACGTAATGAATGACATGAAATACGCAGAAGAGTACAGTTCGCAAATAAAATATTTTATTCAGTTTTAACGATCTTGAAGACCAGCTGCATACAAAGGAAAACATAGCTCCAAGTATACAAATCTGTGATAAAACCTATGCTATGCTATGGGTGTGAAGCATGGACCCTAACTCAGGCATCCGCAAACATATTGAACGCCTTCGAAAGACTAGTCCTGAGGCGAATAAACGGAGTGAAGCTAGGCGGGAACCAATGGCGAATTCAATACAATGGGCTACAATGTGTGCCCACATGAGTCGTATAGACGAACAACGGATACCCAAAAAAGTATTCATTGGGAGAACTGAAGGGCGGAGACCAGTGGGTAAGCCGAGGAAACGCTGGTGTGACTCGGTCGACGAAGATAGTTCATCCCTGCTCGGATTTCGGAATTGGAGGACTCGGTCAATGGATCGACACAGTTGGAGGCGCTGTTTGCAGGAACCGAAGGCCCGAGAGGGGCTGTAGTGCTACGAAGAAGAATGGCAGGCATCGTGGCGGTATTTACATCGAGAACGCCGAATTCAATTTTATTGTCGTTGAATTGTTGTAAGTCACGCAAGGGCTGCGGTAAAGCAATGGCGGAACTTTTCTTGGTAACATTTTTGAACGCGTTTAAAACGGGCATTTGAATCGGTGGCTGAAAAATTGTAATTGATCGTAGTTTCCTTGGGTTGAGACCCACGCCCGGAATTCCTCTCCCAGCTAGCTGGCCGACAAACAGACACCTCGGCGTAGGCTGCGAGCTTACGAAAATGTGGGCCTGAAGAAGCACATTTCATTGATGCGCCTCAAGATTTCACGTCTTTAACCGATGAGAGATCGGCTTACATTGCCTTCGGGAAATGGCGGACGAAACGATTTAAAAACATTACATAAGTTAAAGTTTTTTGCTTAGAATTTATTAGAATTGAGCTGGAAAATTTAGAAATAATTTTTAATGGAGTTGGTTGGTTTTTTCTCCGTTTTCCCAGTTAATTGATAATACGTAATAATTCTCATTTGATTAAAGAATTATATTTTTTTGGACTAATTTTTCGTTGCAATGTTGTTTAAATTTAAAGTACCAAGAGATCCATTAGGTTTTTTTGATTCTTTTAATGTTTTGAAACTTGGTTTATGTTTTTATAAAATTTGTAATGATTAATGAAATAAAGCGCATTTGAATATAAGAAACCGTTTTGATAAAATATTTTTATTAAATGAACTTGAATAAAGATAATAACTTCATATATCTTCCAATAATAATTAGAATTAGCTTTAATTAATCTCTTAACTTTTTAGCATAAAACATGGAATTTCATGAAAAATCACGCAGAGTTCAAACGAGACTCAAAACCTTTAACAGTGGATGATCAACGTCGTATTGCCATCCGGCAACAAATGGCAATGTGGAAGGAAGAAATTTATACCTTCAACGACGTAAGTATTTTTGTATCAAAAATATCTTTCCTCATGTCGATATATCTACTTTAGTATGTTACAAAACCAAAATTGTCAAACGCGTTCTCTCAAGCTATGACATTTTATGATGGTAGTTTCTACGTCAAATTCAGTCTTTGTTATGGAATGTTCACAAGTACATTAATCTCGCTCGGAACTGACCGACTGATGAAATATATTGAAGCTAATTTAAGAGGGGAGCTAATAGGGGCGTTTGCTCTGACAGAAATTTCACATGGTACGAATGCACGAGGAATGAGGACTAGAGTTACATACGATCATAAAACAGAAGAATTTATTCTTCATACACCCGATTTTGAAGCAGCTAAATGTTGGGTGGGCAATTTGGGTAAAATTTATATCTGATAAACATATCAACTTGTATATAAAAAGTATTTATATTATTGAAATAGGTAAAACGTGTACCCATGCTATCGTATATGCTCAACTCTATACAAATGATGGAAAGCATCAGGGGCTGAATGCCTTTTTAGTCCCGATCCGTGATACAAAAACACTCCAAGCGCATCCTGGAGTTATTGTAGGTGATTTAGGTGAAAAGATCGGTTTAAACGGCGTTGATAATGGGTATTTAAAACATTTTTTAGCACTCTATTGTTTTATAAATTTGTTATTGTTTAAGATTCGTTATGTTCAACAACTACCGCATTCCTAGAGAAAATTTACTTTCAAAAACAGGTGATATTAATCCAGATGGAAGCTTTGTAACGTCGATTAAAGATAATAGGAAAAGGTTAGGTGCATCACTTGGAGCTCTCTCCGTAGGTCGTGTAAATATATGCGGTAAGATCTAAAGCGAAAAATCTAAATTGAAACAACAGATACCATACATTCTTTCAGGAATCGCTGCTGTTTACCTTACGAAAGCTATCACAATCGCTGTAAGATATTCTGGTGCACGACGCCAGTTTGGTCCCGAAGAAACAAATGAAGAATGGCCCGTGATTGAGTATCAGTCGCAAGTAGATTTTGCCTAACCAAAGTTAGGAGACGATTTAAAAAAATAACGTTTCTTCTAGCAATATCGGCTCATTCCTTTCTTGGCGGCAACATATGCTTTGAAAATCTTTTCAACGTGGCTCATTGACATAAACCTAGACATGCAATTAAAAGCATTTGCGGGACAGGATGTATCAAATATTGGAATGGAAATCCACGCCCTTTCCTCAGCGGCTAAGCCCGTTTGTTCATGGACCGCTCGTGATGGCATTCAGGAATGTCGAGAGGCATGTGGGGGACATGGTTATTTGAAAATTGCGGGAATAGGTGATATCAGAAATGACAATGATGCCAACTGTACTTATGAAGGAGAAAACAATACTCTAATTCAACAAGCATCAAATTGGTTGATTGGTCTGTACAAACAAGGACCAAATGCATTCAAAGAAGCGAGTGTGTTGAACTCGTGTGATTTTCTATGTGAAACCGACTCTATTTTAAAGGAGTCGTTTAATAAAAGTACGATTGCTGAAGCAATGAATCCAACAAGTGAGTATATGAAATCAATCTAGCAGTTACAATGGATTATTTAACGATTAATTTTAGATATTTTATCTGCAATGAACTGGTTGTGTGCATGGTTGTTAAAGTCAACAGTTCAAAAATACGACGAGCTAAAGGCAAAGAAGATAAATCCCTTTGATATACGCAATGATACTCAAGTTTTCTATGCTCGGGACCTATCAATTGTTTATGGTCAGGTAAAATATCCCCCATTTATTGGTTGCCATAAAAAATTCATTTGCATCTTTACCACAAGCGTAATATTTTTTACGCATTTTACAACCGCGTAAACGAGCTAAGTAACAGTGCAGAAAAAAGAGTGCTTTCAATGGTTCTTTCCCTTTATGGAGCAGATCTGATAACTAAAAACTCGGGTCTGTTTTATCAAGTAATGTTTAACTTACAATTTGAATATGGGCCACATAGTAATTATATTTTTTGTAGGCTGGTTACTTCGTTGGATCACTTCCGATGCAACTATATAAACAAGGAATTCTGGAAGTGTTACCAAAACTTAAATCCGAATCTATTGCGTTGGTCGATACCCTTGCTCCTCCAGATTTTATTTTAAACTCTGCTCTAGGAATGAGCGATGGATTTGTATGAGATTTCTTATTAAATACTTCCTATTTGAAATATATTTAACGTGATCCCTTTTCAGATATACCAACACTTGCAGGCAGGAATAATGTTGGCACCTGGAGCTCTTGAGCGACCAGAATGGTGGCGTGACGTTATTCATAAAGATTATTTGCGCAACAAATTGTAAATGCAAAAATGAAAAATGATAGTTTAGCAATAAGGAATGATAAGTATTAAAGCAAACATGCTTATACTCGTAGTTTTTGGTGTTGTAGTTATGCTGATTTCTACTATGAATGTATAAATTTAAATCGTTTCATATTTTTATATGTATTTTTAAACAGGGTGAATGTTCGAATTTTTTAATTATCATAGAACAATAAAATGAACAATTTTTATAAGGCATTGCAAGCAATTTTTACACTAGATCGGAAGCAGCTCCTCAGCGTCAAGATCGTCGTCTGAATCATGATTTGGAACCTGTCCAGTGCGTGGTCGTTCTGCAGGTGGACCAAGCGGATCCGAATAATACCTCATACCGCTGCTCCCTGAATAGTCAAAAAAATATTAAATTTTTCTTTATATAAAGTCATATGACAAATTACCAGCACTGTCGATATGATGACTGCTACCACTTTGAGGACGCAATGATGTCATTTCATGACCTGCTGAACTACGTGTGGATTTGCCAGTGTCAACACGTTGGAGAGCTTCGGCAAAAATAAAAAATCAATTGTATTCTCACATTTGGAAGCAAAAAAGAATTCTCCAAATTTTTAATTGCAATAGCAGTACTAGTAAGTATTATGTATTTACGTTCAATACATCTACAACAAAATTATAACTCCTTTTAAGAAAAAGCTAAGCAAAAACGGAAAAGGGAAAAAATGGTAGCTATGTTGGTATAAAAATGAAAAATATTAGGGTTTTCTTCACATGATCGGTCGGAATATATTATGGAAATTATAAGCTGATAGAGTTGATTCAAAAATGAACTTACTTCTTTTTCCTGACCCAACAGTTCCAGTGCCGCTGCTAATTCTCTGTCTTGTCTGCAATATTCTTTCCAGCCGTTTGTACTCAGCCGTATATTTTTCAAAAAGGTCCATCATTCCTTGAGATTGAGTTACATGTATTAATGCTCTCAAACAACCCAAATTTTCAGGGAATCGTGAATAAATATTCTCAAACAACTGCAAATATTTCTTTGGGCTGTACACATGTCGAAAACAGCTTGCCACTCTCAGCATTAAATTCGGTTCGTTAGGATGGGCCAACACTGCACGTTCATAATAATAAATTGCCTTTTCCGCAGCTTGCAATTGAATAAAGTATGACCCAATCGATGAAGCAATATTTATATCACTTGGATTCAAACGGAACGCCTCACTATAATATTGATTGGCTTCCTGTCGATCGTTGTAGCTTTCATATATCTCTCCAACCTTTTGGTGTACACCCGGATCCATTTCTTGTTGGATACCCAGCAATTGTAGATAAAAATCCAATGCTTCATTCTTTTCGCCGAAACTTTCATGAATGCTTGCCATTTGATAGTAAATATGAGGGTGTTTAGCATGTGAAAGGTTTTGTTTTATTTTTTGAAAATATGCAGCAGCTGTATGAATATCTCCGATGCGTTTATGAACTAAGCCTAAATTATAGGAGGCTTCAAATGAAGTCATATCGAGTTCCAGGGCTGCTTCCAGATATTGCTTAGCTGATTCTAAATTACCCTTCAAAATTTCACATACGCCGCTATTAATGAATGCAGCAGGATTGTAACTGTCGATTTTCCGGCATATTTCCGCATATTTGTATGCATTTTGAAGGTCGCCAAGCTGAAATAAGAAAAGAACTGAATGGACTACTTTTATCCCTTTTTAAGTTAAATCCATACAATGCCTTTATTTGTGTGATCAGTGCCTTTAATATACAATATCCAATAATGACAGTTCTATTAGTTTAATTCTAAATCATGTTGAAAATTAGGGATCTGTTGTTATTTTTAATAGTCGCTAGTTCTACGTTTTCAACAACACTGTTATAACCAGTATGGAACTTTACTTCTTTTCTTAATTTTTGACAAGTTGATATTGAAAAGAAACTAAAAGAAAAGAACTTCTCTTTAATTCCACTATAATTTTATTGCTTTGCATACAAACCAATAAAATTATAGTGGAATTAAAAGGAAGTTCTTTTCTTTTAGTTTCTTTTCAGTTGAAAGTTCCACTAAAGGCGGAGTATCTTTTAAGAAATTGACATTTTTATTCTAGACTCTTTTTATTTTTATAACAATTAAGAAGGTCGTCAAAGTAAATTTAAATGCGTGTTCAGTTATTGAATTACAAATACAAACCCGAAAGCCAAAATTATCAACCAATTATGGGTCCAGTCCGTTTCACTGGGCTTGGTCGTGTTTATGGAATCCAACCAAGTCACGAAATTTTGTTAAGTGCCTGATTTACTTTCTTGTGTATTTTTGTGATATCCTTTGACTGTTAGAGTTCGTCCAGCTTTAAAATAGAATGTGTTAAAGGTATCAAACAACTGAAAGGAGTGGAAAATTGGCCGAGTGACGGATGTGCTGGAGTTGCACAACGGCGTCAGCATCATTGAGGGAACAACAGGGAGACCTGAACTATCGGATCCTCCAAACAAAGATGATATGACTTAACTCGGGGCGTTCAACAAAGCTTCAGCTCAAGAAAAATTGTCATTTCCCAATGCGTAAGTGATGGCCTACATAATCGTATTTCAAGTAGATTATCTGCTAAGGAAGTATGGGACATTTTGGTTTCACAATTTGAAAACAAAGCGGATCAATTGTTTCGTCGGTGTCTTGAGATTTTCAACATGAAATGAGATGAAGCCAAAAATACCCAATCTAAGTTGTTACCAGTGAAAAATCAATATCGTGAGTTTGCTGCTGGCCTGGAAACGTATAAGATAAACACGGTCTATAAATTACTCGATCTGCTTTTCGTTTCAACAGTTTTGCACATCTTACCTCAGCGTTTTGAGTCGCTCAATTAAAGCTATTTACTCATGAAAGCAAGCGAAACTAAGAGAGTCAAAGGTATACATATGGTCAATGCAAATAGTAGTGGCCAAAAGAAGAAGAAACCGCAACGCACTACTAAGTATAAGTACTTAAACATGAAAAGTCACTTGATTAATTAGTGTGCTAAGTGAAAAGCTGATGGCATTCCTCCATATCTATCACGTGTTAACGGATCAAGCGAAAGTATCAAATCGAATTCACGTGATTGGACTGGTTTTCATCAGTAGTGACGTTAAGATGGCGACTAAAGAGACCAGTGGTGGATTCTGAACAGCGCCACTTACCATATTACGCCAAGTCTGAACTGGTTCACTGACTACAAGCCTTTTCCTGTAAACTCGTGTCTTTTCCCCAGTAGAAAATCCACTACAAAAGAAATTTCGCATCCACGAATTTCGAGGTTCAAATGAATATCGACCGAAGTCGAGAATGAGGTAACCTAATAAGGGTGAAGAATTGCTGACACAGAGGACAAACCGGGCCTAGAGAAACCAGACGGACTTAGAGGACTTCTTATGGCCCCAAAATAAGAGTGGGGCATCGAAGTGGAAGCGGTGCCCCCTCGCACTCCCCAGCCGGATCAAGATCCAAATGTAAGCGTGGCATATATTTTCCATTTAAGTGAAGAACTCATACAAACATAATTTGAATTAAATTTTTCCTTTCAATGAAAAGTATTAACGTGGCAAATTTATGTCATTGTATTATGTGAGGGAATCACATAACCCTATGCCATAAATAGGCACGCCTTACCCTGCAAGAGAACCTGTAAACACATAGAAAGGGGTGTGCTCACCCGATGGCTAGCTCATTATAGTGGAGGGGCCCGCCAACGTGGCGGGTCCCATACCCAGTCAGGTTCAGATAAAAGGGAAGACCGAAATGTTTTTAGTTTAATAATTCATTTTTTTTTCTTCAAACGATTATAAGACTGAAAGCTGCAATGCGTTGGCCACATGAATCGTATGGACGAACAACGGATACCCGAAAACGTATTCGTTGGGAGAACTGAGGCCCGGAGACCAGTGGGGAAACCGAGGAAATGCTGGTCCGACTTGGTCGACGAAAACAGTTCATCGCTGCTCGGATTTCGAAATTGGAGGACACGGTAAATAGACCGAATGGAACGATACAGTTGGAGGCGCTATTTGCAGGAAGCGAAGGCCCGAGAGGGACTGTAATGCTACAAAGAAGAAGTATTTTTTTTTATATAATTTTTGTTGTGCTGAATTTGAATGTACAATAATTGCTTTTTTGAAGAATTTGAGATTTCGTATACCGTTATGAACTGGACACAAAATAAACAACAAATTTTTACCAACAATATTGAAAAATTAACGATGCTTTGTTGAGACTATAGAGTTCTGAATAGCTTTCCAGTAATCTAGGGGTGAAGAACTTTTTCCGCATTTTGTCAAAATTTTAAGGCTCGCAGTTTCGGAGTCCAGGTGGGGCGGAATGGTTAATTTTCATTAATTTTCTTTTTCAACTCAAAGTTATTAAATTGAAAATTATTAAAAAATTATGCTTGAGAGCTTCAAGACAATACCTTTCATTTGATACGCAACACGGTACACTTAGGAATACTTTATTTATGTACATTAATATGCTCTAAAATTTGAGCAGTTTAAAGTACTTCGTTTTGAACAAAAATTGGGCTTGAGGTGAAAAGAGTATTCTTTTAATTTTGCAAAAAATTGCCTTTTCTTCAAAATAACTCAAAATCTTCTTATGATACGCAAAATTTCATTGAACACAAAATTGTGGATTTTGCTTTCAAAAATTTTCGTTTTTTTTGGAGTGTAGTAGAATGGGTAGATAAAGATGTCCGTGGAGGACTACAGCGATGGTTTGCTGCCTCGGCGAGAGAGGATGGTGGCGTTCGCCGAGATTGGCCTTGTCTGAGGACGCGTGAATGTTCTGGCAGACTAGCATTGCGGTGTCGTGGGGCGGGTTCTTTTCCCCGATACAAGGACCCACTACAAAAAAATTTCGCATCTACGAATTTTAAGGTACGAATGAATATCGACTGAAGTCGAGCCTGAGGTAACCTACTAAGGGTCAAGAATTGCTAACTCAGATAACAAACCGGGCCGGGAGGAAACAGCGAACTTAAGAGTAACTTCGTCGTCACCGACGATACGTTAGCCCTCAAATAAGAGTGGGGCATCCAGGTGGAAGCGGTGCTCGCTCGCACCCCTCCAGCCGGATCAAGATCCAATGTAAGCATGGCCACATATTTTCCATTTAAATGAAAAACTCTTTTTTTTTAATTTTATAATTTATAAAAATATAAATTTGAATAATTAAATTTTTCAAATCTGCAGTTAAAATTTGGATCAGTGTTATGCCGGTTTTCGAGCAGTTTGCATAGAGCAACTAGTCGATTACTTCAGTTTATAGTAACTTGTTGAAGCCCTATCAACTGAAATTTTTTCAAAACTAAGACTTTTAGAGTATATTGAAAATATATAAATAAAGTGAATTATAAAGTGCTGATGATTATTTCTAATTAGAGTGGTAATTTGAGGATGATTTACATAGTTCTTTTCGCTAAAAAGCAAATAACACGCCACTGAGCTACCTTATAATAAATTTTTGTTTCATATAAAAGATCTTAATGAAATCTTCTCGAAGGTCTTAATGAGATATTTTCTTAAAATTACCTCATCAGGGTCGAGATGGGCAAGAGAGGGGAAAATGTACGAAGTTTCTAAATCAAGTCAAAATTTCGCCGGTCGATCTCCCGAAACTATTTGGGAGAGTATCGGGGATCTGTTTTGGTTTTAGCATATCATTCAGTGATTTAAATAGGATCTTTGATAGTTGTCAAAAAAGAAGTGAGCATCACTCATTTTCAGCACAACTGGAAAAAGATGCGCGGTTCATGCCCTGTTCCAAATTTAAAAGCTACCTGGTAGATATAACTCGAAAATTCAGCTGTCATTTTATTTGTGCTTCTGTGCAAGAATATGTATTCATTTCACGTTGCTTGATCATTATTTATTTGGCCAGAAAAATATTTGATTTATTTATCTTTAAATATTGTTGACTTACCTTTATATAAATAAATGTCAAATTGGTGACCGCGTTGGCAGCAACTTGAGCTTCCTTTTTCTCGTAGAACTTCAAGGTCTCTATAGCTTGATTGACTTCATTTTGTCGTAAATAAACTAGTGCTTTGTTCAGCTCCAGCTCGTTGGCGAGATTCGCAAAGTTTGATGTTTTTATCGACTCAATACACCAATTATAACCTTACAAAAGCAATATTTAAAGTTCTGAATTTACATTGAAATTATTAACAAATTTTGTTAACGGCTAAATTATTGAAACGCTCAACCTCTTGTAGCAAAACATGAAAAGGAAATAATCTTACCCTCATTATAATTCTCCTCAATGATACTGGATATTAAATCTACCAACAGCATAATATTCCTTTCAGCATTTTTCTTCTTATTGTTAAACATGGCAGCCAATTCATCGGTACGTATTACATCCAAAACATATTGTTGACTTTGATTATCTTCAACATCCGCTTGGATTTTGACACTTTCATCGAAATCCAATTGCACATCAACTAATTGTCTAAATGCCTTTTTAATTTTTTCAATGTCCCCAATAGCATAGTAGCATAATACCAAATGCATTCCACTTTTTATATCAGGTCGTTCAGACATAATATATTCAAAACTCGCCGCAGCATCAGAATATTGTCCAAGTTTAATAAAAAGAATTCCAATATTATGAGTGATTTTTAATCGAAGTTCTTTCTGGTTGTTTGGAACTTGATCCAAAGCCATTCGATACATTTTAATCGCTTTTGGATAATTGCCCATTCGAAAGTAAATATTACCGATGTTAACTTTAAGTCGATTAACATTTGGAAACATTTTGTTTTTAGTCATAACGCTGTATGTGTTGATTGCTTCTACAAACATTTCATTTTTACTGTACAAGTTAGCCAGGTTGAAAAATACCTAGGAAAAACGATATGTTAAGAAAAAATAATATTACAGCTAACAAGTACATTATAATAGAGAAATGAATAGTACAAATCGGAAAATTAAGCCTAAGAATCATAGTGAATTCAATACTATATGTTAGTATATTGGGCTATTAACAAATGACACTGTTGAAATAAAATTCTTTCAAAAAAGCTAACTTTAAGTCTTTCTTAATCGTCTAAATCATTCCTATTTCAGGTAGAGATGTAAAGGATTTACTTACAGTGTATGTCAAATCGAAGTTATGATACGCCGTTCCACTGTTCTGATCCCGTAGCCTCAACAAAGTTCTATCCAAAGAGGATGCTTCTTTTGCTTTAGTCAACCCTTGAACGAAGTTTGGATTTGGTCCAGTACTGATAAGAATCGATTCTTCTACTAAAGCTAGTATTTTAGTTTCGAGTTGTTTATATTTCTCATGAGGTCTAAAAAATTATCTCTTTCATCCTCGTTCTACTATTTGAATATTTACATTACTCACTCTAAGTTCTTCTTTTCAAGGACAACGGTCTGCTTAGTAGTTCGATGACGTAGCATAGGATCAAACATATGACCAACTTCTGATGTGTAACCAACAGCTCGAACGGCCGTTGATGGTCTTTTATCAGCTGTACGGGGAATACCAGAGCTTATCAAATTTCCTCGCTAAAAGCAAACAGATAAATATTGAATATTATTGAAACGCTATTCTATTGCATAATGCAACTACCGAATATAAGTCTGCCGTCATTGGTCCGAAATTAGCTTGAAAGTTATCCTGCGGTTCCATTTCATAATAAAGCTTCTCCATCGGATGCTGAACAAATCCATCGTAGATATCATCTGATAGTTCTCCTTTTGCCATGATCAATTCACTACAAATTCAATGCAGGCCAAGTTTAGCATTTACCCTAACTTTCACTTTGTTAGCATTTAAGGTTACTATGGTTACAGTTTGAAAACAGGCAATATGTTTCTGGAGATGTAGCGCATGCTCCGATAATATACATACTGCTATACGTTTTAATTTTAATCGTTTACAAAAGCAAAACAGATACAATGATTGTCGAACTTTTTTACACAAGGGACAAAAAAATAAACGCATATTACATATGTACATCATACGATGCAGGGAACTTCACCAACGGCAAAAAAAGAAAAACAAAAACTATGAAATTTTTTTCAATTTAAATACGATTTATTGATTCAATCGCTTTAAATTAAAAAAAAACATATCGCTAGTTTTAAAATATTAAAGAACTCAAAAGCTTAATGGCCCACATGGCAATGACTAATTTATCATTGCTGTTACAAGGGGCTGAATAATATGCTACATTTGATATAAGCTACACATAATTGTAGTGCAGTATCTAGAGTTATAATGTCGGTGCAGGACTGCAGCGATGGTCTGCTGCCTCAGCATAAGAGGATGTTGAGATCCGCTGAGGTTGGCCTTGTCTGGGGACGCGTGAATGCACGGGCAGGCTAGCGTTGCGGTATCCTGGGGCGGGTTCTTTCCCCCAGCACAAGGACCCATCACAAAAGAATTTCGCATCCACGAATTTCTGGAGTTAAATAAATGCCGACCGAAGTCGAAAAGGAGGTAATCAACCAAGGGTTGGAAACTGCTGACGCAAAGGACAAACTGGACCTGGGGAAGTCAGACGGACTTAGGAGGACTTCGTTGTTACCGACGATTCTTATGGCGCACAAATAAGAGTGGGGCATCCCGATGGAGGCGGTGCCCCGTCGCACCCTCCCAACCGGATCAAGATCCAAACGTAGACGTGGCCATGTATTTCCCATTTGAATGAAAAACTCATACAAAAGTACTTTGTATGACTCTTTCCCACAAATGAGAAATAAATAACGTAACCAATTTATGCTCTAGCGTTATGTAACGAAATCACATAACCCTATATCATAAAAGGGTACGCGAGCGGAAGGCCACTCTACACGGCAAGAGCCCCTGTTAAATAAAGAAACGGAGGAGTGCGCCCGATGGCTAGCCCATGTTATAGGAGGAGCCTGCCATCGTTGTTGGTCCTATACCCGGTCAGGTCAACAGAAATGGAAAGACCGTCGGGTATGGTTTAACAATTCATGGTTTTTATTAACATACCAATAATTACATGTCATCTTCTATATATACGCTGATTTCCATTTATTGTTCTCTTTATTTTTATCCATTTAACTTTTAAGTATTACAACATAGAAATTTTTTTAAAATATGAATCAAATAAAGATATTTAATACTCCCGACTTGATATATATTGATAACACTTCCGCACTACATTTCCCTTAGCATCTGCTTTTATATATTTTCCATCCGAAAATACGACATAAGTAACAACACCACAAACAATATTTTATAGTCACGAATATGTATGTGATAAAGATTAATTGTTGAAAATATAAATTTTGTAAATGAGAAAATGCTAAGTATGCTTTTTGGCCAAGAAGAAAAATGTTCATAAATTTAATACCATTAACTTCCTGCAATGACTTGTCCTATTTAATGTTTCATCCTAATAGAAATTTCAACAGGTTTTCAAGCTGGATTCAATAAAACTTGAATTTATGTTTGTGATATTGTTTTAGGAGTGCAAAGCAAAAAAAATAAAAAATTAGTAAAACTTGAAGATTTTTAGGGACAAAAATATTAGCTATCTTCGAAGTTATTTTTAAGAAAGACGTTAAGACAATTAATTCGGCAATAATACCTTTAGCTGTAGACAAATCATTGAAAAACCTTTCACTTCGCTTTTAGTTCTGCCAAATGAAATGTCATTGTCTAGAAGTGATTGTAGCGCAGGTTCGAGCAATGATGTAGTAGGAACTTAAGTCCTTATGGAAGCTTGAGCAAGAACTTCCACACGGCGTAGGATTTTTAGTAAAACCTTTACGGGTTTCGTTTTGATTCCTATACAATTGAGCGTTTATCTCCTGCCGTGATAGACAAAAGAAAACACAAATACAATTCGAATGTATCATTAGCGATTTACTGCCTGAGAGTTAACTTTTACCAATTTAAAGTATAAATGTTGGCAATCCGTGGTCTTAACGCCAAAACGTTTCATTTAAAAATAATTCTTTTCGGGCACCGTCACCTATACTTAGATACACGCTTCCAGTATCTGACGACTGAGCACGCATTACCAAAAATACAATGGTTTTGTGATAAAATTGAAGGCTAGTTATAGTGGAGAACTCTAGCAAATGCTTCGCTCTAATACATATACTTGGCAAGGTTATACAAGTATGGTTGACTACACCCTTCTGTGCCTTGCTTGATTTTGAGAAGACCATATCCTCAGCCAAAACGATAATACGAACCATTCATTGCAATGCAAGAAACTGAAGCGAGTTTATGCTACGGACGTGAGAAATCCACGAGACGATGCTATTGATTTATTTCCTTAGCCAAGCGTGCCAATCCAATCACGTGGACATCAATATACGCGTTTCGGCTTCCGAATTAACGACTTAGAACATGACCGCCTTCGCTAAGGACTTCTCCCAATGAACTTCGACAGCGAAATTGAATTAAAAACGATCACTCACCAGTTCTCGTTGAAAGCGCGACTGTGACCACGATGCATTACATCATGTCTCCATTTACGTCAAGACTCACCGAATTTGAAGAGCTATTTATAAAAATTTAATAGGGTTCCGTTTCTAATGAGTTGCCCCACAGTGCTGTATACTCGCACACTTCAATTTCGGTATCCCTGTCAATTGCAGCAACCACAATACGGCACTCCGTTCATTAAAGGGGAAAATTTAATTTTCAAGTTCACTAAGAAATTAACTTCGATTTGTTTTGTTAATTCACTGCCCGTGTTTACAGAATAAATTCAACAATTCCAATAAATAATGACGGCACGACAGTCACCCTTTACACACACTCTTATGGAAGGCGCTCGAGAAACGTTTTCTTTGTGGGGTCGGGTATTTTTGGGACCGGTTTTCTTTGTCGGGTCGAGTTTTTTGGGACCGGTTTTCTTTGTCAGGTCGGGTATTTTTGGGACCAGTTTTCTTTGTCAGGTCGGGTATTTTGGGAGCGCCCTCGTATCAATGTATCATCGGTTCGGTTGCTTTTCTCAAAATTATAATGGGAAGAAAAGGAACACATTTTGTTGAAGTTCTGTTAATGGGTAGGTAATTTTTCGAACAATATCACTTTCACCCGTTATAATGAATTATCACAAAGAATTTGGAAGCAATCACGAATCCAACATCGAATGGATTTCACGAGTGGGGTTTCGAGATCCTATGTGCGGAACGGAAGACAAATGGAGCCGCAAATTTTCACTTTCAAACAACACTTCACGCAGTAAACCAATCTATTTTTACAACACATATGTACGTTTGATAAACTTTAAAACAATTTTGGAATCTCATATAATCTAATTTCCCCAATATTCCCGACTTTAAAACGCGGCCAAGAAAATATCGCAATCGTTTTTCGTGTCTTCCCCGTGGTGCGGTCCAAGTAAAACTCCTCGGTCCGTCCCCAAAACTTGTTTTTCCTCTTTCTCATCCCGTGTATACGGTAAATCGCATCAGCTGCTCACTCAGCCTCGTGCGATTGCCTTCGGTAATGTAATACAACGTTGGGGTGCATTAAATCAGTGTTCCCATGCTCAAAATTTTAATTGGGTCATTTAAAATGTTTTCAAGAAAAATTAACTGAAGTAAAGAAAAACGAAAAAGATTCTAAATAGTGATAAGAGTTAAATCTCATGAAGAATATAATTAAAGGGAAACGTTTAAATTTAATATAAAGCAAAATTCATATAAGATTACATTTAATAATAATAAGAAAGAAAACTATTTTAAAAATTACGAATATAAATGGAAGTAGTTGAATATTTTCCTAAATCTGCCATTAAAATTTTGAATAGGTTTTCGAGCAGTTTGCTTGTGTGGCTGCTCGATTACTACATAATACTCTTTATTGTGACAATAATGATATGCAATTTATATAGACATGGCACAAACACACGCGGCTCGGCACTCACTACTCAACGGTTAGTCAGCAGGAAACTTGATGGAGGCGGCATTCTTGTAGGTATTCATAAATCCGTCAGCTGTGCTTCTCCTCGAGTTGAATGGATAAATGTCCGTGTTCTCTTTCCTTGCAGTAAAATTTTGGTTTTCTCTGTCTACATCCCTTGTAGCAGTCCAATTTAAATTTATCAGCGCTTCTTCTCTGAACGTCCTTCCTATATCACCAACAACTACCCTTCATCCTATATTCTTGTTTGTTATTTGTGGCGTCTTTAAGATTGCTTCTGTTGTATGGGATTAGACTTTCTCCACAGTCATTTCAACTAGCGGTTTATCTTTAGCTCTTTCTTCCATTCTTTCACTTTGTGCGTTTTCTCAGTTCAATATTGTTATCAACATTAATAAGAAAATTCTTGACCTTATCCTATCTAATCTCCCTAAATCTTCACTTAACTTCCTTCCCTCGCCCACGCCATATGTGAATCCTGGTCCGCACCATCCCCCAATGTCTTTTCTCATTAATACACACCAAGCTTCTCATCCTATAAAGGTGTCGCCTACCCACTTCAACTACTTTAAAGCGAACTACTCTAGGATTGAACAGAAAATCAATTCTAGAAACTAGTTCTCTCTCCTCCTAGATTCTAGGAGTCAACGAGGCACTTAGTAACTTTTATACTTTTATTCTCTTGTTCAAATATCGGTCCAGTTGCTAAGGAGTCCTCTGCACCTTCGTCCTTATTGGATGCTTCTGGGTTTGTTACAGATCCATTTGAGATCGAGCTTATAATGCAAAACTTAGATCCAAACATAGGCTGTGTTCCAGATGGAATTTTTGTCATCTTCCTTGTATGTTCGTTTATCTATAATTTTTAATATTAGCTTTGCCAATGCCACTTTTCCTTCCTGCTGGAAATATGCATATGTTTTTCCTATTTTTAAGGCAGGTGATATTAATTGTGTTACTAACTTCTGACCTACTTCTATTCTCTCCTGTTCAGCAAGATTTTTGAACATGTAGTATATAATAGAGTCCACCCATTAGTTCTTCCCTTATTGTCCCGTGAGTAGCATGGCTTCATCAAAGGTCGATCAACCTTGACCAACCTTTTATCTTTTACCGACACGATCACCTTCTCGCTTGAGAAACAAAATCAAGTGGATGTTATCTATATGGATTTCTTCAAAACTTTCGACTCTGTGGATCATAATCCCCTTTTCAGCAAAATAAAAAGCTTTAATCCTCCCCTTTCCTTATATCCTACTTTTGCACCTATGTCACTAATCGTGCATGCAAAGCCATATAAATAAATGAACGAACAACGAGAATCTGTGTACTCGTCCATGTGGAAAGCAAAGTTAACACAGAAATAAGTTATAAATAACTTACGCTCTCGAAACCATATAATTCCCTCTGCTTCTCCTTTCCCTTTGTTTCCAGACAGGTTTTTCTTTCCTCTCTTCAGAAGAATCACTTCCCCCATTAACACACGCGCGCACCAACAAAATTTCGTCTCACGCGCACGTGCGTAATCATTCGTAGAAGAGTTTGAGTACAACACAACACATATTTTCTCACAGAAAACTCGAACGTCAAAGCTAATGAAATTCGTAGAGGCGAGAAAACTCATGTGTCAAAGCCGACGGAAAATTCGTAAGTTTTTAATAAAAAAAAGAGAACTAAAGTGTCGATTTCGTACACGCGATCTTCAAAATTAAAAACTTTATAAACGTGAAAGTGTTTTGGAGTGAATTAAGTGCAAAAACAAAAACACATCACTTCAAACCTCAACTTCACACAACTTTAGCGAAGGTGGCTTATTGCTTCGGCTCTCGCGACCGGTTGCGGATCCAGAACTCTCTATATCTATGCTCGCATGTGTTGCTTCTGTCACCTCCTATCTCTCTTCTCCATTTCATCCTGTTTGTGGTGTCCCACAAGGATCAACTTTAGGTCCTTTAATTTTTCTCATTTTCATCAATGTCATCGGGTCTCTTATATGCGGACAATTGCAAAATATTCAGAGTTATCGATAATATGAAGAACTGCGTTTTATTGCAAAACGATCTTCATAAATTAGGTCGATGGTGCATTTCTAACGCCCTTAACTTGAATATTTCTAAATATCGCCAAATGAGAAACTCTGACAAAAAAAAAATCGTTTGTTGTTTCCTTACTCCATTCTTGGAGAAGTCCTGCATGAAAGTGCATGCATAAAGGATCTAGGTGTTATCTTTGACGACAAACTAAAGTTTGAGCATTACATAATGATGATCGTTTCTAATGCATCATGCCTTACTAGCTTTATCCTTAGATCCTCTTAATAACTTTCGCATTACTTCTACTTCCATCTGTCTCTTTGATTCCTTAGTTCGTAGTTTATTAGAATATTGCTTGCCAGTGTGGAATCCACACCTCAAATATCTTATTGAATCTATCCAAGGTAGATCGACACGTAATTTATTTTACAGATACCGATTGGACTACAAACCCTACATAGATCGCCTACTATCTAGCTTTACACATTCCTTCTTTAGAATCGCGAAAATTATTTTTAGATGAATGCTTACTTTTTAAGTTGCACCATTATTTGCTTCCGGATCTTTGTTCACTTATCTCTCTTCTTAGCTCAGTCAGGTCTAGTCGCTCTCATGACTTTTTCTGTCAAGGATGTTGGGTAAGTACCCTTTTGGTTATTAATAGAAACAAAGAAAGGGAATCGTTAGTTAAATAATTAAAGCAAAATTAGTATGTCAAGGTAAATTAATTATTGCAAAACAAAATGCAAAAAGTGAGTTTGTTTACACCAAGTAGAAAGTAGCAACAATATACGGACGAGTGTGTATTTTGGTTTGGTATTATAATGTCTAACATTTTCAATTTTACGATTCAATTCCGCAAAGGTATTGTCACTAAAGTCAGTATAGTTGAGAATTATACGAGTATGCTTGTAAATTTCTAACATTGTGTTCAGGGAGATAAGTGAAACACATTTTTATAATTTTTAATGAATTAACGAGGAATAAAAATGGAAAGTATTGTGACTGGGTGATGAAAGTGACTAGTTGGCATGATGAGACAATAATAATACACACGTTAATTGTTACATATTTGTATTGAACCCAATAGACATGTTACATCGGGAAAGGCCGATACGAGACTGACTGTCAAAGGAACGGCACATAGAAAATAACGATTCACAATAGTCTCCCCCACTTAATTAAAACATATAGAAATATAGTTTTAATTCTATTATTCGGTGACATAGTCTTTCAAGAAGTTTGGAGGACATCGTTGACGAGCAGATCTGCGTGGTGGTAGCGTTGGGTTGTTTGTGTTCCCGTCTGCTGGTGTCTGTTGGTCAAGAGTGCCAGTAAGTGTTTCTGGCTGATTGACACCTGGCGCAGTCAATGGCGTAGGCTGTGTGTCCATTGGTGGTAACTCATCAGCTGGCATGTGTCGA
Source organism: Odontomyia ornata (assembly GCA_963969285.1). Lineage (NCBI taxonomy): Eukaryota > Metazoa > Arthropoda > Insecta > Diptera > Stratiomyidae > Odontomyia > Odontomyia ornata. The sequence goes on from OZ017740.1 coordinate 270,641,533, forward strand.
TATGGAACACCTGGGCTTGGGGCTGGTCTTTGCTGAGATGAAAAGGTGACTTGTTTCTTCGGGACCATTGTTGAAATTAGTTGGTCGATGTGCCTTTTTATAGTTCGGCCTGAGTCTAAGTCAATGATATAATGGTACTGACCCAGTTTTTGTTCGACAGTTCCAAATTGCCAGCTATCTTGATTGTTCAGGTGCATTCTTGCCTGAACTCTCTCTCCCATTTGGAATGAGTGGATGTGACAGTTGCTTCGGCTCGTTGGCATTACTGCTTTTCTGTTAGGCAGGAGAGCATCAAGGCGTATTCTAATTTTCCTTTTCAGATAAAGTTCTGCTGGTGACCGTCCGGAGGCTAATGGTGTGGCACGGTATCGAAAAAGGATATTTTGTACTTTTGTGGCTATTGGTGATGAGTCTTCAGCTGCAGCTTTCAATCTTCTTTTCAGGGTTTGTATATTTCTTTCTGCAAGGCCATTAGTTGATGAGTGACCTGGCGCAATAAACTTCTGAAACATTCCCCTTTCTTTACAGTGTGTTTGGAACTCTTCACTTTTAAATATGGTAGCATTATCTGATACTAGGACAGATGGGTAGCCATGCACAGAGAATATGGTTTCTAGGAGTGTGATAGTTGATGCTGATGATGGTGCTTCTTTGAGTATTCGAACTTCAGCCCACTTGGATTTTGCATCGACACACATTAAGAAATAATGGTTGTCAAGGGGGCCTGCATAGTCAATATGTACCCTCTCCCAGTTGTCATCTGGTGGGTCCCATGGATGAATAGCGACTTTCTGTGGATTGTGCCGGACTTGGGCACAGGATTCACAGGTTTTAACAATTTGCTCGATGTCCTTGTCTAAACGTTCCCAATATACATATCGTCTGGAGAGTTGTTTCATTTTTGTAATGCCCAAGTGTGAGGCATGCAGTTCTTCCAGGATTTGGCGTTGTAGAGATTTTGGTATGACTAGGTGGTCCAATCTGAAAAGCATACCGTTAAAGATGGTGAATGGTTCATCTCTTTGACTGGTTCTGAGGCTGGTCATTAGGGTTTGAAGGTTTTCATCTTTGGCTGTTTCTTCAATAATAGTTTCTGAAGTTATAGCTGGGCTGGATATTTGAAGTATAGTTTCAGCATACAACGCATTGACTTCTTCATTCATTGATGTTTCAGATGTTCTGAGCAGTTGGGGAATTGGAGCCCGAGAAAGACAATCTACGTTCTCGTTGTCTTTTCCTTTTTTACAGCGTACCGTGAAGTCCAATCCACTTAGAAAGGAGGCATAGCATAAAAGACGGGAAGATCTGAGGTAATGCTCGATGTGGATGAAAGATACGAGACAGCGGCTCGTTATCGGTGACAAGGGTGAAGTTTCTGGCATAAACGTAGTTGTAGAAGTGTGTGGCTGCGTAAATGATAGCCAAGGCTTCTCTATCAAGTTGACTGTAATTGCATTCAGCTTGGGTCAAAGCTCGAGAGACATAAGCAATAGGCTTTTCATGACCTTCCACTTCATGACTCAAAACAGCTGCAATACCGGTCGGGCTGGCGTCTGTTGTGAGGATCAAGGGTTTTGCTGGATCAAAAGGTGTTAATACCCTTTCGCTACACAACTCCGACTTTAGGTTTAAGAAAGCAGCTTCAGTGGAGGCTGACCAAACGAATTTTCCATCTTTTTTGAGTAGGCGTCGTAGATGAAAAGATTTTGTGGAGAAATCAGGAATGAATTTTGCATAATATGTCACCATACCCAAGAATCGTCTTAATTCCTCTACATTTTTAGGACGTGGCATGTTGAAGACGGCTTGAATTTTCACAGGTGTCATTTCAACTTTATTAAATGAGACTATGTGACCAAGATAGCTGATACTTTCTTTGAAGAAGGAACACTTATTTTTATTTAGATGTAGGTCGTTTTCCTTGAGTCGTTCTAAACAAGCAATCAGGTTTCTTGTACATTCTTCCATTGATGAGCCATGGCAGATAATGTCATCAAAATATGCTTCAACGTTTGATAGGCCATTGAGAATTTGTGAGAGTATTCTATTGAATTCAGATGGTGCTGTTTTGATACCAAAACTGAGACGATTCATTTGAAATGTGCCCTTGTGTGTCGTGATTGTTTGGATTTTCTGTCCTTCCGCATCCACTTTGAAGTGTAAATATGCCTTGTACAGGTCGAGTTTGCAGAAGTACTTTGAATTTCTGAGGCTGTGCAAGACTTCATCAATGCGACGAATTGGATGATTAGCTGAGACTAGATCGTTGCGGTCGATTTTGCATTGATTTGCCTTGTGGTTTGCCCTACCACATTTGAGACAGAGTCCATCAACGCCCAAAGAACGATAGTCAACCCATGTCATGTGTTGGGACTGTGAGCGTTGGTGTGAACTAGGACTTGTATTTCGACTTGGGTTGGGTTGTGATTTCCTATGTTACCTGTTGACCCGTGAGACATTGTTTGTGTCACTACTGAGATTGGTGAAATTATCTGGGATTTTGGTAAACTGGTTGCTTTCAAAACGTGATGCTTCCAATGCTGTGGCTTTGTTGAGCAGCTCATCGAAATTTTTGAACGCATAGTGTTGTAAGAGCTGTTCTTGAATCCAGTTGTCTTTTACTCCTCTAACAAATTGGGCACATAAAAAGGTGTCAGCAATGGAAATCACTGATTTGCATTTACATTCAACATAAAAATTACAATCTTTCGATTTCTCCTTCAGGGATGCAACGAATTCTGAGATTGATTGTGTTGGCTTCTGAGTAACATTTAGGAAATAATGCTGAGCGACTACAGTTGAGGCAGGCGGTGACAAGATATTCTGGTGCACGACGCCAGTTTGGTCCCGAAGAAACAAATGAAGAATGGCCCGTGATTGAGTATCAGTCGCAAGTAGATTTTGCCTAACCAAAGTTAGGAGACACGATTTAAAAAATAACGTTTCTTCTAGCAATATCGGCTCATTCCTTTCTTGGCGGCAACATATGCTTTGAAAATCTTTTCAACGTGGCTCATTGACATAAACCTAGACATGCAATTAAAAGCATTCGCGGGACAGGATGTATCAAATATTGGAATGGAAATCCACGCCCTCTCCTCAGCGGCTAAGCCCGTTTGTTCATGGACCGCTCGTGATGGTATTCAGGAATGTCGAGAGGCATGTGGGGGACATGGTTATTTGAAAATTGCGGGAATAGGTGATATCAGAAATGACAATGATGCCAACTGTACTTATGAAGGAGAAAACAATACTCTGATTCAACAAGCATCAAATTGGTTGATTGGTCTGTACAAACAAGGACCAAATGCATTCAAAGAAGCGAGTGTGTTGAACTCGTGTGATTTTCTATGTGAAGCTGACTCAATTTTGAAGGAATCGTTTAATAAAAGTACGATTGCAGAAGCAATGAATCCAACAAGTGAGTATATGAAATCAATCTAGCAGTTACAATTGATTATTTAACGATTAATTTTAGATGTTTTATCTGCAATGAACTGGTTGTGTGCATGGTTGTTAAAGTCAACAGTTCAAAAATACGACGAGCTAAAGGCAAAGAAGATAAATCCCTTTGATATACGCAATGATACTCAAGTTTTCTATGCTCGGGACCTATCAATTGTTTATGGTCAGGTAAAATATCCCCCATTTATTGGTTGCCATAAAAAAATTCATTTGCATCTTTAACAGCGGAATATTTTTTACGCATTTTACAACCGCGTAAACGAGCTAAGTAACAGTGCAGAAAAAAGAGTGCTTTCAATGGTTCTTTCCCTTTATGGAGCAGATCTGATAACTAAAAACTCGGGTCTGTTTTATCAAGTAATGTTTTACTTACAATTTGAATATGGGCCACATAGTAATTATATTTTTTTTAGGCTGGTTACTTCGCTGGATCACTTCCGATGCAACTATATAAACAAGGAATTCTAGAATTGTTACCAAAGCTTAAATCCGAATCTATTGCGTTAGTGGATACGCTTGCTCCCCCAGATTTTATTTTAAACTCTGCTTTAGGAATGAGCGATGGATTTGTATGAGATTTCTTATTAAATACTTCCTATTTGAAATATATTTAACGTGATCCCTTTTCAGATATACCAACACTTGCAGGCAGGAATAATGTTGGCACCTGGAGCTCTTGAGCGACCAGAATGGTGGCGTGACGTTATTCATAAAGATTATTTGCGCAACAAATTGTAAATTCAAAAATGAAAAATGATAGTTTAGCAATAAGGAATGATAAGTATTAAAGCAAACATGCTTATAATTTTTGGGGTTGTAGTTATGCTGATTTCTACTATGAATGTATAAATTGTTTCATATTTTTATATGTATTTTTAAACAGGGTGAATGTTCGAATTTTTTAATTATCATAGAACAATAAAATGAACTATTTTTATAAGGCATTGCAAGCAATTTTTACACTAGATTGGAAGCAGCTCCTCAGCGTCAAGTTCGTCGTCTGAATCATGATTTGGAACCTGTCCAGTGCGTGGTCGTTCTGCAGGTGGACCAAGTGGATCCGAATAATACCTCATACCGCTGCTCCCTGAATAGTCAAAAAAATATTAAATTTTTCTTTATATAAAGTCATATGACAAATTACCAGCACTGTCGATATGATGACTGCTACCACTTTGAGAACGCAATGATGTCATTTCATGACCTGCTGAACTACGTGTGGATTTGCCAGTGTCAACACGTTGGAGAGCTTCAGCAAAAATAAGAAATCAATTGTATTCTCACATTTGGAAGCAAAAAAGAATTCTCCAAATTTTTAATTGCAATAGCAGTACTAGTAAGTATTATGTATTTACGTTCAATACATCTACAACAAAATTATAACTCCTATTAAGAAATAGCTAAGCAAAAACGGAAAAGGGAAAAAATGGTAGCTATGTTGGTATAAAAATGAAAAATATTAGGGTTTTCTTCACATGATCGGTCGGAATATATTATGGAAATTATAAGCTGATAGAGTTGATTCAAAAATGAACTTACTTCTTTTTCCTGACCCAACAGTTCCAGTGCCGCTGCTAATTCTCTGTCTTGTCTGCAATATTCTTTCCAGCCGTTTGTACTCAGCCGTATATTTTTCAAAAAGGTCCATCATTCCTTGAGATTGAGTTACATGTATTAATGCTCTCAAACAACCCAAATTTTCAGGGAATCGTGAATAAATATTCTCAAACAACTGCAAATATTTCTTTGGGCTGTACACATGTCGAAAACAGCTTGCCACTCTCAGCATTAAATTCGGTTCGTTAGGATGGGCCAACACTGCACGTTCATAATAATAAATTGCCTTTTCCGCAGCTTGCAATTGAATAAAGTATGACCCAATCGATGAAGCAATATTTATATCACTTGGATTCAAACGGAACGCCTCACTATAATATTGATTGGCTTCCTGTCGATCGTTGTAGCTTTCATATATCTCTCCAACCTTTTGGTGTACACCCGGATCCATTTCTTGTTGGATACCCAGCAATTGTAGATAAAAATCCAATGCTTCATTCTTTTCGCCGAAACTTTCATGAATGCTTGCCATTTGATAGTAAATATGAGGGTGTTTAGCATGTGAAAGGTTTTGTTTTATTTTTTGAAAATATGCAGCAGCTGTATGAATATCTCCGATGCGTTTATGAACTAAGCCTAAATTATAGGAGGCTTCAAATGAAGTCATATCGAGTTCCAGGGCTGCTTCCAGATATTGCTTAGCTGATTCTAAATTACCCTTCAAAATTTCACATACGCCGCTATTAATGAATGCAGCAGGATTGTAACTGTCGATTTTCCGGCATATTTCCGCATATTTGTATGCATTTTGAAGGTCGCCAAGCTGAAATAAGAAAAGAACTGAATGGACTACTTTTATCCCTTTTTAAGTTAAATCCATACAATGCCTTTATTTGTGTGATCAGTGCCTTTAATATACAATATCCAATAATGACAGTTCTATTAGTTTAATTCTAAATCATGTTGAAAATTAGGGATCTGTTGTTATTTTTAATAGTCGCTAGTTCTACGTTTTCAACAACACTGTTATAACCAGTATGGAACTTTACTTCTTTTCTTAATTTTTGACAAGTTGATATTGAAAAGAAACTAAAAGAAAAGAACTTCTCTTTAATTCCACTATAATTTTATTGCTTTGCATACAAACCAATAAAATTATAGTGGAATTAAAAGGAAGTTCTTTTCTTTTAGTTTCTTTTCAGTTGAAAGTTCCACTAAAGGCGGAGTATCTTTTAAGAAATTGACATTTTTATTCTAGACTCTTTTTATTTTTATAACAATTAAGAAGGTCGTCAGAGTAAATTTAAATGCGTGTTCAGTTATTGAATTACAAATACAAACCCGAAAGCCAAAATTATCAACCAATTATGGGTCCAGTCCGTTTCACTGGGCTTGGTCGTGTTTATGGAATCCAACCAAGTCACGAAATTTTGTTAAGTGCCTGATTTACTTTCTTGTGTATTTTTGTGATATCCTTTGACTGTTAGAGTTCGTCCAGCTTTAAAATAGAATGTGTTAAAGGTATCAAACAACTGAAAGGAGTGGAAAATTGGCCGAGTGACGGATGTGCTGGAGTTGCACAACGGCGTCAGCATCATTGAGGGAACAACAGGGAGACCTGAACTATCGGATCCTCCAAACAAAGATGATATGACTTAACTCGGGGCGTTCAACAAAGCTTCAGCTCAAGAAAAATTGTCATTTCCCAATGCGTAAGTGATGGCCTACATAATCGTATTTCAAGTAGATTATCTGCTAAGGAAGTATGGGACATTTTGGTTTCACAATTTGAAAACAAAGCGGATCAATTGTTTCGTCGGTGTCTTGAGATTTTCAACATGAAATGAGATGAAGCCAAAAATACCCAATCTAAGTTGTTACCAGTGAAAAATCAATATCGTGAGTTTGCTGCTGGCCTGGAAACGTATAAGATAAACACGGTCTATAAATTACTCGATCTGCTTTTCGTTTCAACAGTTTTGCACATCTTACCTCAGCGTTTTGAGTCGCTCAATTAAAGCTATTTACTCATGAAAGCAAGCGAAACTAAGAGAGTCAAAGGTATACATATGGTCAATGCAAATAGTAGTGGCCAAAAGAAGAAGAAACCGCAACGCACTACTAAGTATAAGTACTTAAACATGAAAAGTCACTTGATTAATTAGTGTGCTAAGTGAAAAGCTGATGGCATTCCTCCATATCTATCACGTGTTAACGGATCAAGCGAAAGTATCAAATCGAATTCACGTGATTGGACTGGTTTTCATCAGTAGTGACGTTAAGATGGCGACTAAAGAGACCAGTGGTGGATTCTGAACAGCGCCACTTACCATATTACGCCAAGTCTGAACTGGTTCACTGACTACAAGCCTTTTCCTGTAAACTCGTGTCTTTTCCCCAGTAGAAAATCCACTACAAAAGAAATTTCGCATCCACGAATTTCGAGGTTCAAATGAATATCGACCGAAGTCGAGAATGAGGTAACCTAATAAGGGTGAAGAATTGCTGACACAGAGGACAAACCGGGCCTAGAGAAACCAGACGGACTTAGAGGACTTCTTATGGCCCCAAAATAAGAGTGGGGCATCGAAGTGGAAGCGGTGCCCCCTCGCACTCCCCAGCCGGATCAAGATCCAAATGTAAGCGTGGCATATATTTTCCATTTAAGTGAAGAACTCATACAAACATAATTTGAATGAATTTTTCCTTTCAATGAAAAGTATTAACGTGGCAAATTTATGTCATTGTATTATGTGAGGGAATCACATAACCCTATGCCATAAATAGGCACGCCTTACCCTGCAAGAGAACCTGTAAACACATAGAAAGGGGTATGCTCACCCGATGGCTAGCTCATTATAGTGGAGGGGCCCGCCAACGTGGCGGGTCCCATACCCAGTCAGGTTCAGATAAAAGGGAAGACCGAAATGTTTTTAGTTTAATAATTCATTTTTTTTTCTTCAAACGATTATAAGACTGAAAGCTGCAATGCGTTGGCCACATGAATCGTATGGACGAACAACGGATACCCGAAAACGTATTCGTTGGGAGAACTGAGGCCCGGAGACCAGTGGGGAAACCGAGGAAATGCTGGTCCGACTTGGTCGACGAAAACAGTTCATCGCTGCTCGGATTTCGAAATTGGAGGACACGGTAAATAGACCGAATGGAACGATACAGTTGGAGGCGCTATTTGCAGGAAGCGAAGGCCCGAGAGGGACTGTAATGCTACAAAGAAGAAGTATTTTTTTTTATATAATTTTTGTTGTGCTGAATTTGAATGTACAATAATTGCTTTTTTGAAGAATTTGAGATTTCGTATACCGTTATGAACTGGACACAAAATAAACAACAAATTTTTACCAACAATATTGAAAAATTAACGATGCTTTGTTGAGACTATAGAGTTCTGAATAGCTTTCCAGTAATCTAGGGGTGAAGAACTTTTTCCGCATTTTGTCAAAATTTTAAGGCTCGCAGTTTCGGAGTCCAGGTGGGGCGGAATGGTTAATTTTCATTAATTTTCTTTTTCAACTCAAAGTTATTAAATTGAAAATTATTAAAAAATTATGCTTGAGAGCTTCAAGACAATACCTTTCATTTGATACGCAACACGGTACACTTAGGAATACTTTATTTATGTACATTAATATGCTCTAAAATTTGAGCAGTTTAAAGTACTTCGTTTTGAACAAAAATTGGGCTTGAGGTGAAAAGAGTATTCTTTTAATTTTGCAAAAAATTGCCTTTTCTTCAAAATAACTCAAAATCTTCTTATGATACGCAAAATTTCATTGAACACAAAATTGTGGATTTTGCTTTCAAAAATTTTCGTTTTTTTTGGAGTGTAGTAGAATGGGTAGATAAAGATGTCCGTGGAGGACTACAGCGATGGTTTGCTGCCTCGGCGAGAGAGGATGGTGGCGTTCGCCGAGATTGGCCTTGTCTGAGGACGCGTGAATGTTCTGGCAGACTAGCATTGCGGTGTCGTGGGGCGGGTTCTTTTCCCCGATACAAGGACCCACTACAAAAAAATTTCGCATCTACGAATTTTAAGGTACGAATGAATATCGACTGAAGTCGAGCCTGAGGTAACCTACTAAGGGTCAAGAATTGCTAACTCAGATAACAAACCGGGCCGGGAGGAAACAGCGAACTTAAGAGTAACTTCGTCGTCACCGACGATACGTTAGCCCTCAAATAAGAGTGGGGCATCCAGGTGGAAGCGGTGCTCGCTCGCACCCCTCCAGCCGGATCAAGATCCAATGTAAGCATGGCCACATATTTTCCATTTAAATGAAAAACTCTTTTTTTTTAATTTTATAATTTATAAAAATATAAATTTGAATAATTAAATTTTTCAAATCTGCAGTTAAAATTTGGATCAGTGTTATGCCGGTTTTCGAGCAGTTTGCATAGAGCAACTAGTCGATTACTTCAGTTTATAGTAACTTGTTGAAGCCCTATCAACTGAAATTTTTTCAAAACTAAGACTTTTAGAGTATATTGAAAATATATAAATAAAGTGAATTATAAAGTGCTGATGATTATTTCTAATTAGAGTGGTAATTTGAGGATGATTTACATAGTTCTTTTCGCTAAAAAGCAAATAACACGCCACTGAGCTACCTTATAATAAATTTTTGTTTCATATAAAAGATCTTAATGAAATCTTCTCGAAGGTCTTAATGAGATATTTTCTTAAAATTACCTCATCAGGGTCGAGATGGGCAAGAGAGGGGAAAATGTACGAAGTTTCTAAATCAAGTCAAAATTTCGCCGGTCGATCTCCCGAAACTATTTGGGAGAGTATCGGGGATCTGTTTTGGTTTTAGCATATCATTCAGTGATTTAAATAGGATCTTTGATAGTTGTCAAAAAAGAAGTGAGCATCACTCATTTTCAGCACAACTGGAAAAAGATGCGCGGTTCATGCCCTGTTCCAAATTTAAAAGCTACCTGGTAGATATAACTCGAAAATTCAGCTGTCATTTTATTTGTGCTTCTGTGCAAGAATATGTATTCATTTCACGTTGCTTGATCATTATTTATTTGGCCAGAAAAATATTTGATTTATTTATCTTTAAATATTGTTGACTTACCTTTATATAAATAAATGTCAAATTGGTGACCGCGTTGGCAGCAACTTGAGCTTCCTTTTTCTCGTAGAACTTCAAGGTCTCTATAGCTTGATTGACTTCATTTTGTCGTAAATAAACTAGTGCTTTGTTCAGCTCCAGCTCGTTGGCGAGATTCGCAAAGTTTGATGTTTTTATCGACTCAATACACCAATTATAACCTTACAAAAGCAATATTTAAAGTTCTGAATTTACATTGAAATTATTAACAAATTTTGTTAACGGCTAAATTATTGAAACGCTCAACCTCTTGTAGCAAAACATGAAAAGGAAATAATCTTACCCTCATTATAATTCTCCTCAATGATACTGGATATTAAATCTACCAACAGCATAATATTCCTTTCAGCATTTTTCTTCTTATTGTTAAACATGGCAGCCAATTCATCGGTACGTATTACATCCAAAACATATTGTTGACTTTGATTATCTTCAACATCCGCTTGGATTTTGACACTTTCATCGAAATCCAATTGCACATCAACTAATTGTCTAAATGCCTTTTTAATTTTTTCAATGTCCCCAATAGCATAGTAGCATAATACCAAATGCATTCCACTTTTTATATCAGGTCGTTCAGACATAATATATTCAAAACTCGCCGCAGCATCAGAATATTGTCCAAGTTTAATAAAAAGAATTCCAATATTATGAGTGATTTTTAATCGAAGTTCTTTCTGGTTGTTTGGAACTTGATCCAAAGCCATTCGATACATTTTAATCGCTTTTGGATAATTGCCCATTCGAAAGTAAATATTACCGATGTTAACTTTAAGTCGATTAACATTTGGAAACATTTTGTTTTTAGTCATAACGCTGTATGTGTTGATTGCTTCTACAAACATTTCATTTTTACTGTACAAGTTAGCCAGGTTGAAAAATACCTAGGAAAAACGATATGTTAAGAAAAAATAATATTACAGCTAACAAGTACATTATAATAGAGAAATGAATAGTACAAATCGGAAAATTAAGCCTAAGAATCATAGTGAATTCAATACTATATGTTAGTATATTGGGCTATTAACAAATGACACTGTTGAAATAAAATTCTTTCAAAAAAGCTAACTTTAAGTCTTTCTTAATCGTCTAAATCATTCCTATTTCAGGTAGAGATGTAAAGGATTTACTTACAGTGTATGTCAAATCGAAGTTATGATACGCCGTTCCACTGTTCTGATCCCGTAGCCTCAACAAAGTTCTATCCAAAGAGGATGCTTCTTTTGCTTTAGTCAACCCTTGAACGAAGTTTGGATTTGGTCCAGTACTGATAAGAATCGATTCTTCTACTAAAGCTAGTATTTTAGTTTCGAGTTGTTTATATTTCTCATGAGGTCTAAAAAATTATCTCTTTCATCCTCGTTCTACTATTTGAATATTTACATTACTCACTCTAAGTTCTTCTTTTCAAGGACAACGGTCTGCTTAGTAGTTCGATGACGTAGCATAGGATCAAACATATGACCAACTTCTGATGTGTAACCAACAGCTCGAACGGCCGTTGATGGTCTTTTATCAGCTGTACGGGGAATACCAGAGCTTATCAAATTTCCTCGCTAAAAGCAAACAGATAAATATTGAATATTATTGAAACGCTATTCTATTGCATAATGCAACTACCGAATATAAGTCTGCCGTCATTGGTCCGAAATTAGCTTGAAAGTTATCCTGCGGTTCCATTTCATAATAAAGCTTCTCCATCGGATGCTGAACAAATCCATCGTAGATATCATCTGATAGTTCTCCTTTTGCCATGATCAATTCACTACAAATTCAATGCAGGCCAAGTTTAGCATTTACCCTAACTTTCACTTTGTTAGCATTTAAGGTTACTATGGTTACAGTTTGAAAACAGGCAATATGTTTCTGGAGATGTAGCGCATGCTCCGATAATATACATACTGCTATACGTTTTAATTTTAATCGTTTACAAAAGCAAAACAGATACAATGATTGTCGAACTTTTTTACACAAGGGACAAAAAAATAAACGCATATTACATATGTACATCATACGATGCAGGGAACTTCACCAACGGCAAAAAAAGAAAAACAAAAACTATGAAATTTTTTTCAATTTAAATACGATTTATTGATTCAATCGCTTTAAATTAAAAAAAAACATATCGCTAGTTTTAAAATATTAAAGAACTCAAAAGCTTAATGGCCCACATGGCAATGACTAATTTATCATTGCTGTTACAAGGGGCTGAATAATATGCTACATTTGATATAAGCTACACATAATTGTAGTGCAGTATCTAGAGTTATAATGTCGGTGCAGGACTGCAGCGATGGTCTGCTGCCTCAGCATAAGAGGATGTTGAGATCCGCTGAGGTTGGCCTTGTCTGGGGACGCGTGAATGCACGGGCAGGCTAGCGTTGCGGTATCCTGGGGCGGGTTCTTTCCCCCAGCACAAGGACCCATCACAAAAGAATTTCGCATCCACGAATTTCTGGAGTTAAATAAATGCCGACCGAAGTCGAAAAGGAGGTAATCAACCAAGGGTTGGAAACTGCTGACGCAAAGGACAAACTGGACCTGGGGAAGTCAGACGGACTTAGGAGGACTTCGTTGTTACCGACGATTCTTATGGCGCACAAATAAGAGTGGGGCATCCCGATGGAGGCGGTGCCCCGTCGCACCCTCCCAACCGGATCAAGATCCAAACGTAGACGTGGCCATGTATTTCCCATTTGAATGAAAAACTCATACAAAAGTACTTTGTATGACTCTTTCCCACAAATGAGAAATAAATAACGTAACCAATTTATGCTCTAGCGTTATGTAACGAAATCACATAACCCTATATCATAAAAGGGTACGCGAGCGGAAGGCCACTCTACACGGCAAGAGCCCCTGTTAAATAAAGAAACGGAGGAGTGCGCCCGATGGCTAGCCCATGTTATAGGAGGAGCCTGCCATCGTTGTTGGTCCTATACCCGGTCAGGTCAACAGAAATGGAAAGACCGTCGGGTATGGTTTAACAATTCATGGTTTTTATTAACATACCAATAATTACATGTCATCTTCTATATATACGCTGATTTCCATTTATTGTTCTCTTTATTTTTATCCATTTAACTTTTAAGTATTACAACATAGAAATTTTTTTAAAATATGAATCAAATAAAGATATTTAATACTCCCGACTTGATATATATTGATAACACTTCCGCACTACATTTCCCTTAGCATCTGCTTTTATATATTTTCCATCCGAAAATACGACATAAGTAACAACACCACAAACAATATTTTATAGTCACGAATATGTATGTGATAAAGATTAATTGTTGAAAATATAAATTTTGTAAATGAGAAAATGCTAAGTATGCTTTTTGGCCAAGAAGAAAAATGTTCATAAATTTAATACCATTAACTTCCTGCAATGACTTGTCCTATTTAATGTTTCATCCTAATAGAAATTTCAACAGGTTTTCAAGCTGGATTCAATAAAACTTGAATTTATGTTTGTGATATTGTTTTAGGAGTGCAAAGCAAAAAAAATAAAAAATTAGTAAAACTTGAAGATTTTTAGGGACAAAAATATTAGCTATCTTCGAAGTTATTTTTAAGAAAGACGTTAAGACAATTAATTCGGCAATAATACCTTTAGCTGTAGACAAATCATTGAAAAACCTTTCACTTCGCTTTTAGTTCTGCCAAATGAAATGTCATTGTCTAGAAGTGATTGTAGCGCAGGTTCGAGCAATGATGTAGTAGGAACTTAAGTCCTTATGGAAGCTTGAGCAAGAACTTCCACACGGCGTAGGATTTTTAGTAAAACCTTTACGGGTTTCGTTTTGATTCCTATACAATTGAGCGTTTATCTCCTGCCGTGATAGACAAAAGAAAACACAAATACAATTCGAATGTATCATTAGCGATTTACTGCCTGAGAGTTAACTTTTACCAATTTAAAGTATAAATGTTGGCAATCCGTGGTCTTAACGCCAAAACGTTTCATTTAAAAATAATTCTTTTCGGGCACCGTCACCTATACTTAGATACACGCTTCCAGTATCTGACGACTGAGCACGCATTACCAAAAATACAATGGTTTTGTGATAAAATTGAAGGCTAGTTATAGTGGAGAACTCTAGCAAATGCTTCGCTCTAATACATATACTTGGCAAGGTTATACAAGTATGGTTGACTACACCCTTCTGTGCCTTGCTTGATTTTGAGAAGACCATATCCTCAGCCAAAACGATAATACGAACCATTCATTGCAATGCAAGAAACTGAAGCGAGTTTATGCTACGGACGTGAGAAATCCACGAGACGATGCTATTGATTTATTTCCTTAGCCAAGCGTGCCAATCCAATCACGTGGACATCAATATACGCGTTTCGGCTTCCGAATTAACGACTTAGAACATGACCGCCTTCGCTAAGGACTTCTCCCAATGAACTTCGACAGCGAAATTGAATTAAAAACGATCACTCACCAGTTCTCGTTGAAAGCGCGACTGTGACCACGATGCATTACATCATGTCTCCATTTACGTCAAGACTCACCGAATTTGAAGAGCTATTTATAAAAATTTAATAGGGTTCCGTTTCTAATGAGTTGCCCCACAGTGCTGTATACTCGCACACTTCAATTTCGGTATCCCTGTCAATTGCAGCAACCACAATACGGCACTCCGTTCATTAAAGGGGAAAATTTAATTTTCAAGTTCACTAAGAAATTAACTTCGATTTGTTTTGTTAATTCACTGCCCGTGTTTACAGAATAAATTCAACAATTCCAATAAATAATGACGGCACGACAGTCACCCTTTACACACACTCTTATGGAAGGCGCTCGAGAAACGTTTTCTTTGTGGGGTCGGGTATTTTTGGGACCGGTTTTCTTTGTCGGGTCGAGTTTTTTGGGACCGGTTTTCTTTGTCAGGTCGGGTATTTTTGGGACCAGTTTTCTTTGTCAGGTCGGGTATTTTGGGAGCGCCCTCGTATCAATGTATCATCGGTTCGGTTGCTTTTCTCAAAATTATAATGGGAAGAAAAGGAACACATTTTGTTGAAGTTCTGTTAATGGGTAGGTAATTTTTCGAACAATATCACTTTCACCCGTTATAATGAATTATCACAAAGAATTCGGAAGCAATCACGAATCCAACATCGAATGGATTTCACGAGTGGGGTTTCGAGATCCTATGTGCGGAACGGAAGACAAATGGAGCCGCAAATTTTCACTTTCAAACAACACTTCACGCAGTAAACCAATCTATTTTTACAACACATATGTACGTTTGATAAACTTTAAAACAATTTTGGAATCTCATATAATCTAATTTCCCCAATATTCCCGACTTTAAAACGCGGCCAAGAAAATATCGCAATCGTTTTTCGTGTCTTCCCCGTGGTGCGGTCCAAGTAAAACTCCTCGGTCCGTCCCCAAAACTTGTTTTTCCTCTTTCTCATCCCGTGTATACGGTAAATCGCATCAGCTGCTCACTCAGCCTCGTGCGATTGCCTTCGGTAATGTAATACAACGTTGGGGTGCATTAAATCAGTGTTCCCATGCTCAAAATTTTAATTGGGTCATTTAAAATGTTTTCAAGAAAAATTAACTGAAGTAAAGAAAAACGAAAAAGATTCTAAATAGTGATAAGAGTTAAATCTCATGAAGAATATAATTAAAGGGAAACGTTTAAATTTAATATAAAGCAAAATTCATATAAGATTACATTTAATAATAATAAGAAAGAAAACTATTTTAAAAATTACGAATATAAATGGAAGTAGTTGAATATTTTCCTAAATCTGCCATTAAAATTTTGAATAGGTTTTCGAGCAGTTTGCTTGTGTGGCTGCTCGATTACTACATAATACTCTTTATTGTGACAATAATGATATGCAATTTATATAGACATGGCACAAACACACGCGGCTCGGCACTCACTACTCAACGGTTAGTCAGCAGGAAACTTGATGGAGGCGGCATTCTTGTAGGTATTCATAAATCCGTCAGCTGTGCTTCTCCTCGAGTTGAATGGATAAATGTCCGTGTTCTCTTTCCTTGCAGTAAAATTTTGGTTTTCTCTGTCTACATCCCTTGTAGCAGTCCAATTTAAATTTATCAGCGCTTCTTCTCTGAACGTCCTTCCTATATCACCAACAACTACCCTTCATCCTATATTCTTGTTTGTTATTTGTGGCGTCTTTAAGATTGCTTCTGTTGTATGGGATTAGACTTTCTCCACAGTCATTTCAACTAGCGGTTTATCTTTAGCTCTTTCTTCCATTCTTTCACTTTGTGCGTTTTCTCAGTTCAATATTGTTATCAACATTAATAAGAAAATTCTTGACCTTATCCTATCTAATCTCCCTAAATCTTCACTTAACTTCCTTCCCTCGCCCACGCCATATGTGAATCCTGGTCCGCGCCATCCCCCAATGTCTTTTCTCATTAATACACACCAAGCTTCTCATCCTATAAAGGTGTCGCCTACCCACTTCAACTACTTTAAAGCGAACTACTCTAGGATTGAACAGAAAATCAATTCTAGAAACTAGTTCTCTCTCCTCCTAGATTCTAGGAGTCAACGAGGCACTTAGTAACTTTTATACTTTTATTCTCTTGTTCAAATATCGGTCCAGTTGCTAAGGAGTCCTCTGCACCTTCGTCCTTATTGGATGCTTCTGGGTTTGTTACAGATCCATTTGAGATCGAGCTTATAATGCAAAACTTAGATCCAAACATAGGCTGTGTTCCAGATGGAATTTTTGTCATCTTCCTTGTATGTTCGTTTATCTATAATTTTTAATATTAGCTTTGCCAATGCCACTTTTCCTTCCTGCTGGAAATATGCATATGTTTTTCCTATTTTTAAGGCAGGTGATATTAATTGTGTTACTAACTTCTGACCTACTTCTATTCTCTCCTGTTCAGCAAGATTTTTGAACATGTAGTATATAATAGAGTCCACCCATTAGTTCTTCCCTTATTGTCCCGTGAGTAGCATGGCTTCATCAAAGGTCGATCAACCTTGACCAACCTTTTATCTTTTACCGACACGATCACCTTCTCGCTTGAGAAACAAAATCAAGTGGATGTTATCTATATGGATTTCTTCAAAACTTTCGACTCTGTGGATCATAATCCCCTTTTCAGCAAAATAAAAAGCTTTAATCCTCCCCTTTCCTTATATCCTACTTTTGCACCTATGTCACTAATCGTGCATGCAAAGCCATATAAATAAATGAACGAACAACGAGAATCTGTGTACTCGTCCATGTGGAAAGCAAAGTTAACACAGAAATAAGTTATAAATAACTTACGCTCTCGAAACCATATAATTCCCTCTGCTTCTCCTTTCCCTTTGTTTCCAGACAGGTTTTTCTTTCCTCTCTTCAGAAGAATCACTTCCCCCATTAACACACGCGCGCACCAACAAAATTTCGTCTCACGCGCACGTGCGTAATCATTCGTAGAAGAGTTTGAGTACAACACAACACATATTTTCTCACAGAAAACTCGAACGTCAAAGCTAATGAAATTCGTAGAGGCGAGAAAACTCATGTGTCAAAGCCGACGGAAAATTCGTAAGTTTTTAATAAAAAAAAGAGAACTAAAGTGTCGATTTCGTACACGCGATCTTCAAAATTAAAAACTTTATAAACGTGAAAGTGTTTTGGAGTGAATTAAGTGCAAAAACAAAAACACATCACTTCAAACCTCAACTTCACACAACTTTAGCGAAGGTGGCTTATTGCTTCGGCTCTCGCGACCGGTTGCGGATCCAGAACTCTCTATATCTATGCTCGCATGTGTTGCTTCTGTCACCTCCTATCTCTCTTCTCCATTTCATCCTGTTTGTGGTGTCCCACAAGGATCAACTTTAGGTCCTTTAATTTTTCTCATTTTCATCAATGTCATCGGGTCTCTTATATGCGGACAATTGCAAAATATTCAGAGTTATCGATAATATGAAGAACTGCGTTTTATTGCAAAACGATCTTCATAAATTAGGTCGATGGTGCATTTCTAACGCCCTTAACTTGAATATTTCTAAATATCGCCAAATGAGAAACTCTGACAAAAAAAAAATCGTTTGTTGTTTCCTTACTCCATTCTTGGAGAAGTCCTGCATGAAAGTGCATGCATAAAGGATCTAGGTGTTATCTTTGACGACAAACTAAAGTTTGAGCATTACATAATGATGATCGTTTCTAATGCATCATGCTTTACTAGCTTTATCCTTAGATCCTCTTAATAACTTTCGCATTACTTCTACTTCCATCTGTCTCTTTGATTCCTTAGTTCGTAGTTTATTAGAATATTGCTTGCCAGTGTGGAATCCACACCTCAAATATCTTATTGAATCTATCCAAGGTAGATCGACACGTAATTTATTTTACAGATACCGATTGGACTACAAACCCTACATAGATCGCCTACTATCTAGCTTTACACATTCCTTCTTTAGAATCGCGAAAATTATTTTTAGATGAATGCTTACTTTTTAAGTTGCACCATTATTTGCTTCCGGATCTTTGTTCACTTATCTCTCTTCTTAGCTCAGTCAGGTCTAGTCGCTCTCATGACTTTTTCTGTCAAGGATGTTGGGTAAGTACCCTTTTGGTTATTAATAGAAACAAAGAAAGGGAATCGTTAGTTAAATAATTAAAGCAAAATTAGTATGTCAAGGTAAATTAATTATTGCAAAACAAAATGCAAAAAGTGAGTTTGTTTACACCAAGTAGAAAGTAGCAACAATATACGGACGAGTGTGTATTTTGGTTTGGTATTATAATGTCTAACATTTTCAATTTTACGATTCAATTCCGCAAAGGTATTGTCACTAAAGTCAGTATAGTTGAGAATTATACGAGTATGCTTGTAAATTTCTAACATTGTGTTCAGGGAGATAAGTGAAACACATTTTTATAATTTTTAATGAATTAACGAGGAATAAAAATGGAAAGTATTGTGACTGGGTGATGAAAGTGACTAGTTGGCATGATGAGACAATAATAATACACACGTTAATTGTTACATATTTGTATTGAACCCAATAGACATGTTACATCGGGAAAGGCCGATACGAGACTGACTGTCAAAGGAACGGCACATAGAAAATAACGATTCACAATAGTCTCCCCCACTTAATTAAAACATATAGAAATATAGTTTTAATTCTATTATTCGGTGACATAGTCTTTCAAGAAGTTTGGAGGACATCGTTGACGAGCAGATCTGCGTGGTGGTAGCGTTGGGTTGTTTGTGTTCCCGTCTGCTGGTGTCTGTTGGTCAAGAGTGCCAGTAAGTGTTTCTGGCTGATTGACACCTGGCGCAGTCAATGGCGTAGGCTGTGTGTCCATTGGTGGTAACTCATCAGCTGGCATGTGTCGATATGGAACACCTGGGCTTGGGGCTGGTCTTTGCTGAGATGAAAAGGTGACTTGTTTCTTCGGGACCATTGTTGAAATTAGTTGGTCGATGTGCCTTTTTATAGTTCGGCCTGAGTCTAAGTCAATGATATAATGGTACTGACCCAGTTTTTGTTCGACAGTTCCAAATTGCCAGCTATCTTGATTGTTCAGGTGCATTCTTGCCTGAACTCTCTCTCCCATTTGGAATGAGTGGATGTGACAGTTGCTTCGGCTCGTTGGCATTACTGCTTTTCTGTTAGGCAGGAGAGCATCAAGGCGTATTCTAATTTTCCTTTTCAGATAAAGTTCTGCTGGTGACCGTCCGGAGGCTAATGGTGTGGCACGGTATCGAAAAAGGATATTTTGTACTTTTGTGGCTATTGGTGATGAGTCTTCAGCTGCAGCTTTCAATCTTCTTTTCAGGGTTTGTATATTTCTTTCTGCAAGGCCATTAGTTGATGAGTGACCTGGCGCAATAAACTTCTGAAACATTCCCCTTTCTTTACAGTGTGTTTGGAACTCTTCACTTTTAAATATGGTAGCATTATCTGATACTAGGACAGATGGGTAGCCATGCACAGAGAATATGGTTTCTAGGAGTGTGATAGTTGATGCTGATGATGGTGCTTCTTTGAGTATTCGAACTTCAGCCCACTTGGATTTTGCATCGACACACATTAAGAAATAATGGTTGTCAAGGGGGCCTGCATAGTCAATATGTACCCTCTCCCAGTTGTCATCTGGTGGGTCCCATGGATGAATAGCGACTTTCTGTGGATTGTGCCGGACTTGGGCACAGGATTCACAGGTTTTAACAATTTGCTCGATGTCCTTGTCTAAACGTTCCCAATATACATATCGTCTGGAGAGTTGTTTCATTTTTGTAATGCCCAAGTGTGAGGCATGCAGTTCTTCCAGGATTTGGCGTTGTAGAGATTTTGGTATGACTAGGTGGTCCAATCTGAAAAGCATACCGTTAAAGATGGTGAATGGTTCATCTCTTTGACTGGTTCTGAGGCTGGTCATTAGGGTTTGAAGGTTTTCATCTTTGGCTGTTTCTTCAATAATAGTTTCTGAAGTTATAGCTGGGCTGGATATTTGAAGTATAGTTTCAGCATACAACGCATTGACTTCTTCATTCATTGATGTTTCAGATGTTCTGAGCAGTTGGGGAATTGGAGCCCGAGAAAGACAATCTACGTTCTCGTTGTCTTTTCCTTTTTTACAGCGTACCGTGAAGTCCAATCCACTTAGAAAGGAGGCATAGCATAAAAGACGGGAAGATCTGAGGTAATGCTCGATGTGGATGAAAGATACGAGACAGCGGCTCGTTATCGGTGACAAGGGTGAAGTTTCTGGCATAAACGTAGTTGTAGAAGTGTGTGGCTGCGTAAATGATAGCCAAGGCTTCTCTATCAAGTTGACTGTAATTGCATTCAGCTTGGGTCAAAGCTCGAGAGGCATAAGCAATAGGCTTTTCATGACCTTCCACTTCATGACTCAAAACAGCTGCAATACCGGTCGGGCTGGCGTCTGTTGTGAGGATCATGGGTTTTGCTGGATCAAAAGGTGTTAATACCCTTTCGCTACACAACTCCGACTTTAGGTTTAAGAAAGCAGCTTCAGTGGAGGCTGACCAAACGAATTTTCCATCTTTTTTGAGTAGGCGTCGTAGATGAAAAGATTTTGTGGAGAAATCAGGAATGAATTTTGCATAATATGTCACCATACCCAAGAATCGTCTTAATTCCTCTACATTTTTAGGACGTGGCATGTTGAAGACGGCTTGAATTTTCACAGGTGTCATTTCAACTTTATTAAATGAGACTATGTGACCAAGATAGCTGATACTTTCTTTGAAGAAGGAACACTTATTTTTATTTAGATGTAGGTCGTTTTCCTTGAGTCGTTCTAAACAAGCAATCAGGTTTCTTGTACATTCTTCCATTGATGAGCCATGGCAGATAATGTCATCAAAATATGCTTCAACGTTTGATAGGCCATTGAGAATTTGTGAGAGTATTCTATTGAATTCAGATGGTGCTGTTTTGATACCAAAACTGAGACGATTCATTTGAAATGTGCCCTTGTGTGTCGTGATTGTTTGGATTTTCTGTCCTTCCGCATCCACTTTGAAGTGTAAATATGCCTTGTACAGGTCGAGTTTGCAGAAGTACTTTGAATTTCTGAGGCTGTGCAAGACTTCATCAATGCGACGAATTGGATGATTAGCTGAGACTAGATCGTTGCGGTCGATTTTGCATTGATTTGCCTTGTGGTTTGCCCTACCACATTTGAGACAGAGTCCATCAACGCCCAAAGAACGATAGTCAACCCATGTCATGTGTTGGGACTGTGAGCGTTGGTGTGAACTAGGACTTGTATTTCGACTTTGGTTGGGTTGTGATTTCCTATGTTACCTGTTGACCCGTGAGACATTGTTTGTGTCACTACTGAGATTGGTGAAATTATCTGGGATTTTGGTAAACTGGTTGCTTTCAAAACGTGATGCTTCCAATGCTGTGGCTTTGTTGAGCAGCTCATCGAAATTTTTGAACGCATAGTGTTGTAAGAGCTGTTCTTGAATCCAGTTGTCTTTTACTCCTCTAACAAATTGGGCACATAAAAAGGTGTCAGCAATGGAAATCACTGATTTGCATTTACATTCAACATAAAAATTACAATCTTTCGATTTCTCCTTCAGGGATGCAACGAATTCTGAGATTGATTGTGTTGGCTTCTGAGTAACATTTAGGAAATAATGCTGAGCGACTACAGTTGAGGCAGGCGGTGACAACATATTTTTGAAAAGTTTGATTAGCTCAACAAATGGAATATCTTTCATGGGTTTCTCAGGACCCAATAATGCAGCTAATTTGTTATAATGTGTAGAGCCAATTGATGCACACAACAATTGAGACATTGTGATAGGGGAATCCACATTTTTGAGACTACAGTAATTGTCAAAACGTTCTAAATAAGAAGTAAATCTTTCCTTCTTGGCGTCATATGATTCGAATGGTGAGACTTGGGGAGCTGAACTGGATCCACTTGTCCCCAATGCGGCAGTGAAGACTGAGAGAAATTGTTCGAATTGTTGTTGATCCATTTTCCCAGCTGGAGCTGTCTCAGAAACGACACGAAAATAATGGCGGCTGAAAACGTGGCGGCTACGCGGCGGAATCTAACTGTTTCACTGTGTCACACTGGTTTTCACTGGCAGTTGCAAACGTCTTAATCCTCGTCGCCAACTTATTGTGACTGGGTGATGAAAGTGACTAGTTGGTATGATGAGACAATAATAATACACACGTTAATTGATACATATTTGTATTGAACACAATAGACATGTTACATCGGGAAAGACCGACACGAGACTGACTGTCAAAGGAACGGCACATAGAAAATAACGACGCATTGTATCTGCAAATTTGTGACCGTGAAATTTTTTGTAGTGGGCCCTTGTTCTGCCGAAGAAAAGAACCCACCCCACGACAACGCAATGCTAACCCGCCAGCGCATTCATGCGTCTTCAGACAAAGCCAATCTCGGCGAACACCACCATCCTCTCTCGCCGAGGCAGCATATCGCCGCAGCCCTTCACGGAGATCACTATACACCCCAATTCACTACAATTTATTCAAGCCCCCGCATTTCAATGTCCAGAACACAACCTTTCCCTAGTGCTTGCACTTGACGCATTTCATGTTTGCTGGTAGCTATTCTTTCTTTGCAAAACAAGCACTATCCTGTTATGGGGCGATCGCAAATTTCCCAGATACCGATGTCGTCACAGGCTGTCTGTAGCGATGTGGAGTGGTTGGAGTTTGAGGGGTAGCTGCCACTGTTGGTGAGTGCACGAGGGAACATGGCCAAATAATTACAACGAGCTGTGTGACAACAATTCCCTACAGCTGTTCGACCGTAGATTCTTTTTTTTAATTTCGCCAATTTTGATTATTTGTGACTTCTTAACCTCACGGTTACCAATATTGTCACCGCTAACCAACCAAAAATGACCACCCCGTCCTGTCAAATCTACTGTGAAGTTCATTTCCGGCTCACCGAAAAGTGTCTCGGGGGAGTTCCGAGATCTGTTCTCGCATATACGCGACGTTTTCCACGTCCATCGAATTTATTCATTGCCAGATAGACATATCAAATTTAAATGAATGGTTGCGTGGAAAAAAATTTAAATTTATTTCAGTTTTCCTTTGTTAGCGCCCCTTTTTCACTATGAATTAGCCGCGAGGTTAAAACGTCCACAAAACGCACCCTGCTAGGTTTCTTCCCGCACTTGACAGCGCCCCTGGAATCATTGGTAGTGTCCCAACATCCAATTTATGCGTGATGACAAATGTTAATGGAAAATTTATATGTATGGTGCCAAATAAATTTCAAATTCGAACTTTACTTTGCGCCACAGCAATTACTTGCGCGCTACACTTCCATACAAATATAAAAAATAACATTTGCGATGGAGATATTCAATTGCAAGGTTTGTTGAAATTAATCAAATTGAGATTGAGAGATCCAGGTAGTGGTAGCTGAATGGTGGTTAGCGTTTCTAATTATTTAATATTAAGTGGCTTGTTGTTTTTTTTTCTACATATTTTTTCAATTATATACCTCATTACCAACTTTTTTATAATCCTCATCGTTATTTTTGTTTTGATGAGATATGTGTTAAATTTAAAGTGCATATTGTGTAACTGTTAAATATTTTTGAAATTTGGTTTATGTTTCTATAAAATGTAATGGATTGATTAAATTAAGCATCCTTGAATTTGAATTGACTGCAAACTGCATTCAAAAACAACAACATCGCAAATAAACTATAACCAAAACTTAAAACCAAATTGACCTACGAGTTGGCGAAACTAAAGCTAAATTCATTAATCAAACGAGAAAGAACACCTCAGTCCAACAAAACCTGACCGTAGGAGACTATAAGCTTGAAAGTGTCAACTTTGTGTATCTTGGAACCCACCCGAATAGAGGGGACAGCGAAAAGGACGAGATTGGACGCCGCATAAACGCCCCAAATAACGCCTATCACTCCGTACTTCCCATTCTGAGGTCCAGAGATGTGCAGAGCATAATAAGCTTCGTATTTACAAATTACTAGTCAAACTTGTGCTGTTATATGGAAGTGAAACATGGAGCCTAACGAGCGAACCCGAAAAGATAGTGATCATATTTGAGCGCAAAGGGCTCGAAATATCTACGACTCAATGTCACAATGAACAGAGTAGAGATTACGTTACAACGATGAGTTGTATGAATTTGGCCAACCACCTGTAACCACTAGCGTAAAGTTACGCAAATTGTCATATGCGGGCCATGTAGAAGAGTGTCTACCCAAAAGAACATTAAAGGGTAGAGCACAAGATAGACGTACAGCGGGAAGCCTGAGGACTCGATGGGAAGACACGATAGAAACTAACAGCAGATCATTGCTGGGAGTGATCAACTGGCGAACGAGGTCGAAGAACTCTGATGATCGGAGGGGATTTATCCTGGAGGCCAAGGCCTGGCTAGGCTGATCATACCATAGATGATGAATATGTAAGCTAGAATGGTCTAATTTTTTTATGTAGGTCAAAAGTAGGGACCTCTTCGAAGTTTCTATACAAAAAATTTATTTATAAATTTAATGGTGGCAATATGGGTGTCAAATGAAAATTCTTGGTGAGACGTTTCGAAACAGGCCTGGCAGTACTTGCATCAAGCGAAACAAAACTAATAGGGATATAAATCAATGAGAATAAAACAAAGCTCATGACGCAGCCGATGAAAAATACCTCAAATATCACACTTGGCGAATACAATATCAAAAATGTGGGTGAATTTGTATGTTTAGGCGCCAAAATAACGAGGACCGGTAATGAAAGAGACGAAATACGCCGTAAAATACAGCTCGCAATTAAAATATTTTATTCAGTTTTGAGATCTTGAAGACCAGCTGCATACACAGGAAAACGATGCTCCAAATATACATATCTGTGATAAGACCTGTGATATGCTATGTGTGTGAAACATGGACCCTAACTCAAGCAGCCACAAACATATTGAACGCCTTCAAAAGACTAGTCCTGAGGCGAATAGTCGGAGCGAAGCTAGACGGGGACCAATGGCAAGTTTGATACAACCATTCTCAACGATTGAAAGACTGGGGTAGCTGCAATGGGTTGGCGACGCCAATGGACGAATAACGGATACCCAGAAAGGTATTCGTTGGGAGAACTGAAGGCCGGAGACCAGTGTGGAAATCGGGGAAACGCTGGTCTGACTCGGTCGACGAAGACAGTTCATCGCTGCTCGGACTTCGAAATTGAAGGACGCGGTCAATGGACCAAGACAATTGGAGACGTTTCTTCCTAGAAGCAAAGGCCCGAAAGGGGCTGTAGTGCTACGAAGAAGAGTATTTGCATCGGGGGTGCAGGGGAAGGAAGACTTGAATTATTAGTTTGCAAAACCCTTCTAGCAGGGGCAATCTTCTGCTACTTCGGCTTGTTTATACTTATATTTGGTGGTTTCTTCATCAAATTAGAACTTATTTCATTTTAAGGCAACCGTATTCTCTTCACTTCATTTGTTTAACGCAATGAGAAAATTGATATATTACAGAAAGTCTAAAATTGTAAGTGTGGTTCAATTTTCATTTATTGTTTAAAAATTCAAATCTAGTGAATTGATTTATAACTATGACTAATTCATTTTTAATTCAATAAACTAATACAATAAAAAATTACAACTTTTTTGGTATCCCTGATGAAACAAAAATCACATTCATAACACTTTTTCATCTTTATCCGTCAAGTTTTGTCAACTATTTGTTACTTGCTTGTACATTCCATCCGTGGATCAGTCTTCTTAATATTTATTCATCATCATCTGATTCTTTATAGTAATCGCTGTAGTCACTTTCGTTATCATTGTAAACCGCTTCACGATTCCTTCGGGATCCGCCACTATATCGAGCATACGTTTCCCCATAACGATTTACATCGCAATAATCAATATCATCTTCGAAACCTATTGCTTCTGAATCAATCGAATATACGAATCCGTTTCGATAGTTTTCTTCGTCGTCGTCACTTGAAAGATCGTAGTCGTCTTCTGTTGAAAGCAGAGTAAGCGATTAAAAGGATTTACGTAGCTGCAGCAGAAAAAATATAGCGAGTATTATTTACCTAGATCCGCTCTTTGCATGGCTTTTCTCATAGCACTAACGCCAATTGAATCATCATCGTCTTCTTCAGTGTCGGGATAATCATTTTTGAAATAGTTTTCTCGATTCGAATCTTCAGAATCGTAATCATCCGAATCAATGTGATTGTAGTCTTCGTAGACTAAATTATCAAATGGCCGAACACTAAAAATAAATCGTGAAAGTGCTTGAAATAATAGTGGGTTATTTTTTTTCACATAAGTTAGAATTTCACGAGTCGTTGGAAACCTGAATAGATAAACACAGAAGGTAAGGTTCGCATTTCCTAATATTCAACGAAAGCGATGCATTATTTACATCCGAGATTAAAATACACACTGACGTTGCGAGGTACAAGGGCATATAACATGAACCGAAAATGTATTCCTTTCGAGAAACGAACAATGGTTTCAAACTAAATGATTTCGTCCGATGCTGCTGAAAGCGTACAAACCAATTTTGAAAATAAATTTTAATGCTAAATTTCTCCCACCATCGCATGAAATTGCCCAAACCAAATCCAGAAAACTCAAACATCCATTATTTTTTACCATGACTTTATTTTCAAAATTGTTTTGTATTTTGGGTATAGTTTCTTTTGTTTAACTTGACATAACTAAAACCTTAAAATTAAACATGGGTTGTTCTCAGTCCAGAGAGTAGTAACAAATATATGCTATCTAGTGTTTCGAGACGAAGAAGACGAAAAATTTTTAGCAGTTTAATACTAGTTCCTAATATTATTTCATGGAAAGTGCCTAGCTTAATTAACTCTAAATAAAACGCATTGAGAAATAGTATTGGTCGACGTGATAGACGAACCTGAAATAATTGTCCGCCAGATTTGTCTCTTCTATGTGCTGTTGGTCAGCATCGTCGGCCAGATAGAGATCGTAGACGTAATTATTGGACTGGTCCCGCCCAGAACTTGCTGAAGAATCACGGGCAGATGAAGATATGCGTGAACTTGACTGTGCTGGCTCCGTAGAAGTTGGTTGGCGGTTGGCACTGGCATCAATTTCTACTGGTTGCTTCTCCACATCGACGATTGTGACTTCTTTAGAGGTGCTAGCATCATCTTCGACATTCCCTATCGTACGATAGCAATTGACAACTTTAAATCGATTTTCTTGCATCTTTTCGCGCATCTGCTGTCGACTCCGATCCAATGTGTTTGGGTATTTGTGAATTTTAGTTGCGAGTTCTTTCGCTTCATCCTTTGTTAACTTTGCAATTTGTAATGTTGCTTCCTCATCCTACAAACGGGAAAGGTAAGTCTATGTTATTTACAAAAGTATATGCTATCCTACTGGTGACTCCAACGTTGCCGCAAACTTGACAATTGTAGACACTTCATCCTTGGCTGCTAGAAGTGTGTCTGGAACGGTGTGATCAAGTTTAGGCCTTTTGCAGTTTATTATAAATGCACTGAGCGGTTCCTCATCAATTCGACGCTTCACACGCACAACTGCCGACATCTATACGAAGCGGTAAATAAAAGTGAAAAATTATCTTATTAGGTTAAATCCGTTTTCAGCTTACTGTTTGTGGCTTTCTGGGCTTTTCGATGGCTAAAGTATAAACTAATCCTCGACTACAGCGAAGGAATAGTCTTAAGGGTTGAAAATTGTTGGAAATACTTTAACTTGAATTAATTGAAACCCTCTTTTCCGTGACGAAATCCGGTAATTCTAGTGTGCAGAAAAGATGCAGGAGCAGACTTCACCGACGTTTCTTTGACAGTACGCCTGGTGGTGTACCTGTTTATCAACTAAACGAAACTTATTGAAGTGAACGAAAAAGGCGATGTTCGTAGAAAATCGGAGCTTGAAAACCGTTCGAAAAATTGCTAAGAACATTAAGAAAGTTGAATATTGATTATTTATTTCAACGAATTTAACGTTACATTGGACCCTTTAAACTGGTGTAGTATAAAATCGAACTAGACAGAAGTTCGCTCAATTCAAGGAAAAACCCCAAAATTAAACCATATTAGTAACATGTCGATAGTTTAAATCAAGGATTTTATTTATTAATTCATGCTGTGTGAATAAGTGTAAACTCTTTATGTTATTTGCTGGTTTACTTTAACTATTATTTTCACAGGTAGAAGCCCAATTACAAAAATGGAAATAAAAATCAAGACAAAATGAAATAAAAAGGTATTAGATAATGTGAAAAAAATTACAAAGATTATTTATACAAAAGGAGAAAGTAATAGGAAAGAAAGACAAGAAAGTTCAACTAAAATTACTATATATATATATATATATATATATATATATATATATATATATATATATATATATATATATATATTGTTGCGTGTTATGGTTCGCAGCCAATAATTTTAATTTTCCGGGAAAGTGAAAACGCAATGTCTTTTAAATTAAATTAAAAGAGTTTATTTAATTCCTTAGAAATGCACAATCACTTATTTAACTATTTCACAATTTTAATTTTCACTATTAAAAGTCTAACTTCCACTTGTCCATAAATTTCTATCGCAATTGTCCTCTAAAATCACTTCACAATCAACGAAAATCACTTTTCTATTACTCGATCAATATCGCTTCTCTATTCGCTCCACTCTTTCACAGTTTTTACTATCGCGGTTCTAATGACTGATCCCCCATTCATTCAGCTCGTCTTTATATAGGGTATCTACCAAAACTGACGTAAGATAAGAAGTACTCCTAAACTTTCCAAGACGAGCAAATGAAGCACACGTTTTGCACCTTCGACTGATAGCTCAGCGTTGAGATGTAAACAAACTCCTATAAATTCACTTTGGAAGGCGATAAAAACTAAACGGGTATAAGAACTGAAATAATTTTCACTTGACTAGGAGCGCTATTGTGTTCTCCGCGGACCATCTGGATTTCACTGTAGAAATTCGTCTCTAAACCGTACAAAACCTAGAATTTTCGTTGGCACCTTCACAATTCTTCATATAACGCCATGTAAGTTAGCCAGCAAAGTCGGCCTACTAATGGTCATGTGTGTGGTAGTAAGCGCTGCTGCCATATGGCTTCCTATCTAACGTCAGTTTTGCATTCAATCCATTTCTCGTACATTAGCGAATGTTCTGCCGAGAGGTGCCTGGTATATTCGAGCAGCTTAATGAATGGAGTGACGTCACTTTCAAATGTTGATCATGCTTGGTGGGTTCTCGTGGTTTCGAGTAAATTCACTTTGTTGATCATGAGGTTCTTAATGGTTGTGAAAACAATTGCAACAGTAGCTCGCAGAATTATTCGTGCATTTAACAATATATATATATATATATATATATATATATATATATATATATATATATATATATATATATAAAATTTATATATATATATATATATATATATATAAATATATATATATATATATATATATATATATATATATATATATATAACATATATTAATCGTCAGGCTTGCTTTGCTGTGTGAGCAGACTAGTTTCGACTTCTTTGAGTCATCTTCATTGCCTAAAGGATATGTTGAAGAGAATGACCATGAAGTCGTGGGATGGGTTACGCAGGTAGTGCTAAATTAGATCCGGTATTAAATTAGGGTAGGTACTAATTAAGGTCAGGTGGAGGGAAGTTCGGTTTTTGTTTTTTGGGTTCCGTTTGTTCTGTTTCATCACGTTTCCGTGTTCGTCGGAGAGTGTGGTCTAGTACTGAGGAAATTGCGTCGGAATGTGTGATTAGTTGTTCGTTGATGTTACCGTCTGTTTTTCTATGTTTATATATTTCAAGCCTTTTTAGGATGTGAAATCTCGGTCCTTTGCTTTGTTTGTGTAGCAATGTCATAGAATTTGTCATAGCATTAGGCACGTGTGTGTGGTTTTGTAGGGGGGTCACAGAATTGGAGTCTGCTTTGTTGGGTAAGAAAGATCGTAAGTGCTCTTTGTACCTTACCGTTTGTTTCTCTGTCGTCCTTCCGATATATGCCATGTCGCAGTTCTTGCATGTCAGTTTATGTATATATGTATATATATATATATATATATATATATATATATATATATATATATATATATATATATATATATATATATATATATCGCTCGTTTGCTAGAAGAACATCATAACTCAAAATTAATGATTTGTCGGGAGACGTATGTAAAGTTTTCAATAGGCTTCTACTTTGAAGTTATGTACATAAGTTGTGTTCAAGCTGAACGAATAAGTGCATTATAATGCCTTTCAACCAAGAAATTGATAAAATGGTGCTGGTTGGTACTGAACGATCTTTATCATATTAAAAATCTACCTTATCCCCAAATTATGTCGTTTTTGTTGCAAAAGTTCCTACTGTAGGATGTCGTAAATAAAAATGTGTCGTTCTTGTTGAGAAAAAAAATTTCATATATTCTAAATGTTTTCACAAATTTTTATAAAATGTTTGGTAAAATTTCGGTATAAGGTTTTTATTTAATAAATCTGAATGGTCGTCCTTTTTCTTTTGCGATAGTCCTGGTTTTGTGCGGAAAGCGTTGTCTAGTGTAATGGGTTTTTTCGTCTTTCTCTTAATAATCGTTACTTCTTGAAACTCTTCCTGAACGTATGACATTTTACAAAAAAACGGATGTCGGTGATTCTCGTGTTACTTTGAGCCCACTTACTTCGGACAATTTTAATTGTGACATGTTTGCTAATGCCTTTAAGTCCAAAAAATCTTCATAGCACAATTCATTCACACGGAAGGGATCTCCTCTTTTCTTCGCTGATGGAATTATTGAAACAAATGACAGGTGTATAAATAGGGCCACTTTTAAGCATTCGTTTTAGCTCCCTCTCTATTAAAGAATGAGCTGAATCTCCTTCATTTTGTGTATGGCCCTTTATTAAATATTTGTGGGTGATTGATTTGATTCCCAAATGATTGATAGCGTACAAATACAGAGTGATCATAAACTTATTTTTTTGCTGCCCTGCGCAATTGTCAGAGTAAAATATTACTTCGGTGTTATATGTTTTCGACAGATTTTTTAGGTACTGCAGTACACATGTGCTCAGTTCATTTACTCCTCGGTGGCCATTAGCTTCGTCCCAAACAAAGCAATCACATTTGTTTGTTTTTAAAACATAAATAGTAAAATTATAAACATTTAACTTCGATTTGTAGTAGAAAGTTGACACTTCACCCTTTGGTAACTGTACAAGGCTTCTAAATCATAAACAGCCACAAATGTGTCAATTTTCTCTTTGTCTCTCTTTTTTTCCTCCCTTGATAAATTCTTTTGAAGTTGATGCTGATCATACTTTTCTTTCATAGTTATTTTTTCATGATTTTCAAAATTGTTATAAGCTGTGCAAAGTTTGCACAAGTCTTTTTTGGGAACGAAAAAAGAGATATTAAACTCTTCAGTAAACAGTCTATAGAAAAATGCATAATTGGCAAATGGTTCGTTTTTCTCTCTACAAAAATTTTCATAGTCCCGGTGAATGCTTGTGATTGATTTGCTCCCTTCAATGTAGTGCATCGAAGTTTTTGCACGCGTATAATGGCTTTCTATTTTGGGAATTGTATTGATAAATTGTTTAATACCTTCTTTTATTCGAGGGTCTAGTACTTGGTGATTGTTGTGTTTCTAAGACGGTTCGAATTGGGCGATCATTAATGTCTAAGGTATTTTTAAAGAAAAGCTTACAAATGCGGATTCGGGAGTTACCCTGTAGGAAAGAGTAGGCATTATTGTTTTTGCCGTGGAGCTCTAGTACCTCTAATGTGGACGTAGCGGTATTGGGGCTCAATAGCTTGCATACAATTTGCGATAAACTGCCTCTGGTTTTCAATATCACCTAGTTCCCAAAATGAAGTAAAAAGCTGCTTTCTTTCCTCTTCACTGAATTTTGTAGAACATTTCAAGGTGCATTTCTCTCCACAGGGTGGCTTCATCTGCCTTTCAACTCGAATCTTCTTGTTCGCCGTATGCATTTCATAAGCTTTTCCGATGTTCCTTTTCTTTTTGATTATATTCATTTTCCGATTTTCTGGATTCGCTTTTCACTTTCTTCCTTTTTGGGTGGGACTTCTTAGAACGACAGTATCTTGCATACTCGAAAAAGAACCAATTCCATTAGAATCGCTTGATGATGTTGCACACAACTTCGAAGTTCCGGCAACTTCCTCCATACAGACATCAAATTTTGATGAAAGCTGAGAAATTTTCGTAGAGGTACCTAAAATTGATTCATTGGCTTCACTGTTACAACTTTTATTGATACGATAACTTTTCTTTCGTGTTTTAAATGACTCTTCATCAGTGTCGCTTTCAACATTATTTTCTGCGTCTGGGACGTACGTCTCATCCTGAATAGAATCATCGGACTCCTCCAAAAACGATGATGAAGAATAAGATGATGAGGAAAAAGGATTCCTACCACTGTTGGGAAGAATATTTTCATGGTCTGACATTTTAGAAAAACCTGGAAAAATATAAAATCATTCCGATTTCGCAGTTTTTCATTGCTGAATCAAAGTTACTCTTCATTAAATGATGTAAATAACAATCATTTGCAAGAATAGCGTCTTAAATTGAAATATTGTTAATTTAGTATTGAAACTGCAAAAGAAAAATCCGGTAGAACGACACATTG
Organism: Odontomyia ornata; assembly: GCA_963969285.1. Classification (NCBI taxonomy): domain Eukaryota; kingdom Metazoa; phylum Arthropoda; class Insecta; order Diptera; family Stratiomyidae; genus Odontomyia; species Odontomyia ornata. Next base: position 270,674,898 of record OZ017740.1, read on the forward strand.
TCTTATACTTCAAAAAGCTTTTGTTCTAGTGGTCAGTATGTTATTAGTAATAATGGCATAAGGATGAATAGTTCAATAAGAGAAACAATTTTTGGTTAGAAAAACGTGATATTTAGAAATATGAAAAGTAAGACTTACGATTCATATATGAAAAACACTGTCACAATATGAAATAATACTTTGTTTAGAAAACAAAGAAATAAATAACACTCCTTGACTTTTTCACCAATAAAGACACAACTCAAAATATGTCACTATTTTGGAAATCACTTTGATCTCCACCTGCTTGCAGATAATGCACAACTGAGATATGACGCTCTTGCAAACAATTTACTTGCTAAATATAACGGCGTGATAATGGCACATACCGCTTTTACGGTTCGCGTATAACAGCTACAAGAATGAGTTTTTTTCACAAGCTAGAAAATAAAACGACAAATATTTTGGCGCAATTAACTCAAATATTGCATTTTTGGAAATATGACGTTATTCTAGCAAAGGATATATATATATATATATATATATATATATATATATATATATATATATATATACATATATATATATATACATATATATATGTATATATATATATATATATATATATATATATATATATATATATATATATATATATATATATATATATATATATATATATATATGAAATGTTCGAAATAATCCATCGTTAGTACTTATATAATTCAAGCTTTGATTTTAGCGTATATTTAAATGCTGAAATGCAAGCACCTGAGCGATAGAATCAAACTGCTGTTGGTAAACGATTCAAGGTTGAGTGATGGTAGGTTTTGCAGCGGGCGAATGGTACATTAAATTTATTAGAATAACGCAGAGGCCTTATAAAGGGTTTTCCATTGAGAACATAACAATTTTATCTATGAATAAAACACATAAATATTTGAGATATTAAGTTCAAATTTATTGTGGGTCATCTGACCATCACGAGCTTATTTACAGCGGTTGATTCTTTGAATCCAATTTGCCACTGCTCTGGTACACATTTCGACCGGAACGTCGGATGTTGTCTTTGAGCTCGTCTCAAGTTGCTGGCTAATTGGTATAGACCAGTGACATGATATAGCCCCGTAAAAAGAAATCCAATGGCGTTAGATCGCATGAAAGAGGCGGCCATTCACCCGGACCATTTCTCGAGATAACACGTTCACCAAATTTGCCTTCTAATAAATCGATTGTGAGGCATGCTGTGTGGCTTGTGGCACCATCTTGTTGAAACCACATATTGTTGATGTCAAGTTCATCCGATTATGGCTAATCTTCCAACATAATACGATAGTGCTCTCTATTGACGGTAACATGACGATCGTTTCCATCGACGAAGAAATATGGCCCAATCACACCTCCGGCATGAAAACCCGTCCAAAATCTATTTTTTTTGCTAATGCAACGGTGTCTCATGAATCAAATGTGGATTTGTTGCTGACTAATAACGCATATTTTACTTATTAACAAAGGAATTGAGCCAGAACTGAGCTTCAACGCTGCAGATGATTTCTCGATGAAATTCTTCATTTTCTTCAATTTTTGTCAGAGCCCAACTGCTGGTTCGCGAACTTCATCGTGATGAAAATGTTAACTTTAATTAACGTTTTGATATTGATAGCTTATTAAAAAGGTTTAAGGGTTCGTTCATATAAAGATACGAAATTGTTATGTCCCTAACGCAAAACCCTATGGATGGTATCCAATCAATTAGGTGGGGGTGGAGCTTGTAAAGAAAGCATTCATCGATGAAAGTCCTAGGAACTTTTAATGATGAAAGTTGTATGAATCTCAATCAGTCCTCGTGAAGCAATTCCGGTGTTTCAAATTTATAAGGGAGACAGTGCGCAAAATCCATTTGAGCTGAATTAAGATCAGAGGTGAGGTTGCCGAAATGTGCTGACCACACCTGAGATGCATACTCTAGAATTCACCTAACAAGTAAAGTATGCAGATAAACAACGTAAAAGGCATTTTGAAAAGAGAAGGTATGATGCAGAACAAACTCTGCGGTAATGTGCCAAAAATTTATGACTTCTACTCAAGCTGGTTTCAGGCAGTGCACTAGATTCCACGTCTAGCATTTGTTGCTAGCAGACATATATTTAAAAGCTTATGCCAATAATTATTAAAAATTAAATAATTTTTTAGTTGGAAATTAATTTTTTAATTGAAAAACATCACACCGTCAAATGTTTAGAGCAGGTATCGAATACTTGAAGTTTTACTTCTGAAGAAGTTTCGAGCAGCGGAAAGGAGACATTAAAAGGGCACTCCTATTTGATAAATATTACCTCGAATTTTGCTGCAAAAGCAACGATATGGAGGAGCCCGATGGCGTTAGCCATCAAATAGAACAATCATGTCCATCGCGAACAATGACGGGCAAGAAACAGTTAAAATGAAGATTCAAAAGAGAGAACAATCTAGAAAAAAGCAAATTGAAAATTTTACCAGTCAATGCAATTGAACAACTAGTTAAAGCTAATGACAAAGTGGAGAAGATCCAAAGAGAAATGAAGAACTCAGACTAAGGATCCATTTGTTATAGGAGCAAGTTGGCAAATTGACTTTCAACAAAGAAAAACAAACTACCAGGAAAGAAAAGGAAATAAAGTTAAAAGCAACCGATGAGAATAAATCAAAGAAACCACAAGAGGAAGCTAATCAAGAAGATGCCCTCAGCGCAGGCGCAACAAATGTTAGTACACATTATTATGTACCGCTAGCTGGGCTAGAACATCAAAGGGATGAGGTAACAAAAATTCAGAAAATTTGTATACTAAATCTGACAACACATTTATTGAATATCTAACGCTTAAAAATAGGGGAAAAAAGCCAACAATTTCGGCTGCTGGTCCACTTGTAAATATCAATAAAAAGAAGAAAAGATATGGTTGGGCAGCTCAAAATAAATTAAATGATTTTGAAACAAAAGAGTCAATGCTGAAAAACTAGTGATCAAAAATAAGTCTCTGGTTGACTTTCAGATAGCAAGAAGTGCTTTGAATTCTGGAGAGGTTCCGCACTTTACGTGCTAGACCTTTTTGTTGAAGAATCTGGACTGTGGAGAGAACACAGTCGATCTCGAATGATAGATCGATGGATCACAACAAGGAGATCGATTGTTGAACATAAAATTTCGCCTTTTTACCTAGTCCGAATTTCAAGAAAAAGCAGTCCAGTGCCCTTCAAAAAATAAGGTATTTGAACTTCCGAGTGGTGAGGTCGGAGTATCTACAAAAGAGCGAGGTTAACTAGTGCTATAGGTGCCAAATATTCGGCAATTCGGCTGCTAATTGTACCATGAAATACAGATGTGTAAGTGTCAAGATGTCCATGCCCCAGGGAGTGCAAATCAGTTCAGGCGGAGCCCAAGGAAGAACCTTATTGTGTGGGCTGCGGTGCCTTTGGTGCCCTCGATATCAACATGCGAAAGTAAAATTTATTGCAAAATAAACACAAGTACACCGCAATGGAATACCTTCCTGCCCGGGATACCATTTGCATTCACCGCTAGAGGTCCAGCTGACAACAATGTAGATAATGTAAATAATTAAAGTGGCAATAATGAGCTTATTCTCAAAATCGATCAACAATTTAAGTCACTTTCGACAAGAATTAACAAACAAGATAAAAAAATTAATTTTGTTTCTCGGCATTTAGGTCTACATGTCCCTAAATAACTTGTCCCCCAGTCACATTCCCATGGATAGGCTTCGTCTCATCTTGATCAACGTCAACTCCACTGTGAGTCTAAATTGACGTGACTGACTCCTGGAATTTCTCGTCAAGCGAAAACCTGACAGCATGCTTGCCACTGAATCCCACCTCAATTCATGGCATTCAAGGAATTTGAGTTTGTATCAACGGTAGGGTAAATGATGATGGGGGAGGTGGCGCCGGGATATTGGTTAGAAAACCCTATTGTTTCCAAAATATTGAAAAAGTCGAATTCAAAAAATTTTGAGTTTCTTGAAGTGTTTGTTATCAAAATTTCAGTGCTAGGTGGTGATAACCTCTTCGTTATCTCTGCCTAGGCAACTGATCGAAATTTTCTCAAATTCAAGGAGAAGCTCAATTCCTTGTTTGAAATACTCGAATTGAACAGGTTGCATAATATCATGGCTGAACGTTAACAATAACCCAGGAGGTTGGAACCGTGGATAACAGAGAACCAAATTTGTAGTGAAATAGGTTGTAAAAATGTCCGTGAAGGACTGCAGCTTTGGTCTGCTGCCTCAGCGGAAGAGGATGATAGGATTCGTCGAGATTGGCCTTGTCTGGGGACGCGTGAATGCGCTGGCACGCTAGCGTTGCGGTGTCGTGGGGTGGGTTCTTTCCCCCGGCACGAGAACCCACTACAAAGAATTTCGCGTTCACGAATTCCTGGGTCACAAAAAAAGTCGGCTGAAGTCGAAAAAAGGAGGTAACCAACTAAGGGTAAGAGATTGTAGACGAAAGAGAAGACAGACGGACTTAAGGGGAGTTCATCGTTACCCGACGATTCTTATGGACCGCAAATAAGAGTGGGACATCCAGATGGAGGTGGTGCCCCCTCGCATCCAAACGTAGATGTGGCCATGTGTTTCCCATTTGAGAGGAAAATTCATACAAAAACACTTTGTACGACTCTCTCCTTCAAATGAGAAGCACAAACGTAACCAATTTATGCTATAGAGTTATGCAATGAAATCACATTGTAATGATTTTCGTTTAACATTGCTCGAACGAAATCGGAACCGACCTCTCATCGGGTCTAGACGTGGTCTGAGTCGTGCCAACGAATGGTACCAACCGGTCAACCAGTCCGTGCTTGTCGGCTAGCTAGTTCGGGGAGGATTTCTGTCGCAGGTCTTTAAAATGTATTACGCTCAATTACGTGGTTTCAGCCACCATCAAGTGCCGGTTCCAAACGCGTCAAAAATTCAAACATACGGAAACGAAACCTATCTCTACGTTCTTCCGTATTTTTTTCCTTCTTTCAGCCAACAGCAAAAAACTAGATTCAGTTTCGCGTTCCCGAATTTCACCGACGTGGTACCGAAAAATATTCTACGTTTATCTAAATCTGAAAAACCCTAATCTAAGAAAAATGCAAAACAAACGATGGTACCGCGTTCCGCACGCGACACGAAACCGGCCATCCGTTGATTTTTACACCCCTACCCTCGTCACGGCATACTTACGTTCGTTCTCACTCGCACTGAAAGAGAAGGGCAGACTGGAAAGGAAAGTCTGGTTATGGTTGAGCACTCCATGTTATTTCAACATTGCTCATCAATAGATAATATAATATAATAAGCGAGTTAATAATTATAGTTAAAGTATTTAAAAAAATGACCCTTCTTCGACTATGTACAACATTTCTACAATTATTTCTTTATTTATCCAATCTGGTATTATGTTCTATTTATCATCATTCATTATGCATTCCATACGGTCAAGGATTTATGTACAGGATAATCGATTTTATTTGAATAGATTCATTAAATTTTCTTCCGTTATTTTATCCATATTTTTATTCCACGTAACAAAAATACTCAGGCAGATGCATTCGCTCTCGATCGTTCATACATCTACTATTATAAATTTTTGTATGTTTTCAGACTTTCTTTCAAAAAATATAGTATATGTATTTTTGTATCTGTAATGGTTCTATATACACTTTTTCGTTTGCATATTAATAAAAAAATATCAGTCAAATAAGATTTCTATTTTTTTCTTCTTTTCTATCTCCGGTCTACTAATTTTCCTTTCACATTTTTAGTGCTTTATTTTGAATGTAGTTATTATTATTTACATTTTTATGTAACTGAAATGTTTGGTAACAAAACGATGAAAACGTTAACAACAGAACAGGCTAAATATGAAAATGAGTTAGTGCGATTCATCACGTTTGTTTTTAGATTTATGTGTATAGTTATAGTTTATATCAAAGAAATCTCCATCTTCAATGAGATTGCAGTTAAATCACCCAATTTCTTTGGCTTTGTGTGTTTAACAACACTTAATTTAAATGTGCAATGCCACTCAATCAGTCGTTGTTGAAGGTATGTATGTATTTAATTGTTCAGTAATAATTTTTCCGTAATATTAAAAGCCTTCTTTACTCTACTAGAATATTCATCACTGATTATAAAGCATTTAACAGAATGTATGCGTATCAAATGTTGTATTATCAAGGCAAATCATTAAATGGCAATTATGTTGGTAATTAGTTTACACACATATTTACAATCACGGAAAATCATTATTAAATACAAAACAGCATTAGGGAAACCTTTTGACGGCTCTACAACCCACAAGTGTGTCGGTAAATGTTGACTATTTGATAGAAACTGAAATAGCCTCAGCGCTGAGAACTAATCTAGAATAATAGAGATGTTTTCACGTTTATCTAAAGCGTTATTTTTATCATCTGGAAATAAATATTTACATCGAACAATTATCAAAAGATATGTGCATCATTTAACAGTGCAAATAAAAAAAAAAAAAACAAAAATTAAATCTATTTCTACGATAAAATTTTTTTGAATTTCTATACTTGAAAGTAGTCCAAATTAATTAAGTATATTTGCGAATTTCGTTCGATATTATCTTAATTGAAGTTGCTTAAAGCCATAGTTCCTGTTAACTCTTTTTTTTATAGCAAAAAAAATGTAAATAATACGAAAAAGGTTTGAATGTTTCAATGATGTTCAACATTATCATGAAACATGAATTGCATTGACTGGTTAAAAGAATATTTTCTGAATTCGATAAATTGTCAACAAGCAAATTAAATTCCAAAATTCTTTTTTTCAGTAATTGAGTACAATGTTACACGTATGCCATAAAACTAATTATTATCTTTCAATGATATTCTTGTCGGTTTTTGTTAGTGATGGATTAACAAATTAAGTTTTCGTTACACGGATGTCATTTAATGACACTAAGTTAAATTTAATGTATGTTCCTATATGATTTTAATTTCGACGACACAACCGAAGCCACAAGCATTTTTCATTGAGACGGTCACTTTCAAGGGCATTATCTGTGGCAGTCGAAGCACTTGCCTCGTATTCACCGTAGTTTGATTTTTGTTTGTAGAAATATAAGTACTTACAGAATTGGTTACCTGACATTACATGTGCCGTGTGTTACCAAAGTTAATACCACTTTTTACTGAGCTCGATTGTGTGTTTCTTGCCGATTATTGAAATCAGGACTGGCACAGTAAGCGCTTGCTGACTGAGTTCTAATTATGTATGACGCGATTTCCTGACAAGATCCTGATCACGTTTTACAGGAGACCTGTTCTTCGAATCACAGAGGTAGTGAAGTTTGAGCTTATTTTTGAATATGAATTCGTCTGCAAGGCTTGAGTGTAAAATTATGCCCTTTTCATCTACGCCTTAAGAGAGGACTAGAGGGAGAAGCAAGTCAGGATAAATACCAAATCTTGGGGATATAAGCTATATACCTTGCAGAGTTGATGATCCGAGATCATCCTTCTTGGCTTTCGAAGATGCTGAACGGCGAAAACGAGCGTTCAAATACCTAATTTCCGATTCGGTTTCCACTTATCTTCGGCATCCAGTAAGCCCTAATGCTAATTTACGCTATTGTCATATATATCCAGTTCAACGATTTAAGGCTTGAATTGGATTCCTAATTGAGATCGGGTAGTAAAGTATGAAAAACCCAAGAAAACCTATAAAATTAATTATAAATTAACACTTTCCACCACTATTTGTACACTTTACCCTCGGGCCTACCAACCTGGAATTTACTGCGTGCACGTGCTCTTCACAAAAATCTTTTACGGCAACCTCGCCACTAGCTCCGCTATATGGCTGCGTCGAACTGCCACTATGACATTCTTCGACCATCGTCAGGACCAACGTAAGATAGGAAGCCATATGGTAGCGAATTTACATTTGTATTAGTCGCCAGTGGCATTGGGCCGATTCATTACAACATAACCCTATATCCTCATCCAATGACAGCATCTAGATTATCAGACTATGTTCTTTTCTTGAAAAGCCGTCGGACCTTGCTTTGTTGTGCGAGCAGACGCGTTTCGACTACTTTGAGTCATCTTCAGGTTGATTGAATATACTTATGTAGTGGAAATGCGTCCAAAAATGTAAAATTATAACCATAAGAGACATTGAATTAATTATGGCATCATTTCAATGTCAATAATACGTTTGCAATCTTTTGTAAACTAGCATATTGCAAATGTACTTTGGGCATAGAGAAAGATAACCAAGCTAATATTCGTTCACCGTACTCGTAGGTACTTTGTACGGGTGACCCATTCTGTGAAAGCATTTTATCGAAAAAGTGACTCCGATAAAATGTGAAAACAATGGTAAAAAAGTTAAAATGATGTCCTTTGTAGTCAAGCAGTCCCATCAAATTCTATCGGACTACAAAGAGAGTGGCTATTGCACGGTCTAGTATAAGCTCTATAGCGTAACAAAATTATACATGGTGCGGGGTTATTCATGTTAATGCCTAAGTTAAATTATCTGGAGCTTCATCTTCCCTAGCATTAGATTAGGTCCATATGATTATGCTGAATGAGGTAATAATTTGCCAAAATTACGAGCCTGTTTTTAAATAATGTGGATTTTCATAACTTTTTTTAATACTTCGAGGCCCTTTTAGGCCTTTTTTAAGACTTTGTGGGCCTTTCAAGCCTTATATATCTAAATAATCTAACTATATTAGCAGTGATAAGCGTAACCCAGCGCATAGAGACACATAGCAATTCCACTCACCGGGTCATCCTGTTGGCTACTTTTGACATCAGAAATGCTTTCAACTCAGGACTATCAATACGGGAGAAATGCTGGTAGAATCAAAACCAGTAGTGAAATACTTGGACATATTCATAGACTGGAAGTTGAGCTTTTCCGAGAAAACCGGGACAGTAGCTGATAAAGCGGTAGGGAGATTAATGACACTTGCACATTTAACGAGGATATATGGGGCCCTCTTCATTATCATGAGTGCTGATGAGCACTGTGAAGTCAGCACTAACTTATGGATCGGAAATATGGAGTGGTACTTTCAGCAAGGAGCTGCGCCGAAAGCGATTGCACGTGCATATTATACAGTCTTCGGATCAGCAGTGTTGGTGATACCAGGGGTGATAACCATCGCCTTCATTGCTAGAGAGCTTACAAACATTTACCTACGTCGAAATGAAGGCAACAGCGAGGCAGTCTAAATGGAGGAGAGATAAGACACTCCCTGCAATTGGCTATGGCACTTGCAAATTTAACGGCGAATATAGGGGGCCCTCCTCATCATCAGGAGTGGTAATGAGCAGTGTGAAGTGTGCACTACCTTATAGATCGGAAATATGGAGTGGCACTTTCCGCAAGGAGCTGCACCGAAAGTGATCACACGTGCATATTGAACAGTCTTCAGATCAGCAGTGTTGGTGATAACAGGGGTGATACCCCTGCTTGCTAGAGAACTTACAAATATTTATCTACGTAGAAGTAAGGGCAACAGGGAGGCAGTCTAAATGGACGAGAGATAAGGCACTCCCTGTAGTTGGCAACAGTCCTAGGAGAATGACACAAAGGGAAGACGGACTTCACATCTGATCCATGAAACGAGCAAGTGGCTTGATTGAAGGCATGGAGCGACTGATTTCTACTTGACCCAGCTCTTGAGTGGGTATGTATGTTTTTGGTCCCACCTGCAAAAACGTTGGTAAGTCACCGTCTTCTGACTGCGTGTCTTACATAAGAGAGGTCGGTCATGCCTGCCACTCATTTTTTTAATTGCAAAATATGTGACAGACTGCGTGGTGGCATTTTCAATTAAGTTGGGACACTCTCCTCGGAGACGGTAGTGGGAAAGATTACATCCGTTGACAAATGGAACCGCCTAGCATATTATGTATGGGCCATCTCGGAGGAAAAAAAGCCATACTTGAGCGTCAAGAGATGTTGCGGGTAGAGGATCTCTTTCTAGTAATTCCTTCTCCTTACTTCTTTCTCGCTAGATTTTTGGATCTCGCAGACGCTTGTAGTTGAAGGAAAATGAGGCCTAGCCCAAAGTAATGTGCTAAAAGGCTCCAGGCTAGATTCTCAGCTGAAAGGGGAGCTTTTTGGTGGGTAGTCTATAGCGCCTTGTGTGCTTGATAGTCCCACACTCAGGGTGTAAATAGCTTTTTTCTCCCAACCATAAAAACAAACTATATTAGAAAGGTAGTTGGCTGCAAGCAATCATCAGAATATATGTAGTGATGTTAATAATGTAATATTCACCCAACAATCTGTACGTAATCTAAAAATATTTATTAGCTCAGCTACCACTAACACTCACAAAAGTATATATACTCGTTTACTGCCCTACGTTGAAGAGATAACTTACCAGGAGATAACCAGCCAATCAATAAAGAACTTATAAATAGCTGTAACGGTTTCCTTCTCCGTCTCGTTCCATCGCAATCAGAACCGACCTCTCATCGGTTCGAGACGTGCAGTCTTGGAAATGACAACGGACTGTACCCTTCAGGTCAACAAGTCCGGTCACACTTAGTCTACTCCGTGGTGGCTGCTTGTAGGCTAGCTAGTTCGGAGAGGAGTTTCGGTCGCGGGTCTTACGCGAGCAGACTAAGTCCGAGTTACTTAACTCAGCCACCGGTTCACATGCCCGATTTCCAAACGCGTCTACAACTACTCATCCAGAACGGGAAACCTACGTTACGTTAATTCTGGATGTGATCTCTCCACAGATCTCAAATCAAAAACGCTACAAAATCCCATAGGCGCGTTACCGAATCACCGACGCGGTACCAGAAAATAAGCTAACCTACCTCAAGTCCAAAATAACCTACTCTAAGAAAAAAACGAGCGCAAACAAGGGTACCGCGGACCGTAACCGAACAGAAATCAATCATCCGCAGATTATGAAAACCTAACCCTCTTCAAGACATACTTACCCTCGGTTATCATTTCCGCTGCAAAAGAAAGAGCATGCGGAACGGAAAGGCTTATTGCTTCTTTAATAATTCATTTTGTTATAATTTGCAGATATTTCTAGCAATCAAATACGTTGTAAGAACGTACAAAAAAATACATAAAGCAAATTTACAATTGATTTCAAAATGTAAGCGAGGCCTATAAAACTTTCTAGTTCGGGAATTTTCTAACATAATATCTGTTCATTTGCAAACTACTCTAATCAAAACTTATATATGTCTTTATGCCTAGTTTTTTTTTTTTTTTAACAAAATTAATATCAATGATAATGTGATCTTAGAATGAGAAATGAACTAATATAGAAGGCATTTGTCCATTAAATCAATTAATTTAACTAATTTACAGAATATACAAATTTAATAAATCTATATCTAACACTTAATTCAACCATTATGACATCATAGTCATACTAATTTGTCGTTGGTAGACCAGTCGTGTCTCAAATTTATCTATCGGGTATTTAAAAGCAGAACAAAAGGTAGGGCACAAAACTTTATGATCAGCCACATGCATTAAAATTCAATTCAAAATGAGAACCAATACGAGCTTATCATAGCCATTTAACTTAAAAATATCACTGCCGCCAACAATTAGAAGTACTTGGTGGATCCGCCCTGTATGGTGGGATAAAAATTCTAGAATACGATTCTCAGATTTGAAAACATGCAGTTGAACCCTAGTCATAAATTATACATGTATATGAAATTTCGTTTTTAATCTTTTTACTAAATACTCTGCACTAAAATCGAATACGTAAAATATGTGGATTCAGTAATAGAAACGATAAACTTTCAATAACTAAACTGTACTTTGCCTTCACAAACACAACCGAGCTCATAATTGTGTACAGTAGCACTCAAAGAGAAAAAATATATCACCCGCCCTACCAACTTTTCTTACGTACAAAAGATCCGAATAAAAATCTCAAACTGTCACGAAACTACTTCCTCCTAACCAACTTCTCACTAAAGCCTTAACTCATACATGATTCTAAAAAAAATGTTCAGGAAATGAACAACTAAACTATTCCAAAAGGATTAAAGAAAAATCTTTCCTATACCTAACCAACGAAATATTAAGGGCCTCGGCTGTTTTCAAAGCTTATTCTTTTGGTTCTCAGAACCTTTGGGAAGTGTATCGATATCCTGATCTTACCGATGACGCCAATATGAAAAATTTTCAAATACAACTATCACCTGGATGATGTTCCTACTTTTAATATCTGGGCTGGCTTTTCCTCGAGACAGGTAAACATGTAGCTACTACAACTCTTCCTTTTCTTAACACCATTCCTGTTTAACAGCTGTAATTGGTCGCTTGCGGACTTTTCAAAGAAGTTTACCTTCATATAAGATTTACATCGATTATAGGAGGAAACATGTACCAAAGGAAGCAAAGAGATTGGTAATGGCCAATGATAATTTTGAGCTGGTCTTTACAATTTATATCTCTAATTATTATAATTCCTAATTTTCAAACACATTTCCTTTACAATTATCCCAACGTGCTTGCTTCCTTATACAATTGCATTTCTAATTTACAATTTCAGTTTTTCGTTATTCATTCTAGTTCAGCTAATGCATTGTTGCATTAAAATATCCATTGATCACTTTTTTGGCGGGTTCGAGTAAAGGTTTCATTAAAATAAACATTGTTACAGCGAACATTAACTTTTAGCTGTGTCATCTGTGAGATTCTTTAGTAGAGGGCCTGGTTCTTTAGTCCATTCTGAATCACCCGTGACATTCCAACCTATAAACACAATTCGTTACAAACGTTTTGTGACCACATGATAACATCATTTTCCTAATATATTTTGTGAACAAGGGAATTAAATATCTTGTCATTCATTTAAATGGTTAAGTTTGATTATATGAATCAATTGATTTTATGTTTGTGACAATAGTCACAACAGTTTCTATATTAAACCGGTTGCGATTTTTTTTCCCGTTTTTAACTTTGTTTCCAAGAATTGCATTCTCACTTTCTATTTGTAACCTTAAAACAGAATCACATCAAAATTTGGCATCTAAAACACTGCGAAAACGATGAATGATCGCAGTCAAAGCCCTCAACTAAGTAGATCATGGTCATACTATGTGAAATGCCTTCAATTTAAATCAAAACTTAAACAAAGGGTTTATAACGAACCCTTCATCCACACATGTTCGAAAAGTGGCAGAATTATCTATTTTCTGTGGCTTTCATCTGACCACAGTACGCCATTTGGACTCTTGCTCCTGAGCTTGCATTGCTAGATTTTTTTACGGTATTCTCTGTATTTATTACTACGCTTTTTACTTCAGCTACTTGCGCTTGTAATTGAGCAATCTCTAATATAACATCATCACTACTTACATGATTTCTATGTTCTTGGTGATTATTTAATCCTCCTGTATGAGAACTAGATGTATGATGATAATCATTAGGTGTGTTGCTAACGTGGTTTCGTTCTACTTGTTGTTTTAGTTGTTCAGTGTGCTTTTTCAGCTCAGCCTGATGCCTTTTCCCAATTTCCTTGATGTGTGTTGATAGAACTCGCTCTACCCATGATCCGATTGTAATGCTAAAGCTGATTCTGATGATGGTGATACAATCGATTGAAGCATGCGAAGAGCATCTTCGTTTCCTTATTAAGAATGAATAGTAAATTATCACTCGCTTCGCAGATGCGGCAACACACCGATTTTACCATTCCTAGATTCTAGAGAAAGATGCGTCCAACTGTTACGAATAACCGTTGTTTTCATACACTATGTTCCACTCCCGTTCCACGTAATGCACGACACCGACCACTTCCAACTCTTATACACCCTTGCCTGTTCCAAAACTTCAAATAAATGCGGCTTGCAGGCTGCGAAGTCAAACCACCACTCCAAACTTATAACGGATGCTCTTGGAAAATCCCATGTGCCCCTTGACACTTCGAACCAGTTTCCACTTTAGTACCTATTTGACGTTTTAATGGCAACTGTGGGAGGCATTGCCAGATAGATATGTTTCGAAATGTGTTTAATTACAGCGGATCACATTGACAGCAAATATTTTTCCACAAATATAAATATTTGAAAAAAAAAAATATTTTCTGCGCAATGATATCTGCACGAAAGATGAAGTCTGCTTGCACTTCGAAGTCATACATATCTGACCGGGTGCCAGGGTTCGGGATCGGAATCACTTCGATTCCCGGTCGTAGGCGTCACATTACATAGTACATGTGAGTTAGGGTAAACCATAGAGGTATACACTGGAGACGGCGAGCTTTCATTTCCCATATAAAATATTGAAGTCTCTTAATACATGCTCAATACGAACAAACATTTCATGTCCGTATACTCCAATTTTCGAAAGCTTTTGGACTTTCATGAATGAGCTTACGTATGATTGTCCAAACTCTATCATTGTTCGAAATTAATTTCGAAATAGCTAAAAAAGTTCATTATTTTTAGTTTTCTCTTTAATGATCATACAGCATTTACAATTGTAAACAAAGCCTCCAAATATTGTTGAACAAAATTACGACCCCAATTTCGAAATTAGCTTCGAGCCTATGCGAGTTATCACAATAGCAAAGGCAAAAGCTCGTGGCTTCATGAATTTGATCTTTCGCCGTCTCCTGTATATACCTCTATGGGGTAGACTCACAACGCTTGATAGCTGGTGAATACTACAATAAATACATGGGCTGATGTTGGGTCGTGATACTTGATCACTACTTATGGACTCTTTGAATTATCTTTAATTTATCACTGTCTTCAATTGCCCTTTTAGAAAGGAAGTTTTCCACTTGCACAGAATACCTACCGTATACATACATTATTATAAGCTCTTAACATTGTACAAAAATGAAAATTTCGATGAATACATATACTTGCTTGCTATAATTTACTTACAATTTAATTGGTGATTTAAATTAGATTAACGTGTATGTATCGATTTGTCCGTCGTTAGATTAACATATCTTGTTGAACGTTATAGTGTAGTTATTCTTAAATTAAATTTTTGAAAGGCAAATTTCATGCTTGTGACTTTTTTAAAGGATAATCAAATCGAATTCTCAAGCGACAGTGACTTTTTAATATAATGACAAAGAAATCAACTCATTAATCAGAAAAATCCTCCTTGTCCAATGAACCCGTTTACGTAGCACATAATCAGTTCGCATGTTAGAGCCCTTGATTATTTAAGTTAACTGGACGAAAGTTTTGGAAAATGAATAAGGTGGTTTTGAGTACGTTTAAAGTCGAAGAACTATTTCATTTTTGACAAGTAAAGTAGAATCAGCTGGTGGATCGCGTTAATAGATTAAAAAATATATTTTGATATTATTTACTTGAATTTTAGAAATAGTCGAGAGCAATCTTAAAAATCTTTAATTATTTAATTTGCAAGCAATGAATTTTACATGTTCTTCAGGGACTCATGTGTACGTTCTGATAGTTGCACAAGGTGTGTGTTTCCCCTTGTTGGTGCATGGCTGATAACAAGTGTCAAACTGTCAAAACACCAATTATCTCGGCACAAGTCAACTCGCCCTCATCATCAACTGTGTACACACCTTTATTTTGATTCCATTAAAAGAGTAAATTAATATTGAGTAAGCAAACCGGCGAATGTGTCGTCATATGAGCGGTAAAAAAACCTTCAAATTGTGTACGTGCATTGCGCGAAAGGGGCTTCCGTAGATGCAATGAAATTCTACTTTGATTCCGATGAGACTACGACGCGGCAATATGTTGACCACGAAACACTTATTTTTGCTAATCATAGTGTCGGCATTGGCGGTTATCAGTTATGCATTCTATTGGATCCTTTTTGCGGAGTTTAGTGGAAACCGATTCTCATATGGTAAATAAAAAGAATAAGCTGACATTTTTGCATGGTGAAGTGGCCTTATGGATTCTTTTGATTAAATTCTAGTGGGAACAGTAGCATTCCGATCAGATAGTAGTGGTAATCTGATGTCTTCATTAGCCTCATCCACAGCGTTTGATTTTGATCAAAATTTGGTTGTGATTTATAATCGAGTTCCAAAGACAGGATCTACGAGTTTTGTGAATATTGCGTATGATTTGTGCAAAAGGAATAAATTTCATGTGCTTCACATTAATGTCACTGCTAATATGCATGTGCTGTCGTTGCCCAATCAAGTAAGTAGTAATTTTTTATACTAGGCTTAGAATTCGAAATTTAAATTTTGTTTTACATTTAATTGCACTCTAATGAACTTTCGTCAGAAATAATGTCAACATGTTCTGAATACCCTCAATCTTTTAAAAGTTCTGGAGAAAAAAGCCAAATTATTGAACTAAAGCATGAGCATCCCTTAAATTTAAATTGTTTTATGCTATTAGAAGTAGAAGGATAATAGTAATTTAAAGTGTTACTACAAATCGCATATTCAGAACGAAATTGGATGCAGTAGAATGCCAAATAGAGATGTCGGATCGCTACAATAAATAAGTCGAATGGGAGCCGGACTTCTAAGCTCAAATTAGATAATTTAAAAGAGAGCTCTGTACATGTCAGGAATGGCTACTGAGAACGGGACTACATCCAAAACTCTACTGAGAGAGAATTGCAAGAGCCCAGTAGAATCAATGATTGTTTCGATGACGAGTGTAGGCAGGCATTTGCGTGAAAAATTGAGGGCCATAAGTTTTCTATAATAGTAACATAAGGTCTGCAATAAGTACTCTGAAACAGTTTACTTAAAACAACCTTACCGGTTCAAAGTCTGAACATTTCACAACTGGGTGGACGGATACCGTCCAAAACTGTGGTACTGACATTACTTTCTCGAGTGGCGATACATTCAATCAAGAGAATGATATACTCTAACTACCTCTTAGCGAAGGGCAGCAAGAGGCTGTAGTGTTAAAGCAAAAAACAAGGTTGTGACTGTTACCAGATCTTTTCAGTGAAGCCAATATTTGAAAATATATACGTTTTGCATATTTCCGACAAGTATGTGACAGTATCCATCGGTACGCCCTCTATAATCTATTCCTTCGGTTAGGAATCCCACCAAAATTGGCACTCGTAATAAAACCCATAATAGACGAAATCAATTTAAAATGCATAATAACAAACCCCGCAAAGTCTTCTTAAAGAAAGAATTAAAACAGGGAGACAGTTTGGTGCCAAACCTCTTCAACCTGACGAAAACCACCCATGTAACGAAAACCACCCATATTAGCAAATCGTACGCTGGTCGTGAAATATGCAGACAACGTCAATATAATGACCTTGTTTCTTGACCGTCCAGAAAATTAAGAGGTGTGTCTCAATCAGCAGCAAAGTAAGACCCGTAAAAAAAATAACCCATATCGACAATATGTCACGTTTGATGGATAGAATAAACCAGATCTTTTCAGTGAAGCCAATATTTGAAAATATATACGTTTTGCATATTTCCGACAAGCATGTGACAGTATCCATCGGTACGCCCTCTATAATCTATTCCTTCGGTTAGGAATCCCACCAAAATTGGCACTCGTAATAAAACCCATAATAGACGAAATCAAGTTAAAATGCATAACAACAAACCCCGCAAAGTCTTCTTAAAGAAAGAATTAAAACAGGGAGACAGTTTGGTGCCAAACCTCTTCAACCTGACGAAAACCACCCATGTAACGAAAACCACCCATATTAGCAAATGGTACGCTGGTCGTGAAATATGCAGACGACGTCAATATAATGACCTTGTTTCTTGACCGTCCAGAAAATTAAGAGGTGTGTCTCAATCAGCAGCAAAGTAAGACCCGTAAAAAAAGAACCCATATCGACAATATGTCACGTTTGATGGATAGAATAAATAGCTACTGGACGAAAAAATATGGAAATATTGAGTGGGGTCTGAAATTTACGACTCAACTGAGGAAGTACATTCGAGTCAGATAAAACCTGGCTGTAGGAGACTATAAGCTTGAACGTATGGATAATCTTGTCTATCTTGGAGTCAACTAGAATAGAAGGGGCGCCGAAAACTGTGAAATTGTACGCCGAATAAATGCCTCAAATAAAGCCTATTACTCCGTGCTTCCCATTCTAATTTCCAGAGTTTTACACCGGCATAATAAGCTTCGTATTTACAAATCACCAATCAAACCTGTGCTATTATATGGCAATGAAACATTGGCCCTGACGAGCGAATCCGAAAAGGCAGTGGGTATATTTGACACAAAGTGCTCCGGAGAATCTACGATCCAGTGAAACAAAGAAATAGCGGAGACTATGTTACAATCATGAGTTTTATGAACTATTTGAGAACCACGTGTATCTACTTGCGACAAGTTACGCGAATTGCAATGGGCGGGCCATGTAGAAAGAATGAAAGAAAAAAACCGATTACCTATGAATATTAAAAGGTAGGGCACAAGGCAGACGTCCAGCGGGAAGACCGAGGACTCGGAAGGAGGAAGATCCTTACTGGGAGTGATCCAGCTGGTGAACGAGGTCCCAGAACCGTGATGATTGGGGGAGATTAATCCTGAAATCCAAATCTCGGCTTGGGCTGTCGCAACATAGATGATGAGTAGGGTCTTAAGTATCTGTAGATTTAAATTGCGAGAAAACGCATACGATTCTAAACTGAATTAAACCGGTTCAAATATTAAATTTAAGGAGGCAAGTACCTGTCGATACCAGAGTTACATTTTATGCAAGTTGAGCTGGTGTTCTATTCGGACGATATCAACACCTTGCCCTGGTCATTAATAATCGCCGAAGAACTCTTCCTTAAGGCGCAGCCCCCAGTGAAATTGAAAATTTGGATAAACTTTACAGCCGTCCACCTCAGAAACGTTACGAATATTTGCAAAAAATTTTTAGCGAAAAGTTGGAATGAACCTTTGGCTATCGAATCAACTCATTACATTTTGCAAAAAGCTTGTTGCAAAAGTTATTAAATTCAAACAAAATAGCATGTTGTCGTTAAAAAATGTAGTAGATCTCGGAAACTACTTAACGTACCGAGTTGATTTAAGATATGGTTGTTAGATCTAAATTATTTGCAGTGAATTAACTCATCAAAAATTTAAAAAAGTTTTTTGCAAAAAATTTCCTAGAACAAAATGTGGAAATTTGAGACAAATCAATGTGTACGAGTATGCATGATATTTGTTCAGTGTGTGCAAATTACACATTTTGTTCTAGAAATTTTTTTTCAAAAAACTTTTTTAAATTTTCATTTCATCAAAATGGTTTTCCAGGTGGTACGATATTTCTGATATGCAAGACATAATTCAATCGGGTATAGCCTAAGATAGCTTTTCGTATATTTCATCGTAACTTTCTTGTGAGGAATAGAAGCGTTAACGTTGGGAAAAGGTCAGCACGAATTTCATTTCCCTGGTCTCCTAAGATATCGATGCCATTCGTTCGGGCTTGGTGTCAAAAATGATGTTTGTTTAGGCGCTTGTGAATCAAGTCTTTAGTTTACGAATTTAAAAGTTTTGGTTAGTGAACTGTGAAAATAGCCGAGCTCGAGCTGTCTTGGCCTGCTTGGACGCGCGTGCGCGTGCTGGTTGGCTAACTTTGTGCGGTGTCGTGGGGCGGGTGCACCTATCCAGCGCTAGGCCATGCTACGAAAAAATATTTTTCATTCGCACAAACTTCTATGAATTTCCGAACTTGGGCCGGAACCCGTTACCACTCAGTTTGTCGGGGGGAAAGGCGGTACTAAAGAAAATTTACTCAAAGGAGCCCGTAGGCTCCGGACATCAGGTGTTTTAATGTCTTGAGTCCTCTCCCTACCTCCGTCATCAGACGTCGTTGATGGGTCCTCAGTACCATACATATATTGCATATAGAGAGCTCGCCAACACGCCCGAGAATTGTGGTGGTTGTTGTAATCCAATAAACATTAGCAAATAATTTTTGAAGTACAAAATGTTTTGTTGAACTTCAAAAAATCGCCGAGCACGCAAAACACTTCTAACCGTTATGCCTCTCACAAACAAACTAAACATATTATATAGCTGAAACGGTAAATATTTGTTCGTGACGAGTGTACCAACATAAAAAAATAATAAAATCGATAATCGAATGTACGTTGTCCGCGAAATTTGAAAAGTGACCTTACTTTTTGAACACACCTCGTATATATTGTAATTTGTGTATTCACTTTTGGTTATATTCCTCCAACAAACCATTATTCTAATTGGAACCCGCAATTCATATGATGAGCTTAGCAATCTACCACAGATACTGGTTTTAGTTTCTCCACATACAATACACGAATCAATGTCACTTGCTTTTATTTCATAATGTTGGATTTCGATTCGAATCTTTCGACAATAATTCCCGTTTGTACGCGCGAATAAACAGCGTCAATGGCGCGCAATAAACAGCATAATTCGTTGGAGCCCGTTTTCGAGGCGTCGAGTGCAGAAAAAAAATCGGTGGAGTATATCCTTAACATAGCACTAGCGAATCAAGCACTCTCCGTGCCTTATGGCCAAGCAACTCCGGTCTGGCGTGAATTTTATGCCGCTGAACGATTGTTCCCCTGCTATATAGTTTCCAAATTTGGCTA
This sequence comes from Odontomyia ornata, assembly GCA_963969285.1. NCBI lineage: Eukaryota > Metazoa > Arthropoda > Insecta > Diptera > Stratiomyidae > Odontomyia > Odontomyia ornata. The sequence goes on from OZ017740.1 coordinate 270,695,451, forward strand.
TATGGAAAGTAAGTTGAGCTGGCTTTACTTCTAGTTCAATTCTTCTGCTGCATCTTTAAAAATCAGTTAAAGATGAGCTGCTAGGAAACAACTCCTATATCTCCCTGCGAAAGTTTTGCGCATTAATAAACTATTTGACCGATTCTTCCAAAATTAGTTTTTTTGCATAAAAAACTGCCCGATTAAACCGAATATGAAAAAAAACCGGAAAACCGAAGAAACGGTTTTTTTACCAAAAACCGCCATCCGTACTAAGCCTAAAGGGCACGCGCAGATAGCTCCACCATCAAACATCAATAAAAGAATGGCATCTAGCCCAATTGAAGGAGATCAGGGTAAAAGAAGATAGGAAGAGGCATTTGATGGGTGTAGAACGCTACATCAGAGGTTCCAGACACTGCTGACAAAAGGAGCGAAGAAAGCCACAAAGAAAAAAATAACCGAAAATAAAGTTTGTACGGACGCACAGCAAGAAAAAGGAGCTGATGCAAAACAGGAGAGAAAAAAGCCACGATGAAGACTCCCGCAGCAGGCACTGCTCGTAAAACACCAAAATGGCCGATCCTATGCAGAAGTGCTGCGGGATATCAGGCGGAATGTAATGCCCGAAGACACCAACACTGTTATTAAAGCAGTACGACCAACCCGGTCGGGCCACATATGTACTGGTCGAATTCGCAGAAGAGGCCAACAATAAAGAAGCATTCTGCGACGCAGAAAAGAAAGTCTTCGGCAAAAGCGCAACTGTAGCCTCATATCGAGCGTATGGCAATGATTGAAACGTCACGGGCCTGGCCGAGGTAGAAGAGACCACCAAAAGGGAGACCCCTAGCGTGGGCAAGATCAAAGCGACGAAGATACCAGAAATCCATACGGGACAACTCATGGATATCATTGACTTAACCGAAAAGGACGCCGAACAATTTCTGAATAAGGGCAATAATAGGGTGGGTTGTCTGCAGGATACGGCGAAGAGCAGCGGCTCTTCAATGTTTCAAATGCCTTGGCTATGGTCACACCGCACAATTTGTAAAGGACCCGATAAGAGATGCCAGCGGTGAAGTGTTACAAATGCGGTGAAAAGGGACATAAAAGAAAAGAGTGTACGAAGGAGGCACATTGTATATTTGCAAGGATGCTGATCCAAGATTGGATCTTGGTTGTGTCTTGGGATCAGAAAAAGGTTTGGCTTTCCAGGAAGCCCTAGCCAATGCAAAGTCAAAACTTCGATTACTCGTATCCTGGAGTTCAACTACACAAAACCTGCTTGAGCAGTTTGCGATGGATATGAAAGCCGACTTTTTGCTGCTGAGTGAGCAACACCACGATGAAAGTTTTGCATCATGGTATCGTGACGAAATTGGTACTGCCGCCCTCTGGGTTCAGAACGGTAATTTGAGGGGAAGGCTGTGGACGAGGAGATGGTTTCGTGTGGGTTCGGTGCTCAGCGACCACTTTCTTTAGTGTGTACCTAACGCCGAAGGAGCCGATGTCATCTTTCCAAGCCAAGCTTAATGCTTTGGAGGGCGCTGGCTGGAACGTAGATGGCACCGTGCTCGTTGATGGACGAGATAGTGCGGGCACTCTTCCCCGCCCATCCCGTCTGTGTTGACGCTGTCCACGGTGAAACAGCAATCGAGCGTTCACTCTTCACAAAGCCGTAACTGGAAGAGGCAGTGATTTCATTGAAAGCGAGGAAGGCTCCACGCCCAGATGGTGTTCCAGCTGAGGTATTGCAGGTTGTATATCACCATTCTCCTGACTTGCTGCTCAGCACATTCAACGCTTGCTTGATGTAAGATCTCGAGGCTTGTGCTGATAAGCAAGGGGAAGGAAATCCCGGATCGCCATCTGCATACCACCCGTTATGCATGCTAGACACGGCTGGGAAAGTGCTAGAGAAACTCATCAAGGGAAGACTCACTGACGTGATTTGTGCTGCTGGGAACCTACCCCCTCGGCAGTACGGCTTTAGAGCACGACGTTCCACCATTGATGCGATTGCAGAGGTGGTGCGCGGGGTCCAAAAGGCAAATGCATATAGCGGCACCAAACGACGGATCGTCCCGTTGGTGGCACTCGACGTAAGGAACGCCTTCAACTCCGCTAGATTGGTGGATATTCTGGATACGCTGGAAACCCCTTTCCAAGTTCCAGAATATCAGATGCGGCTTCGGAGGGACTACCTGAAGGACCTAAGCTTGTCTTACACAGGGCCAACGAAGGATGAAAGTTACATTGAGTGTTGCCCAGGGATCTATCCTTGATCCAGACCTGTGGAACGTGTATTATCACGGGCTACTGAGACAGGAGATGCCAGGTGTGTCGCGCTTGATCGACTTTGCGGATGATGTTGCGGCTCTAGTGGCTGGCCGTTGAACAAGCGCAACTTAGGCTTTGTATGCTAATGCGCCGAGTGAGAGACTGGATGACTGCTCGTGGGTTCAGTCTAGCACCGGAGAAAGCTGAAGTGGTCATCTTGACGAAAAAGCGAATCCCTAGAGTAAGGATGATCAGTATTCGAAACATACTAATCGAATCGATGCCAGCGGTGAAGTGCCTGGGGCTACTGATCGACTGAAGTGCCTGGGGCTACTGATCGACTGAAGTGCCTGGGGCTACTGATCGACTGAAAGATGAGTTTCTCTGAAGAAACAAGGCAACGGCTGAGAAGGCTGCTTCGGGCTTATCGGATCTTATGGCCAACCTAGGAAAATCCATCCCATCAAGAAGACGCCTCTTGATGAATGCTGTAGAATCAGTGCTACTGTATCGAGCACAAATATGGAGCGACGCTCTCAGTAAAGAGGTATACCGAATTCGCTTGACATAGCTGCACAGAAGAAGACTACTGAGGATTACATCTTCATTTCCGACAGTCTCTGATTCGGCGGTGAGTGTTGTTGCAGACGTGATACCTGTCGCCCTCCTTGCTAGAGAGCGTCGCGCTATTTACTTGCTTCGAAGAGAGGACGCGAGAGAAACGATTGCCCGAAAGGAGAGACAGCGCTCACTCAACGATTGGCAGCAGTCGTGGGTGTATTGCACGAAGCGAAGGTGGACTGCCTACTTCATTCCAGATGTGCGCCCGTGGTTAAATCGAAGGCATGGTGAGACAGAGTTCTATCTGACCCAGCTTTTGAGCGGGCATTGCTATTTTCAGTTTTATCTGCACAAGATTGGGAAGTCACGGCCCTGCGATTGTCGATTTTGTGCAGGAGAGTAAGACGAAACCTGTTACACATTTTTTGCGTGCAAAAAATGGTACGGACTACGACAGGACCTCTGCCGAGAGACGGAAGGGCTCACCTCGGATGGTAAAGTAGGGATGATGCTTGAGTCGGTTGACAAATGGAGTCACGTAGCAAATTGTGTCATGTGGCAATTCCTCTCCCCTTCTCCCCTCCCGGTAGAGGAGGGATCTCCCAGCTTGAAAGTGCCACACGGCGTAGCAAAACTGTGACCTGGCCCGAAGTAATGTGTGAAACGTTTCCAGGCTGGGTTCACGGGTTGGCAGGGGAGGTGTTTAATGGGTAGTCTAGTTGCTCGCGAGCATGAGAGTCCCACATTCAGTGCGTAAATGGCACAAAAAACAAGAAGAAAAAAAAAGAAACGAGTACCGGTGAATAACGATGCACCGGCTACAATACCGGTACTTAACAGTTCTGTACTGAACACGACTAAAAACGTCACCTAACCAAAACAAGCCAATGGATTATTCCGAGGAAAGAAATGAATGGCCACAACTAGAAGATCAAGATCAACCAAATTGATGAACATACGATGCAAAACGAAGCTAGATCAACGTGTACGCTTCGATCAAGCCAAAAAGCCCGTTGTTGGTGCTTTTTTCTTCGCCAATTTTTTGAAATAAAAAAACTCGATTCAAAATTAAATGTAGATCTTTATGTCCATTGATTAGCTTTAAGTGTAAATGGTTCTTCGATTTTTTAGCTACTAGATTATTTAAATCAAAATACACTGAAGGATATTTAAACTTTGTGTTAAAAATTACAGACTAATGTACTGAAATCCAAGCCGATAGCTTACTGTTAAGTTAAATCATTCATTTGCGTATAATGATGGAAGAACCTTCAGCTCAGTCCCCAAGTATTTTGCATTTATTGTGTATCGGGTGCCAACACCTTACATCGAGTCCTCCACTTTAAAGCGAAATATAAACAATTAATACCAAAAACCAATTAAATATAGAAATTTACTTTGCTCTAGTGACTAGTGTCATTAATGCTGCCTAGGTAGGGATAGCGAAAAAACTATTTTGCAGTTTTTTTGAATACCCGGTATTTTTCTATTCCTTTGTTGCCGGTTTTTTATCCGGTTTTTGAATTTGAAAGAAAAACCCGGTTTAAACCGGGAGAAAGAAACCTCCAAAAAAGCCGGTTTTTCGAACCAAGAAAAACCGGTTTTCGGTTAAACCGGCGCGAGTTTTCCCATCCTTAGCTCAATCTAAATCAAAAACAGATAAATTCAATATTTTCAAAAACTCCTCACAGTACCCGCACTAACGAAAAATGCTGTAGGCATTGCTCATACTGAACAGAATGCCCTAATCACCGATAGCAGATGAAGTACAGCCAACCATTTGTGCCCTGATGAAAAAAAAAAACTCCTAAAATAGACAAAATACTTGCAAAGCTGCTCCGAAGGACGAACGCATCGACACAATCTTCTTTTATTCTAAATGCAGGAGACAAGTCACCAGACGATTAGCGAAAAGTATCGCATGCGCCATGTATAAAAAAGGAGATAGGCTACGTGGTGAAAGCTACAAAAGATCCGCTATATAGTGTACATCTTATAAAATGAAGTTAAAACGAAGTCCTTCCATCCAAATATAATCGGAGTACTAACGTGATGATGAAAGAAATGCCCTCTTCAATATAATGCTTGACTTACGATTAGGATCACAATCTAAATACCGAGAATCATGTATAACTCAATGGAGACCTACGTGTAGCTGAAAGAACCAACTGAATCAGATCTAAAATAAGGGATGGGCTTGTTCCAACAGACAGACAGACGCATGACGCTGTAACTGAGTATTTTCAACCTGCGTAATCTGCAATTTTCTGTCCAAATTCAACAAATGTATGACTCTAATTTTATCACAAATTGTTCGGTAATAGATAAACTTAGACTTAAAAACGTTATATATAAACTCATACCTGATATTCCAATTCAATTAGATAATGTCGCCTTAAATAAAATCAAAAGATACTGCCCAACTAATCAATAACTACATTGTTTGTTTAAAAACATATTAAAGTCATTTTTATCATACTTAATGCGATAAAAAAATTGATGGTGCTAATAAATCAATCTATATGAAAATAAAATCTTGCATATTTGATTTATGTCATAAATAATAGAACGAAATATGAACAACTTCAACATCAAAACTAGACTCTTCAAAAAAAAAGTATTTTTCCATGTTACATGGAATTAGAATTTAATAGCGGACATGAAAGAGCTATCATGCTATCTCTATGACGTATCTACATGTATCTTTCGAATATGTAATGTATGCAGCGCAATTAATATATGCAGCTGCTTAAGATTAGCTTTTACAGCATCATAAAAACCAAAGTACAAAGTTTTATTCATTTTTTATATGGCTAGTTTGAACTAGCATTTCCTCCTCTCTACGAATACATTATTTTTTCTTTCCAGATCAGCTTTGTACGCAATGTCACAGGTTGGACCGCCATGAAACCTGCCCTATATCATGGTCATATGGCGTTTCTTGATTTTTCCAGGCAATTAAGAGCTATTTTATTTGTCCGATAGATATTTTTAACAAAATCAATTCCAGGTTTCAAATGCCGTTTAAACCAATTTATATTAATTTAGTGCGTAAACCTCTAGATAGACTAGTGTCGTATTATTATTTTCTTCGCTATGGTGATAATTACAGGCCAAATTTAGTAAGAAAAAAAGCCGGAAATAAAATGGTATGTTGATTGAATTATGTGTAGGAACATTTTAATAAAATGTTTTTATATTTTTTGATATTCCAGACATTCGATGAATGCGTGCAAGAGAAGCAACCCGACTGTGATCCAAAAAATATGTGGCTGCAAATACCTTTTTTCTGTGGACATGCAGCTGAATGCTGGTAAGATATAGTGACAATCAGATAGCTGCCAAAGTTAAAAGACTTTGATTCTAAGATGACGTAAAAATTTAAATATTCGTAAATAATTCGTTTATGACGATTGAAATACCTAAAGTTGAATACTTTTAACGTATGAAGAAGACATTAACCTTTATTTTAAATTTGTGGATACGGTTTTCTTGCAGGGACCCAGGCAGTGAATGGGCATTAAACCAAGCTAAGCGAAATCTTGTTAATGAATATTTTTTAGTAGGTGTAACCGAGGAAATGGAAGACTTCATAGATCTACTTGAAAGATCATTACCACGGTGAGTCCATCTAACTAACGTCTTAATTGATTTAACCTTTGTATACAATGTGAGGCATTAATGTCAAACATGAAGCTTTTACGCAAAGCAATTGTGTAGTGTACGTGTTTCAGATATAATTAACTTTCATGGTGTAATTATGAAGTATGCAATTAGTCGTTATGAGATTCTTTCAAATGATCTATGTGTTCGAGCAATATAAATAAATTTATTTGCTGATTTAGAAGCCCCACTTCTGTCATCAGGGCCGTTATGCTTCCTGAATAAAATAGAATTTATAGTTTATGTTAATTAACGAATTATATGTGAGAGATATTTTTTGTTATTTGATATGGTGTACCTGTTAAACGATGAGATGTACGTGGTGTTTTCTACAACTTTTAAAGCTCAATTCCCAAATTCCTTATATTTGAATCAATTTTATTATAACAAATGCAAGCCGTTTTAGCGATAATTGCTGCATTTTATTGCGGGAACTAAAATTAATTTTGATTAACAACCGATTTTATACCAACAAAAGATATTTTTAGAGATCGCAATAAATATGTAGATGTCCAAGTTCGGACTATACGGTGGATATATTTAAATTCTTCAGCCAGGCTGGGAACGTGGACAGACATTTATTTATTTCAAAAAAGTCAATTAATAGATAAATACAAATATAGGGATTCACAATACGGAAGAAATTAAAGAAAAAAGATCACAATACTATATCTAAAATTAAGACTTATAGGAGTATTTATGAATTTGATTTTTCATAAAAGTTTTGAATACGCCAAGAGATTGTGGTAGAGGACCAAGACTTCGCTGGTTTGTGCATACGAGATAAGCGTAGTAAAGGAGAGTGGAAGAAGGTGTTAGTACGTGCATACGGAACCTGAAATTGAAGCGAGGATCTATTCGGGCGAGCAGTGTCGAATGTATTAATTTGCCTGCATACATTTTGAGGTAAAATACTATGATGAAGCTCGAACAAAAGACATTTGTCAAGGAAGGATCGTCTGGACTCGAGGGTAGGAAGGTTTAAAATATGTAGTTGGTCATCATAAGGGGATTAAGGAAGGTTGAATTTGAAGAATAGAGACCGTGTGAATTTGCGTTAAACTGACTCAAGAGCATCGATGTGCTTCCTGTGGTATGGACTCCAAATTTGGGAGCAGTACTCCAAATTACTACGTACTAGTGAGAAGTAAAGACACATACAGGATGTGATATGTTGGAATGACGAAGCGGATCGTAAAATAAATCCAGTTAAGCGGGAGACTTTCTTAATAATTAGAGCAATGTGGAGATCAAACTTCAGTTTACAATCGAAAAACACACCAAGATTCTTAAATGAGGTTGCAGGCTCAAAGGCCTATACGTTGAGAGAAGAGTGCATTTTTAAAGGAGAATGTCATCTGATAGCATTTGGAAACATTTAAGGAGAGATGGTTTGATTCACACCAGTCACTAAGACGCTGAAGATCGGTTTGAAGGATATTCACGTCTAAAAGGGAATCAATGACTCGAAAAATCTTGAATTCATCAGCATAAAGGAGATAGGGGGGATGTGATAACAGAAGATAGACATTGACAAAAAGTAAAAATAGTATGGAGCCAAGTATTGAACCATGCGGAACTCCCGAGGTCGGGTGAAAAGAAGAAGAGAAGCAAGAGTTAAAAGTGACTACACATTGGCGATTCAGGACATAGGAAAGAAGCCAGGAATGGAGACAAATAGGGACATTGAACCCTAGAAGTTTCTCAAAAAGGAGAGAGTGATCCACAGAATCAAAGGCTTTAGAGAAATCCATAAAAATAACGTCCACTTGTTGTTGCTAATCGAGGGCAGCTGCAATATGATGGGTAAAAGAAAGTAAATTTGTAAGGGTAGATCTGCCTTTGTCAAAACCATGCTGTTGATCTGCCAAGGAAGGGGGGACAAGTAGATACAGCACATAAAAAACTATCTTTTCAAGAATTTTACCAAAACAAGGAAGAAGGGAAATAGGACGATAGTTAGAGGCAATATTACGATCATCAGATTTGAAGATAGGAAAAAATGTGGGCAATTTTCCATTGGGAAGGGAAAACCCCACACGATAAACTCAAATTAAAAATAATTGAAAGGGGAACACAAAGTGAAGAAGATAAAGATTTTGCTAGAAAATTTGGAATGCCATCAGGGCCCACACTGGTACTGTTGTTAAGATTATTTAAGGGTAGCTCAACCTGAAAGGGGTTTGTACGAAAAGTAGTAGAGGAAACAGAGCAAGAAGATTGGTTGAAGGAAGGAGAATGCTTATCCCTGCCGAAAAAGGAAGAAAAATAAGAAGCGAAGAGTTCACAAGATTCTTGAGGAGTAGACGATGTCACGCCATTTAGACTAAAATTATCAGGGACATGATGAGAGATCCTTAAAGATTTTACATACGACCAGAACGCACGAGTTTGATTCGAAATTAACATAGTTTCAATGTGGTTAACATATGCATGAAGTGCAGAGGTGGCAATTTTGTTGGCCGCGGTACGACGGTCTTTGAATTTAGCGAGGTCAATTGGAAGACCACTGGATAAGAATTTTCTGCGGGCAGCATCTTTAGCTTTAATTGCAATGGCAACATCTGAATTAAACAAAGGGGCATCTGTAGGTCTTCTTGCTGGAAACACAGGAGTAAATTGCGAGATTAAGGACGAAAGAAACATATAGAGCTTATCAACACAATCTTCAGTATGGAGATTGCTGACGAAGGAATACCAATTCACGGCATTAAGGCTAGCTTCCATGTTCGATAAATCGGCTTTTAAAAAATTAAAGCGGGAAGGTGAGGACTCCTTCATAGAACCAGAAGATGTGATAGCAAGCTCAATGGAGAGCGGTGGATGGTGGGGATCAGGTTTACGAAGGATGAGAGTGCCACCGATGCGGACAGAGAAGAAGGCGACAAGTTGGAAAGAACAAGATCAAGCAATTTGTTATTGGCATTAGGAAAAGTGTTGTATTGGGTGAAAGAACAGAGGGAAACAAAAGAAGAAAGCGCAAAAGACACGCTACCTCCAGAAACTATGGAGATATACATATCATTCCAACCAAAAGAAGGCAAATTGAAGCCACCACAGATCAATATAGGGGTAGAAAGGAAACGACCATTAATGACGCTCGAGAATTTTGCAAAGAAAAGTTCGTAAACAATAGCAGAACTGCAACAAGGGATATACACAGATGATAAGACGAAGGAAAGAGAGTCAGATAGAGAGACTAGCACAATTATACACTCAACAGGTGAAGATGGAGTGAAATCATCACAGGATTTGCTAGTAAGGAAAACATGTATACCCACTAGAACGCCTCCACCGTCGGACTTACCAGTAGCATCACGGTCTCCAGCTCTGCGGAAGATCAAATAGGTCGGGAGTAGCTCACTATTAGTGTAATGTCATCTGTCAGCCATATTTCCGTTAGACAGATGATATAGGAAAAAAGGATGGAAGAAATGCGAAGTTCAGTAGTCTTAGTCCTCAGGCCACGAACATTTTGGTAATAGCAAGTTAAGAATGAATTACGAGGCTTAAGATATGTTTCTTCTGGGGCGAAAAGACACAGGATGGTTCAACTTACGAATCGGAGAGAACTTTTTGACGAATACGCCAGAGGGCTAAAATTCCTTATCAAGCAAGATACTTAGGCTAGCTGGAACAGTAATGTTGAAAGACACAATTAATCTGTTCGTTTTTCTATCAGGCGTAAGCTTGGTGCACTGTAGTAACTCAGGACTAGAGTTCAGTTTGTACTTTATATGAGCGTTGATGTCTTCAACTGGTGTGCTATATGCGAATCTCGAAAGAAATATTTGTAGCGGACGGGATATAGCACGCAGTGGGGCGCCAAGTTTCATCGCAGTAATGTTTCTCGTCATATCTCCTCCAGGTGAGAGCCCCCGGCTGGCAGATGTATATTCTGGTGAGCCTACATTTCTTATCATCAATTCGGTATCAGCATTTCTTTGAGCTACAAAACTTGTAACAGAGGTCTCAGGCGGGCATGAACACTCTGGGTTAGTCCCGATACGAACTAAACGTTGTGGTGTTATGGAAGCAGGCTGCGGAAGTTCAGGTTTTTGCTGATTAGATGTCAGTTGCAGATGTTTCGGTTGCGCTTGTTGCTGTAGTTGTTGTACATGATGATGTTGCTCTTGGGAACCAGGTGACAGTTGCTGTTGAGGTTTCTTCGGAATGGCTCCCTTGCTGGCATCAACCGCAGTATACAGCTGAAGTAGAGCATAATATTAGCGATAGTGCAAGTAGATTGTTCAATGGGCCTTACCATGATGAAATATAATACCTTTTTTATTGCTCAATGTTTCCACAGTAGGACCCTTTTACAGCAGGGAATCTTACGCGACAGTAAAATACTGTTTCCATTGACTTTTTTCTTGACACTACATTTTTATAAACCAAATAAATTATATAAGGGAATCGAAATGTAAATCATGTAAGTATATTTTGAAAAAATTATTAGGGAAGCAATAACAAAGGTGAAAGAAAATAAATGTTCAATTGTGAAAAAGTAAAATCCAGAAATTGTTACCATGTTTCATTAGATACTTAAATGCAGATAAACGTCTTTAGTGACTTTTTTTCGCAATTCACTTTCGTACAAAAGCTGATAATAATTACTAATAAACATGAAAATATTCTTCAATGAGCCTACAGAGACAACGACAAGATAGACATATAGTCAAGAAATCTATTCAAGCAAATTGAGGGAGCAGGATTGTGCTCCTACCAGAAAGGATTTGTAAATAAATACCTTCTGAATATCAACAGTTGGACTCAATACATAGAATCCATCAATATAGTTTGGAAAAAAAATGGTTATCATGTATTCAACCTCATCATATATAAATTTTTAATACACCATGGCCTAGGTAGGACACAATTTTTATGGTTGTGTATTTATATTTAGATGTAATTAGGGTATGTAATATGTGATTACATACTCATATGTAAATACATACTGTAATGCTTTAGTTACAGTCGTGATGTACGCTCGAGGTATATTTAGCTGAAATGAAGGGAAAAATTGCATTATTTGTTTATTACTTTGTCATCTGGTAAAGGTTAATATCATGATATAAGTTAAAAGTTAATCCAAAAAATAAAAGCCTAAAATTATATTTTTTCGTGCAATAGTTGTTGCTCAATTGAATCACTGTATATTTAGCATTTATGCTGGTTGAGATCAATCGCATGTTAAAAACTAATTGGCTTGTGCAGTCATGAAAGAACCAAAAATAAGCACATAAAGCACAAACTACATCAGACTGAAGATGTCGCATGTTATTATGGGAGTAACAGCTGGGCCAATCTGTTACTCCCATAATAACATGCGTGCGAAATTGAGCCATTGGTGGTTCTTTTTTGCACCATCTGGCTCCATCGTTTGTAATAAAAGTAGGTCTTTATTAATGTTCAATTTTTTTTCATAAATAATACATGAAGAGTTGCGCGCTTCGCTGTAATTATACATATAGTTATTTCATTTATTCGTATTTCTTCTTTTGTTTTCGTTATAATTTTTTATTGACAACTATGTAAAATTTACCAATTTTCGTATTTTACATTCATTTAAATTATTTATATAGTTCAAAAATACTTGGATTTTACTATTTTCACTTAATGTTACTTCCTTTATAAAGTTGATTCTCTTTTTCAAAATATTAACAATATATTATTTTTTTGTGGTAGGGAGGTGAATGTCCCATGTTCGCAAAAAGGTGACTGGACTACCCACTAAACACCTCCCCTGTCAAGCTGAGAAATTGGCCTGGGAACGTTTGACACATTACTTCGGGCCAGGTCACGTTTTGTTACGCCGTGAGGCGCCTTCAAGCTGGGGGATCCCTCTTCTATCGGGAAGGGAGTGGGGAAGAGGAAGTGCCCGACAAGCGACTCTCCAGCCCCAGCGCCCCCGGCTGAGTCACTTTTATCGTTTAGGACTGCCCGAACATAATGTAACACCTGGTTCCATTTGACAACCGATTCGAGCATCACCGCGACTATATTATCCGAGGTGAGCTCTCCTGTGTCCTTGTAGAGGTCCCTTCGCAGCCTTTTCCATTTTTACACGCGAAAAAAGTGCGGTAGGCAATGTCTTCCTCTCCTGGGGAAAACCGACAATCGGGGGACCGTGACTTACTAATATTGTGCAGGTAAGACTAAAAACACCCATGCCCGCTCACAAGCTGGATCAGATCGCAGTCAGTCTCACCATTCCTTCGATTTAGCCACGGTCTCACATCCGGGATGAGGTACGCAATCCACCTTCCCTTCGTGCAATTCACCGAAGACTCCTACCAATTGTTGAGTGAGCGCTGTTTCTCCTCGCGGACAACCATCTCCCTCTCATCCTCGTTTCGACTCAGGTAAATAGCGCGGCGCTCTCTAGCAAGGAGGACAACAGGTATCACGCCTGCAATAACTCTCCGCCGAATCAGAGACTGTCGGATACGAAGATGCAATTCTCAGTGCTCCTCTTCCCTGTACCTGTGCCAAGCGTTTTCGGTATACCTCTTTACTGAGAGCGTCGCCCCATACTTCTACTTCGTATAGTAGAACTCAGCCTACAGCACGTCTTCTTGATGGGCTGGGTCCCACTACATTGGCCATAAGTCGACTCAGAGCCGATACTCCTGAAGCAGTCTTCTCAGCCATTGCCCTGATTTGCTCAGAGAAACTCATCTTCGGGTCGATTAGTAACCCCAGGCACTTCACCGGTGGCTTCGATTCGATTAATATGACTCCAATACTGATCATCCTTACTCTAGGGATTCTCTTTTTTGCCAAAATGATCACTTCGGTTTATTCCAGTGCTAAATTAAACTCTCGAGCACTCCTCCAGTCTCTCACTCGGCGCATTAGCATGCCTAGCCTCGGTTGCGCTTGTTCAACGGTGCGTCCAGTGACTAGAGACGCAACATCATCCGCATAGCCGATCAGGCGCGACTCATCTGGCATCAACAGTCGCAAAAGCCCGTCGTAAGACACATTCCACAGGTCCGGACTAAGGATAGATCCCTGGGCAACACCCGACGTAAGTTCTATGCTTCGTTGGCCCTGTCTCGTGTTGTAGAGTAGGCTTCGGTCCTTCAGGTAGCCCTCAAAAGCCGCATTAGATATTCTAGAACTTGAAAAGAGTTATCCAGAATGTCCACCCATCTAGCGGAGTTGAAGGCGTTCCTGACGTCGAGTTTCACCAACAGGACGATTTGTTGCTTGGCACGACTATATGCGTTTGCCATTTGGACCGCGCTCACCACCTCTGCAATCGCATCAATGGTGGAGCGTCCTACTCTAAAGCCGTACTGCCAAGCAGATAGGTCCCCAGCAGCATGAATCGCATCAGTGGATCTTCCCTTGATGAGTTTCTCTAGCACCTTCCCAGCAGTGTCTAGCATGTATAACGGGCGGTATGCAGACGGCGATCCGGGATTTCCATTCCCCTTGCTGGTCAGCACGAGCCTCGCAGTGTTGATATACAAGCTGCAACACCTCACCTGGAACACCATCTGGACCTGGAGCCTTCCTTGCTTTCAGTGAAAGGACTGCCTCTTCCAGTTCCAGCTGTGTGAAGACTGCTGTTTCTTCATGGACAGCGTCAGCACGGACGGGATGGGCGAGGAAGAGTGCCCGCACTATCTCGTCCATCTTTCCCGCATCATGTATGCAAGGTTTCCGTCGGGCACCAAGCTTTCGCAAAACTAGCTTGTAGCTAAGGCCCCAAGTATCCTTGTTAACATTGTCCACTCGATCTTGCCAGCAGCGGGCCTTGCTGTTGTTAATCAGTTTGCGAAGGGATTTCCTGGCCGACTTATATGCTGCCACCCGGTTGCATTCGTCGTCACGGTTCCGTGCCCGTTGAGCCTCACGCCGAAGCTTGTGACACTCCCTTCGTTTTTCAGCGATTTCAGTTGACCACCAGTACCCTGGCGGCTAGCCGTGCCGGGGTTTTCGACGGGGCATAGAAGCGTTGCAAGCAGTCGTAATGATGCTCATCGTTAAGTTCACCACGTCTTGAGCTGCAAGTTCTTCCGTCCCCTGCGAATATCCCTGCAGCCGGGCACCTGCTGTGAGCACCTCAACGAACTTTGCGAGCACGGACGTTGGGAGACAACATCGCATATCTCAAGCGGAATGCACTGATGATCACTGGCCGAGTAGTCCTCTAATACTTTCCAATTACGTATTCTTTGTACTAACGACTCCTAGGCGAATGTCATGTCCGACATGGTTCCTTCACAGCCGATATGGCGGAAAGTCGGTGAATTTCCGGAGTTTAGTACGACGAGCGTCTTCCTGGCCGCCATTTCCAGGATTCGTTTTCCCCGCGGATCTATTTGAGGTCTCCTCCAACAAGCACGTTCCCATCTGCGTTCAAGACAGTGCCCTCCAAAGCATTCAGCTTGGCTTGGAAAGATGATATCGATTTGTTCGGCGTTACGTACACACTAAAGAAGGTGGTCCCTGAGCACCGACCACAAAACCATCTCTCTCTCCGGTTGGAAATCACTATTTCGAACCCAGATGGCGGCAGTACCAGTTTCATCAGGATACCATGATTCCGAACTTTTATCATGGTGTTGCTCAATCAGCTGCATAAAATCGGCCTTCATGTCCCTGGCAAACTGCTCAAGCAGATTTTGGGCGGTTGAACTGCGGTATAGGTTTAGTTGCAGAACGCGGGTCATCGAAGTCTGATTTTTCCTTGGCTAGGGCTTCCTGGCAAACCCGGAATTTTTCAGATCCCAAGACGTGTCCAAAATCAGGTCTTGGATCAGCATCCTTGCGAAGAATACAGTGTGCCTCCTGTGTACACTCTTTTCTTTTATGTCCCATTTCACCGCATTCGTAGCATAGGAAACTCCTATCGTGTCCTTTGCACACTTGTGCGGTGTGACCATAGCCAAGGCATTTGAATGAAACACTGAAGAGGCGCTGCTCTTCGCCTTATCCTGCAGACAACCCACCTTATTCTTATTTTGCACTTATTCAGAAATTGTTCGGCGTCCTTTTCGGTCAAGTCAATTATGGTCATGCGTTGCTCCCTTCGGTTTTCTGGTGTCAGCCTCGCTTTGATCCTGCCCAGGCTAGGGAACTCCCTTTTGATGGCCTCTTCTACCTCGGCCAGATCCGTCACGCAGTCAATGTCTCTTATTTCGATATTAAGTAAGTGCAATAGACTACATATTTTCGACCGCACAATATTCACAATAAGTTTGACTACTTAATTCATAGTTTATTAATTTTTGTAATTAATCTCGGGCAATATTGATTATACATCTTTATTTGAGCTATCATTTTACTGAATTGCTGAGGCACTTTGAAGTTTGAGTACTGTATTTTTGTTCCAATTTCAATGACCGTTTGGAGAATAGATAATGAGGTAGATATCTTGCGGGATTCTAAATCTTGTTTGTATAAAATTCTCTGAATGCTTTTATGAGACTATCCTTTCTAGCTTTAGTGACTCAACTATAATATTTTGCCAAAAGATTTTTCAATAGGTTCGAAGAAGTTGAGAAATATAAAAACCTAATATTCCTTCTACCTGGCCTAACATAGGGCCTACCTGCTTAACTCTTCCTATATCTATATAGTCATTTCCTTTTACACATTCTTTAGACACTGAAAATGGCTCAAAGAAGTCGAAACGCGTCTGCTCAATTCAAAAAGCAAGGCTCGACGACTTTTAAAAAAACGAGAATTGGCCTGCGAACATCAAATTTACAAAACAATTGACAGCAAAATTTGAGTAAATACCACTAAAACGACTTTTGTGTTTCATGTTACTAAAATACCGAGAATATGCGACATTTTTGGTTTGGTCATTCCAAAAGTTTTGAAAATGTAGACATTTAATCTAATATACTTGCTGAACAAGAAAAGGCAACTATGGCAGTCCTCCGGCCGAGGTTGAAGTAACAGTTGTGATAATTTATGAAGTAGAAGCGTTGCCAGTGTTAACTTTTCATGTTCAGCAAGTATATAAGATTTTGTATAGGTAGGTAAGTAAGCCAATTGGAACTCCGCCGAAACTCTCCGGTTAATTTTCACCCTGGGACTCGAGAACACATTGTGAAACACCAGTTCAATTTGTAGTGTTTAAGTGGCTGTTAGTATGTCCGTAAAGGACTGCAGCGATAGTCTGCCGCCTCAGCGAGCGGAATTAGTGCTACGCTGGAAATGATCTTGTCAGGGGACGCGTAAGTGTGCTGGCAAGCTAGCTTTGTGGTGTCTTGGGGCGGGTTCTGTCCCCACAGCACAAGTGCCTGCTACGAACTATTTAGGCACTTATGAATTAAATGATGACCAGAGACGAAATGTCAAACTGATTGACCGATGTGAAAGATGTCAATGGCCGAAGTAACCAACCGAAAGTGACTACATAAGAAATGCGGCGACGAATAACTCACAACGTGATCAAGAATCCAATACGATGCCTTGGTCCATATCGGGTGAGGAAGGCCAAGCATCCCATCGAGACCCCTGCGACAGAGAAAAGAGGGAGAGCTTACCCACTGGCTAGCTCATGAGTGGCGGATCCCATACTCGTTCCGATTCAAAATGGAAAGACTGGATTTGACGGTTTAGATAGGCATTTTGTTATTTTATTATCGATTCATCCAATAAATAATTCCATTTACAAAAACGATTCCTACCGTTAACTAATTTAAATTACAACCATTACGATCCAACCAATAAATAATTCAATAACGATATGCTTCCACACGTAAAATAATTTAATATGTAATAAATACGAATCAACAAATAAATAATTCCATATACGTTAAAGCTTTTGCACGTTAAATGATTTAATATATAATAAATATGAATAAATGATTCAATATAATAATAAAAGGAAAAAAATAAGGGTACTTACCCACTCCGTCGGCGAGCGCTCGTAGTTGGGGGGGTTACGTTGGCCGTTTACCCTGACCTCGGACTCTGTGTCATCGTGACCTTGATCATCCGGACCAGTTTTGTTGGGACACCAAAGTCAAGCATTATTTTCTACATCGCCTTTCCTGTCGACATTGTCGCATGTTTGCTTGAAGTCTACAAAGAGTTGGTGCACATCGATGTTATATTCGAGCACTTGCTTTACTAAGAATATTTAGTCTATTGTAGGCCGTCCACCTCGAAAGCCTCCCTCCCTCCCTCCCTTTCATAGTACGGCTTTATTTTCTTTCTATGATTTTCGAGAGCATTTATAAAACGTACACAGTATAGCGGTGCGTCTATAATTTTCACACCCCTAATTTGGCCCCCTTTTTGTGGACATATTTTGCATTTTTGGTTAATTAAAATCCCGTTCTGGAGCAGTTCAGCTGGTGTTCCATCCATTCCAGGAGTCTTTTTTTTCCTGGGGTCCCGTACTGCTGCCTGTACTTCGTCTCTGGTTGTTGATGAGATCGGGATCTCTTGCTCTGCTTCTGGAATGTTCACAGCGTCAGTCGTTGTTGGGGACGCTGTGAATAGCTTCTGGAAGTATTGCAGCCATCTGTTTTTAATTTCGACTGGGTTGCCTTGATTGCTCCATGTGCACTTATGCAGACTTTTTTATGGATTGAAGCCGTCTCTTAGTTGTTTAATAGAGGCATTCGCCGATCTGACTTTATATAAAGTCATATTTTCGTTTATCTATTGGATCTTGGTGTTGATGGTCAGTCGTTTTTTTCTTCGATCTATTATTTTGGCTTCACGTCGACGGGTTTTATATTGTTCTTCTTTGGTCTAAGTTGGTCGGTGGATATATTCTTTGTGCGCCTGGTTCCTTTTTTCAATCGCTTCTTTGCATTCTTGGTCGTACCAGTCGTTTTTACTTTTCTTTGGCTGGTTCCCCAAGACCTCTTCGGCTGCTTCTGTTACCGCATCTCTTACTGTCTTCCAATGGTTTTGATGTAATCATTACTTCCAGCGTTGACATGTATGTGGACGTTATTGAGCTATCATTTAGCTTGTGTATTTGGTACCTTGGGGTAGCTGATACTCCTTATTTACAGCTCTTGGAGATACGGCATCGGAACTTGACCCTTATAAAGAAGTCGTCAGAATCACGGACAGCGTCGCGAAACGAGCGCTTGTCGAGAATGCTGGTGATCGCTCGTTTTTGTATGAGAACATAGTCGATCTGGTTGAATGTGCGACCGTCTGGAGAAGCCCACGTTCTCTTATGGATGTCAATGCGGAAAGCGTGTGGATCTTCCTGGGAAGCTTCTGCTAGTAGCGAAGTCTAGCAGGCGTTGTCCGTTGTCATTGGTCTCTGCATGGAGGCTTTGTCCTCCGGTTGTTCCTCCGTGTGCCGTTTTTCGCCCGATTTTTGCATTGAAGTCACCCAGAACAATTTTAATGTCGTTTGATGACAATGCATCGACAGTTCGCTCCAGGGTGCTGTAAAATTCGTCCTTGATTGTCTTTTCCCTGTCTTCTGTAGGCGCATGACAGTTTACGATCCAGACATTAAAGATTTAGACCTTGATACGAATCGCATAGGGCCATTCGCTAATGGGTTTGAAGTCGGTGATAATTTGTTTGACTGTGTTGTCAACAATGAAAGCCACTCTGAACTCATCGCTTCCTTACAGTTTTCCGCTTTTAAACACGGTGTGTATTCGCATGTCAAATATGTCTTCACCGTACCAGCTGGTTTCTTGCACTGCGAGGATGTTGATGCTGTATTTTTTTTTTCCTCTAGAAGTTGTCGCAGTGCATCTGGTCTGTTCAATGATCTAACATTCCAAGTTAAAAGAATAGTCCTTTATACGTTGCGATAGTCGTTGCCGTTTATCCAATCCGATCCGCGGCTGTTGTCGTGGTTCCGTAACAAGTGAATACTAAGTGGAACGTTGTCAGCTCTTCGAGTTAGTCGGTTTATGGTCCACGGGTGGTATTTTTTTCCCACATACCCGCCGGCTAGCCGGTTAGAGCACCCTGTATCGGCCACCTGAGGACGCGTCCGATGGGGGACCGAACGCCTCACACGAAAACCTAAATATAAGAAGTTGGATATCGCAATAAAGACAAGCCAATGGCTCATATGATACTCCGGTAAAAACGAAAATTCGATAGTTATTAGCACATTATTTATGGCGTAGCATCAATCTAGGTCTTTGCCTCCAATATCATTCACCTCCAATTATCGCGGTTCTGTAACCTGTAATAGTTTTAAAGTTCATATTAAGTATTAGTTGCGGGCTCTCACTAAATTATCTTTTCTTTGGCTTCCTGCTGGACGCCTGGTTGAGAAACAAGCCCAATGCAACTTGCGTAGTTTTACGTATATGGAGCGGTTGCCATGCATATATAACTCGTCGTTATCACGGAGTCTCTACTCTGCTCTATTCTTCGCTGGGCCGAAAATTTTCCTAAATATATTACGTTCATTGGTTTTTTGTATAACTTTTTTCGATAGTTATTAATTTGGAATTTTTCTTAATTATCCTTGTTCTTTTGTAATCTCCACTTTGTCCAAGATCCATAAACGATCTAAAAGATTAAATTTTACTCTGTGGTGTGATTGAATTAATCTTGAATTTTAAAATAAATACTTGTCTTCATGTTCTTAAAAATAATCATCCACTCTATCTCTTTTCTTCTAAATAGCATATTCAAAGGCTTCAAGGAGCATTATCAACATTCCAATAAATCTCATCTAAGGCAAACCTCATCAAAAATTGCACCCAATGAAGAAACCGTTGCCACAATCAAACAATCAAAAGTGTGGAAAATGGAAAATGAATTGTATGAATTTGCCTTGAAACAATTTCAATTTACAAAAAAGAAATTAACAATTCCCGATAGAAATAAGTTACAAACTTTTATGTATGAGAAAATTCGACCAAAATAACATTCTCTATCAAATATATATCCATAGTACTCGTACATACGATACGAATCAACATCCATATATAAATTAAATATTCATAAATATAAATAATTTTAAATGAAATACTCGAATCATTCAATATTATTTATAGTTTTTGTTTATAATCTAGTGTATAGCTAGCAAATATTTTCTAGTTTCTATTTTGTTTCTATTTGAAATAAATATTTTATTTTGTTAGTTATAAAGTATGCAGCTATTAGAATTGATTGTTTGCATTATTGCAATCTAATTTTTTTATCTATATATATTATATACAAAATCGATTATATCGTATTTAGCTATTTTGTTATGTATATAGAAGCAAAGTTGAAGATTTTGTTTTTATAGTCTAAATAGAAATTTATAATGTGGAACATTAAATATAAAAATTTTATAGAAATTGAAATGTGTATTTCATTTAAATGTTATGGTTAACGGATATCTTTTACAACTAATCTGATTTAATTATCTTTGTTGTTACTGAGATCAAATGAAATCTCGTCCTAATTTTTCGGCTAAATATTTATTCCCTTCAGAGAATCTAATTATTTTGTCTGAATTTCATTTACACCAGGATGCAAGTTCAACGTGGACATAAGAGTTTATAGTGTTTCAAGAAGAAAGTGCGTTGTATGCTGCTGAGTAATAAGTTATTACGCGTAGGAAGGGGTGCACTGTAATTGCAAATGGTAAGTGAGATAAAATTTTAATAAACTAAGCTTCACTTTCATTGTCGAAAAACTGCTGATTAGTGATTGCTTTATCTAAGTTATTCGATTTCTAAGCATATACGAGTAGTTACTGAGTTTATTTAGCTCAATATTCGGAATGGAATGGTGAGTGATTGGTTAAATCATTTCCTTGTTTGAATGTTCCATGAATTCTAATTGTATAAGGAACGTTTAAATCTGTTTAAAGTTTCGCATAATTAACTTGTGAACCTATTTACTCTTAGCATAATTGTAATATAGCATAATAACCATGCAATCATCTCGTTGCCTATTGATGCAAATCAATTATAAAGCTTTGTACTTTGAATAGATGCATTCTGACATGGAGAGATGATATTTATAATATGACTTCAACTTGACCGCAATGTTTCTCCAATCATCTCTGATCATAGATTCTGTTGGGGAGATTTTAATTTTGCGCACCATTCATCACTTATCTTATATATTATACTTCGTACAGATGCAATATGATAATGTACGAGTACATGTGATTCTACTGAAAGTTGTTTTATAATTGGAGGCTCTGCTATAAAAAGAAGGTAGCTAATTCTGATGGAGTTTGAACTTACATTTACTATTTTGCGACAAAGAAAAATGCGTTTCTTTTTGCCAGAAAAAGACCTTCAAACAATTGTGTTTGAAGTAGTGTAGAGGTGGAGTTGTATTTATTTGGTAAAAAGAAGTAGTTTTTCAGTATACAATAGTGGATGTTATTCCAGATTTTCCCCAGAAGATTACTACCGCCTCTTTGGACTAAGCTCTTCAATTGTTTGAACTAAACGGGTTGAAAGTATTAAATTTTTTTCAATATTTTATGCAAAAATTTCTTAACTTCAGCAAAATTCTCTGATGATTGGTGTTTTGATAAGTTATTTCAATCTTCAAATATACTTGCCTATTTGTGCTAAAACATAAAGGTAAAGAATCATATCGAACTAAATTGAAGTTCTAAGCTGAAATCGATGATTCCATTCTCGGAATTATTACAGAGTTGTTTTTAACTGACAATATGGCTAAGTGAATAGTTTCTAAGCCATACCATTAGTTCAGTTTTTCGTTAAGTCCCATTCCAATGAACAGGAATGAGTAATAAATGTAAATAATAAGACTAAAATTGATTTCACTCGGTGAATATTTTGACTTTAACGCTCTGCATTGGTATCTGTAGCGAAGTCAGAGGCCCACAACTCCTGTGCATGATTGGAGCAATATAAAGGATCGAGCAGTATTGATAGTTAACTGTGGAACACTTTCGTACTTAAATATACAATTTAAGTTTTGTTATTGCTTTATTTTTTTTTAATTTATAGTTTTTTGAGGTTGGCGGTTATTTACGCACTGAGTGTGGGACTTACATGCTCGCAAGCGACTGGACTATCCACTAAACACCTCCCCTGTCAGCCCAAGACCCCAGCCTGGAACCGTTTAAGATATTGCTTCGGGCCAGGTCTCATTTTGTTACGCCGTGAGGCCCCTTCAAGTTGGAGGATGCCTCTTCTAGCGGGAGCGAAGAGGGATTGCCACACCACCGATTCCCCGGCCTCGACGTCTCCGGCTACTGCGAATCCACTTTATCTTTTAGGACTGCCCGATCATAATGTGCCACCTGGTTGCATTTGTCAACCGACTCGAGCATCACCGCGACTATACCATCCGGGGTGAGCCCTTCCGTTTCCCTGTAGAGGTCCCGTTGCAGCCTGTCCAAATTTTTCGCACGCAAAAAATGCGCAACAGGCATCGTCTTCCTCTCCTGGTTAAAACCGACAATCGGGGGACCATGACTTACAAATCTTGTGCAGGTAAAACGGAAAACACCCATGCTCGCTCAAAATTTGGGTCAGATAGAAGTCAGTCTCACCATGCTTTCGATTTAGCCACGGTCTCACATCCGGGATGAGGTGTGCAGTCCATCTTCCCTTCGTGCAATTTATCAAAGACTGCTGCCACTCGTTGAGCGCGGGCAACCTTCTCCCTCGTATCCTCATTTCGACGCTGGTAATTTGCGCAGCGCTCTCGACCAAGGAGGGCAACAGGTATCACGCCTGTAATAACTCTCACCGCTGAATCTGAGACAGTCGGATACGAAGATGCAATCCTCAGTGTTTCTCTTCTCTGTATCTGTGTCAAGCGTTTTCGGTATACCTCCTCACTAAGAGCGTCGCCATACAGTAGCACTGACCCTACAGCACTCATTAAGAAGCATCAGGCACTCATTAAGGGGCATCAGGCACTCATTAAGAGGCATCAGGTACAGGGGAGGTGTTTAATGGGTAGTCCAGTCGCCTTCTTGCGAGCATGGGAGTCCCACACTCTGTGCATAAATGGCATTCACCTCCCTACCACAAAAAAAGAGGCATCTTCTTGATGCACTACACAAAAATTTGGCATTCATGAATTAAGAGATAGAAAGACGTATCGACCGGAGTCGAGGTGGAGGTAACCTACTTAGGAATGATGAAATTGCTAAAGCCAATGGCAAACTGGGCCAAGCGAAAACAGACGGGACTTGGGAGGACTTCGTCGTTACCGACGAAACTTATGGCCCCCAAATAAGAGTGGGGCATCCAGATGGAAGCGGTGCTCCCTTTATTGCAACAATAAATTAACAAATTATTAAATACTTTTCTAAGCTATAATATCGATTTGACGAAAAAAGTAAGAACATTAAATAAAATCATGTATTATAATGTGAAGATCCGTTGTTTCGCTAACACATATGTTGTAAGAATGTAAAAAGGTACATAAAGCAAATTAAAAATTTAATAATAATTAATAACATGAAAAAAGTAAGGAAACCAAAAGGGTACTCACCCAGCATCATTCTAAACATGTAAACCAAAGCAATAAATAAAAGGAACGAACGCAATTAAATTACCGAAAAATATTTTTCCTAAAAATTCATGGATGCCTTAAAACCAGTTAAACAAGCGCAATTTGTAAATTTATCAAAATGAGAATTTAGGTACGGTACTTGTGTGTACAGCTGTGACATTGTTTTAACTCCTTGTAAATGACAACTGAGTCTTAAAACTCGCGATAACACAGATAATTCAATTAAACACTCTTGAATCGGTGCTCTTGATTATCTCAGGCATACATCACATAATCGTCAATATGCCAATATCACCGCGCGCTGTACTGTAGTAGGGATCCATAATCCGACATCCGTGTTTTATCTTTGCTTAATTCCGCTGGTCGCTTTCTGCTTGACAGTTTCCTTCACTATTGTTCTCCTTCCCCTGTATATTATAATCTTTTCCCCATCAATCGGAGGGTCCGGAAGCAATAAGTGCTGAGCAACGGGTTCCCTGGAAGCATGACTGGAAAGCTGTTGGGAGAGTTACCACGGTTGTGAACCAACATCATATGCAGATGATTGCGAATCGCCACTACCGATCGTCTTTCGGGTAAATAGTAGTTGGAACAGCCGATTCTCTCGTGCTCGCCGTGGAATTTTCATAAGTATCGAATTTTTAACAACGTCGTCTCGACAACGAAGCGGAATTGTTGCGATGACCGTCTAATTTGTGTTTGCATCCCACACCTGTTCCACTTTTTATCTGATACCAGTTGGTAACGATTGATATTAATTGTTCAGTTGTAAAAATCTAGATTCGATTGGCACAGCCTGGAATCTTTTGAGTAGACTAAAATTTCTACCATCGCCCTGATCCGTTTATCATTTTTACACTGACTTAATTAACGTTTCGACAGCAGTTAGTATGGTTTAGCTAAATGTGAAGATCAGTAGGTTTAGAGGCCAATTAACTCCATATGTGTCCACCACAACCGTCGACCTACGGTCAAAGCCTTTCAATGCGCGTACTACCCGCGTCGTCCGTTATCTTCTTCACTCAACATTACTTCTGTAACTCTTCAATTTTCGATTAGTGCACTAAACTATCTTAAAGATTGTTGTATCTTCATCTCTAGTACTATTCAGCTGATATAACTTTTAGTCGAATTATATTTCTTGTTTTTTTATTATCATCAATTAAAAATCAGAACGACCGCAGCAATATCGCGACGAACGATTATTTTTTCGGGCAATTGTGTTAGAAGGGGCTTTTGTTTTGTATGAGAATAGATAGCGCAATTAAGTGATACAAAAGTTTTGTATCAATCAGAAATCAAATCTGTTGGATACGCCAACAGTCGATGTAAATCTGACGCCACCGAAAGGTAAACCGTGAACACCCGCGCAACAGGTGATATGCTACAGCGAATTGCGGGACCGTTAGCTTTTTCGTACGACTTGACTGAATCAGCGACGTAAAATCTTCCAAACGATTTCAAAATTCCAAGTTTTTCTTTTCAATCACCGCTTGACAACGTGGTTCTCGCGCGTGCTCGCTGCTTGGTGATCCCAATAGTCACCTTACGGGACATGTTGCAACGGTAGTTGACGAGCAAGCTCCTCCGTCCCTGTAGATTGTATTCGGCCATGCATTTAGGGGTTGAGCTGCGTTAAAAAGGTGTTGCCGTGTCCAAATTTTAATTGTAAGTTTAAATAATTATTTTTTTAAATTTACAAATAAAATTTGGATCAGTATTATGGTGGTTTCGAGCAGTTTGCTTAGGTGACTGCTTGATTACTAAGATACTCCCGTAGCCGCCTTCTCAGCCGTTACCCTGATTTGCCCAGAGACACTCATCTTCGAGTCGATCAGTAGCCCCAGATATTTCACCGCTGGCTTTGATTCGATTAGTATGTATCCAATTCTAATCATCCTTACTCAAGGGATTCTCTTTTTGTCAAGATGACCGCTTCGGTTTTCTCTAGTTCTAAACTGAATCCGCGAGCAGTCATCCAATCTCTCACACGGCGCATTAGCATACCTAGGCTAAGTTGCGCTTGTTCAACGGTGCGTCCAGTGACCAGAGCCACAACATCATCCGCACAGCCGATCAAGTGCGACTCAACTGGCATCTCCAGTCTCAGTAACCTCGTAAGACACGTTCCACAGGTCTGGACTAAGGATAGATCCCTGGGCAACACTCGATGTAACTTCCGTCCTTCGTTGACCCTGTGTCATGTCTTAAAGCAGGCTTCGTTCCTTCAGGTAGTCCTTCAGAAGCCGCATTCGATATTCTGGAACTTGAAAAGGGTTTGGACCAAGGATGGATCCCTGGACAACACCCGATGTAATTTCTATCCTTCGTTGGCCTTGTGTCGTGTCGTAAAGCAGGCTTCGGTCCTTCAGGTATTCTCTCAGAAGCCACATCAGATATTCTTGAACTTGAAAAGAGTTTTCCAGCGTATCCAGAATATTTACCCATCTAGCGAAGTGTCACCAACAGGACGATCCATCTCTTGATGCGGCTATATGCTTTTGCCTTTTGGAACGCACTCATCACCTCTGCAAACGTATCAATGGTGGAACGTCCTGCTCTAAAGCCATACTGCCGAGAAGTTGGGTACCCAGCAGCAAGAACCGCGTCAATGAGCTTCCCCTGATGAGTTTCTCTAGCACCTTCCCAGCAGTGTCTAGCATGCATAACGGGCGGTATGCAGACGGCGATCCGAGGTTTCCCTTCTCCTTGCTGATCAGCATGAGCCTCGCCACCTTGCATTGTACCGGGAAAACCCCGTCCCATAGGCAAGCGTTGAATGTGCTGAGCAGCAAGTCAAGACAATGGTGATAGACAAGTTGCATCACCTCAGCTGGAACACCATCTGTACCTGGAGCCTTCCTCGCCTTCAGTGAAAGGGCTGCGTTTCCAGTTCCAGCTGTGTGTAGAGTGGGCACTCGATTACTGTTTCGCCATGGACAGCGTCAACACGAACGGTATGGGCGTATTTCGTCCATCTTTTCCGCATCATGTATGCAAGGTTCCGTAAGCCGCCAAGCTTACGCATAATTAGCATAACTATGAAAGATTCTTGCGAATGGCCCATTGTTCATTTTCATTTGGTATGATTAAAAAACATTATTTTAGCTATTGACACTCTCGCGCAAGGAATCAGTTTTATGAACGGTTAATTTATATTGTTCTCTTCTGATGCCACACATTCAGCGGTAATGGAATTTTGTGATTTGGGTAAGCTTTCCTTTACACATTCTACGCATAATATTTTACTATAAATTATAGCAACTAGAAGTATTAAATATTCTTTAGAAGTAATAAATAATATTTATTTTGTAAACTTTTTTATTTGATAATGGTTTGAGTCGTAAAATAAATTGCAATTATTTAATAAACAGCAGATGAAAACAACAATTACTATTCGCGTTCGCGATATCTCCTTCGAGTTTTACGCGAGATCCATCGACAGCATTGGTTACTCCGGAACCCGTCAGGATCGCAATCATTTGAAATTTCCACGCCTGGAATTCTTTCCGTCGAGCTTCGTGACGTATTTCGCTGAAATATCGTACGGCATTTTGTTTGTTTGCGTCGTCCAACACACGATCGGGATTTATGGGTAGCGTTTAGTTTTTCACGGTGACTTCGTGAAAATGCAACAGAGTCTTTCTGAAGAAATGTATGTTATGGCCTATAGAGGTTGATAGTACTACCCCGAATACACACTTTGAAGGTTTAATTTTTAAATCGTATACTGCAATTTCAAACGTATTTTCTCAAACGCGAGTGCCTTTTTCAGGCATGTAGACACTTTTCACTGGAATTATCCGTTTTGCTTAATTACACTAATAAGGTTTAACCATTAGGTTAGGAATATTGTTATAGCATTTTATTAGTATAGGATAATGTTTTTAATTTAATTTGATTAGAATTAGGTTTTAGTAGTCCGCGTGGCGCAGTGGTTAGAGCACTAAGCTCGTAAGCCGAAGGTCTCTGGTTCGAGTTTCGTTGGCGACGACGAGATTTAGTTCGAGTGGCTCTTTGGGCGGACTAAAAGCCTGTTCAGTTATGATACGTGCTGGTTTAGAAAAATCAGAACGTATCGCAGCTGGTTGGACGGACCCACGGCCAAAGCGTGATAATGATCATATCACCTTGTGAAGTGCCGATAGATTCGATCATGAAAATGAGATACTCTAACTATCTCTAAGCAAAGGCCCGAAAGGGGCTGTAGTGCTACGAAAAAAAAAAGAATTAGGTTTTAATACATTCGATGTAGGATAAAAGTTCACTATTGTGTTAACATTATAATTAATTTTTGAATAGCATTGGCTGGTTTTTCTCCTTTTTCCAATCGAATCAAAAAATATGTAATAATTTTAATTAAATTGAATTTAATATTGTCTTTTTGATTAAATGTTATTTTAATTGATAATGTATAAATTTAGATAGCCATTTGGGCCATTAAGTTTTCGTATTTTTATTGTTTCAAATTTTGTATTGATTGAAGATGTTTTAACTTCCACAAATGACTGCAGCGATGGTCTGCTGCCTCAGCGAGCAAAGATATTGGTGCTCGTCGGAATCGGCCTTGTCTGAGGATGCGTGAATGCGCTTGCAGGCTAGTGTTGCGGTTTCGTGGGGCGGGTCCTTTTTGTCCAGCAGGAGTAGTACAAGTAGTACAGTACAAAAAAAATTCGAAATCACGAATTTGCAGGGTTCTCAAATGTATCGGTTCGACGGTGTCGAGGCAGAGGTAACCTACCAAAGGAATTGACATTGGAAAACGACGCCGATGCTCAACTAACGCCCGCGAGACGTGGGTCATTCAGGCGGAAGCGGTGCTCCCTCGCACCCCCCATCCGGATCAAGATCTATTGTAGACGTGGCCATTTATTTTACATTTACATGAAAAATTCATACAAAACAATTTATTTGAACTTTTCGGGTAAATATAAAATAAAATGTTTCAGATTTATATTGTAATTCTATATGATCGAATCATATAAAAATTTAGCATAAATAAGGCACAAGTGTGGAAGGCCACTCTACCCAGCAAGAGCCCCTGTAACTACAAAGAAGGAAGGAGCTACAGCCCGATGGCTAGCTTAGAAGAGGAGTGTCCAGCCACCGTGGCGGATCCTTGGGACCGAGTTTCATCTCTTAACAATTCATTTTTATTGGCGCAGTAATTACTTAATCGCAATCAGACACAAGGACTAAAGTGGTAGAAAAAATCGCTAACAAATTTTTTATTGCATATCATCAAGTTCCTGTTTCGGGTTTTTTTTTGTTTTTCTTTACAACGAGATAAATCATACATCAAAACCAACTTCCTGGTAATAAATAAAGTCCAGTTTTACTTATATATCAATGTTAAATATATATGCATAAACTAATTTATCCTTTATCCTTTCGAGAATTTGTTTGGTATATCAAATCTGGTTTATGGATATGAATTGATTGTCAAAGTACAAAAATGAGAAATATATTTTCATACCGAGTCAACCTTTTAAGTACATTTCGTTTCACTTTTTAACCATTTTATATGAACAAAAAATATTTTTTTCTCAATTGAAAGCAAACATTAAATCATAATTAGGTAAAGAAAAAGATTTTTATGACGCGAAAAAAAGGCAAAAAATATTTCTTTTTCTATAATAATGAAATTTATGTTATATCGTTTTATTTAAATTTATTATTTTGAATTAATTAAATTAAATTCTTTCAGAATGCGATTCTATTACAATATGTATTCTTTCTTTTATCGTTGTTGATTTTTTTTAATGTTTCATATCAATTGATTTCTCTATTTTATCATTTATTTTAATTTTTGCTTTTACAATTATCTATTTCCTTTTGTATATGAATAGTAAAAAAAGGGTTGCAAGAAGAAAAAGAAATAGGGAGTTAAGATAAAAATTCGTAGCAGTAGTACAGCAGAAGCCACCACACACGCCGCAAGCAGTAGTGGGAGGAGTGTATTACTCTAGTTTCCCCAAGTAATTAAATAGTCTCCAACTTTTTCAACAATAGAGGCTATTTAAATATTTATTTTTTTAAATTTACAATTAAAATTGAATCAGCATTATTTTGGTTTTCAAGCAGTTTACCCGGGTGACTGCTCGATTACTACAGCTGTATGAAGTTTTTGAGAAGTCTGCGTAGTGTAGTAATTAGAGTACTCGCCGCGTAAGGTCTCTGGTGCGAACCCTGTTGGTGACAACGAGATTTGTTTGGAGTGATTTTTTGGATGGACTATAACCCCTGTAATGAATTTCGAAATGTCCGTGTAGGACACGGGTGCCGATGGTCCGGCACAAGTGTCAGAGAGCTAAAACAACACCGAGCTCAGCCAACTAGCTTCGCTTATCGACCGCGTACGCGTGCTTGACGACTAGCATTTGCGGGATCATACGAGGCGGGTTCCCGTCGAGCTACGAAGCTACACTACAAAACACCTATCACGCGTACTCCACTCTACAAGACGTACCGATAAATTTTTATTATCTTTAGAAATGTTCTATTAGGTGTTAATTAAGCTACTCTACAGTAATTCAATATTTTTTTGCCTCGTTAAAGTTAGCGGACACGGAGGCTTGAGATAAACGCAAACATTACACAAAAAGCAACCGTTACTTTCTCCGAAGAAGGTCGTTGCATTACAAGGGGAATGTCAAACCTAAAGATGTTGAAGTGGCTGAAGTGAACCACTCATCTCTGCGTAAAGATGGAAACTTGACGGAGGTAGTTTAGTTTACACTAGTAAAACAACAAACTAAGCAGTTACGACGGGGTGACCACCTCATCACTTCAGGAGCAGCCACTCCTGATTACCACGGGGCTGCTCGACTGCTTATGTTTATTACACCCCATTTAGTTATGATACGTACTGGTTTAAAATCAGCACTTATCGCAGCCGGGAAGGTGCATCAACAACCAAAGTGTTTAACTGATCATATCACCTTCTCGAGTGCCGGACACATTCTATCAAAATAATGGGATACTCCAACTATCAAAAATAAATAGCTGTATGAAATTTTTGACGAGCCGGAGGTGTTAACAATTGTAAGACTGCGAAAGCTGCAATGGGGTGGCGATGTGAATCGTATGAACGAACAACGATTGCCCTCAAAGGTATTCGTTTGGAGAAGGAAAGAACGGAGATCAGTGGGGAAGTCGAGTAAACGTTGATCTAACTCGGTTGACGAAGACAGTTCATCGATGTTCGGATTTCAAAATTGAAGATAGACCAAAACGGTAGGTACTTTCTGCAGGAAGCGAGGCCCCGAGAGAGGCGGTACCGCTACGAAAAAGAAGAATAATTCCAAAGTAGCTAAAAATTCAGCGTCACTGCTAAGAATAAGAATCAATATAAAAGTTCGGTACCCATTCCATTTTTAGGATTTTGTAAAATAGTTTTACAAAACCCGTTTAAAATCGTGAAGTGTTTGTCACAGCAAGTTTTCTCGGAAACTACTGCAATCAAAATCATGCAATTTTTCGAATAGGTGAAAGGGGATGAGTTCTCGAAAGTTACAACCCAAAGAATTTTTATGAGGGTTTAAGGGGGGTCTTCCCATATACAGAATAGAAACCTTGAACAATTTTTTTTAGAATCTAGTTGATGCGGTTATCAAATAAAAGGTCTTGATAAGAGCTTTCAATACTTAGTGTTAAAATGAAAATGTTTGTGAAATTCGTGTCACCCCGCCCTCGGGATTGGAATTCTTTGAGTAGAGAAATCTGAAACCTTTATGAGTATAAATAGTTTGATCTTCTTTGTTAATAATAGTTCGTTTTATGAATTTTACGTTTTTGCCTATAAAACTAAGAGGCTAGCCTTAAATTTGCCAAAAATTCGTATCTAGATTTCTTAGTAACAAATGCATGTACCCTCATAGTAATTAAGCCTTAAATAGCTAAGTTATCGCCGATTGTAAATTTAACAAATAGAACAACAAAAACATGTGATAATGTGGAAATACACGTTTGCAAATGACCTAGGCACTACAGATGTATAGGAACTTCGATTAAAATTTTA
This sequence comes from Odontomyia ornata, assembly GCA_963969285.1. Taxonomy (NCBI): domain Eukaryota; kingdom Metazoa; phylum Arthropoda; class Insecta; order Diptera; family Stratiomyidae; genus Odontomyia; species Odontomyia ornata. The sequence continues at coordinate 270,727,384 of OZ017740.1, forward strand.
GAAATAGTTTATAATATGGATATGTTATCATGACTACTCCAACAATGAGGTCAACACACTGAAAATAAAATGGCGGCGAATTGAAATAAATAGTAAAAAAATTTAAATTTTTTTAAATTAATTTATGGAATCTAGGTATAAGTTAAGCTTTGATATTCAAACAAGTTGGGTAAACAGACCTACGCTCATGTCAGAAGGGTTTTGTATTCAATTTACAAAATGCAGTCACCAGATCGAATCAAATCAAGAAACATGTCAAAGACGATTTTATTGGAGAAAATGTGAAATTCGAGGATCATACTTTTATTAACAAAGTTGAACGAATTTCGACTTCTGAGGTTTTTGTTATTGTTATACTCATATATATCTCCCTTTATAATTATTTCAGATGTCCATTCGCGAGGGAGGAGATACATTTTTCATGTATTTCCCCCCTGTGCCCCCACTGAAGCAAAAACTGACAGTTTAAGAACTATTTTGAAAAGCTCACATGAAAACTTTCATTTCATACTCATATCGACAACGTTTGATGAATTTTTTTTTCAGGGGCCACTCTCCTGTACTGTTATCATCGATTCATGGCCATTTTTTTCGAATCCTAGAATGGTTACAAAGCCCTTTTGCTAGGAGCTTTCTCCCACCTCCTTGGCTTGTTTCAATTATGGGTATTAATTGTAGGTACTCATCTTCAGTCATTCATTAAATTGAATCAAGTGTTCAAAGCATGCACCTTAAACGTTGAAGTTGGGAAAAAATACCTCAAAATTATTCAATCTTCGCATTTAAAACAGCCACTATTTTGTTTTACGATTACTGATACCACTAGCTGAACCGATTCTCAAAGATATACATGACACCTATCATTCCTGTAATTTTCATGCAAATCCTAGTAAAACTGTAGTGTCTTGAGTCGGTAAAAAGCGCATGTTGTTCCATAGCCATATGTTGCCATAGTAATAAATGCAGCGCATATTGTTCCATAGTAATACAGGAAAATTCAAACCACTATAACTTCACTAAATATGATTCAATCTTTATGAAACTTTCAGGGTAGATCAATCTTATAAATAGTCATCCGCGTACTAAATTGCATTAAATTTAAGGGTGTCGTTCAGATTTTATTCAAGAAAACATAAAATCGATAAATCATACTATTACTAACAAAGTTGAGTGAATTGCGACTTCTCACGTATTTGTTGTTGTTGTACTCACCAAGGCCTACATTCCTGATTTTTTTCAGATTTTTCGGATCACAGGGGTCCAATGGCGAGGGGGGGACACAAATTTTTCGTGTATTTCCCCTCCCTGTAAGCCCCTCGAAGCAAATTTTGCCAAACAAAGACCTGTTTTGAAAAGTTCTCATCAAGACCTTTTATTTGATACCCATATCGGCTACCTTCAATGAAATTTTTTTTTCGGGGGTCACTCCCCTATACGGGGAGACCCCCCTTAAATACCTTATAAAATTTTTTTGTAACTGAACTATGAAGAGAACACCACTTTACACATACATACAAAATTTGATGTTTCTACCTTAAGTAGTTTCCGAGAAAAACTGCTGTGACACATGGACGGACGAACGGACAGACAGGACGCGATTTTAGTAGGGTTTTGTAAAATTATCTTACAAAACCCTAAAAAGGTAGTTTGAGATGCCAATTGGTTTGCAAAAACCTTCTGACAAGAGCACTCTCTTGCTACTTTGTGCACTCTCTTGCTACTTACGTCTTTACATAAGTATATTAACTGACCATTGTGCCAAACTGTGCTGGTGTTACGAATGTTGAGATTGTCCTGAATAATAGAAGTCTAATAAATAGGCTAATTAATTTGATAATGAATAAATTCATGTTTGCTACAAGCTAATGGACAATTATCAATTCTGCTTTAGACGCCCCCTTTAAAATCCAGACAGGTTAACAATCAGATTTCTGCTTTGCAATTTTTCTCATCCCAGGTACCATGATCACTCCCTTGAGATTTTTCGTAATTTTCCTTCCGCAGTGAAGTGTACGATTTGCAAGAAGTTACCTTCAGCACAGGTTGTTGCTCTCGCAACCAGTGACTTGGGTCTTAACAATGAACCTTAGTGGCTTAGTATCTTTATGATTTCTTTCGCGTCAGGACTACTTTCATCGTCGAACTATTTCCTTCGAGTAGGAAACAAGGTCAAAGTCACTATTCAATACAAGAACTATTACCAGCCAAATTATTTGAAGAATCATCATGACCAAGTGAATTGATAAATAATGAATAGTACATCCGTATTTGAACCCTTTCACCCCTTGCTTTTGTGTGGCCGAATTTAATGAAATTGCAATTTCCAAACCCACTGAATTCAATCAATGTACGTGTGACTTATGTACTATAATTGTTGTTCTAGCGTAGCAACTCTTGCTTTACTTGTGTGTTATAAACTTAATCATTAGCGTGACAAGTTCGCGATCTTGAATGAAAACTTTACGTACTAAGTACTTTCTTCGGGGTGAACAAGACCAAGTATTTAGTGTTTGTTTAGATAAAGTTAAAGGAAATGTATAAAATCTTGCTGAATCGAGTGTGGTGATAAAAAACAAAACAAAGCATCAGTGCGATACTGGGAGTTTAGTACATAGCAAAGTGTGAAAAAAGTACTGAGTACTAAATTGGAGTGGGGTTGAAGTTGAGTGAGCTTAACAAGATATTTGCTTATGATGAGGATGATGACTGGATCAGTTCCCATTAATTGTAGCTTTTTATCTTAGAATATTAACAAGTGTTCTCTTCATGTGCGTATCATTATTAATCAATATCTTGTCGCAGTTGGTGTACGGTACCATTCTGCAGTTAACCACCAGCTGTTGAATAGTGATTTTATATAGTTTATTAAATCAGTATAAAGTGTATCTATTCAGGAATGTTAGTATCGTGATTCTGTATAAAGCATTTAGTGCGTCGAAAATAGCTTAAAATTTATCTTCTTATTCATAAAAAGTGAATATTGTTCTATTACGGGTATTTGTCTTTAAAAAACGTTTGAATATTATTATTCCGTGTGTGTTGAATGTGCTATTGATTTTTTGAACACGAAGGATTTCACGTCAGGCAGTTGCATCAAATAAGGTAAGTTTAAGTAGGACAAGGTCATCTTTATAGTGAACCTGAACTACATTGACTTATGTGGTACACGTGCTGCTTTAAATGTCTAGGATATGCTCCTTCGAAATTTACATAGTTCGCTATTTAATGCGTTGAAAAAGTTCTAATCATCGTATGTTAAATAGTTGAGAGAAAAATTGTTTAGTAAGATGATAGTACATAGACGCACAAGTGGGATTCCAGTTTGAAATGTAGCTTAAAATGTTTGATTCTTTAGTTCGTTTAAAGTTGTACTGGATTATTACATCAATATTAACAATAATCAATGTTGAAGGTTCTTGTATAATGAAAATTCATAGTTTAAGAAGAGAACATTTTTTTCAGAATTTTCAAAAAATTATTTAGCAATTAATTTTGTGGAAATTTAGAAAACAATTTTGTTTCCTTTCAATATTAACATACGTGATTCCAGTTTTCAAAAATTCTCATGCTATTTTCCTTGTTTTCAGTTTTTCTCTTATTTGGCAACGTTTATGTAGACTATATACAATATACTTTATAAACTATATACAGTATAATATATAGTCAATGTATGGTTCGAATAAATTATAACTTAAATTGTTACGAAATATCAGTGTTCGGATAACGTAGAAGCTAATTATATAAAAGCCTTTATCTTGGCTACCCAGCCAAGCTATCGAAAAATATTCATTCTTCGTTTATTAAAAAATATGAATTCAATATTAACTCTTTGTCCAAATAGATTCAATTTCACTACTTAAAAAACCAGGTAGCTGTAATTGATTATATTTTTTCATGTTTTTATATTAGTCCTTTCTAAATATTGTTGAAAAGTTAAAATTGTCTCCTTTTCTTTTGTCAACTTTGCCAACTGGATCAGAAGGCGAAATCGATGACTCATATCTAATCGAGATATTTATTAGATAATTTTTTGCTTCTTATAAATATATTTACACAGCCTAATAATTACTCTTGTATTCTGCGCAGTGTAGTAGGTAGAGTACTCGTTGCATAAGTCGAGGGTCCCTGGTTTGAATTCCGTTGGTGACAACGAGATTTGTTTCGAGTGATTCATGGTACAGACTATAAGCTCGTTCAGTTATGATACCCACTGATTTAACGTAATGGAAATCAATCATCAAAGGGTTGATCTCTTCCTCATTTCATTTCAACATGAAAATCATCGGTTGAACTTAAAAAAAAAAAAACAGACTGGGGAAAGTTTCAAAAGAAGTTTAATCGGGAGTATTAGAAGAAATGTCTCCCTTCTGATGATGGCAACTCTTGCTCAATGGTTCTTAATGACAGGAATCTAACTAACGATGATATAGATCTCTATTTGCCGAAGTTAGAGAAGCTGACGTTGGAAACAATTGAGAAAGTAGTTGCCAAGATTAAACATCGAAACAATATGGAAGCATATGAAACACCAACCATTCCAAGGTTGAAAAGATTGAAAAGCCTTCTTCTCACACGCCTCAACAATATTTATCGATGATTTTTGGATTACAACCATCCCTCGTTGGGTTTGTTGAAATTACACCTGAAGAATGTCCGGAACTTAATCCGTTCATACTTCAGGAGTGAGGTCAGCAATCAATGGGCGGAAAAATTGAGGGATATTAGCCCACAGGACCCAGATGGCGTGTTTGCGAAAGTGAATAGCACATTCCGCAAGAAGTCTCGAGTGAAGGTATTGAATCTTGAAGTCACTAGTGATGAGATAAATCTTCTCGATAGGGCTGGTACCGAAATTAATAGTTCGACTCCGGGTAGAAATGGAAACAGGATTATATGTGAGGGATTGCATAAACTTGCCCTGATTGGAACACATTTTGAATTGGTTCATCTACCAAACTCTGAGAGAGGGAATGAAATATTTTCAGAGATCGTTGAAGCAAAAGTTTTCGACTTCAAATCAAGCCTGAACGGCCAATCATTTCTTCATTTCAATGAAACATTAACATCTGACCTCATACCGAGCTTGAGTTTTATTGATTATTTTGTCAGCTATGAAGACTTGGGTTTAATATTTCGCAAGATAAACAACAAGAAATCATGCGGTACTGATGGTATTCCAAATATAGTTCTCGAACATTTGCCTGAGGTTGCTATTAAGAATTATTGCATATTGGTCAATAACATGTTGAGTAATTCATATTTGAGGGGAAAAGGTATTTCCAATCTTGAAGAGAGGAAAAGAACCTTTATGCCCAAAAAGCTATCGCCCAATCAGCTTGCTGCCTAACATCAGCAAGGTGTTTGAAGTGCAATACACTGACAATTGGCGAATGAAAATCAATGTGCAGAAGTGCGAAACAATCTTGTTTTGGACAACGCTGCAGGGGGTCAGTCAAGACCTGAAATGTATTTGGAAGAATTTCCAAATCATGGCTGGTGAGGGTAGTTCAGAACGAGTTCCAGATAACTCCTGTGTTTGATACCTCGATATTCATCCCGATCAGTATCTGTACTATACTGAACATGTCAAAATCATGCTCAGTAAAGCACTAAAAGTAGTCATGGCCCTACGAAGACTCTTTCATTCCAAATACATTGATCAAAAGGTCAAAATAATTTGTTACAAGACACTAGCTAGACCAGTTTTGACGTGTGGATGTCGGATCTGGTACAACCAGAGTGCTAGTACTATGGAAAAATTAAGAGTTTTGAAAGGAAATGTCTTCGTGCATGTACTGGTTTATACAATAAGCCTGAGACGGATTGGAAACATTATATATCGAATAGAAGAATTTATCAAACTGCTAAAGTGACAAGAGTCGATATCTTCATATTGAACCTACTGCGAAATCATTTCGCAAGATCTGTGACTGTGAGTGAGAACCCTTGGATTTCTCAGCCATTTCACCCTACCGACGGGTATATTGCGAGATGTCTCGCTACTGGCTTCGTTTCTCCAGAAGTATTCGTGTATTTGGACATGAATCGATATGTTTTTGATTCTGATGGCGTCTCAGTCATATATAACATACAAGGTGCGTCCCAAAATAAATTTTGGTGGCGTCATCTGTAAATGAGGTAGTGCGTTGGAAAGTTACATTTCTCCCTGACTTCCAGTAAAAGTTTGGTGACATTCGGGTCAGTGGAAGCGAAGTTATTGCGTCTAAAGTGACAGTGTGTTTGTGTCATCGGTACAAAAATGAGTTTTGAACAAAGAGCTCATATCAAATTTTGTTTTAAAATCGGTAAAACGTTTACCGAAACATTTGAATTGACGAAAAAAGTCTATGGCGATGATTGTCTATCTCGTGCCAGAGTTCATGAGTGGTTTACACGTTTTAGAGATGGTCGTGAGGACACAAATGACGATGAACATAGGGCCGCTCAAAATCTGTGATTACCGAAAACTACATCGAAATTTAGCTTGAATTTATCAAAAATGAGCCGAAATCATAGTTGAAATTCATAGAATCGAGGTTGAATAGCTCCGAAACATCGATTTATCGCATTTTTACCGATCATTTGGACTTACGAAAGGTCTGCGCACGTTTTTTTCCGCACAAGTTAACTGATGACCAAAAATTGCTCAGAATTCAACATTCGAAAGACATCGTTAAAGAGGCGAGAAAAAACGAGAACTTCCTTTACAACATCGTAACTGGTGATGAAACGAGATGTTTCCAATATGAACCCGAAACCAAGCGTCAAAGTGCCGAATGGAAGGCCCCAGACGAGCCACCACCCAAAAAATCGCATATAGAGAAGTCAAAAATCAAGTCGATGCTCATTTGTTTTTACGATTCCGAGGGAATCGTCCACAAAGAGTTCCTGCCAACGAGCCAAACCGTTAATGCAATTTTCTAAGTTGGCGTTTTGAAGCGTTTGTTGCATCGCATTCGTCTAATTCGGCGTGAAAACCGCGAAGGAGTAAGCTGGCGCTTATTGCATGATAATGCACCATCTCATCGATCAACTTTTGTGATCGATTTTTTGACTAGAAATCGCATTTTAACCACCAATCACTCACAGTATTCGCCTGATATGGCTCCCTGTGATTTCTACCTATTCAGAAAATTGCATTTGGCCATGAAAGGAAAACGCTTTGCGTTCGTAGAGGGCATCCAAAAGGCTTGTATCGACATCCTGACGGACATTCTCGTCAATGACCTGAAACACTCTTTCAAAAAGCGTTTGGATCGTGCAAAACAGTGTATCGAGGCCGGAGTAGGCAATTTTGAATAAATAAGCTAGGATTTATCAGAAAAAACTCCTGTCGTTTCTATTTTGGCTCAGTCTCGTTTATTTTGGAAAGCACCTTGTATATAGATGGGCCACCGATAAGAAGATAAATATCCTCCGAATTTGAGTTCACGAGAGCAACAATTCCAATGGAGATACTCATTTGCAAGATTTGTTGAAGGTGATCGAGCTGAGACGGAGCAATCTAGGTATTGGTGGCTGAATGACAATATCTAAATTATTCGTGTTTATTTTCAGTTTTTTGTTTTTCGTCACTTAGTTTTTGAGTTTCAGCTCAGTATTGCTACATTTAGTGTTGTTATTTACTTGTGTTAAAGATTAGGGACAGGTTAGGTATATGTTATGTTTATTATATTAGGTTTAGAGATAAGGTTAAACGCGTAAGCGAGGAATATTGTGATAGATTTTTTTTGTATAAGATAAAGGGTTTGGTTGAATTTTATTAGAATTAGGTTATAACATATTAGGTGTAGGATCAAACTTCACTGTTGTGTTAAAATTATAAACAATTTTGGAATATTGTAGGTTGGATTTTTCTCTTTTTTCCAATCAAATCATGATATATGTATTAATCTTAACTAGTTTGAATTTGCTATAGTTTTTCTGATAAAATGTGTTTAACTGTTTGAGAGCCATTTGGGCCATTAAGTTTTTGTATTGTTATTGTTTGGAATTTGCTTTATATTCTTTGAAAATTTATACCGATTAGTATTGAATAAAGCGCTTTTGACTTTGACTTTGGTTTAAAATCAGAACGTATCGCAGCTAGGTGGACGAACACGCGGTCAAACCTCAAAAATATTACTCTTGTGGGTTGTTCCTTATTGCTTTTCCCACCGTTTGAATTATTAAAATTTAAACTTTGAAATTTTGAAGAGATATAAAAAATTAATTTGAAAAAATTGAAATGAATTTTTAGAAACACTCGAAAAATTTTCTCAAGACTAGCTTAAAACTACTGATTCGCTACGTCCATAGTCCAATCATCCATTGCTGCTTTGCTTCTCCGTAATGCTGGTGCCACCAAATTTCTTTTTTGTTCACTGATCGCCCCTTTCGCTGCCTTCTCGTTAAAACGATTTGTTGGGTTAGAGCCATTTGTTCTCCCTTTTGTATAGGCCTGTGTAAGCATATAGGCTTCTCGTTAAACTAATCCAATCTTACTCCATTTGGTCTTTGAAGCTCTTCTCCAGATCATCACTGCCTATGTGATGATTGGGCAAATCAACGTCTCCTGAGCAAGGACTTTAACTTGCTGGCTACTTGGGGATTGTTTTATGAAAAAAGGGATAAGGAGATAGTACGCATAAGTTACTTTTTTTTAAATATAATCAATGTGAGCGCTGAAAATAGCCTTCCCTATTGAAAACCACCCCCAAGTGCCTCGTTTACCTGGAGCAGTGAAACATCTGCCCATTCAACTTAATTCTGGGATTGCCGATGCTTCTTGCCCGATGTCCAAAGTTTTTGTGAGGATCTTTGAACATAATCAGTTCTCTGTTCACTGCATTTTTGATGTAAGTAGTTAGAGATTCCCCGATAAGATAGCTCATTGCCAACCTTGAAACAAATGACAATGGCCAGCGCCTGATTGACTTTGCATGTAGCAGAAATCTAGTCATACGTTCGACTTGCTTCCCAAATCGACGAATTCATAAAATGACCTGGGTATCACCGGATAGCAACATACAAAACCAGGTCGATCATGTTCTGATCCAACAACGTTGGGTCTCGAGCATACTTGACGTCCGTACATATCGAGGAGCCTATTGTAACTCAGACCATTATTTGATCAAATTAACCTATGGATGTCGTATGTCAAAGACATATTCGGCAAAGACCAGCCCGCCAAAAAGATTGGACATCGAAAGGCTCCAAACGGCGTCTGTGGTCAAAAATTTCACGGAGACCCTCAACAATCAGCTGGCTCTCATCTTATCAGACGCATCGTTAAATACGAGCAAAGAGCTCTGGATAGAAGTGAAAGCGGCTATTAGGGCCGTGGCAGAACAGATGATTTGATATCAAGCCTGGCGCAAGAGAAATAATTGGTTCAATGATGAGTGCCAGAATGCGTTAGATAAAAAGAATCAGGCGTACAAAGAATATGTCGGTAGGAAAACCAGGATGAAAGAGAACACTATGAAAATCTCAGAAGAGTAGCGAATAAGATAATTAGGACTAAGAAAAGAAAATACTTTGATGACCAATTGAGAAGTATAGACAAAGGTTAGCGAGCAACAACACAAGACAAGCATATAAAGTAGTAAAAAGCCTGAAACGCGGCTATCAGCCCAAAACCACGCTCTGTCGTGAGGATATCGGCAATTTATCACTGATGAAACCAAAATTAAGGAAAGATGGGCATCATATTTTAACAACCTGCTTACTTCTTCGCACAGCTCCAGAGCATCGGAGTCTTTAGATGTTTGCGGAGAGCTTCCATTGACCCCACCAACTATGGATGAAGATTGTTCCATCATCAAAGCCCAAAAGAATAATAAAGCGCCGGGCATTGATGAGATTCCAGTGGAGCTCATCAAATATGGTGGCAGTAGTGTTCATAAAGCTATTCACAGAGTCATCCAGCACATTTGGTGACAAGAATACATGCCGAAAGAGTGGAGCCAATAAATTATATTCCCTATCCACAAAAAAGGTGACAAGCTTCAGTACTAGTTTGTACGGCGTACAAAATATTTTCAAAGATCTTAGAAAATAAAATCGGATCATTCGCCAACAGTATTATTGGGGAGTATCAAGGTGGTTTTAGAGCAGGTAGATCGACAATACACTAATTGTTCACAGTCAAGCTGGTACTTGAAAAATGCTGAGAGTTCAACATTTACGTACACCAAATTTTTGATGACTTTAAGCAAGCATACGATAGTATTGATCGCAACGTACTGTATCAAATAATGCTTTTCTTTGCTGTGGCATCCCAGCCAAATTAGTCCGTCTTACTAAAATAACAATGACATCGACGACCTCCCAAGTCCGCATCAATAACTAACTTACTGATGCCCTTGAGATAAATATTGGACTAAAACAGGGAGATGGGCTGGCCACATTGCTATTCAATTTGGCTCTGGAGATGTCATAAGGAAGCTACCTGTCGATACACGCGGTACATTACTATACAAGTCGAGCCAAGTAGTAGCCTAAGCGGACGACATAAATATTTTGTCACGGTCATTAACAACTGCCAAAGAACTTTTCCTGAAACTTGACAGCAAAGCAAAACTAGTAGGGCTACAGATCAATGAAAATAAAACAAATCTCACGACGCAGTCGAGGAAAAATACCTCAAATACACAAAATACCAGACTTGGCGAATACAGTATCGAAAACGTTCGCGAATTCATGTATTAAGGTGCCAAAATAATGAAAACGGGCAATGAAAGAGACGAAAGGCGCCGAAGAATACAGCTCGCAAATAAAATATTTTATTCAGTTTTGACGATCTTGATGACCAACCGCATACACAGAAGAACAAAGCTCCAAGTATACAAATCTGTGATAAGACCTGTGTCTGTGGGTGTGAAACATGGACCCTAATCCAAGCATTCGTAAATACATTGAACGCCTTTGAGCGCTGGGTCCTGAGGCGAATAATCGGAGCGAAGCTAGATGGGGACCAATGGCGAAATCGATACAACCATGAGCTGTATGAAATTTTTGACGGACCGGAGGTCTCAAGGATTGTAAATCTGCGGAAGTTGCAATGGGCTGGCCACATGAATCGTATGGACGAACAACGGATGCCCAAAAAGCGCATTCGTTGGGAGAGCTGGAGGGCGGAGCCCAGTGAGGAAACCGCAGAAACGCTAGTCTGACTCGGTCGATGAAGACAGTTAATTGCTGCACGGATTTCGAAATTAGAGGACGCGGTCAATGGAACGGGACAGTTCGAGGTGCTGTTTGCAGGAAGCGAAGGCCCGAGAGGGCCTTCGCTAAAAAATTGCCGCTATCGGCGCTATCTGTAAGATGATCATGTACCCATGCATTATAATTAAAGCTCAGTGCAGAGCATAAAAACGTATAGATTTACATTAAGTTGATGTAAAAATAATTTCAGGAGAAATTTAACCTGAATATATGTAATTCGTAGTTGCAAAAACATATTGATTTTCTATGAGAAGAATAAATTAGAACGATTCTCTCCCCTCTAAACGTAGTCGGGATCATCCGTGGATGTCTAAAGTGTGATGCCCTGAAGATAATTCTAATACACATGTTGAAACCACCTCTAACTAAATTTTTTTTTTCTTTTTTAACAATTTTTTAAGTAAACAAAAAACATATTAATTTAACTCAATTAAAAATAGCTACCGATAAATCAAAAATAACAAAAGGTTCTTCAGCAGGATCGTGGTTGTACAACTGTAATTTTTATCGGGCCTTGGTATAGCTTCAGCAGAATGGTTAAAAAATAATTGCTGCTATCGATTCTTTTAAAAATCAATCATAGAAAATAATTCGACCAAGGAAAACGCTATTTCACCATCACAATCTGAAATAGGCTTCTCTTTTGGAATAAACCAAGAATGAACTAAAGTGATCAAAAGCTCAAAATTAGTAGCATTAAAACATTGAAGTACTACGAGAGACCCTGGACTGCATCAAAATTTGAAAAATTCTAAAAATGCTCATTTTTACGCATGAATAGTATCCTGAGGAATACATGAAATCTTCTATTTGATTATTTTGGTATACAAAATGTCCATAGTTATAATGTTTGAAAAATTTTCATATATTTTATGTGCTATGATTCATTACAAATAAATAATAAGGATCTTTGGAAATTCGAAACCTGTTGCTGTTTATAAATTAAACAACTTAAAATGGTAATTGAATTAAATTCAATTACCAGTTCATGTATTCATCAGTATGCTATTCATGCGTAAAAATGAGCATTTTTAGAATTTTTCAAATTTTGATGCAATCCAGGGTCTCTCGTAGTACTTCAATGTTTTAATGTTACTAATTTTGAGTAATTTTCAAATCTCCCGGGATTCTTGGGTGTGACTTTTAATGTTCCCGGGATTCCCCGTCATTTCCCGTGAAGCCAAAAAGGCCGGAAAATCAGAAATCTTAAGTGTAGTGCCGTAGACGGTTTCAAGCCTAGTTGAAAAGGAGGAAGGATCCCTTTGTTTCTCCCGCCCAGCTTCCATGAATCCTCATCCCAAATCCAACGACCACATTTTAGTTAATGGTCTCGGGTCGCACATTGAATCTACTGGTTCCCCAATGATAGGACACTAAATGTGGAGAAATGCCAATAACTCCAAATACACCTACAGCTGTGCTACTAAATCCCTCGAAAACCCTACATTGTTTCTAAACCTGCAACAGAGCCTCGAAATGGATTGAATCTACGGTAACGACCTCGCCACCGAAAAAAGACTATGGCATTGAATCCTGAAATGTCAGGTCACTAAACCACCCGGGCGCTGCACAAGAACTTTTAAAACAGGAAACCAGCTGGACTGGAAGTGATATTCAAGATATGAGATTGCACACAATATTCAAAACTGGGAAACCTGTTGGAAAGTAAGAATTCGGAGTATCATTAATTGTAGATAGTGAGTTCAAATCACACGTTCTAGATTTTAAGGCAATAAATGAATGGCTTGTGCGATCCGTATAAAAGTGAAATTCCTCAAAATTTGACATACTGCCAGTCCAGGAAACGAGCTGGACTGGAAGCGATATTCAAGATATGAGATTGCACACAATATTCAAAACTGGGAAGCCTGTTGGAAAAAGAGAATTCGGAGTAGCATTAATTGTGGATAGTGAGTTCAAATCACACATTCTAGATTTTAAGGCAATAAATGAACGGCTGTGTGCGATCCGTATAAAAGCGAAATTCTTCAAAATTTGACAAGCCCTGACCGAAGGAAAGGACAAAGAAACGAAGGAGACTTCAACAATCACCTGGAAAGACTGGCCGACTCATTGCCTACAAACGATGCAAAAATAATCCAGGGTGATTTCAACGCTAAGGTTGGCAATAAGCAATCTAATCGGGGAACGACTGGAGGATATAGCCTCCACGATGAAACGAATGACAACGGCCAGCGCCTAATTGACTTTGCATGTAACAGAAATCTAGTCATACATTCAACTTGCTTCCCACATTGACGCATAAACAAAATGACCTGGGTACTCCCAGATAGCAGTACATAAAACTAGATGGGATATATTCTGATGCAACAACGTTGGGCCTCGAGCATACTTGACGTCCGTAAATTTCGAGGAGTTAATTGTAACTCGGATCATTACTTGAGCAAATTAACTCATCGATGTCATATGTCAAAGGCGTATTCGGTGAAGACCAGCCGGCTACAAAAATTTGACATCGAAAGACTCCAAACAGCGTCTGTGGAAAAAAATTTCACGGAGGCCCTCGCCCACCAATTGGCTCCCAGCCTATCAGATATATGGCTGAAAAGAAGCAATGAGCTATAAGTGGAAGCGAAAGCGGCTATTAAGAACGTGGCAGAACAGACAATCGGACATCAAGCCCGGCGCCTAAAGACAAGAAAGAATCGTACAAAAACCAAGAGGAAGAGAGAAAATTATGAAAATCTCAGAAGATTAACGAATAAGATAATTAGAATTAAAGAAAGAAAATATGATGACAAACAATTGAGAAGCATCGATGTAAGTCCAGCGAGCAACAACACAAGACAAGCATACAAAGTAGTGAAAAGCCTGAAACGTGGTTATCACGCTCTGTCGTGTTGACATCGGCAACATCATCGCTGATCAAAACAGGATTAACGAAAGATGGGTTTCATTTTTCAAGAACCTCCATAATCCTCCGCATAGCTCTGGAACATCGGAGCCTATAGAAATCCCCGGGGAGTTTTCATTGGCCCTACCAACTCTGGATGAATAATAAAGTGCCGTGCATCGATAATATTCCAGTGGAGCTCATTAACTATGGTCGCAGTGGTGTTCAGAAAGCTATTCAGAAAATGATCCAGCGCGTTTGGCAGCAAGAACATATGCCAAATAATTGGAGCCAATCAATTATATTCTCTATCCACAAAAAAGGTAGCATGTAACAGTGCGAAGACTATAAAGACATATCATTATTTTGTACGTACGCCAACAGTATTTTTGGGGAGTATCAATGTGGTTTTAGAGCAGGTAGATTGACGATAGACCAATAATTTACAGTCAAGTAGGTACTTGAGAAATGCTGGGAGTTCAACATAGACGTACACTAAATTTTTGATTAAACAAGCATACGATAGTATTGATTGTAACGTACTGTACCAATGCTTTGCTTTGATATTCCAGCCAAATTCGTCAATAACGTCCCAAGTCCGCATCAATTACTAACTCACTGACACCTTTGACACAAATATCGGACTGAAGCAGGGAAATGAGCTTGCCTCACTCTTATTTAATTTGGCCTGTCGATACAAGAGGTACATTACTTTTCTAGTTAAGCCAAGTGGTAGCCAATGCGAACAATATCAACGTTTTGTCATGATCGTTAACAACCACTAAAGAACCTTTCCTGAAACTCAACAGTGTAGCAAAACTATTAGGGCTACAAATCAAATAAGTACAAAACAAAGTTCATGACGTAGTCGAGTAAAAATATCTCAAATGCCCAATATATCACACTTGGCGAATGCAATATCGAAAATGTGGGTGAATTTGTTTATGTATGTGCCAAATAACGAGAGCCGGTAATAAAAGAAACAAAATATGGCGAAGAATACAGCTCGCAAATAAAATATTTTATTCAGTTTTGACGATCTTGAAGACCAGCTGCATCCACAGGAAAACAAAGCTCCAAGTATACAAATCTGTGAAAAGATCTGCGCTATGCTATTAGTGTGATACATGGACCCTACCCAAAACTGACGTTAGATAGGAAGCCATATGGCAGCAGCGCTTACTACTACTGACCATTAGTAGGCCGACTGTGCTGGGTAACTTCATGGCGGTATATGAAGAATTGTGGAGATGCCAACGAAAATTCGAAGTTTTGTACGGTTTTGAGGCGGATATCTACAGTGAAAACCTGATGGCCCGCGGAGAACACAATAGCGCTCCTAGTGAAGTGAAAATTATTTCAGTTCTTATACCCATTTAATTTTTATCGCCTTCCAAAGTGAATTTACAGGAATTTGTTTACTTCTCAACGCTGAGCTATAAGTCGAAGGTGCAAAACTTGTGCTTCATTTGCTCGTCATGAAAATTTTAGGAGTACAGTGGGCTATGCAAGGTGAATTTATAGCATGCACGGACTGCGTTCCGTACGTTTTTTATTCGAAAAATAGTATATATTCCGAAATATAAGCATTTGCTAATGCCGCAGTTGGGTGACAGCTCCCGGAAGCTTGTCCATAGTAGGCCGGCTAATACATATGCAAATTGCTACCATATGGCTTCCTATCTAACGTCAGTTTTGACCCTACCTCAAGCATTCGCAAACAAATTGAACGCCTTCGAGGGATACGTCCTGAGGCAATTAATCGGAGACGAAGACCAATGGCGAATTCGACACAACTTTGAGCTGTATAAAATTTTTGATGAGAAGGAGTTTCGACAATTGTAAGACTGCGAAAGCTGCAATGGGCTGGCCACATGAATCGTTATGGACGGACAACGGATACCCAAAAAGGTATCCGTCACGAGAACTAAACGGCGGAAACCAGAGGGGAAACGGAGGAAACGCTGGTCTGTGTCGGTCGGCGAAGACAGTTCATCGCTACTCGGATTTTGAAATTGGAGGACGCGGACAATGGACTGAGACAGTTGGAGTGCTATTTGCGGGAAGCGAAGGCCCGCGGGGCTGTAGTGTTACAAAGAAGAAAAAGAACTGTTTAGCGGGTAGTGCAAACATCTTGCACGCCTGGGAGCCCCACATTCAGGTTTTAAATAGCCTTCACCTCTCTCCCGCAAAAAGAATATATATATATATATATATATATATATATATATATATATATATATATATATATATATATATATATATATACATATATTGTACATATTGTTACATGTACAAATAATTACATGTACAAATAATTCTGCGAGCTGCTGTCGCAATTGTTTTCATAATCATTAAGAACGTCAACAAATGAATTTACTCGAACCCACGAGAACCCAACAAGCATGATCAACATCTGCAAGTGACGTCACTCCATTCATTAATTTGCTCGAATCTACCAGGTACCTCTCGGTAGAACATTCGCCAATGTACGAGAAATGGGTGAATAGGTAGAGACCCTATATAAAGGCGAGCTGAATGAATGGGGGGATCATTCATTACAACCGTGATAGAAAACTGCGATATAGTGGAACGCGTAGTAAAGACGATTGATTGTTTGAGTGCGAAGTGATTTTAAGTGGGCAGTTGAATGACAAATTTATAGACTTAGTGAAAATTAAAATTGTGAAATACTAAAATAAGTAATTGTGCATTTTTGTGATTAATTGAATAAACTCTTTTAAGTTAATTTAAAAGACATTGCGTTTTCACTTCCCCGGAACATTAAAATTATTGGCCGCGAACCGAAAACACGCGACAGTGGTGTCGAGAAGTGAGATTAAAATTTTGGAAGTGAAAACGTTTAAACAATTTTAAAGTGCACAATTGTGAAAGTTAACGTGGAAAAATAGCCGAAAACAATAAAAATGCCAGGAAATTTGCATTTTAAAATTAATCAATTGAGCATATCGGAGCTCAAAGAGGAGTTGGAACAACGAAACCTGGCCACACAAGGTACAAAGGCCATACTGATTGCACGCTTGCGTGACGCGATTCAATCGGAAGGTGTGAATCTGGATTCGGGTGAGCTCTCAGATGCGGAAAAAGGCGCAGAAGGCGGAGAAGTAGAAACACCAAAATCAAAGGAGCCAGAAAATGCGCTGATGCAAATTTTAATGGTTATGTCATCCAGTCTGACTGCGAAGCTAGATGAACAATCAGCGAAGCTCAATGAACAGTCATCCAATTTAACAGCGAAGCTGGATCAACAAGCGATCGAAATCAAGGCAGACATCGCACAGAAGCTGGAGAAACAGTCAACTGATTTGAAGGCAGATTTGGAAAAACAGTCTACCGAAATAAAAGCAGAGCTCAGTAGTCTCAACAACCAAATTAAATGCGTCGAGGAAAAGGTATACCAGGTCGAAGAGAGAGTCAACCATGAGATCAGCCAGGTCGAGGAGAGAATCAACCATGAGATGAAAAACATGAAAAAGGAATTGGAAGCAGCGAAGGCAGTAGTAACCACCTCACCAGCTCTAACCGCAGCGCAAAACACATCCAGAAATGTGCAAGTACCAATATTCGATGGGCAAACGGTCTGGAGTATTTACAAGACCCAGTTTGAAGCTGCCGCAAGGGTAAATCACTGGAATGAGCAGGAACGAGCTACTGCACTGATTCTTGCTCTAAGAGGCCCAGCTGCCGTGCTGTTGCAGACGATCCCCGTTGAACTGCACTCAAACCCGAATGCTATAATGAATGCGCTCGACATGCGTTATGGAGACGATCATCTAAAGCAGATTTATCGGTCACAGCTAAGGCATCGGGTGCAGAAGTCTGGTGAAACCTTACTGCAGCTAGCCCAAGACATTGAGCGACTAGCACTTTTGGCTTACCCAGCCTACGACCAGAACATCGAGATGATGCAGCGACAGAAGCATTTATCAGCGCACTAAAGGACCCGGAATTGCAACAAGCCGTGCGTTTAGCTCAAAAGCAAACGGTTAAGGACGCATTGGCTTACAGTCTGAACTTTGAGGCAGCGAAAAATGTGACTCGTACCTCTGCCCGGGTTCGTGAGGTAGTGATAGACGATTGCAGGTGTGAGCGCGTGGAAATTGAGCGAGACCCGGATGTAAATGGTGCGCCTAGATGCTGGAATTGCGGAGAGAAGGGGCACTCGCAAAGAGACTGCAAGAAGCGAAGAAAACCGAGCTATTGTCCAGGGTGTGCAGCTAGGACGAGATCCAGACCGAGTCAGGAGCCCAGAATGGAAGCCCTTCAAACAGAGGGGTCGGGAAACATGTAAGAGCCAACTTCGTGGGGCAGAGGTTGGCTAGGAGGATCAACGTCCCCAGCACCACCATCACTATGTCAAGATTACATCGTGGAGAAGCGGACTTATGCCTTCCGGGTCAAGTTGACGGAGAACACTGCACCATAACAATCGACACTGGTGCAACCCGATCGATTATCCGACCAGACCTAGTTAGACAGCAACAACTTCACAAGGGCAGAATTTTCTCACTACGGACAGCTAAGGTCAACCTCCACATACAGTTGGGAGACCTTGTGTTCCGACATAATTTTCTGGTCGCGAACATTATGGATGACTGCATTCTCGGAATGGATTTTCTGAGACCACATGGAATCACGTTGGATTTGGGCAAACGTGTATTGAAATGGCAGAATGTCGAAGTACTGATGGAGGATCCCAGCGTCCAAATTCCCAAGATGAATGTAGTGGTATGTACTGACACTGATGTACCGAATTCTTCCGAAAGCATTGTATGGGCCAAGCTTGATGGTGATTCTCGAGACCACCGATCTTATCTGATAGAGCCAACAAAGACGTCCACATTGCGCAGTTTGATTGTAGGACGATGCCTTGTAAGATCTTTAAGGAACGGATATGTGCCGGTTAGAGTCCTTAACACCGCAGACTCAACCACGAGCATCAAAGCGGGAGAAGTCATCGGCAGCTGCCAGCCTGTTTCCACCATCACCTCTTTGGAAGCTACTCACAACCATCATTGGAAAAGGAGGCAAGACACAGACAAAGCCCGGGAACCCACGTCTGCAATATTGAAGCAAGTCAAATTGCCCGTGCAGCTATTCAAACGAGCCTCTGATCTGGTCACCAAGTACAGTGACATCTTCTCAACAAGCCCGGATGACCAAGGCCGAACGAGACTGGTAACTCACGTCATAGATACACAGGGAGCCAAGCCGATTCGACAAGCACCGAGACGTCTCCCTATAGCCAAGCAAGGAGAAGTGAGCGCGCTGATCTCGGACATGGAAAAACAACGCGTTATTGAACCTTCTGTCAGTCCATGGGCCGCGCCTGTAGTTCTAGTAAAGAAAAAGGATGGTAGCACTCGTTTTTGTGTCAACTATAGGCAGCTTAACGACGTCACTAAGAAAGATAGTTACCCACTCCCACGCATCGATGACATCATGGACGCTTTAGCCGACGCAAAATGGTTCTCTACACTCGATCTCAAGAGTGGCTACTGGCAGGTAGAAATTGACAAGAAGGACCGAGAGAAGACCGCATTTTCAGTTGGGACCGGATTGTGGCAATTCGTGGTGATGCCGTTTGGGCTTTGCAATGCTCCAGCCACTTTCGAACGCTTGATGGAGTACGTGCTACGTGGTCTAACCTGTAAAACCTGCTTCGTGTACCTAGATGACATCATCGTCATCGGTAGAACGTTCGAAGAGCATGTGCGGAACTTAGAAGAGGTTTTCTCCCGATTACGACTGGCGAATTTGAAACTTAGTCTCGACAAGTGTACCCTTTTTGCAGCTGAAGTAAAATACCTGGGACACGTCGTATCAGCAGAAGGGGTCAAAACAGACCCTGAGAAAATTGAAGCCGTGAAAAGCTGGCCAACACCAAACAACAAGCGCCAACTACGAAGTTTTCTGGGTCTGGCAACCTACTATCGAAGATTCGTCAAAGACTTTGCCAAAATAGCTAAGTGTCTCCATCAGCTAACCGAGAAAAATCGTCCGTATGTCTGGAATGAACAATGCCAGACAGCCTTTAAGACCCTGAAGGAAAAGCTGTGTGAATCACCCGTGCTGGCGTATCCGAAACCCGGAAAAATGTTTGTAGTTGACACCGATGCAAGCAACGGCGGTATTGGAGCTGTACTCTCCCAACAGATCAATGGCGAAGAAAGAGTCCTCTCTTATTACAGTCGAGTTCTCTCAAAAAGTGAGAGGAACTACTGCGTGACCAGGAAGGAGCTATTGGCTATAATAGAGGCCACCAAGCAGTTCCACAAGTATCTATATGGCCAGAAATTTGTTCTTCGAACGGACCAAGCATCACTGAGATGGTTGCTCAACTTCAAAAACCCCGAGGGACAAGTTGCGAGATGGATCGAAAGATTGCAATCATACGACTGCGAAATTGTTCATCGGAAGTGCGGAGTTCATGGAAATGCTGACGCCCTATCCCGCCGTCCATGTCCAGCTAACTGCAAGCATTGCCGACGGATTGAGGAAAAGGAACCGCTCGTTGATCTGCGATTGATAACGGCGGAATTCGATGAAGGTTGGTCATCGGAGGAGATTCGAAATGCCCAGTTAGCCGATGAAGACATCGCACCATTGCTCGTATGGAAGGAGACGACTGGGCGACCTGACTGGAAAGACGTTTCAATGCATGGCGCAACCCTGAAAAGCTATTGGGCACAATGGAACTCCCTTAGGTGGAGGGTGGCGTACTCAAGCGGAAATGGGAAACGGCCGATGGAAGCTCTTATAGGATGCAAACTATACTACCCAAAAGCCGAATCCACGATGTGATTAAGGAAATGCATGAAGGATCCTCGGGAGGCCACCTTGGTGTTAACAAGACCTTAGCGAAATTGCGGGAAAGGTTCTACTGGCTCCACGCTCGAGAAGACGTAGAGGACTGGTGTCGCAGATGCACAATTTGCGCTTCCGTCAAAGGCCCAAAGCGACGACTGAGAGGACAAATGCAAACCTATAACGTAGGCGTGCCATTCGAAAGGATTGCTGTTGACATCGCAGGACCCTTTCCTGAATCCGATTGGGGAAATCGATATACGCTGGTTGTTGCCGACTTTTTCAGCAAGTGGCCCGAGGTCTACCCCATTCCCAACCAGGAAGCAACTACCGTAGCTGAACAGCTAGTGTTAAATTGGGTCAGTAGGTACGGCGTACCTTGCGAATTACATTCAGATCAAGGCCGAAACTTTGAGTCACTAGTTTTTGGCGAAATGTGTGAACTACTGGGAATACGGAAAACGAGGACAACACCGCTGCATCCTCAATCCGATGGAATGGTCGAACGGTTCAACGGCACGCTCAATAAACATCTGGCCAAGATGGTTGACGAGAACCAAAGGGACTGGGACCGACATATCCCACTATTTTTGATGGAGTACAGAGCTGCCGAACATGCATCGACGGGCCAAGCCCCAGCCAAAGTCATTTTTGGAAAGACTATTCGTTTGCCAGCCGATATAAAGTTCGGAACACCCCCGGAGAAACCCCAAACGGTCTCGGAGTACGCAAGTGATCTAAGACAACGGTTGAACCAGATACATCGGACAGTGCGAAAACACCTCGAATCGGCTACTGACCGCATGAAGACCAGGTATGATCTAAAGGCTAATTCTACTGGCTTCCAGCAAGATGACTTGGTGTGGCTTTATAACCCGCAACGGCGAAAGGGTAGGTCTCCAAAGTTGCAACATAATTGGGAGGGACCATACCGAGTTACAAAGCGAATCAACGACGTCGTATACCGAATACAGGAACATCGTAAGCCGAGAGCTAAAATGAAAATCGTGCATCTGGACCGTCTTGCCCCATATAACACCCAGGGAGAACTGACTACAAATAGCGACACATCTTTTCGGGGCGAAAAGAACTGAGGTGGGGGCAGTGTTACATGTACAAATAATTACATGTACAAATAATTCTGCGAGCTGCTGTCGCAATTGTTTTCATAATCATTAAGAACGTCAACAAATGAATTTACTCGAACCCACGAGAACCCAACAAGCATGATCAACATCTGCAAGTGACGTCACTCCATTCATTAATTTGCTCGAATCTACCAGGTACCTCTCGGTAGAACATTCGCCAATGTACGAGAAATGGGTGAATAGGTAGAAACCCTATATAAAGGCGAGCTGAATGAATGGGGGGATCATTCATTACAACCGTGATAGAAAACTGCGATATAGTGGAACGCGTAGTAAAGACGATTGATTGTTTGAGTGCGAAGTGATTTTAAGTGGGCAGTTGAATGACAAATTTATAGACTTAGTGAAAATTAAAATTGTGAAATACTAAAATAAGTAATTGTGCATTTTTGTGATTAATTGAATAAACTCTTTTAAGTTAATTTAAAAGACATTGCGTTTTCACTTCCCCGGAACATTAAAATTATTGGCCGCGAACCGAAAACACGCGACAATATATATATGTACATATATATATATATATATATATATATATATATATATATATATATATATATATATATATATATACATATATTGTACATATATATACATATATATATATATATATATATATATATATATATATATATATATATATATATATATATATATATACATATATATATATATATATATATATATATATATACATATATATATACATATATATAACACATATTATCGTGGGAATGCATGAACGTTGAATCTATTTCGTGTTTGTCCAGTGGCCGAGTGATTTGTACTATATCGATAAACAATAATACTTTACATGTCTTGTTTCAATACCAATCAGCACCAAGAGTGATAATGATTATGGTGTTTCTTATCTTCCTTTTGGTTTCCTCTTCTTCCTTATTAACTATCAGTCATCTATGCTATATTGCAGTCAGTTCTATGCTATATTGCTGTCAGTTTTAATTCAAGTCCGATGGACATATTGCAACGTGGACACAATGGGAAAATTGCAACGTGGACGACTCATGAGTAGGCTGTAGCTTCGAAGGTTTTTCAGACTTCTTAATTTCTGAATGATGAACACAAAAAAATAAAAACATTCACTAGCTTGGCAGCTCTTGCACCGAATTCCTTCCAAAGTTATTCGTCTGGAGTTGTGAAAAATAGTATTTCCACTAAATCTTGGGCACGCTTATATGGGATGATTAAAACTGTTTGATCTCGATACAATAATGCGGGAGACTTCAACAATTCCTTTACTTTGTTGCAAAAGTCCTTTATCTGGTTTCAAAAGTACTTTCTCTGGTTGCAAAGGTCAACGCAAGATGGTGAATAGAAGCTTTAAAATTAACGCTCACCAGTGAACGAAAAGTTAGTGATAGATGAAGCGCCAATGTTACACAAAATTGGTGTTATTGACAATATAGATCGGAACTAAAAAGTCGCTCCGCATGAGTACCAAAACAACTTCCACCCGTAGCGGAAAGAGTTCGTTTAACGCAGTCCTTGCTACTTTTACGCTCAGAAGTGCGTTTGCATGCATGGTTTTAAAATGATCTAAGATTCGAAAAGTTGCCTTGTCCTAAAATGAACTGATAGCAAAAAAATGCTCAAATCACAACCAAAACTAAAAGATGAAGGCTTTTTAACACATTTTTGAGGACAAATGGACATCCTTTTAATTTCTGAAAAATTGCATGCAGCCCAAACAATTCTGTATTTCACCATCGATTCCTGATAAGTCAATCATCCGATTCTCTGAAAGCAATATAATCTCAAACCACGCATATGAACTTAGTAAATAGTCCGAAATCCAATCGGGAACCGGGAAGTGAGATCTGAAAAAGCTGCCAGCTTGCAATTCATACGGAATGCAAAGGCGGAGAATTTGCTGAAAATTTTTGATTCTGAGGCCCTCTAGCTTGATTTGGGAGTTAAAAGTCTTCAACGCCAGCGTGGTTACTACATTATTCGATTTTGCTTGTAAACCACTGAGAGGCTTAAACCACAAATGGTTAAGCTTTTGAAAGTATGACAAACTGTCTTTATTTTGAGTCCAGTGAAAGGATGGGCCAGAAAGATATAATTCAGGAGTTTTCACACGAATTTGTTTAAAGTTGTGTTTCAAGTTAGAAGTCTCCAAAAGCCACAATCATATTATTTTACTTCATGGTCTGTGAAATGTTTTCCTGACGCAACAATTGTTGAATAATATCTGAACTTAAGCAAAGGTGTAGGAATTCAGCTAGGATCTTTCCTATTAGAATTTATACAAGGCTAATTGAGTGAAAAGGAAGCAGTCTTGTTTCAAAAATTGAAAAAAATCATTTCAATTCGTAAATTTACATAAAATAGAGATGCAGTTCCATCGATGTGGGGAAAAATTTTCTCAAAGGAAATATAACACTACAAATAAGGTAATACAATATAATATTTCATTTTCATTAATGATCGAGAAAGTATTAACAAATGATCGGAAGATTAAGAATAGAGTCAAAATCTCCTATAATCACAGTGAGCGCAGAATTTTAAATCTTCCGGAAGTAAAATTACTAGGAACACACAATTTAGCAAACATGCAAAACTAGTAATAACTGATATTGCTAGGATATAACCTGGGGTCATAATACTCACATTATTCTTTCCTGGTAAACTACACTCATCCAAGGCTAATTACAATAAATAATTACTTTTATTCCACGAATTCATATTGCAATGCAAACAAGAACTACTAGTCTTGCAACTAGAGCATGAATCGGATAAAAATTCTTTTGGCTATGCTCCACTTGCTTAAGAATTCCCATAAGAAACAAGCTCATGTGGGTAATGGCGTAATGTGTGCTCCATCGAAGAGGAACACCAAAGCCATGTGTTAAAATTTAGAACTAAAGAATATAGATATTTTTTGCTTAAAATCGCTTCATTGAGAGCTTATATGGGCCATATATTGATAAGTTCTATTTATTCTACTGGAAGAACAAAAACATATACGAGTATGATAAAAGAACAGGTTGTAAACTGTGGTTGCATCGTTTAGATGACATTGAAATTAAATTACATACATGCAATGTCATGCAAACTTACATGCATTAAACATCGCTCAGCAGTAGATTGCGGAATTACCGGTCTTTTGCTTATACGAGTATGTATATTTCCATCGCCTGTTTTGCTTATTTATCATATACTTACGAGTATACGAGTACATGAGGTCTTGATTACCACATCGCTACAAATCGTCCACATTTTCTTGTTTATCTACCTGTTGAACGTTTGTCCACATGTTTAATGTACTTTGCGGCTGCGGCAGTTCTTAAGGTTACCAAAAGTTAAGATCATCACCGGAAGTTAATGAACCCATCATAAGACTAAAGCGAGATGGTGATGTATAATGCGGAGTCGCTTGCTCAAAGATATGATGCAGGCAACCTTGTGAACTAGGTATAAATAGAGGTTGGTCTCATTTGACTATCATAAGACCGCATCTCATAGAGAATATGATTGACTAAGTTCAGTAAGCGAAACGATCAAGTGTGAAATAACAGTGATCTCGGGTGTCCAATCGAAACTATAGGTAATACATGCCAGCCTGGTCCAGTAACCATTTCACCTTCGATTTCTTAATGGCCATCTTAATCTTGAACTCAGAGAACTTAAATTTCCAAGGTCTTACTCAAAAGTGAGCTTTGATCATGTTTATACATTCATACATAGATATGTTAGTAACGTGTAGGTACGGATTTATCTCCGTACATGCTGCATATCTATCGTGATACCAGCATATGTATCTATATCGATTGCGTGAGCTTATTCTCAGACCCGAAGCAACTACTTTAGTAATTTCAAATATATGATGAGAAATGATTTTTAATAGCCACTTCAAAGAGGAAGTAACAAGTGGGAGAACTGAAGAGAGATTTCGGGCGTTACGAGAGAAACGTACAAAGTTTCATCTAACTTTTTGTATTTGTTACCAAATTTTCTTAATAATAAAACCGGTGGATCTCTTCAAGTTTCCCGTCAGTTTGAGTTAACGCGTTCGCGAAGAAACCTCGATATACTTTAAAACTAAGCTAACCGGGAAAAAGTAAAAGGTTCATAGATATGCGTCAATTAAAAATTTTATCTGCCATTGAATTTCAAATTTTTAGCCGCATATTCAATATGAAATAAAGTTTTCTGAGTGAAATATAAGTGAACTTAATATTGAACGAAAATTAAATGTTGCTGAAAATATTTTCCAAACTCATGCCCTTAAAAGTTAATTTTAATATCAAATCCCAAACCCAAATTAATCGACGTGTCGGTAAAATGTTAATTTAACGTATTTTACGTAACTGAGCACCTACAGTGTATTTGCAAAACATCTTGATGCACCAATATCGATGTGCGTGAAGACATATTCAAATGAGTGAAGAAAGTTTCTTGATACGCAAGACGAGCCCAAAGATGGATTTTGGAGTTTTGTATGGTTTATATACTTGTAGTATCTTACACATGTAATCTTGGACCTTGACTCAATGCCCTCTATTTCTTTTGCATACTACTTTTTGAGAGTTAAACTAGTTATTGGACATGAATTTCCGAAATTTTGGATGAGTAACCATTTAATCTGTTCGCTGGTGTTCGTTTTCTTAACCATACCTTCTCTTGTTGATTTGGAGATCAGTGATTGCCAATGGGATTTTTTTCATCATTTTGCAGATGCAACACAAAGAAGTGTTTTTTGAAGTGCTTAATTCATATAGGATATTTGGAAATGAGAAAGAATAATTTATTTTTATTTGATAAAGGTTGCTGAAATGCTATATTTCTTTTCCAGCAAAAGTGGATTTTTGCCTTAAGTTTTAGTTTTTAAGGATCAGAACTGTAATACAAAAGAATCCTTCAATGTCAACTACGGGATAACAAGGTTACAAGTGATATTTTGATAAGAGTTCGAATCAGGAGCTCATAGCTTCCCTAAGTATTTATTGCTAGTAGATTAAAAATTATTTTTCTCTAAAATACTTATTTATTTCGATTTTTTCACCTAAAGAATGTTGTTTCTTGTCACGTATGTGGTCAGTCCATGCAAGTCGATGGTCGAGTCTTAGTCCTAGGAATTTTGCTGTTCTGTTCCATGGTATTGAGTTTGAGTTGATTTGTAGTTCGGGAGGTTGTCGTCGTAATTTTCTTGGACTGAAGATGGCTTGCGTCCTGTAGGAAAGAGTTAATACTATAGTTGTTATCAAAAGCAGTGAAATGAAATATATGTATTTTAAAGATAAATCCTGCATGCCAGACTGTCAAAGGCTTTTGCTATGTTGAACATACCTAAACCTGTTGACTTCCTGCGATTTATTCCGTTTCTGGTGTGATGGACCACCCTTACTAGCTAGAGTTCAGTAGAGTGTCTAAATCCAAAGCCATATTGTTCTTCAGAGATAATTTCCTTGTTCTCTATGTATTCGGCCTCTCGAGTTAAAAAAAACATTTTCTGTGAGCTGAGAGAGAGAGAGAGAGAGAGAGAGAGAGAGAGAGAGAGAGAGAAAACTTCTTGGCCGCCAATTTCACGGGAAAGAAAGATCTTTATCTAGGTTCAGGATGACCATGATAATTGCCGTTTTCCAAAATTTACGTGGGCTGAAGATGGTTTTTATGATATCCATCAGGGCTTATAAGATTTTGTCTGGTGGCCATTTCAGCATGGTACTCGTCAAAGTGTCAAAACTTGGGGCTGTCCGTTTATTTAATATGCTGATCATGTCTTTTAATTAGGGTTAGTCTAGTGAATGGATTTCGTTAGTGTCTATTATTTGGGAAGGTAGTACTATTTATACAGAGGAATCGATTTCGTCCCCAAAGTCGGTGCTCTCCTCAGGGAAATTGTTCTCACGGAGTTGCAGTTTGAGAGTGTCTACAAGAGCTTCGGCTTAATTCGGGCAATCATTTTTGAGGCCCTTTGGCCTAGAATGGGTATAACATCTATTTTATTTTCCAGCTTAAAATATTTTGAGATGCGCCAGAAGTTATTATCACCATGTTCGAAACTCTGCAATAATCTTCCCATGTTATGCTGCGAAATTCGACGATCTGATCGCCTATTTTGTTTGTTAACCGATTCGCATAGGGATCACCCA
The DNA here is from genome assembly GCA_963969285.1 of Odontomyia ornata. NCBI lineage: Eukaryota > Metazoa > Arthropoda > Insecta > Diptera > Stratiomyidae > Odontomyia > Odontomyia ornata. The sequence continues at coordinate 270,755,538 of OZ017740.1, forward strand.
TGTTCCTAGCTGTAGTGGATTCCTCTTTCGTTTTAGGCGACTTTGAAACTACTCATAATTTATGGAAGTAAACATCCTGATGTACTTTAGTTGATTTAATGCATACAGTCTTCCACAAAAGTCAAGGTACAGAGAATCGGTAACTGAAAATTGTATTACTGAATCAATATTTTTATTTGAAAACCAAAAGTTATGAAATGGTAATAATACGAGTTCTGTTGAATTTAAGTTTTCATAAATTTGAAGGGATTCGGCAATAATGATCATTGAAGACAATAATTTTTTGTTGGCGATGTCTCTTTTCTACTCCACAAAAGTCTTGGTACAGTTGCAGAAAATGCCCTGTTATTTGTAAAAAGGGGAATCCCCCAAGTTCATATTATCAGAGTGAGTTAACAACCGTAGGCCGCTGTCTTTAATATCGCGTCCGTATTCGTGGTGTATCTTTTATTTAATAAAATTTTTAAAAAATGTGTCGAAAGGAGTTGAGTATTAAGGAGCGTGAAATAATTATTAATCTGCATTCAAATCAGAGCAAATCATATTCTGAAATAGCTGAACTAGTGTTGCGAAGTCGGTCAACCATTCAAAAAGTGATAAATCGATTTAAGAAGGAAAATAGAGTGGAAAATGTGCCCCGAACAGGTCGTCCATCTAAACTAAGTGCAAAGGACAAGAGAAAAATTTCGCGAATGGTAAAACAAGATCCATTTCGAAGCTGTAGAAAAATCTGCGATGCTCTTGGAATTAATGATAAGAAGGAGGTTAGCGCAGAAACTGTGCGTCGAGCTGTCGTAGAAGCTGGATTTTCATCTCGTACGCCTAGAAGAAAACCTCTTGTAAGTTCCATAAACAAACAAAAAAGAATAACATTTGCAAAAGCATAACCAATAACGTTTTGGGATAATGTTTTATTTTCGGATGAGTCTAAATTTTGTATATTTGGTGTAAATGGGCATAAGAGGGTCTGGCAAAAAGTAGGAGAAGCATTTAATCCCAAGAACACTATTAAAACAGTAAAACATGGAGGCGGTGGTGTTATGGTTTGGGGTTGCATGGCTGCTGCTGAAGTTGTAAATCTGACATTCATCGAAAAAACTATGGATCAGAACTCTTATTTAGAGATTCTACGAAACAACATGAAACAAAGTGCAGCCAAATTAGGTATGCGAGAAGATTTCTTGTTTCAACAGGACAATGACCCTAAGCACACTGCGCATAAAGTTCGAATGTGGCTATTGTACAATACTCGCATGCTTGCTACACCGCCTCAAAGCCCTGATTTGAACCCTATAGAGCATCTTTGGAATGAGCTTAAGACAAAAATCCGAAAAAGAGTGATATCAAGCAAGGCGCAGCTTAAGGATGTTATATTGGAGGAGTGAGCCAGAATCAGCAGCGAATTTACTAAAAAATTGGTATATTCTTTGCCTAAAAGACTGAAGTCAGTAATTCAGATGAAAGGATATCCGACAAAATATTAAGAAAAGTATAATTCAAATAACTATGCAAGACTATAATTACAATTTGTATCATTTTTCTTAAGGTGTACCATGACTTTTGTGGACTTCATTCATTGACTTTCCAACACATCATATGTAATAATATATTAATACGACAGAATTTTCGTTTTGTTTTACATGAATTTAAAGTGTAATGATTATAGTTGAAGTAATACCAAAAAAATTTTATCACCATAGGTTTTTTAAATAAAAATATCAAACAATTTTCATGATATTTACCACTGTACCTTGACTTTTGTGGAAGACTGTATGTACATATATATATATATATATATATATATATATATATATAGGGTTATCCGTTTTACGCTTGGGAAACACAACATCATTCAAATGTTCCCCACGGGACCTCTTACAGGCCTCAATCTTTTCGAGGTAATTTCCAATGACTTTTCGGCACATTTCCGGCAATATCTCGGCTATAACTTCACGAATATTGGTTTTCAATTGGTCAAGAGTTTGAGGATTGTTCGCGTAAACACGATCTTTTGCATAGCCCCATAAAAAGAAATCCAAAGGTGTTAGGTCGCAGGATCTTGCGGGCCAAATGACATCACTCAATCTCGAAATTACGCGTCCTGAAAATTTCTCTTGCAAAAGTGCTCGATTAGCCTGAGTTGTTTGGCTTGTGGCTCCATCCTGTTGGAACCACATGTTCACCAGATCATAATCTTCAATTTGTCTCCAAAAATAATCGGTTAATATCCGTCCATAGCGGTCAGAATTGACTGTAATGGCTCTTCCTTGATCGTTTTCAAAAAAATACGGGCCAATAACACCACCAGACCATAATGCACACCAAACGGTCACTTTTTCCGGATGCAAAGGCCTTTCTGCAATCACCTGAGGATTTTAAGAGCCCCACATGCGGCAATTCTGTTTATTTACGTAACCACTGAGCGAAAAATGAGCCTCATCACTGAAGAAAATTTTGTTCGAAAAATTGTTATCAACGGCTTGTTGTTCAATCACCCAATTCGCATACATTCTGCGTTGTGTATGGTCTTGAGGCTTAAGTTCTTGAGTGAGTTGGATTTTGTACGGATGGAGATGCAAATCCAAATGCAAAATCCGCCACAATGAGCCGTAAGACAAGCCCAAATGTTGAGCACGTCAAGGAATCAACAAATTCGGGTCTTCCTCCACACTTTGAGCAACGACAGCAACATTTTCAGCAGAAAGAATGTTGCAATGGTGCACAGACCTTGCAATATCAATAACCGATCCAGTCTCTTAAAATTTTGTCACTGTGTTCGAAATTGTTTGCTGTGTAGGTCGATTATGTCGACCGTAATCAGCTCGTAAAGCCCTAAATGTTGATACAGCAGAATCACTATTTTTATAATAAAATTTAATAATTTTAACGCTTTTTTTTACTGTTGAACGACCCGTATTTCTAAATTGCAAATCCTTAACTAAACAAAACACGCTTTGGATGACATTTGATTTTGACAAATATCAAATGGCAGGGTTATACTTTCCCAACCATGAAATGGATAACCCTGTATATATATATATATATATATATATATATATATATATATATATATATATATAACTGCTCTTGTGTGAGGGAAGCTAAGGTTCCACTGCTTTAAAAGCTGGCGATAAAAATCCAAAAAAAGATCAATAAATGTTTAACTTTCCTTATACTTTTTTTCTAATGTGCAACCAAATGTGAATTAGATTTGCATTCAGTTTCAGTAGCCCTTTTTAGTGTGGTTTCAAATAAACAGATAAAATAAACTGATCGAATCCTGGCAGTTTTGGTTTCTGTGAAACTTGGTGGCAAAGATACAAGTTTCTATATTTCCTCCATGGAAATTATTTGATTGATGATTGAAGTGTCCAAGGAATCGAAAAGAAAAAAGAGACGTAGTTACTTAATAAATGATTTTGGTTTATTCGCGAAATACGTGAGCGTCTTAGCGTGACTAAGAAGGTACTGGTGTTGCCACGTTCATACTTACACTGCACTACTAAGCATAGATGGAGCCATCTTTGCATTACATTTAATTTAACAAATTAACTTCGAGAAAATACCAAATTAAGTTCGAGTATACGAGTACAACAATAAATGCTTTTTGTCATTCATATTTCTCCTTGTTGATGATAGATACTGCAAATGCGTCTTACTCGAACTCAAAATTTTTGTACTATATCTGAGCTACTATAAGTTCATGAAAGATCCCTCAGTTTCTTTGAGGTATTGAATTTTGCCTTCCCGCCGCAGTTGTAAGTTTCGCTTTGTCATTATAAGCTTTTTAGGGGTTTGTAAACATTTTATAATCATGCTCTGCCTGAATCATTACCTGTCAGTCAACCCGTACGTTAATTACAGCAGGTTTTCTTAGGGTATGCTGAAGCTAGAATCATCTAACTCAGTGAAGAGCTGTTGATCTAATACATGTTTCTGGCAAGAAAACTTCAAAGGATTTTATATTAGGATGTGAGTCTCTGACCGAAGGTATTCAAGGAGGGTATCAATTAGCAGATCCCAGATGTCCATTCTGATACCATAGTCAAGACTTCTGTATAGCAACACGTCATGTTGCATGAATAAAACACTTAGATCTGAGACACCCATGATCAAAGTTTGCAACCGTAGATCATGTACCAACGCACTCTTAAAAGAGTCATCTTAAAGAAATAGAGGTTGGGATGAGTGACTCTTTAGTTGAAAAATGTTAAAAAGAAAACAGAAAAGAACTTCATAGTTCTTTTTGTAAATCATAGATCTTTTTGAAACTTATCAAAAGAGTACATATAGTTATGATCTTACGAATGTTACTGAATATCCTGACATCAAACTAAATTACCTACATACAGTCTCTCTTCAGAAGTGTCTCAGTGTAGGTAATCAGATTGTTCTCAACTACGAGGTAATAGAAAAACTACTGATAATATTCTAATTATAAATAAGTCGAAATAGCAGAAGAGTGCTCCTGAAAGAAGGGTTTTGTAAATCAATTAGTAAATCAAACAATGTCCTAAATAAAGCAAATTTATTTAGATGGAGAATCATTCGATTGACTTAAAATAAGATGTGCTAATCGCGTATTTTAATTTACCGGCATTTCATTTACGTTTTACTAACCTCATTTGAGCAGCCACAATGACATAGCAATATTGCAAGCCATTCCGGAAATTTTCTTAAAAATTTGAACATATCTATAGTTTTCAGGCCGCTTAGAAATGCCGATCTCTCCGTATCACATATTGTTGTTGAGACAACCATATATAAGTTGATGGAAATTTTAACGGTCTCCTTAGATTTTATGGACAAAAATTTGAAATTAACAAATTTCACTTTGGAGGTATTTTTTGCGCTTGTACTCAGAATTTGTTTTAGAAGATGTTTAGTCGCGAGGGGTGTAGAGGACAACAATTTTTCACTTATTTTAACACCACCCTCTCCCTTGAACACCATTAAAGCCCTATGGATATTTAATCCTAAAAGTTATCGTCAAAACCTTTTATTTGATATCTGTGTCGGCTGCCTTTGGTAAAAAACATTTCTTCAGGGGTCAGTTCCATATATGGGGGTTAATTTTTTTTTATACCGGATCTTTTTTTTGTGTTTGGAAGGTGAATCCCATTTACGCACAGAGTGTTGGACTCCCATGCTCGCAAGAAGGTGACTGACCTACCAACTAAGCATCTTCCCTGTCAACCGAAACTTTTGCGTGGTTGCCACTTTTCATCTACGTACAAAGTGCCTGTTTTAGTTTCTGAGAAAAATTGCTGTGACGCAAGGACAGATGGTCAATTTTTATTGATTTTCTTAAATAACTTGAAAAATATTGAATTGGAAATTATAAAAAAAAAATATTTGAGACCCTCACAACGATAGCTTTAATATAACATGTCACACGGTACACTTTGCAAAACTTTTTTCATCCAGCCTCACCATCTCTTAAAAGTAAACACCACTTTTAAAATTCATCTATTTCATTTACAAGTGCGTGGTTGGGTCACAAACCAAATTTAAACTTAATCGGTTCGGTACATTCGGTGTCAATTGGCTGTGACAGACATGCTAACAGACACACAAATGGTCCTATGAGGGTTCCATTTTTGCATTTGGATGTGCGAAATCTTAAAAAGGTTTTAGGAGAAAAACGTTTTCAATTTTGTTTCCTCAATTCGGAGTCTATTCATAACATGATTTAACAGTAACTAGGTGGTGTAGCGTTGTGTAGTGGTGAGGGCACTCAACCGGTAAGCCAAAAGTTTCTGGTTCGAGTTCCGGTGGTGACAACGAGATTTGTTTGGAGTGATTCTTCGGACGGACTATAAGTCTTTTCTGTTATGAAACGCACGGATTTAAAATCAGAACGCATTGCAGCTGGGTGGACGCATACACGCCTAAAGCGTGATACTGACCATACCACCTTCTTGAAGAGTGGTTTGATGGAAATCTTTCGCAAAACGGTCTTATATCTATCTTACCCAAGAGCAACCTGACGTTATCTCTCCCAAGAATTACCTAGTATCTACTTGCCCCCATTTAAGATATAAAAACTAAGACCCTCCCCCATTTTTACGAAATTTCTACTCCATGTTTGTTTATTCACACATACTTAAGTGTTATTTGCTTTTTTCTAACAATTAGACATCAGTAATACAATTTTAAGGCAATATGGAAAAATCTTATCAAGAAGTTTCATTTCATACCTAGCTCAACTTTGTTTGGTGAAAAAATTGTAAGGTGTTATATCCTTATATCTATGAATCTTTTGTACAAATGTTTGCCCTAATCATTTCTAAAGGTCATCACTTTCTGATCTGGACACGAATTTTGATGGACATAATTCTGAAGATATTAAGTCACAAACGTTTTTTATTCTTCTCAAAAAAATTACTGTATTTAAGACAGGTTAGCAAGGAATCGCAGGCGGGATGGCCCTTGACCTACAATACAAATCAAGGACGCGGGAATGGTGGCCAGAAAGAAACTTAAATATTTGTTTCTCATATCCTCTAACACTTTTCTTGTTTTTTAAAGATTTTGGTCAACTAATTTCACAAAAGCCTGCTCAAATCACGACTTGTCAGTTAGGCTTTCTGTCTGTTTTTTGGTCCATCCATCCGTGCGTCACTCAAGTTTTCTGGGAAACTACAATAACCGTAGTACACACATGAAATTTTGTGAACAGGTCAAAATTGATAACCTCTTTCAAGTTTTGATATAATTTTTTTTGCAAATGTTAAGGTTGCGGGAGGATTTTAATTGTGTGAAAATTTTTCCTTCGTTGAGCATATTCGAGCATGTGAAGGATGCTATAATCAAAATAATACTAAATTTTTCTTTTTCTTCTTTTTCGTAGCACTACAGCCCCTCTCGGACCCTCGGTTTCTGCAAATAGTGCCTCCAACTGTCTCAGTCCATTGATCGCGTACTCCAATTTCGAAATCCGAGCAACGATGAACTGTCTTCGTTGACCGAGCCAGAACAGCGTTTCCTCGGTTTCTCAACTGGTCTTCGGCCTTCAGTTCTCCCAGCGAACACCTTTTTGGGTATCTGGTGTTCGTCCATACGATTCATGTGGCCAGCCCATTGCAGCTTCCGCAGTCTTACAATCGTTGAGACCCCCGGTTCGTCAAAAATTTCATACAGCTCAAGGTTGTATCGAATTCGCCATTGGTCCAAGTCTGGATTCGCTCCAATTATTTGTTACTGAGGCCAGCGCTGCAGATGAACTCAGAAACTGGCTGGTGGAACTACAGGACCTCGCAGAGTGAATATAAGAGGAAAGTGAGAGGCTCTAAACGGACCTCTTAAATGAAGTTTATTGAGGAGACTGTGGGGATTTAAACGACTGCAAAACTTTACAAAGTCCTTAATAAGGACCGTACTATTGAGCAGGACTCTATTAAAAATATAATGATACCTTTACGGAGTTGAATCTGGACTCACTGGGAGTTCTGATGAAGATTCACAATACTTTGGGTGTAATCAGGTCACCCATTAAGAACTTATAATCAACTTGCTCATTTCTCTGCAAGGAGGAAAAAGTGACTACTCGAAGTCTAAAAGCTTCCGTCCTATCATTTTTACTTCATTTTCGCTGAAGATACTAGAATAGCTTCTAGACTAAGATATAAGACGTACGACACTGAGGATGAATCTGTCCTACATTAAACAATACGCATATCAACGGGGAAAATCCTGCAAAAAAGCTTTGCATTCTCTAGTGGAGAAAATTGAGGAGGTGATGGACCTAAAATGATATGCGCTAGGGGTGTTTATTGATATTGAGGGAGAATTTGATAATGCCACCGTACGACTCCTTATGTAAAACAACAAGAGCTCCTGGAGTTGAACTAGAGACTGTTAACTTGATCAGCAACACATTCGAGCACAGACTGTTCTCCGCAACGACAGAGGGTCAACAATGTGTTGTAGCCAAGACAAAGAAGGGATGCCTTCAAGGTGGTGTCTTTTCACCACTGATATGGAAATAATTGATCAATACTCTCTTACTTGGGCTGGAGGAGCATGAAGTCTATTCGCAAGCATATGTGGATAACATAGTCCTGCTTGCTACAGGTAAGCATTTTAGGGCTTTTCGCTGGGATATGCAAAGTGCTCTGGACACACTGTGGCAGTGGTGTTAGGACTACGGGCTTTCAGTTAATCCATGCAAAACTATTATGGTTCTCTTCACAAGGAAATAGAAAATTGATGTTCTAACTCTCCCCGACTGGATAGTGTCACTATCCAGCTGTATTTAGAAGTTAAATATCTTGGGGTCACCTTAAATAGAAAACTTTTTTGGAAGCAGCATATTCTTGTAAACAAGCAGGCTAGCAGACTGTTTGGACAATGCAGAAATGCTTTTGGCAAGTCGTGGAGCTAAACCCCCAAGAAGACCTTATGGTTTTATGCGCCGGTTATCAGGCCACTCATTTGATATGCATCTGTATTCTGGTGGCATAAAGTAGACTGCTCTTAGGCGTCGTCTTTCTTTGCCAGGCTATAAGGAATGGTGTGTCTATAAATAATAAATGTTGTGGTGTAAGGCCTTAAATGCCGTATTAATCTTGCCTCCCATTGAATTGTTCAGAAAAAGAGAGGCACTGAAATCTGTCCTGAGATTTGCGATAGCAGGATTATGCGAACATCTTCAGGAGTTCATAACAGCATCTGCAAACTGTTGACAGAATATGTTCCTGTATGTATCCCTGAGATAGTTATGCCAACCAATAGGATGAGTTTTGTTCCGAATTTTTATAGAAAGTTTTATGTTAGAGCCCTAAATAGGACTCAGTGGACCTTCTTAACGGGTTCCTCTAGGGCCAATGAGGAAACTGGAGCAGGATGGCTCTTAAATCAAGACATCTAGAAATTGATACCACTAGGAATGTTTCTGTGTTTCAGGCAGATGTGTTTGTTGTACTAGACGTGGTGTCATGGATCAAGGACAATAGATGGTTAGGAAGGCAAATCAGCATTTGTAGTGATAGTCAGGCACTACTTGTCCCCTCGCGACGGAAAGTAACATCGAAAATAGTCCATGAATACTTGTATGACTAATCTCAGTTGAGAGACACAATTTGCTTAGATTAGAGGCTACGAGGGCACTGAAGAACTTGATGCTTTAGTGAAGGAGGGCTCTGAGACCTTGTTCTATAGCCCGGAATCTTGTATAGGAGTCCCCAGCTCTCATATCATTCACAACATAAACTGCTGGCTTGAAAAAGCATAAAAAATTGTGTCTTCCCGTATGACTTGACCCCTGTAGACCGAAAATGCTGAAAAAATTCACAAATGGATGTCTTTATATGTACTATGGTAACAAATACCTGATAATTCAAAAATTGATTGTTAATATGATTTGTAAATTTCACATTTTCGTATACAAAGTCAAAACGGGTCCCCTAACTTGTTTTGTAACTTTGAATCGCTCTACTTATCTTAGGAATGCCAATTTGGAAAAATGGTGATAATGTTAAGAAGCTCTAACCAAAGAAACTTTTTGGGGGTCGAAAAATCATTTAAAAGAATCTATTTTTTTTCTAGAGTGCATCAGAGCCGAGATACAATGGCTTATGTGAAATTGAAAGATCGCCTATTCGCAAATTTTTTTAAAACTTTGAACCGCCTCAGAAATGCGAGTTTGGGAATAAGATGATAATTTTAAGAAACCTTACCAAGGAAAATATCTTGGGGGTTCGAACATTGTTTAAAAGTATCGGATTTGTCCAGAGTGCACAGAGTTAAATTAGCTAAAATGGCTCGTGTAAAATTTCGAAATCTCATGTTTTGACATATTTGTTATGTTTATTCTTCCGTAATACAATATTTATTTAAAGCGACATTGTTTTTATTCTCAACCCCGAATATATTTATACTCTGATATTTACATGCAGTGTAGAATTTCTCATTTAAGGTATTCAAATGGGGTATGAAATCAAATGTCCGGACTAAAAATCTACGAATATGAAACAAAAAAGTCAGTCTGTGCATCAGGAAGCCTAGAAAGGAGCAAAATGTTCGAAAAAATTGTGTCCCCCTCTCACGATAGAACATATTTGAGCTGCAAAATCTGAAAAAAATCACAAATATAGATCAATATGGGTACAAGGGTAACAAATACATCAGAAATCAAAATTCACTCATCTTTGTAAATAATATGATAAGTAAATTTTACGTTTTTCTCGTAAATCAGAAGTAGTACCCTTAAACTTCTTAAAATGTAATAATTATATAAAATAACGTAAGACCCTTGTTCTCATAAAATCGGACCATTATCAAGTGAGATATATATACAATATATTGTATAGAGTTACAAAAACAATAACGCGTGTTGCTGGTTGATGTATATTTCAAATCGACCTATACCCTACAGTTTGCTTCAGTTTTTCATGAAAATTTCAGGAAAATATTTTCAATTAGCCGAGCATTCAGAAAAATTCTTTAAACTTGAACAAAATGGCAGCTTTTATGTGCTTATGAAAGAAACTCTATCTTTCGGTATATTTGAAGGAATCTTCTTTCCTGATGACATGAACCAATAACTGGAATTATGCGTCCATTACTTCTGAATGCATAATACAAGTCATTGGTGCAATCGGAAAAGTTGTTTCAAACCCTAGAATGGCTGCAAAGCGCTTTTTGTAGGAGCACTCTCCTGCCTATTCAACTTTTTGTGGGGTAGTGGGTGATGACTATTTACGCCCTGAGTGTGGGGCTTCTAAACGCACAAGGCTTCTGGACTACCCACCAAATACTAGCCTGAAACCGTTTAACATATTACTTCGAGCCAGGTATCGTTTTTCTACGTCTGGAGATGCCTTCAGGCTACATAAATGTTCTTTCCAGTGGGAAGGAAAAGGAGGAAGGAATTACTTGAAAAGGGACTCCTCTATTCTCGTCACTTCCGAATGGTCAAGTATGCCTTTTGATTTTCCAGGAAATCCCAAACATAATGAGCTACATGGCTCTATTTATCATCCGATGTGAGCATCTCTCGAATTATAGTCTCCGGAGAAACCCTTCGATTTTATTGAAGGGGCTACCACGCTGCCTGTTGCATATTTTGTAGGCAAAAAATGTATGGCATCCACCTCTCCTATACAGGACACGCAGTTAAAAAACCGTGACTCACCAATCTTGTGCATTCATGCCTGCTCAAGAGCTGGGTTAAGCAGAAATCAGTCTCACTGTGCTACCGATTAAGCCACGGCCTTAGGTCAGGGATGACACGCGCAGTTAATTTTCCCTTTATGTCGCTCTTTTATGAGTGTTGTCAATCGCTGCGAGAGCATTACCTCTCCTCTTTGGCGACCGCCTCCCTGTCACCTTCGCTTCTGCGCAGGTGGAGGATTAAGGAGATTCTTGAAATATGATGCACATCTTTCCTTAATCTTAGTTTCATCAGCGATGATATTGCCGAAGTCATCACGACAGAGCGTGGTTTTGGGAGGTTAACCACATTTCGGGGTTTTCACTACTTTGTATGCTTGTCTTGTGTTGTTGCTCGCTAAACTTACATCTATGCTTCAGAATTGGTTATCATAGTATTTTCTTTTCTTAATCCTAATTATCTTATTTGCGACTCTTCTGAGATTTTCATAGTGTTCTCTCTTCGTCCTGGTTTTCCTACCTACGTATTCTTTGTACGCCTGATTTTTTTGTCTAACGCATTCTGGCATTCATCATCGAACCAATTATTCCTCTTGCACCGGGCTTGATTTCCGATCGTCTGTTCTGGCACGGTCTTAATAATCGCTTTCACTTCCATTCAGAGCTCGTTGCTCGTCTTTAACGATGCGTCTGATGGTTGTCGAGGGTCTCCGTGAAATGTTTGGCCACAGACGCCGTTTGGAGCCTTTCGAAGTCAATTTTTTGTAGCGGGCTGGTCTTCGCCAAATATGCCTTTGACATATGACATCGATAGGTTAATTTGATCAAGTAATGATATGAGTTACTATTTGTTCCTTGGTATGTACGGACGTCAAGTATGCTCGAGGCCCAGAGTTGTTGGATCAGAACATGATCAATCTGGTTTTGTGTGTTGTCATCAGGTGATACCCAGGTCATTTTATGAAGGCGTCGATGTTGGAAGCAAGTCAAACGTTTCTGCTATATGCAATCAATCAGGCACTGGCCGTTGTCATTTTTTCGTCTTAGAAGCTATATCCTCCAGTCGTTCCCGGATGAGATACCTCATTACCAACCTTAGCGTTGAAATTACCCAGAATTTTCGTGTTTGTAGGCGATGAGTCGACTAGTCTTTCCAGGTGATTGTAGAACGTTTCCTTTGTTTTTTGTCCTTTTCTTCGGTCGGACCGTGAACATTTATTAGCCAGATTTTGAAGGATTTCGCTTTTATACGGATCGCACACAACCGTTCGTTTATTGTCTTAAAATCAATAACGTGCCATTTGAACTCCCTATCCACAATGAAGGCCACTCCGAACTCTCGTTTTCCCACTTCTATTCTTCTTGAGGTCATTTAAATTGTCAATAGTGAGACGGTTACATCTTGTTCAGCATTTGGAATATTCACAGTTACGATTACCAATTATTATCCTTTGCGCAAAGGCTTGTTGGTTCTCTGTGGCCCTGGCGTATTTGTTTGATCGAGAAAAATGCCGATCTGCCTCCATTTATCATCATTTTTGTCATTAATGCCCTTGTTCGTACGATCGACTACCAACCTTCTTTTCCTTTGCTTAGTTTCTGGCTCTAAGTCAAAGCTTGTTATAATTGATATTTTTGGCCCGAGTTGCTCGTTGTGTGTGGTGATTGTAGGCTTGTTTTTTCATTTGTATTCATACAATCTTCGTTGAAGTAGTCATTCCCCTATTTTTTTTTGTCCGATTCCCTAAAACGTTTCCCCAGCATCTGTTACCGCACCACCTTTTAGTACTTTCCACAATGTTTTGGTGTCATCAATTCTTTTCCATTTCAGTGACGACATGTATGTTTTAAATTCCTGACAATGTGGCATCGGAGTTTGACCCTGCATAGATAGTGGTCTGTATCACAGTTTGCTCCGCGGAACATGCGTGTGACAAGATCACTAGTGGAAAATCCTTGCCCAGCAAGAATGTTGACTATATTTTGATGCCTCGTATAATAGTTGTCGTAGTACATCTGGTCTATATAGAGATCTAACGTTCCATGTACCAGAAAATTAGCCCGTTTTTCGATGCGAGAGCTAGTGCGGTTTATCCGATTCAATCCGAAACTGATTCGCTGGTTTCGTGACAATATATACTGAAAAGATTGTTATGAACATTTCGAGTGGTATTTTATTTTCTTTCTATCCCCCGGTTACCCGGTGAGATCATTTCTCTATCCGTCCGTTAGGGAACGAAAATCCCGCGCAGATAACATCTTCTAGCCGGTCTCCATTTTCATTTTTCTTCGTGTTGAATATCAACCAGTAAAAAGATTGAAAAGAAAAAATCACACAATAGCTTTGGGGGAAAAAAGATATCGATTCGTAAAAAAAAATTTCGCCAAGGACATACACTCATTCATACTTAAAATGAACATTGTCATACTGTTGCAATATCAAATCTTTTTTATAGATATTAACCAAAGAGCACATGAAAACTTGGCCGTGACATACATTCACCATTTAAGAATTTCCAATATTATGAATAATCCTCACCTATTTAATTAAATTTATCATAATTCAGAAATCGTTTAATACCCCTGTAATCAATGCTCCATCGTTATTCGACAATTTGAATATTAATTCAAGCAAAAGAGTTTTTATTATAAGGAAGCATTTTGATTATATGATGAAAAAGAATATAGGTACTTTTAATTACAGAAAATCTGATTTGCCCTAGCTTCGTGAGATCTCTCTCATATTCTTTTTATATTAAAAACGCAAATCAACATCTCTTTGCTATATAAAAAAAGTTAAGTCTAGCCATCACCCAAACCTTGAGTCGAGTGTTCATACAATCATTTCATGTTGAACTTGACACGGTCACCATACCGTATGCAATTACTATCTCATCTACCTTATAATGAATACTCTCCGTTGCAATCGCATCTATTGAAAGCATCTAAGGATCACAAGTTGCATCTTGATAAAGTGCAGAATTGTTTCTAGTTCAAGTTTATCATAATAATGCTCTTTAGCATTGTATTTAGCTTCTGGTGTTTTTTTACCTCATTGTCCTAACTAGTAATGGTTTAATCTTGACTCCGATAAATGAATAAACTTCATGCCTGTATATGTTTTTTAACACAGTGACGATTTTAAATGGCGGTGATCGTAAGATTCAAAGTCAAGGTGTTTTGCAGTGATTGTACTATAGCTTTAGGAAACGTTCAAGAAAAGAGGAAAACGAAAACTTTATTTCATGTCGGAATGATGACGGTGACTTGTTAAATTTTAAACGTGAAAGCGTCAATGATTTTAAGTATTGTTTTTTTATTGTTTGCTTAATGCAGATATTCCGAGATTCTACGAAAAATAAAAGTTAAGGGTGTTGAACGAGTACATAATTTTTAAAAGATTTAGAGGGGGTGTACAAAAACAGCACGGAACAAAATGAGTAAGTAACATATTTAATTTTTAACCTGTATTAACTCAAATATATTACAATTAATATTGCATATTTTTGAAAGACCGAGTTGTCGAGAGTGTTTCAAAAACAATTGAAGATGATCATATTCTTGGGTTCGATATTCTGTTCGTATAATAAATCGAATTAAAATGCTTACTTTTATGAAAATTTAGTTAGTTCATAGTTATCGCACTCTTTCACTGCAATCACAAATTCTTATTACCATACATTTTGAAGTATGAAATACAGAAAAATTATTTAGTTGTAAATTATTTAACATTTAATAATTACTTGCATACTCGTATATTGTTTGATTTAAAGATACTTTTATTTTAATTGTATGCATGCAATTTTACAACAATGAAGCTGATAAATGTGAATTCAAAACATCCTCGTATGTATTAAAGATTAGCGTTATAAAAATATATTTATAATATTATGGGGCCAACTGCAGAAATATTATCTCAATTGTTATTTGGACATTGGAGAGACATCAAACTTGATTACTTTCAATAAAAAAGTATTGGCAGTCATCCATCAATAGAGTTTTGTACTAATTTACAAATGCCTATTGAAATTGCGGCTTGTCTGCCGTCCGTGTGCCACAGCAGTATTTGTCCCAAACTATAGCAGTTACAAATAGAATATTAAAAAATTCTTCAAAGGTTCTTAGTGGGGTCTCCCTAAATAGAGAAGGGCCCTTAGACAAAATTTTTCGCCAAAAGTAGTCCGTGGGACATCGAATGAAAACTTTTGATCAGAGTTTTTCAGAACTGGTGCAGTGGAAGGGGAAATTGGTATTCCTTCTGCAGTAATCACCACACTGAAGATTGTGTTGATAAGCTCTGTATGTTTCTTTCGTCCTTAATCTCGTAATTTACTCCTGCGTTTTCAGCAAGAAGACCTAAAGATGCTCCTTGTTTTAATTCAGATGTTGCCATTGCAATTAAAGCTAAAGATCCAGTGGTATTCCTATTGACCTCGCTCAATTCAAAGAGCGTCGTGCCATGGCCAAGCAAATTGCCACCTCTGCACTTCATGCATATGTTAACCACATTGGAACTACGTTAATATCGAATCAAACTCGTGCGTTCTGGTCGTACGTAAAATCATTAAGGACCTCTCCTCATGCCCCTGATCATTTTAGTCTAGATGGCGTGACATCGTTTGCTACTCAAGAATCTTGTGAACTCTTCGCTTCTTATTTTTCTTCCTTGTTCGGCAGGACTAAGCATTCCCCTTCCTTCAACCAATCTTCTTCCAAATTTTCTAGCAAAATTTTTATCTTTTTCGCTTTGTGTTCCCCTTTCAATTTTTAATTTGAGTTTATCCTGTGGGGTTTTCCCCTCCCAATGGAAAATTGCCCACATTTTTCCTATCTTCAAATCTGGTGATCGCAATATCGTCTCAAACTATCGTTCTATTTCCGTTCTTCCTTGATTTGTGAAATTCTTGAAAGTATAGTTTTTGATGTGCTGTATCCACTTGTCCTCCCATCTTTAGCAGATCAACAGCATGGTTTTGCCAGAGGCAGATCTATCCTTACAAATTTATTTTCTTTTAACCCATCATTTTGCAGCTACCCTCAATCAGCAACAACAAATGGACGTTATTTTTACGGGTTTCTCTAAAGCCTTTGATTTATTGAAACACTCTCTCCTTTTTGAGAAACTTTTAGGGTTCAATCTCCCAATTTGTCTCTATTCCTTGCTTCTCTCCTACGTACTGGATCGTCAATGTGTAGTCCCTTTTAACTCGTGTCTCTCTTCTTCTTTTCACCCGAGCTCGGGAGTTCCGCAAGGTTCAATACTTAGCCCCATGCTATTTTTACTTTTTGTCAATGATTTACCTTCTGTTATCACATCCCCCTGTCTCATTCATGCTGATGACTTCAAGATTTTTCGATTTATTGATTCCCTTTTAGATGTGGATATCCTCCAAACCGATCTTCAGCATCTTAGTGACTGGTGTGAACCAAACCATCTCTCCTCAAGTGTTTTCAAATGCCAGCAGATGACACTCTCCTATAAAAAATTTCCTCTTCTCTCAATGTATAGGCTTGTTGGTATACCTTTGAACAATGTAACCCCTTTTTAAGGATCTTGGTGTGCTTTTTGATTGTAAACTGAAGTTTGATCTCCGCATTTCGCTAATTATTAAGAAAGCCTCCCGCTTAACTGGATTTATTTTACGATCCACTACATCATTCAAACATATCACATCCTGTATGTGTCTTTACTTCTCACTAGTACGTAGTAATATGGAGTACTGCTCCCAAATTTGGAGTCCGTACCACAAGAAGCACATCGATGCTCTTGAGTCAGTTCAACGCAGATTCACACGGTCTCTATTCTTCAAATTCAACCTTCCTTACTCCCCTTATGATGACGGACTACATATTTTGAACCTTTCTACCCTCGAGTCCAGAGGATCTTTCCTTGACGAATGTTTTTTGTTGAAGCTTCATCATAGTATTTTACCTCAAAATGTATGCAGGCAAATTAATACATTCTACGCTGCTCGTCCGAATAGATCCTCGCTTCAATTTCAGGTTCCGTATGAACATACTAACACCTTCTTTCACTCTCTCTTACTACGCTTACGTCGTATGCAAAACCAGCGAAGTCTTGGTCCTCTACCACAGTCTCCTGGCGTATTTAAAACTTCAATGAAAAATCAAATTTATAAATACTCCTATGTGTTAATTTTTGATATCGTATTGTGATCTTTTCTCTTTAATTTCTTCCGTATTTTGAATTCGTATGTTTGTATATAAATATTAATTAACTTATAATTGGACTTTTAGTCTGTGAGTTGATTTTTGAAATAAATAAATCTTCGAAAAATGTACGTCTTCCCCTCGTGATGAGACACTTGTAATTCGTAACACCAGGAAAAAACGGAGGTAGATCTTTATAAGTACAACATAAACAAAACTCTTCGAGGCCAAATTTGCTCAAGTTTGTTAATCTCATTCGTGCCCTTTAATTGTATAAAAGCTGATATATTTTCGGCTGTAGGGAGTTGAAGGCCATCTACACCCTTAGTGCGGGTCTCCTATATATGCAAATCTAGACTATCTACCAAACACCTCCCCTGTCAACCTAAGAACTTAGCCCGGAATTGCTTGACACATTACTTTGGGCTTGGCCGAATTTTTCTAAGCCTTAAGGCTACGATGGAAGATCAGATGATATACGAAATAAATGATCTCATGTGAGATACCCCTTATCATGGTCTCATCAGGGACCCTTATAAGTTTAAATCTTCGACCCTTACTTAAGTAGAGCTCTAGTTTTATTTCAATAAGTAGCCTGTTTCACTAATCCAAATAATGATGAGTTACTAATTCTTAATTGCATGCTTGGGACATTTTGAATTAGTAAAAAATTACTAAAAATTAGTTGTTTTCCACTAATTTACTTTTAGAGAATATTTTTACAATCGCGTCAATTCAGCATTCACCTACCTCCCTAGTGTTGAAGAATTAGAGTCCACCGTCCAGCTTGTGTTTGGGTTTTTCCGGAGGCTTGATTGAGTGTGGACTATGAGAGTACACTATGGTATCAGCGGTACTCCTTGCTTCCTTATCCTCCCTTACTAGCTGTTTTTCCTGCTGAATTGTCTCTGATCCGTTGACTACGATCTTAACTACAATTTCAGCCACTTTATACGTTTCAAAAAGTATTTCATTACCTAACGGGAACTGGGTAGATTTCTAATACATTTTCTTCTTTTTTTGAATACGTACGTAAATGAAAATGCTTTCAGTCAGTAATTTTATTTTTTGATCTCCGCAGGCCAATTCTCTTTTTTCTTTAAATATCGTCGGGCCTGGCTTTGTTGTGTGAGCAGATGCGTTTCAACCAAAACTGACGTAAGGTGGGAAGCCGTATGGTATGTGCATATGCATTAGTCGGCCTAGTTTGGACAAGCTTACGTGAGCTATCAGCCAACTGCGGGATAAGCAAATGCTTATATCGTATAATATATACTATTTAGGGGAAAGCATTTCCCCAGTGAGAAGTATAAGTGCCAGTGTTCCGCAAGGCTCCTGCCTAAGCCCATCACTATATAACATCTATACGTCTAACTTCCCTGCTTTACCAAAGTGCCAAGTTGCAGCTTTCGCAGACGACATTTGCATATACAGCATAGGCGCAGATCTAACTTCCATTATGTCCAGACTTGAAACGGCATTAGAACTTACTTATCAATACTACCATAGAAAGAAAATTAAAATTAATGTTGCAAAAACGAAGTCAATATTATTCACCAGGAAGCGAAAGCCTGTTCACCTACCCAAGCGACCAATAAATTTTTTAGGGCAAACTATTCCATGGAGTGAGGATCTCAATTATCTTGGACTCATATTCGACAAAAAACTAACCTTCAGAAGTCATATTGAATATATTAGCTCCAAAGCGTTTAAGGCCGTGCTCTCGCTTTACCTCCTTCTCAATCGTAATTCACGTCTCAACAACAGAAACAAAGTCCTCATCGTCAAAATGGCAATCCATCCGATCATCCTATATGATCACCTACGTGGATCCAATGTGCTACATATCTAGTAACAAAACTTCACATCATCCAAAATAGATACCTGACAATGATACTTAATAAACCGTTTTAGTTCTCTTCTGAAAAATTACACAACCTTGCTGGCGTCAGTCCAATTTATAAACTCGCTGCATCACGCCGTGATAAATTAATCGCGAAAGCGAATGAGTCGCACGATTTCCTAATTCGCGCCCCGGAGAACTGAAAACCAGCAGTTGCTACCACCTATCTCTTTGGCCGTAACCTAGCCTCATAGATTTTAGCTAGTTATAAGTAAGTAGATAGTTGTTATGTTAAGCTAGTCATAAGTTCAGTAGAGGTTTTTTCCGAAATCTTTCTCTAGCTAATTGTAATATTCACATAGAAATGCGATACTTCACATAGTTTTTTAAGTAATGTTCAAACGATGGTGAAATGACTTTGTCAGAACACATACTATATTCTAAGGTCTCTGTACCGGATACATTTTAATAAAGAAAATTATATAGATATATACTCGTACTACGAATGAAAACGTACGAAACGCATTCCGTGCATGCCTAAAATTCACCTTGCACTACCTATACTTTTCCAGGCGAGTAAATGAAGCACATGTTTTGCACCTTCTACTGATAGCTAAGCTTTGAGAAGTAAACAGACTCCTATTCATTCACTTTGGAAGGCGATAAAAATTAACCAGATAAAAGAACTGAAACAATTTTCACTTCACTTGGAGCGCTATTGTGTTCTCTGCGGACCGTCTGGATTTCACTGTAGAAATCCATCTCGAAACCATACGACACCTCGAGTTTTCGTGAACATCTCCACAATGGACTAGCGACCAAAGTCGGCCTACATGTGGTCATGTGGATGGTAGTAAGCGCTGTTGCCATATGGCTTCCTTTCTTACGTGAGCTTTCGTTTCGACTCCTTTGAGTCATCTTCAACATAGTACATTCATATAGTATCCACATTCAACCTAGCCTCCGGAAATCGAGCACAAGCCAAAGAGTGAACCATAAGTATTCGGAAACAGGCAGGTAGGTAAATGCTGAGGCATGAATATAAACATGTGCTTCGGTGAGAGATTTCAGCATAACCAGATCTCAAAAAATTAGTCATTTTGCAGAACAACAAATTCGTTCTATGCAACCTATTAGTTTTTTACTAGGATCTGGGAATGCTTCCATGTTCTGAAATGCGTAAAAGGATACGTGCGTAGGAAATTTTATTTGCATTTTATTTTGTTTTTGAATACGACAGGCCTTGACTTAGCTGGCTAGCCCCAGCTCAGCTGACCAGTTCCTGGGAAAATTCAGAAAGTTTGCAACACAGGGTAAATGGAAACTGTGGGCACTATGTGTGTATAGGGTTACCAGGGGTCATAATTGAAAAGCCGGTTGCTTGCAGTAAAAAGTCCTGATTCCTGTAAAAAAGTTCGGCCTTCAGCTGATACTAAAACTAAGGGCTTTATAAGTAAATGTTATTACCATTTATTTAACTCTTTGAAAATTATATTTTCGCTCACTACTAACAGCTTTCAGAAAGTTTGATTTCAAGGAAATTTCACTGTGAAATTCGGCACAAGTTATGTCTTTGAAGTTATATTGTGTTAATAATATTGCTTTGGTTGACTTAACTGACAATCTGTTCCTCTTCTTCGTCCACTGCGAAGTCATAAGTGAAAAAATTCGCTCCACATTTGCGTTGTGTGGCATGATATAATAATAAGTATTGAGCAATTTTTAGCAATTCTGTAAAACAGCTTCTGTCATTGCACGCATTGAAGAAAATTACCCACTGTTTTCAGCTAACTCATCATAAAAATCAATTTGGCTCCAAAGAGTTTAATATCGTCAATACTGATGCCTTTGTCTCTCAAAAATGTAATACTATCGAATTGTAGCTCCTGATTTTTCCTCAATAGCAACCATTCAAAGCATTTAAATGATTCCAAAGGTTTTATCCAAATATTTATGTAATTTATGCTTTCTTTATTTCAGTATTTATTTTGTGGCGCTCGGCTTCGTTAATTTTATTTTTTTCAAAGAGACCACGTATCTTTAAAGGAACGAAGTTATATTCGATTCTTTGACTAAGAGACTCTGTCGTTCATTTTAAAGTAGAAAGCACTTCACCAATTGAGTTTTTCTGCTTTTCCAGTCACTCTATTCTTGAATTAAATATAGCCATCAACTTCTTGATCAGAACTGGGGCTTTTCTGTTGTCAAAAAAAAATCTTTTAAGGTATTGTATAATTTGAGAATCCTTTCGATTGCTGGAAAAAGGATTAGTCACCTTGTTTTACTATGATACAGCAATTTTTCATAATTAATCTCAATATAGCTGCATAACTCTTTCAGAGTTTCTGTTCGTACAGTATACACCGAAAAGTGATTAAACATTTTCATCACCACAGATTCAACGTCGAATTCCAACAGATCTGTAGCATGACATATTGCGTTGTGAGGAATATGAGCTAGACAACCAACATCAACAATCCCTTGATCCAAGTTCTGATTTAAATGAGAGATAACATTGTTATCTGGATTTCTTGCAACTCCTTCGAAATTCACATTTGCATTGTCACCGGTGAAAGAGACGCACTTATTTTTTAAATCATACTTTTCGAGAGTAGTCAGTAAATAACAATGGTTATCGAAGTTTCATTTTCCAATGCAGATAATTCCAGCAATTTACTTTGCATCCCGGTCTTCCAATCAAAATACTGAATAACGACGGGAAATATTTTGTCAGCGTTATGATTGCTGGCATCTGTCGGTAACCCCAAAAATGAAATATTTTGTAGGCTGTAGGCTCTGTAGAAGAATTTCAACAGTATAAGGTGTATTGACATTGTAACAATTGCCTCAGATTTTGTCCTTGCACAAGCTAAGTTTCTGGCCAATTCGCAATCAGAAACTAGTTTCCTTAATAATGACGAAATGCAATCCATGCTTTTGTATGATTGATGGTGTTTGACCACGTGAAATGCGAGTATGGGATCAACTGCGCTGCCTTTATTACCTTGCTTACAAACAAAACTGTCCAACTTACTTGTTGATGCACTTATTCGCTGTTGGGTTTTTGTCTTTTTCGGTATGTATATGTTTTTCGATGTCAGCTGCACCTTTGTACCCGATAGACACAAATGAATCATAAATAATACACTTGGCTTCTTGCTCGTTTTTTCCTTCTCTAAAAGACGAATATTTTGCCTTTAGTAGATCTGTGAATTTACAGCGTTTTTTAATTGAAGAGGCCATTGTTATGTGTAATGTTCATCAAAGTAACTCTCGAAAGTAACCGTAACGCAAAAGAACAAATTAAAATACGCACGCGTGATAGATCTATCTCACTTCTGGATACACTGCTTGAATGCAGCAATAGCTGGTGTAATAGCCATACGTCAGAAAACAATAACATAGGACATTCTAGTCCAAAATTTTTGTTGTGTAGAGGCCTGTAGAGAATTTTTCAAGGGCATTCAACTGATTGCTATTCGAGAAAACAATAAACATTTGAATACCAAGAGCAAAACCACTTCTCATTCGATAATGATTAGATTCATTTTAGTTAATTGACCTTAATAAATTTGTTTACTTCGTTCCCAACTTAACTGCTTTTTACAGCTCTCCAGAGATGATGAACTGCATTTAAATCTCCTGTAATGAAGATGGAAACTTTGAAGGCAATAATTGCTTTGAGATCATCCGTCAAGTTTATTTTTCTAGCAGGCTTGTACGTGGAGATCACAATAAACTCCAAGAATTCCATTCAAACGTTAATTTTAGTGACCTCTAGATTTTAAATTGTAGGTGTGAAAATTAATCAAAACAGTGTTTCTCACCTTTAGGAAAGTTTCCTGAATGAGTCTCGTTGAAAACTTTTAAGTCGGCCATATTTTGTAAAATGACGAATATTGTCAGAATCCTGTCTAACATTATTTGCTGAAATCGGATTGTTTCTTTTTTTGAATGCATGACCTTTTGTCTTTTGTGTATTTTTTGGTTTGGGACGCACATTCTATTGAAGAAAGCATTTTCGCTATATGTTTTGAATCCTGTAGAAAACCTTTGTAACTTACTGAGATTCCCCAATCCGTTTTTTGAGATTCAAGTGATGATTTTCATGTTGAACTGGAATGTGCAAGACATCATTCCTTTGATGATTGATTTCCATTACGATTGGGTTATGGTCGCTTTTGTCAGGAAGCACTGCAATTTCTGCTGAGGACTATTGAAGGTAAATTCAAGTCTTGCGTCAACAATGCAGAGGTTCAAATATGAACTTGTCCTAGGGTATATTGGAAACTCTGACCCATATAGATTGCACCTGTATTCAATGTAATTCTCTGTTATCCACGATTTCAGGAATACATCTCTGGGACTATTTTTGGCGTTCAGCCATGATGTATGCTTGGCATTCAGGTCACCGGCAAGAATATAATAATCATGCAGCATATTCAGTTCGAGTATTTCAAACAATATTGAGCTCCTCCTTGAACTTGAGAACGTTTCGACCAGTTGCAGAGGCAGAGATAACGAAGAGGTTATCCACACCTAGCAGTGAAATTTTGATAACGGACACTTCAAGAGATTCAAAGCTTTTGAATTCGACTTTTTCAATATTTTGGAAACAATAGGGTCTTCTAACCAATATGACGGTACCTTTCTCATCACCGTTTACCCTATCGTTTTTTACGAGTTCAAAATCCTTGCATGTCATGGAGTGCCATGAATTGAGGTGGGTTTCAGTGGAAGCATGATGTCAGGCTTTTGCTTACAATGAATTCAAGTAGATAGTCTCGTCGATGTTTAGTATCAATGGAGCTGATGTTGACCGAGATTAGACGAAGC
This sequence comes from Odontomyia ornata, assembly GCA_963969285.1. Classification (NCBI taxonomy): domain Eukaryota; kingdom Metazoa; phylum Arthropoda; class Insecta; order Diptera; family Stratiomyidae; genus Odontomyia; species Odontomyia ornata. Next base: position 270,779,503 of record OZ017740.1, read on the forward strand.
TTATCCATGGAAATGTGATTGGATGACAAGTTATTTTGAAGCATGTTGGTCTAAACGTTGAAAAACCAAATTGATTTTTTGGTCTTGTTTATTTATTCTTTCTGAAAGAGATTCAAGTTGTTAGTAAATTTTGAGAAGCAGCTCATTATTGCCACTTGTATTATTTATTTTATTTACATCGTTGCCTGCTGGTCCTCTAGTAAAAAGTCCAAATGATGCTCCGGGTTTGATGAAGTTGGGAGGTAACAAATTGCGATGTACTTGGGTTTGTTTTGGAGAAAATTTAACTCTTGCATCTTGATACCGAGGGCATCCTCGATATGATGCTGGATGACCAAATATATCGCAGTTAACACAATATAATTTTTCTGTTGGCTCCACCTGAGCCAATTCGCATTCACCGGGGGCGTGAATATCTTGGCATTTAACGCGGCGATAGAGCATGACACAATTGGCAGCCGAATGACCGAATCTTTGGCACCTGTAATACTGGTTGACCTCAGTTTTTTGGAGGCATTCCCACCTCACAACTTTTAAAGTTTAAGTACCTTACCTATTGAAGGGCACTTGGACTGCTATCGTTAGAAATTTGGACCAAACAAAATGGTAATATTTTGCCTTCAACAGTTGATCTTCTTGTAGCAAAATTTTTCACACTGATGAACTTAACAGCTGCTTTCTGTAACATTTCAAGGAGATCAACTGTATTCTCCCCACAGTCCGAGCCCTTCAACAGGAAGGTCTGATTTTTTTCTACCTTTGACGTGCATGTAAAGTGGGGAGCTTGTACACTATTAAGAGCATCGTTCACTAGCTTGAAATCAGCCGGTGCTTTTGTTTTAATTGTGAGTTCACCAGCGATCACTCTCTAAAGCACTCAAGCACTTCATATCTCTTCATGGCCTGCCTAAACTATTAGTAGTCGGCCAAGGCACTGAAATGTCTTCTTCCACTGAAATGTCTTCTTCAATATTCAAGATTTCTGCTCGCAATATGGTATCACAACGCTCTTTATATCATTTCAACAAACCAGTAGCAATACATACGTTGAGAGGTGGCACTCGATATTATTATAAATCTACAGAATTACCCTAGAAAACTAACTGCCGCTCCTCTTAAGGATGGAGGAGTTTCGTCCACAATTAACTTCCTGCCGAAGCTTCATTGTCACAGACGGCTACCTGACACGTGTAGCCGCCGTCAACCCAAAAACTATACATTGCACTCTTTAAACATTGCATACATTATACTCTTTAAATTTAAATTTCCACGTGTTACTTTGCTTGCAAAAATATAATACTTTGTAAGTGTCCATAAGAACTCACCTTTGTAACACTTCACCTGCATTGTTTTCATTTGTACTCGTAAGCTGTTTCCAGAAATGATTAATAGATTGAAACTATTCACAAGCAGTCGGTTATAATTTAGATTCCTCTCAATAAAGTTAAAATTAAAATCGAAAGTTATGTTTTTTTAAGAGATGAATTCACGGTTGACATAAGTCGCGCAAATATTGGGTTATTCGATAATTAATGTCGTTTTTTCTCATAGATGACGTGAACTGCATATTTCATGTAGTAGTAATTACGTGGCTTACATTATTGTATACTATTTTAAATATTAGGCTTTAGCCTATCTCCAGTCAAAAACTGAGCGTCATTAGTAAACGAAAAATTGGTTAAAAAAAACATAAATCAAAGAGACTATTTTCGGCATATTTTATTGTTTTACTTCCGAAAGGGCAAAACTGCAGGGCAAGCTCGGAAGAAATTGTGTGAACTTTATGGTGAGGACTGCCTTACTGAACGCCAGTGTCAGCGTTGGTTTGCTCGCTTTCATTCTGGATATTTGAATGTGCTAGATGCACCACAAACTGGTCATCCAACCGCTACTGATAACGACAAAATAAAGGCCTTAATCGAAACTAGCCGGCGTATGACAACTCATAGCAGAGCATTCAACCGTTTACTTGGCTTGGTTACGTAAACAAACTGAATGTTTGGGTTCCTCACGAATCAAAGGTAATCCACCTCACCAAACGCATTAACATATGCGACTCTTTGCTGAATCGTAACCAAAACGAACCATTTCTAAAATAAATCATAACGGGTGATAAAAAATGGATTGTTTACGATAATGTAGTCCGAAAATGATTATGGGTCAAGGAAGATGAGCCCGCACAATCGACATCCAGAGCCAATATTCACCAAAAGAAGAGTATGCTTTCTGTGTGGTAGGATTACAAGGGTATAGACTGCTTTGGGCTGCTTCAAAGAAACCAAACTTTTGATTCGAGTGTCTATTGTTGTCGCCTATCGAAATCGAACAAACAAATTAAGGAAAAACGCCCTGAACTGGCCAATCGTAAAAAGGTTATGTTCCATCATGATAATGGCAGACCCCACACCTCTTTGATGACCCGTCAAAAATTATTGGAGCTCAATTGGGAACTGATGCCACATCCGCCCTATAAACCTGACTTAGCCCATCAAAACTTCCTTCAAAACATTTGCATGATAAAATTTTCGATTCCGATCGATAGTTGGTCCAGCAATTATATCTATAGTGAAACATTGTCCAAAACAACTTTCTATTTTTATTTTGTAATTACATAATATACATAGTGGATAGGGAGTCCAAATCACACGTTATTGATTTTAAGGCAGTCAATGAACGGGTGTGTGCGATCCGTATAAAAGCGAAATTCTTCGAAATCTGGCTGATTAATGTTCACGCCCGGATCGAAGAAAAGGACGAAGAAACGAATAATCGTTCTACAATCACGTGGAAAGACTGGGTAATTTTAACGCTAAGGTTTGCAATAAGCTACCTCATCGGGGAACGACTGGAGGATATAGCCTCCACGATCAAACAAATGACAACGGCCAGCGCCTGATTGACTTTGCATATAGCAGAAATCTAGTCAGACGTTCGACTTGCTTCCCACATCGACGCATTCATAAAATGACCTGGGTATCACCGGATAGCAACACACAAAACCAGATTGATCATGTTCTGATCCAACAACTTGACGTCCGTACATACCGAGGAGCCAATTGTAACTCAGGTCATTACTTGATCAATTTAAACTATTGATGTCGTATGTCAAAGGCATATTCAGCGAAGACCAGCCCGCTACAAAAATTTGACATCAAAAGGCTCCAAACGGCGTCTGTGGCTGGAAATTTCACGGAGACCCTCGACAACCAGCTGGCTCCCATCTTATCAGACGCATCGTTAAAGATGAGCAACAAGCTCTGAATGGAAGTGAAAACGGCTATCAGAAACGTGGCAGAACAGACGATCGGACATCAAGCCCGGCGCAGGAGGAATGATTGGTTCGATGATGAGTGCCAGGATGCGTTAGATAAAAAGGTGAGATAACCAGAACGAAGAGAGAACACTATGAAAATCTCAGAAGAGTAGCGAATAAGATAATTAGGATTAAGAAAAGAAAATACTATGACGACCAATTGAGAAGTATAGATATAAGTTTAGCGAGCAATAACACAAGACAAGCATACAAAGTAGTGAAAAGCCTGAAACATGGTTATCAGCCCAAAACCACGCTCTGTCGTGATGACAGCGGCAATATAATCGCTGATGAAATCAAGACTAAGGAAAGATGAGCAACATATTTCAAGCACCTCCTTAATCCTTCGCACAGCTCCAGAACATCGGAGCCTATAGATGCCTGCGGAGAGCTTCAATTGGCCCCACCAACTCTGGATGAAGTTTGTTCCATCATCAAAGCCCAAAAGAATAATAAAGCGCCGGGCATCGATGAGATTCCAGTGGAGCTCATCAAAAATGGTGGCAGTAGTGTTCATAAAGCTGTTCACAAAGTCATCCAGTACATTTGGCAACAAGAACATATGCCGAAGAGTGGAGCCAATCAATTATATTCCCTATCTACAAAAAAAGTGACAAGCTACAGTGCGAAAATTATAGAGGCATATCACTATACTTTGTACGGCGTACAAAATATTTTCTAAAATCTTAGAAAATAAAATCGGATCATACGCCAACAGTATTATTGGGGAGTATTAAGGTGGTTTTAGAGCAGGTAGATCAACAATACACCAATTGTTCACGGTCAAGCAGGTACTTGAGAAATGCTGGGAGCTCAACATAGACGTACACCAAATTTTCGTTGACTTCAAGCAAGCATATGACAGTATTGATCGTAACGTACTGTACCAAATAATGTAAGATACTGTAGCCAAATTAGTCCGTCTTACATGACAATGACAATGACGTCGACAACCTCCCAAGTCCGCATCAATAACTAACTCACCGATGCCTTTGACACAAATATCGAACTAAAGCAGCGAGATGGGCTGGCCCCATTGCTATTTAATTTGGCTCTGGAGTACGTCATATGGAAGCTACCTGTCGATACGCGAGATACATTGCTATACAAGTCGAGCCAAATCGTGGCCGATGCGGACGACATCAACATTCTGTCACGGTCACTAACAACTGCCAAAGAACTCTTCCTGTAACTCGACAGCGCAGCAAAACTAGTGTGGCTACAAATCAATGAAAATAAAACAAAGCTCATGACGCAGTCGAGGAAAAATACCCCAAATACACAAAATATCCCACTTGGCGAATACAGTATCGAAAATGTTAGCGAGTTTGTGTATTTAGGCGCCAAAATAACGAAAACGGGCAATGAAAGAGACGAAATACGCCGAAGAATACAGCTCACAAATAAAATATTTAATTCAGTATTGACGATCTTGAAGACCAGCTACATACACAGGAAAACAAAGCTCCGAGTCAAAGAATATAGAACAATGTTCTATATTCTATATTCTATATTCTATATTCTTTGTCCGAGTATACAAATCTGTGATAAGACCTGTGTTATGCTATGTGTGTGAAACATGGACCCTAACCCAAGCATCCGCAAATATATTGAACGCTTTTGAGCGACGGGTCCTGAGGCGAATAATCGGAGCGAAGCTTGACGGGGAACAATGGCGAATTCGATACAACCATGAGCTGTATAAAATTTTTGACGAACCGGAGGTCTCAAGGGTTGTAAGACTGCGGAAGCTGCAATGGGCTGGACACATGAATCGTATGGACGAACATCGGATTCCCAGGAAGGTATTCGTAGGGAGAACTGAAGGCCGGCGGCCAGTAGGGAAACCGGGAAAACGCTGGTCTGACTCGGTCGACGAAGACAGTTCATGGCTGCTCGGATTTCGGAATTGGATGACGCGGTCAACGGACCGAGACAGTTGGAGGCGCTGTTTGCCGGAAGCGGAGGCCCGAAAGCGGCTGTAGTGCTAAGAAGAAGAAGAATATACATAGTACTTACGCGCACAACTTTCGGATCAACCCAAATCTTCGTGCCAAATATGGGTACAGTGGGGCATGCAAAAAGTTTCCTGTTAAGGTTAAATCAAATATTAAATCATTTTTGATATTGTAAATTTTAAATTTCAAAGTCTAATTATAGATTCTAATGTAATTTGTTTAATTCAATTCATTCATTTAATTTTCTACTTGCAAAAATGCCAAACAATCAAATTCACATTCTTCACAAAATTGTAATTTTAGATGCCAGACGAAAAGTCCATGAAATTGTAACGCTTGATGCTAAAATTCAAAAGTCCAAAAGTATTTGCTTACACGTTAAAGTTCTTTTCAATTCAAATATTTTTGCTTACACCAAGAAAATTGTACACGCATGAAATGTACGAGTACATAATGAAATTTACTGTGAGAAAATGTTATTGCATAGTTGACATTATTTAGGTATAAATTTAATTGTTATTTTAGAAATAAACGGAGTTGATATTCAGAACTCAATCTGTCTAGTTGTGTTTTTATTTATCGACTCTCTGAAAAGTGGAATTGCAAAGTGGAATATAGGTAACCTGTTTTCCTCTTTACATTTGCTTGGAAGCAGTGTAATATTGCTGTTCAGGCATTGAACTATTCAAATAAAAACAACTAAGTCTTTTCTTGGAAGTAGTGTAACACTGCTTTTCAAGTATTGAACTTAGACATTTTCTTTTCAGGTATTCATAAAGATCTACTTGGAAGTAGAGTAACCTACTCTCCATTTAAATCTTTATTTTTCTGTTCATTGTTGAGTGATCAAACTATTTCATAATTATAGATTGAGCACAAGCGTGAACATTTCCAATTACCGCTCGCAAGTTTCAATAATAAACAAACATGTTCTAACGTTATGGAAACATCAAATTCGAGGGGGGATACTTCAGCGCAGAAAAACGCTGCCAGAGAAGTAAAGAACAAAACTTTCTTCTTCTTCTTAGCACTACACGAAAGGGGCCTTCGCTCCTGCAAATAGCGCCTCCAACTGTCTGGGTCCATTGACCGCGTCCTCCAATTTCGAAATCCGAACAGCGATGAACTGTCTTCGTCGACCGAATCCCATAGTCACAATAAAGGCTACTCCGGATTCTCGCTTTAAAGCAGGCTTCTCACTTTTGAATATTGTGTGCGATCTTATGTCTTGAATGTCACTTCCAGTTGAATTCATTTCTAGGATTGCCAGTATATTTATTTTACATTGATCAAAAGTCCAAAAGTATTTGCTTACACGTTAAAGTTCTTTTCAATTCAAATATTTTTGCTTACACCAAGAAAATTGTACACGCATGAAATGTACGAGTACATAATGAAATTTACTGTGAGAAAATGTTATTGCATAGTTGACATTATTTAGGTATAAATTTAATTGTTATTTTAGAAATAAACGGAGTTGATATTCAGAACTCAATCTGTCTAGTTGTGTTTTTATTTATCGACTCTCTGAAAAGTGGAATTGCAAAGTGGAATATAGGTAACCTGTTTTCCTCTTTACGTTTGCTTGGAAGCAGTGTAATATTGCTGTTCAGGCATTGAACTATTCAAATAAAAACAATATTACACCCTTACGCCTCAAGGGTAGACGCGCGGTCCAGCCTTGCGGGCCCGGTTCGCTCCGTCGGAGACGGCGCAGGCGCCAACTCGCTATCCCTAGGCTGGATGGTTTGACCAATAGGATCGTCAGCGAGTAGACGATCCGTCCGCGCACGCACGAGGGTTAACCCCTAACATCTAAAGGGAGGGGAAAAAAAAAAGAAGTGTAATCGCTACCCTTACTCACGTCCCTAACCTGTACCCACTACTCCGTGTAACCACACCACGACCTCCTGAAAGAAAAGGAATCTGTTGGACCGAAACGCGGAAAAGAAAAACTCCCCGCTTGAGCGCTGCGCACAATCCACAAAGAAAATATCACTTTTCAATAACAATCACACTTTTCGATTATAATTCGTTATATTCACTTGTTATATTCAAGAAATTTCTATAAAATCTGATGTAATTTAGAAGGACAATAAAACTAAAGAAATAGGTACCTTTTCCTAAATTCCCTAATCTGTCGTTTCTTGGGGCCCCAGCAAACGGTCGCCTGATTATTCTCGCTTATCCTGGGAACCGGATTATCGTCTTGTTACGCTCCTCGCCGAATCAAAAGGTTCTTCTCTTGTTCCGCTGTCTGCCGTGGTGACGAAGACGAAAAGTTCCACGTTTTAAACACCTTATCTTTGCTGCCAATATAAAATCCTCCGACTTTCCGCCTTGAGTCCCAATTGAATCCAGAGGGCTTCCGTTAGTCCTCAGCCCTTTAAATTTGCTCGCCTTAACGGGCGTCCGCTACATTGGAGGTGGTTGGCCTCCCATTCATACGACGAACTCTTTCTTTCGTTTTGGCGCGGTTCGTAGCGCGGCCACCAACCATCTTCGACACCTGGGCTCCACACCCATGCAACCAATGGTTGCTGCACGCGAGTTGGACTGTATTACCCATTATTTTGGGAACAGCTGATCAGTCCCAATATGTGGGTCACTGGGTCATCCTACAATGTCATCGCCGAATGACATTTTGTAGTTGTCAGTCTAAAATGTACATGCTTCAATCACTCGATCATAACGTTTTTTTATCATATGGCTTGCCGAAAAGAATGTTATCTCGTAATGTAGCGTTTTGAATCCACGCTTGTTGAGGAACATAAGCAATTTTCCCATAAGTATTTACGCGACCAGTTATCTTTTCCATTTCACCAAGGAAAGCAGATACGACAGAACTTTTTCCTGAACCCACAGTTCCGACCAGTGCAATCAGTTGATTTTTCGCAATTTTCATGTTGATGTTTCGTAAGCAGATTTCTTCGTCGCCCCATGAAAAACTTCCATTTTCGATTTCCATAGGATAAGCTTCGTTTGGTTCGTGGTACACGTTATTTGGATCCAATTCTTCGCTATTCATAAATTTGTTGATACGTTTGACCGAAACTTGTGTTTGAACTATACCAGAGATGAGCATTGGTAACATAGCAAGAGGAAAACGTAAGATATTGAATAAAGATAGAGAAACGAAAGCAGTTGTTGCGTCAAGTACGTTGTTTTCCTCTACTAGTACGTAAGTACCGAAAGTAACCAATGGCACCAAAAACGGTGCACAAGACCATAGGAATGATGTTCCAGCGTTTAAGTAAGCAGTCTTTTTAAGTATATCAATCTCTTTATCACGAATATTCAAGACAAGCTGTTCAAAACTAGGCTCCCAGGCGTATAATTTCAAAACCTTCATACCACTCAATACTTCGTTCATTAATTCCACTCGCTCGTCTTTGTTTTTCATTTGTTTAACTTGATATCCTTTGGTTTTATTTGCGATGAAGCCATTGACAGGAATCAAAATTATCATAACAGCCAAACCGGCAAACACAGATGGTTCTAAGATTTCCCATAAAAAGTACAAAGCAAATCCTGTTTGTAAAGGAGCAGACCAAATCACGTTCAAGTATGTTGTTAAATCCATGAATCGTTGAGCATCTACAGCCATTAAGTTAACAATTTCACCGACAGTTGATTCTTTTCTTGCATTATTCGATATTATTAATGCCTTTCGATAAATCGCATTTATCAATGCAGTACGAATTCGAAGGCCAACAATGAACATGCGATGAAAGTATTGACCTAATACTAATGTTTGTACTGAAGTAACTACAAAAAGTAACACTGCATAGAATATGCCTCGCCATTCCGGTTCCGGTTCTGAACTTGTGTTTTCAACATAGCTAATAATCAATTTGAGTACTTGCGGGGACACAAATGTCAGAATGTCTTGAAGAAGCTTAAGGAATGATCCAAAGAGGAAGACCCCACCGAATGATTTAATTATTGGTGGCATAATTGATGTTTTTTTTCGATTTTCATTTGGTTTTTGGTTGGAGAAATTAACGCTAGCTGCATTTTTTGAGAATTCAGCTTTAGGATGTTCTATTTGTGGTTGCTGAGTCTGTGATAACTTTTGTACTGAACGTTCCCAATGTTTAGCGAAAATCGGCATGACTTCCTTGGATGAGTCTTCAGGTTTTAAATCCCAAAGATCTTCGACAACAAGAGGGTTTCGAAAACCTTTCCATGCTAATATGTCGAACCACTGATATGTGATTTTGGACAAGAAACTTGCACTCAATTCTGGGCATTCTTTCTCTGTCGTCTCATATTTCATCCTTCGAGGCTTCTTGTCCCCGAAGCAATTTAATATTACTAGGGCACAACAAGCAGCAAATGATACCATAAAGCTGATGTATTTGTATTCGGCCCATGAGTCCTCGATTCCGTTATCAACACGCATATTCTTCAGTCGAACTTCGGTTCTACATCTTGGTATACTCAGTATGGTAAACAAGACCCAAAACAAAAATATCAGTCCAGATGTTCGAACTCCATTTCTCACATTAAAGAATGTGAGAATAGCCACAAGTGTAAAGCTTGCGTTAGATGCGTTGCCATAGGTTATCCTTGTTGGGAAAAGTGATGGTCGACCGGCCCCCTTCTGATGTCGTTCGTCGTCCGTTGCTGCCGTTTGCTCCCTACCTAAATTTAACGCCCTATTCTAGCTCGACGAATAAATAATATTGTTTATACAAAAATAACATTTCTTCTTCAATTATATAACAATTTGACTTATATAACAATAACATTTCCATCTTTTGCATGAGAGTAGTATTAGTGTCGAAAGAAAAATACAATGAGTCAACTGCTACCTCGATGCTCAAGCGGGTTTGGGGTGTGTAAATGACATGCATCCCGATCTCCTTAGTGGTCGTGGTGTGGTCCCCGGATAAAAGCTAGTCACCCGTAACATTCCCCCCCTACTTCAAGTGAATTTCCCTGGAAATTCACTCCTACACGCTTCCCCCATGCGTTTACTAAGGAACCCGACAAAATTCTTCTTTTTTTTTTTATCTATTTCTTTCTTTTTTTTTTTTGTTTCTATTTTTCTTTTTTAGCTTCCCATACTCGGTTTTATGCTAGGGAATGGGGAAGGATGGAATAAACCACATGTGTGGCTTGGAGGACGGAACCATGGGACGAACAACTACCCTGCTCTACTATCGTTAATGGAATCCGGTAATATTTTCAATTCCCTATATTTATCTGTGTGTTGTGCTGTACATTAAATTATATTCTTCCCGCCTTTAATTGTCGTTTATATGTATGTTTCTACCTTTAACGGCGACCGCGGCCCATCACCGCGTGTTCTTATTTTCTTTTGTTACAAAAGAACCACCCTACTTTCTTGAGCGCGTCTTCCCGACCTTACATACGAATCGAAATCCCGGCGACATTCACGTGACTTATTACTTCCGGAAACTTACAAGTTAAACTTACAAGCTATCACCCTCCACCTTAATTATTAGCCAGGCTTATAGTCTATAACCCAACACCACTTAAGTAAAAGCTTATCCTATACGGCCCTCCACCAGCTTTAAAAAAAATTAACCTTAATAGTTAGCCTATGACAATCTTATTAAGTACTTATTCTCTAAATTAATTATCCAGCTTTCCTAGCACACTCCACACGACTTGAGGTATCAGGACAGGTATGGCTTGAGATCTTTCGCGTGCCACACCCCCGCGTTCTTCCCATCCATATCCTTAAGTTTATATGCCGCCCCTGAGTCGTATGCTTCTATCGTAAAAGGGCCCACGTACTCTGGGGCCAGCTTGGCCGAAAAATGTTTTGCCGCGTCGGACAGTACGAAATTCCGTCGCCACACCTTATCTCCTGCCTGAAACTTCTCGTGCCGTTTACGCAAGTTGTAGCGAGCGTTCACTCCTCTTGCCGCTGCGCGCAATCGTTCGGCCACTTCTCTTCTGAGCTTCTCCAATCCCGCCGCTCTACTTTGCGGATCCAACTTCCTGCCGCCATCCTCTGGAGGTTCTATTTCGTTGCGATCAGTCACCATCTCCCGGCCAAAATTCAAAAAATAAGGAGTGACCCCCATGGCTTCATGCGTGTAAGTACGCAGGGCACACCCCATTTTACCCAGATTCACGTCCCAGCAACGATGATCCTCGTTGACATAGGAGCGAAGCATTCTTTTAATGTTCTGGTTGATGCGTTCGGCGGGGTTTGCTTGTGGGTGATAGAAAGGGGTAAACTCCGCCTTCGATCCATATTCTCTTAGCAATCGCTCAACCTCCTTTGATCGGAATTGGACCCCGTTATCACAAACCACCTCCGCCGGAACGCCGAACATCAAAAATACCCGCTCCTCCAACACGTTGGCTACTTCCTTAGCCTTCGCTTGTCGCAGGGGAAAGACCAATGCGAATTTGGTGGCATAATCCACTACGCTTAAAATATGCGTATGGCCCTTGGTGGATCTGGGAAGGGGTCCCACCAAATCGACACATATGGTCTCCCATGGTGTACGTGTCTTTCCCGCTCGAGATACCATTGCTCCCCTAGGTGCCCTACGCTCCACTTTGACCGACTGGCAAACTTTACAACGGCTGACGTACCTTTTTACATCTGCCCGCATTTTAGGCCAATAGTATCGTTGAGCCAGTCGATCATAGGTCCGTTGCGCCCCCATATGACCTGCGCGGGGGTCGTCATGGCACCGGAACAGCAATTGATCTCTTTCCGACCGGGGAATTACACGTCGCCATGCTCGATCTTCGAGCTCCGGGTAACGACTTGGAAGGTGTTTCCACAAGACCCCTTCCGACACCCTCCAGTCAGCGAATTGATCGGCCTCTGTGGTGACTTTTTCCATCATTCCCTGATACCACTTGTCTACTTGCGGTGGGACCTCAGCACTCTCCACTATGGGAACGGATCGCGACAGTGCATCCGGAACCAAATGCTCCTTCCCTTTCCGGTGCACCACCTCGAAATCATACTGCTGAAGCCTCACCGCCCAACGAGCCAACCTTCCCGTTGGGTCCTTAAGGTTATTCAGCCATACCAGGGAATAATGGTCGGTCACAACCGTGAACTTGGTTCCTTCCACATAGGGACGCAGTTTTTCGATGGCCCAAAGGACCGCCAAACACTCCTTTTCTGTCGTGGAGTACTTTCGCTCTGCCCCATTCAGGGAACGACTCAGGTAGCAGATAACCCTTTCACCCTCTGGGTGCGTCTGCGTTAACACTGCTCCCAACCCGTATCCTGATGCGTCCGTCTGAATGGCAAATGGCAGATCATAATCGGGGCACGTAAGTATTGGCGCAGAAGCGAGGCGCACTTTAGCTGCGTTGAAGGCACCCTCGCATTCCTCCGTCCACACGAACTTCTTGTTCTTCTTGAGAAGTCCCGTCAGTGGCGCCGTTAGAGTGGCAAAATCTGGTATAAAGCGGCGGTACCATGAGATCATCCCGAGAAATTGTCGAATTCCCTTGACGTTGGTTGGACGAGGTATCTTGAGCATTCCTTCAACTTTCTCCGGGTCCACATGGAGACCTACCTCATCCACCACATATCCTAGATACTTAAGTTCAGGTCGACAAAATTCACACTTTTCTCGGGAGACCCGTAGCCCCGCCTCTCGCAGCCGACGGAACACCTCACGAAGAACCTGCAAGTGTTGGTCAAAGTCCGCCGTGACGATTATAACGTCGTCCAAATAAACAAAAACATATGGCTCTAGCTGTGGCCCCAACACCTGATCTATCAGCCTCTGCCACGTTGCCGGAGCGTTCTGCAGCCCGAACGGCATCCTCCTAAAGTGGAACAATCCGCGACCAGGGACTGTAAACGCCGTGTACTTCATCGACTCTGCTGCCATTGGAACCTGCCAATAGGCCGACTTGATATCCATTGTCGATAAGTACCGTGCATTGCGTAACTTGTCCATGGTCGCAGAGACGTATGGGAGGGGGTATGCGTCGCGTTCCGAAACCCGATTCAGTTTCCTGAAATCAACGCAGAAGCGGAACTTCCCATCTTTTTTCCTTATCAGGAGGATAGGTGAGGACCAAGGACTAGAGGAAGGCTCGACTATGCCAGCTGCCAACATCTCTTGTAGTTCTTCATCAATTTGTTTCTGAACTGCCGGCGAGACCGAATAGTATCTTTGTTTAATGGGAGGTGAATCGGTTTTAATCACATGCTCCACCACTGAGGTGCAACCGATTCCCTCTCCCATCAACTCAAACTCCTCCTTCAATATCTCCTCCAACTGCCGCTCTTCTAGTCGAGTCAGTCTAGTCCGTCCTCGCAACGCCTCTACTCCTGCCACTTCTATGCATGGTGAGAAGTCCCACTCTTCCTCCCTTACGTCGATTCGGACTCCAAATGTTCGGAGGAAGTCCACCCCCAGAATCAATTCATGTGGTATCGAGGGAACCACCAACAGTACGCACCATCGAGTCCGTCCTTCCAAGGTCACCGGCGCCAAAACAGACCCAAGGATTGCTGCCCGAGCATGGTTTGCTAATCGGATCGATGGGATACTAGCTTCACGTAGCTCCACACCCTGCGCTCTCAACCGCTTCCACGTGTCCCCCCCGATAATAGAGTCCGTGGCTCCGGAATCGACCAATCCACAATACTTTCCACCGAATACTTCTACCCACAGATGTGGTCGAGAATCCCCGCCTTTCCGTCCCAGCACGTACTCTATCTTCGATGTCGCATCTACTGCTTCGGGCATCCCGACGGAACTCACTATGCCCTCTAATGAGCTCCGCTCCCGTTTCCCGCAGATCTGCGATTATCCGAAACCCCCGGCGCTTGACCACGCCGACCATTAAGGCTCAAATTTGGTGGCCGCCCATTACCCGTACTACCCCGTGCCGGGTTACAATTTGGACATGCCGAACGCACCACACCATTTCGGCCGCATCCAAAACACCTCCTCTGCTCTCTGCACTCCCTAGAAGTATGACCAGGCCCACGGCAATTCCAACACTGCAGCCCTCGAGGAGCTTCCTGCATGGCGGCTACGGCTCCTGCTACTTCCGTAAAAGCCAGATCAGGCTCTAAAAGCTTATGTGTTCTTGGGTCAGGAGGAGGCACAAAAGACTCCACCGCCGTACGCGTTTCTTCCAATTTACGGCCGAATTCGATAAGTTGTGATATCGACTCTACCGTCTTGAGGCTGAGTTTCATTTTGTACAGCGGAGCTACGTTCCTGAGGATTACCCTCAATTTTTCCTCCTCTGAGCATGGAATAGACAGCCGCCGAAATAGTCCTTCCATGGACGACACAAACATCCCCATAGATTCATCCCTTCCCTGCGTCCTGAGCCGTATCTCCTCCAAAAGACGGTGGTCGTAATCTGCTGGCAGAAATTCCGCACGCAACTCTCGTCGCAAGTCTTCCCAGCTTTGGCAGCGGTCCCTGTTGGCTCTATACCATATTAGAGCCTTACCCTCAAAGAGCTCTACCGCTGCATTATAAAGCTGTGATGAGGCGAGTCCCCTGGCGATTCGAAGCTCTTCTACCCGCTCTAGAAAAGCACTAACAGAACTCGATGCCTCCCCAGTAAATTTTACTCCCCATTTCGCCACATTCTCATGTTTGCCTCCTGTGGTGACCAGCTGGGCCGATGATACAATCGATGGTATTACAGACGCATCTCCCCTCCTTTGCGAACTTCCCGCGAGAGATGGTTGCTTTTCCTCCTCGATCGCAGGTCGGGGCGTCGAACAAGAACTCGGTTCATCTGATTCCACTATTGCCTTCCCTTCCGATTCTCGAGTCCGGGGTTCTGCATCCTCTTCCACTTCTGGTGCCGATGGTGAACCACTGATGACTGCCCCTAGGGCCATCATCAGCCGCTGTCGCATTTTGTCCAGTACGGGAAGTGAAGCTTCGGGTGAATTTGCCATGTAACGCAGCCTCCTCATTCCAAATGCTACCTTTGCCCGAATCTTTTGCACATCCCTGGTCTTCTTGTCTACCGTAGCCAGGCTCTCAACCTCCGCCACCTTCTCCTTCATGGCCTCCAGGTCCTCGTTGTATGGAATTGGATACTCCCTCGCCAGCAACGATTCATTCGCATCGTCCTCTGCTCGTAGCGCATCCCGTAGTGTCGTCCGCATAACATCGACCGTGGCAGTCGGCAACTCGCGTATCACCAGCTCATAGATCAGCTCATCCTTTGCGAGACGGTCGACCAGATAGCTCCCCGCTTTAGACATTTTTCCCTTTCTTTTCTATCTTCTTCACTAAATATATTATGTTTTACTTATATCCTAAATAAAACACCCCGCAAATATTTTTATTATAAAATTCTAATAATATCATACATAAAATTCAATCCAAAAACACTCACACTTCACTACTCACTCCCGCAAATTCGCACTTCACCCCTCAATCTCACACTCCTGTAAATTCACACTTTGCACTTCAAATTCACACTTTGCACTTCAAATTCACACTTTGCACTTCAAATTCACACTCCCGCAAATTCACACGTTAAACTTTAATATTACACTCCTTCAAATTCACACTTCAATTAATCACACTTTGCACTTCAAATTCACACTCCCGCAAATTCACACGTTAAACTTTAACCTTACACTCCTTCAAATTCACACTTCAATTAATCACTCCCGCAAATTCACACTTCACTTTTCACTAGCTCTCGACGCGTTTCACTTATGTCTCACTGCACACTTTTCGACTTAACTCAGAACCACAATCACGTTGGGCGCCAATTATTACACCCTTACGCCTCAAGGGTAGACGCGCGGTCCAGCCTTGCGGGCCCGGTTCGCTCCGTCGGAGACGGCGCAGGCGCCAACTCGCTATCCCTAGGCTGGATGGTTTGACCAATAGGATCGTCAGCGAGTAGACGATCCGTCCGCGCACGCACGAGGGTTAACCCCTAACATCTAAAGGGAGGGGAAAAAAAAAGAAGTGTAATCGCTACCCTTACTCACGTCCCTAACCTGTACCCACTACTCCGTGTAACCACACCACGACCTCCTGAAAGAAAAGGAATCTGTTGGACCGAAACGCGGAAAAGAAAAACTCCCCGCTTGAGCGCCGCGCACAATCCACAAAGAAAATATCACTTTTCAATAACAATCACACTTTTCGATTATAATTCGTTATATTCACTTGTTATATTCAAGAAATTTCTATAAAATCTGATGTAATTTAGAAGGACAATAAAACTAAAGAAATAGGTACCTTTTCCTAAATTCCCTAATCTGTCGTTTCTTGGGGCCCCAGCAAACGGTCGCCTGATTATTCTCGCTTATCCTGGGAACCGGATTATCGTCTTGTTACGCTCCTCGCCGAATCAAAAGGTTCTTCTCTTGTTCCGCTGTCTGCCGTGGTGACGAAGACGAAAAGTTCCACGTTTTAAACACCTTATCTTTGCTGCCAATATAAAATCCTCCGACTTTCCGCCTTGAGTCCCAATTGAATCCAGAGGGCTTCCGTTAGTCCTCAGCCCTTTAAATTTGCTCGCCTTAACGGGCGTCCGCTACATTGGAGGTGGTTGGCCTCCCATTCATACGACGAACTCTTTCTTTCGTTTTGGCGCGGTTCGTAGCGCGGCCACCAACCATCTTCGACACCTGGGCTCCGCACCCATGCAACCAATGGTTGCTGCACGCGAGTTGGACTGTATTACCCATTATTTTGGGAACAGCTGATCAGTCCCAATATGTGGGTCACTGGGTCATCCTACAATGTCATCGCCGAATGACATTTTGTAGTTGTCAGTCTAAAATGTACATGCTTCAATCACTCGATCATAACGTTTTTTTATCATATGGCTTGCCGAAAAGAATGTTATCTCGTAATGTAGCGTTTTGAATCCACGCTTGTTGAGGAACATAAGCAATTTTCCCATAAGTATTTACGCGACCAGTTATCTTTTCCATTTCACCAAGGAAAGCAGATACGACAGAACTTTTTCCTGAACCCACAGTTCCGACCAGTGCAATCAGTTGATTTTTCGCAATTTTCATGTTGATGTTTCGTAAGCAGATTTCTTCGTCGCCCCATGAAAAACTTCCATTTTCGATTTCCATAGGATAAGCTTCGTTTGGTTCGTGGTACACGTTATTTGGATCCAATTCTTCGCTATTCATAAATTTGTTGATACGTTTGACCGAAACTTGTGTTTGAACTATACCAGAGATGAGCATTGGTAACATAGCAAGAGGAAAACGTAAGATATTGAATAAAGATAGAGAAACGAAAGCAGTTGTTGCGTCAAGTACGTTGTTTTCCTCTACTAGTACGTAAGTACCGAAAGTAACCAATGGCACCAAAAACGGTGCACAAGACCATAGGAATGATGTTCCAGCGTTTAAGTAAGCAGTCTTTTTAAGTATATCAATCTCTTTATCACGAATATTCAAGACAAGCTGTTCAAAACTAGGCTCCCAGGCGTATAATTTCAAAACCTTCATACCACTCAATACTTCGTTCATTAATTCCACTCGCTCGTCTTTGTTTTTCATTTGTTTAACTTGATATCCTTTGGTTTTATTTGCGATGAAGCCATTGACAGGAATCAAAATTATCATAACAGCCAAACCGGCAAACACAGATGGTTCTAAGATTTCCCATAAAAAGTACAAAGCAAATCCTGTTTGTAAAGGAGCAGACCAAATCACGTTCAAGTATGTTGTTAAATCCATGAATCGTTGAGCATCTACAGCCATTAAGTTAACAATTTCACCGACAGTTGATTCTTTTCTTGCATTATTCGATATTATTAATGCCTTTCGATAAATCGCATTTATCAATGCAGTACGAATTCGAAGGCCAACAATGAACATGCGATGAAAGTATTGACCTAATACTAATGTTTGTACTGAAGTAACTACAAAAAGTAACACTGCATAGAATATGCCTCGCCATTCCGGTTCCGGTTCTGAACTTGTGTTTTCAACATAGCTAATAATCAATTTGAGTACTTGCAGGGACACAAATGTCAGAATGTCTTGAAGAAGCTTAAGGAATGATCCAAAGAGGAAGACCCCACCGAATGATTTAATTATTGGTGGCATAATTGATGTTTTTTTTCGATTTTCATTTGGTTTTTGGTTGGAGAAATTAACGCTAGCTGCATTTTTTGAGAATTCAGCTTTAGGCTGTTCTATTTGTGGTTGCTGAGTCTGTGATAACTTTTGTACTGAACGTTCCCAATGTTTAGCGAAAATCGGCATGACTTCCTTGGATGAGTCTTCAGGTTTTAAATCCCAAAGATCTTCGACAACAAGAGGGTTTCGAAAACCTTTCCATGCTAATATGTCGAACCACTGATATGTGATTTTGGACAAGAAACTTGCACTCAATTCTGGGCATTCTTTCTCTGTCGTCTCATATTTCATCCTTCGAGGCTTCTTGTCCCCGAAGCAATTTAATATTACTAGGGCACAACAAGCAGCAAATGATACCATAAAGCTGATGTATTTGTATTCGGCCCATGAGTCCTCGATTCCGTTATCAACACGCATATTCTTCAGTCGAACTTCGGTTCTACATCTTGGTATACTCAGTATGGTAAACAAGACCCAAAACAAAAATATCAGTCCAGATGTTCGAACTCCATTTCTCACATTAAAGAATGTGAGAATAGCCACAAGTGTAAAGCTTGCGTTAGATGCGTTGCCATAGGTTATCCTTGTTGGGAAAAGTGATGGTCGACCGGCCCCCTTCTGATGTCGTTCGTCGTCCGTTGCTGCCGTTTGCTCCCTACCTAAATTTAACGCCCTATTCTAGCTCGACGAATAAATAATATTGTTTATACAAAAATAACATTTCTTCTTCAATTATATAACAATTTGACTTATATAACAATAACATTTCCATCTTTTGCATGAGAGTAGTATTAGTGTCGAAAGAAAAATACAATGAGTCAACTGCTACCTCGATGCTCAAGCGGGTTTGGGGTGTGTAAATGACATGCATCCCGATCTCCTTAGTGGTCGTGGTGTGGTCCCCGGATAAAAGCTAGTCACCCGTAACAACAACTAAGTCTTTTCTTGGAAGTAGTGTAACACTGCTTTTCAAGTATTGAACTTAGACATTTTCTTTTCAGGTATTCATAAAGATCTACTTGGAAGTAGAGTAACCTACTCTCCATTTAAATCTTTATTTTTCTGTTCATTGTTGAGTGATCAAACTATTTCATAATTATAGATTGAGCACAAGCGTGAACATTTCCAATTACCGCTCGCAAGTTTCAATAGTAAACAAACATGTTCCAACGTTATGGAAACATCAAATTCGAGGGGGGATACTTCAGCGCAGAAAAACGCTGCCAGAGAAGTAAAGAACAAAACTTTCTTCTTCTTCTTAGCACTACACGAAAGGGGCCTTCGCTCCTGCAAATAGCGCCTCCAACTGTCTGGGTCCATTGACCGCGTCCTCCAATTTCGAAATCCGAACAGCGATGAACTGTCTTCGTCGACCGAATCCCATAGTCACAATAAAGGCTACTCCGGATTCTCGCTTTAAAGCAGGCTTCTCACTTTTGAATATTGTGTGCGATCTTATGTCTTGAATGTCACTTCCAGTTGAATTCATTTCTAGGATTGCCAGTATATTTATTTTACATTGATCTGCTTATTATAAACGGTCCTTAGCAGCAACAGGTTTGTTCAGTGATCTGACATTCCAAGATCCAGTGTCATAATATTTTTTAATTTGCGAGGCCATTGCCGTAGGTCCAATTCATTCCAAGGCTTTTTTGCCGGTTTCAGAACAATGTAGAGGTTTCCAGGGATAGGGAGACTAACTCGCCAAACCTCCATTCTGGCGCCAGCTTCAGTATACGAGTACTTTGTTTACATTTTTGTGGACACTACAGTGATATACTCGTATGTGCTGATTTCCGCCAGAGGAAATCCTGCTCATGTTTGTTTTCCTTACAATCCTTACTTGTTTGCTAAGCCCATATCCAATGCAATAATGCAAACATGAATATAATACATTAGGAACAATCAACCTATTGGCTGGTTTATAGAGATTTTAATTTAACTTCTACCGAAACCAGTGAGAGATTTTGATCGCCCCCCTTAATCGACTGGCGTAATTTCTGGGTACGCATTAGAAATGAAACCATCTGCCTCAGCTACTTCAAATCAAAATTCGACAAACATCTTCTCCCTGGAAAGCGCTGCCTCTCCTCTCCTATAAATGACCAAACTTGATGAGTTTTTTTTATGATCTCTGGATTGCTTTGCACTTCAACACAATGAAAGATACAATTTCAAGCTTTTCGCCATACTACCCTATTATTGCCAATTTTATTGAGCAGATAACTTATAATGCTTCATAGCAACTCTTAATTTCTTAAATATGTACTAGAAAAAAAAATTAAATATTATACTCCTGATGACCTCAACACGTTTCTACACTATGTGTCCATAAATTTGAATAGGCAAACACACGCTACTTAAACCTGAAATTAATCATTTCATTATTAAAGCAATGTATTCGCACGTTCATAGAATGATGTTGCACCTTTATTACCATAATTTACCTATTCGTAACTGTTGACTTATGGTTGCATTTGCTGCGAATACCACTGCTCGTAATTCAACGTTATTTAAAAATTTCACGCAACGAGATTTATTCGTATCTTCATTTTATGATAATATCAGCGTCTAGAAAATTCTCTCAACCTGGCCACGTTGATAGTTGACTTTATTTGCATTTATAATTTAAGTATAATGTTATTTATTTTGTCATTAATAATCCCAAATGAAATGTTGACTTTGCACTTCTTTGTTATTCATCTGTTATTTTTAGTCATAGATTCTATGAATACTTTCCAAACTTGTTTAGGATTAATTTAAAATCATGAAACGTTGAACAATAGATTTCAGGTTTCTAGGTAATGATTTATTTTTCAACTTTGATTACAAGTAAGTACCGCATATGGGGATGAAGTTTAATTACTATATTTTTGAGAGAACATGATTCGTATTTTTTCCGTTCGTACTAGACTATTAAATAAAATAATGGGTTTGTCAACTTTCAAACATATTATTAGCGATCTCAGATTTATGATGTGGTTACCTGTTCAGTAACTCTAAATAACAATTTTCTTCGTCAGCTTAAAATAAGATTATTAATGAATAAAATGCATTTGCTTTATTTCAGAGGTTCCCACTATGTTGTCCGAATTAGAAAGGCTCCCTTCTATTCAGTTGGGAGATTCTACATTAGAATTTGAACTCGATGGCTTGACACCATTCGGAAAAGAAGTTGCGGAAAGAGAATTGCGTGAAACACCAGAAGTTAAAAAGCAAGCGGTAGCTGATCTTAAACGATTGTTGGAAGGTAAGTGTTTAGACTATGTTTATAATTCCCGGCATGAGAAATGGAAGGGTAGGGTTTAAATCTAGTTTACCAAATGGTTTTTGAAACTAAGAAATATTCTTTACTTCCATAGATGACATATTTCGTCAACTTTCTATTTCCAAAACACTAGATTTTTAAAAAAACACTATATTTATAGTACAGATATTCTCACATCAATCCAAATTATCCTTTTTGTGAAGATAAGTTGTTGTGTTTCTTTTGTGAACCCATCGGTAACCTTGAAGCTGAATTAATGAGTAGTACCGTAAGATACGGTCACTAGTATCATATGGTCAGTAATACCATATCACCTTCATCGCGCAATGATTACTCGATTATTGCGATTAGTGAACCAGTACTCATCACAGCTTAGTGAGCTTAAGCCGTCAAAAGAATCATTCAAATAAAATTTGTTGACACGGATAGGATTTGAACCAGTGAACCTAAGTATAAGCAGGAAGGACTCTAACCACTACGCCTCTTGTACGACTGCTACAAAAAATAGCCGGTTCATATAGATTTGTAAAAAAGGCAACATGGCCACATCATACAATTGTGACCGATCTGCTCATTTTTCTGGGAGTCATGCATTGTTTGCTAAGAAAGTATGGAAACATCAATCAACAAATTTTTGGAGAAGTCAGGGTATGTCATTGAGAAGCGTTTAGCCTTGTAAAGAGTTTTGGTTTTTGCATATCGGTTTAGCTTCAGATTCCGCAAATACGCTCCGATGAATAGTTACGTAGGAACCCATGGGCCTATTGTGATATTGTAAATATTATATAGACACGAGCTTTATATTATGGAAGCTACCCTTACCTTTTAAAAACTGAGTGATACTCCTTGAATCCACCGAAATACTTGGGCTAGGCCGTTGAAGAAGTGGGAGCCAAGAGACTGCACAATTTCCCTTGCAAGAGCTGCCATTTGCATTAAAGCTTTAGTACTGTTTGTTTGGCATTAGTTGTTGTAAGGGATAACTATCGACATTGTATGCCTTTCAAATAGACAATGTTAGGTTGACAGACACCGTTGTGCAAAAGGATTCCCTATGAAGTTTGAATAGCTCTTTGGTGCCATCAATGTTAAAAGTTGTGTGGTAACATCGCTCTTGGCGCCCTACACCACTGACGCGACCGGCAGATCCCCACACCCTACGCGGCGGGTTGGCCATTGTCGCAACTAAACCCTGTGGGAAAAGGCTTGATATCATCGCCGTCGGTGGAGTACGAGCGAATCTAGTTTGTTCGGTGTTGGTTTAAAGAGCTCCGCTAGTCACGGTGCAAACTTGTGCAGACAACAAATCTGTAGCAGCAATTCAACGTTGTGTGTTGTTCAATAATGACCAAGCGCCTCGCAGTAGAATAGTCGCGGTGTCGCTCCACCGATTGTAGTGAGTACCGTTTCAAGCGGGTTTAGAATACTTAGCATTGCCACGTTGTTGCAGAATACCAGCAACAGCACATATCGACCCACGTTCAATAAATAATTTATTGAGATCATAAGCCGAAAGCAGTAGTTGATGATTTGGCGTGTTGAATAAATCATGTCCTGCTTGGAGATGAGCCGACAATTGAAGACTTTATTCTACTAGTAGGAACATTAGTAGCTTTTGTGACATTCATTCTATAGTGCTGCTTTCCCATTCATTGATTCATTCTATAGTGCTGCTTTCCCATTCAACCATGGGATGTACTCTTATCGTGTTCGTGCGATCACGAACACGATGAGTACGAGCAAATTGCCATCAAATTAGGCACTAATCGTAAATATCTGAAAACAATGCATGCTAAAGTTTGGGAAGCACTCGTGAAAAGTCCTCTCTTCGATTGCTAACAATATGCCCAAGGACTAGAAAAGTTATTCCACAAAATGTGGGAACGATTTTAGCGATGCGATCAACCAGATCAGGTATCTGCGAATGACAAATAATTCATTTGTTTAATTCCAGTTGTTATTTTAAATTATTATTTTGACCTAGATGCAAGTGTCACACCTTGTATGTGTATTTATTGTAGCGGGGATAATTGTTTGGCAAATTGATTTTTATAGCAGCGAATTGATTCTTTTTTTTTAAGATTGAAGAATAAATTAAATTGGCCTAGATAGACGTAAATGGAACATTTTTCATTTCTTTGATGCTTTATATTATAATTTCGAAACAATCATATTATAATTGGGTACTATACGCGAAAACGGACAAACCGGTTGAAATACTAACGAGAAGTACTTTGGTTTAGGGAATTTACGCGTCCTGATGAATTTTCTCAATATTTAAATCGCGTTGTTTAATCGAGAACGAAGCGCATGATCGATTTCACATGATTGTGCGTATTGAATTGATATCTGAGTTAAGACCTAAATTTGTTATTAATAGGCTTAGCTTTGAATATATAGAATTGCAAAAGGTTATCAGCAACATCCAAGAAATTCTTTTAAAAGTATAAAACTAAGTGGTTAAAGAAATGAATTTCTTTTGGAATTCATCTAATCAAATAAATCTCTTCAACAATTTCTCACGATAGATGTTGGCCTGTTCCCTATGTTCATCCCTTGAGAACATCTTCAAACAGTCAACATGATTGAACTCTGACCAAGTTTAAGTATCCTCTTTTCTTCTGATTCCAAATGAGTTAAAAAATAGTTTATTCTCTTGAATGATATCAACATTCTTATTCGAGAGGCCTTACTCTTTTTGTAAATAGTTCAGAAGCCAATTACTTGTTCTGAAATAGAAACCAGATGATTTTGCACGATAGAGATTACCAACCTTAAGTAATTAAATCGTTTTATTTTATGTGGCGGTTCATATTAGAACCCTTGCTTAGTGATAATGTAAATAGAATTATCAGCTGTAATTATTCGTATATTTAAATAAGTAAAAAACATATTCGAGTAAATAATAAACATAAAATGAATTGTTAGGCTAACCCAGTCTTTACTATCCAGCGAAACCGTTCTTTTCCAGCAGGATAATTTTGGCGAACGGTGAGTATGCCGCCGAGAAGGTAGGGTTCCAGTAATCCACGAATGGTCGGTTTCGCGTTGCGGTCGGTACGCGGTGCCTTAGCTTGTGTTGCGTGTTTTTATTAGAGTAGATTTTTTCGGTTTTGCGCTTATGTGGCGTATTTCGGTCACCACGCTGGTAATATTCGGAAGCGCGTATTCTTTTTAGCGCTTGTTTTTGTTCCTTTCTCCGGGATGAAGAAATGTAATTTAGAGTAGATTCGATGGAAGTTGTACGACGCGTTTTAAATCGGGCATGTGAACCGGTGGCTGAGTTTTTATACTTCGGACTTAGTCTGCTCGCGTAAGATCCGCGACTGAAACTCCTTTCCAAGCTAGCTAGCTAGCCAGCAGCCACCTCGTAGTACACTAAGAGTGTCGGGACTTGTCGACCTGATGGGTACAGTCCAATGAAAGGACGGTTGTGACAGTTGTCTCATATAAAGGCCCACCCACCCAGGGCCTTATCGCATCTTTTAAGTGTTTTCTTTATAGCCAGAATAACTGAGCTATCGGAATACTAATTGAAAACTTACAAGACATCTCCGGCAAAAACTTACCTACTTTTATTAGTTCGTCTGCTTTGCAGTTTCTCTTAATGTCCCTATAATCTGAGAAACAAATGAGCTGGACCTTTTAATGTTTCGATATCTAACTAAAAGATATGCGGCATCATATACCGAGCTTTGAAATAGTCTAGATTACCCACTTGGCTGTCAGTGAAAGTACAAATAATCACTTCAAATATCTAAATATACCATGCCCTTCACTATTGTCTAGTCTGGAGTCATCGATGTATAACCCTACTGCTGTTTCTTTGTAATGGCCCAGGTGTATCCTTTTCCATGAATCACCATGAAGTAGTTTTACTGTTGCAGACTTTGAATTTGGCTGTATTGGTTAGAAGCAAATGGAGCAGCACTAGGATTGCTTTTCAGGGGTAGTACGGAGCGCCTTTGTAATTTATAAGGCTGCTAATTTACGCACTTTTTCCATCACCTTCTGCTTTATTGCTTTAATCACAGCAGGCCACCAAAATACTGTTTCGTTTAGTGAATTTGGGTCTACTACAGCAGTTTAAGTACAGGCATCGATATGATTATCTATAGTGATTTTGCTGCTAACCGTGCACACAATGTTGTGCAAGCCCTTTCTGCAATTTACCATTTCATAGGAACTTGGAGTCTAAGATAAGTCCCATATATTATGTTCTTGAGGCTTACAGGAGTTCTATTTAATGTTGGTAATTCAAATCGTGAAAATTTTTATTTTCTCATAAGGAATGATACTTCAGTATTTTTAGACCATCCGCGCCCATAGTCCACATGGTGCAGTGATTAGAACACTCGTCTCGTAAGCCGAACGTCCCTGGTTCGCCTCTGTTGAAGGCAACGAGATTTAGGTCAAGTGATTCTTCGGATGGACTAGAAGCCCGTTCAGTTATTATACGTGTTAGTTTGAAATCAGAGCGTATCGCAGCTGGATGGACAGGCATATGACCACAGCGTGATACTGACCATATCACCTTGTGGAGTGCCAATATATTCGATCATAATAATCACATACTCGAATTATCTCTAAACAAAGGCCCGAAAGGGGCTGTACTGCTACAAAAAAAAAAACAGATTTTTTTAGACAACACTTCGGCCGCGCTCTCGACACAATTCGTAAAGAATGTATGGGGAATAATTAAATCTCTCCGATAAAGTGAAGATTCATGCAGATAACATTGCTATCACCATATAAGATAACAATATTATCTGCATACGCTATATTACATTCAGTTTGATCTAGCTTCCTTTGAAACACATTCAAAGTTAAATTCCAAAACAAATCTTATTCACAGTTAGATTCCAAAACAAAAAACATTAGCTACCCGCTTGATATTTAAAATACCCAAATACGAGTATAGTACTTGTAATTTATTTCGACATAAATACCCCAAAACTTTCCCCCATCCATGCCCACTCAAGAGCTAGTTTAGGGAGAAATCAGTCTCACCGTGCACTCCATTAAGCCACGACCTCAGGCTAGGGATCAGCCGAGCAGTCCATCTTCCCCTGATTCGCTCTCCCAGGACTGTTGCCAATCACTGAGACAGCGCTGTCTCTCCTCCCTAGCAACCGCTTTTCTGTCGCCCTCACTTCTACGCAGATATACGGTTCTGCCCTCCCTAAAAAGGAGCAAAATAGGCATCACACTTGCAATCACCAATACCACTGACCTGGAGCGTAGCGTTCCTTGTCTCTGCACATGGACCAAACGCTTTTGGTGCAACTAATTGTTCACGCATCGCTCTATAGTTCTGATCTGGAGAATATGACAGATTGTACAGTGCTCATTACTATTCGTCTTCTTGATGAAACAGGACCTCCTATGTTGACCATTAGTCGAGTAAGTGTCGCTACACGTGCTGTCACCTTTTTGGCTGTTTCTCTGATTCTTGCGGAGAAACTCATCTTTGAGCCTATCAGTAGTTTAGGTATTTCACTGCTGGTTGCGACTCGATCGTTGTTTTCGCAATACAGATAGTCCTTACTCTGGGGATTCTTTCCCTAGCTAGAATGACTACTTTGGTTTTCTACAATGCTACACTGAAGCCCAGTGCTGTCACTTATCCCTGATCGCCGCATCAGCGTACCTAATCTGAATTGCGCGTGTTAAACAAGGCGTCCCGCGACTAACACCACTATGTAGCCAACCAAGTGTGAGTTGTCGGGCATCTCAAGTTTCAGTAGCGCGTCATACGAGATGTTCCACAAATCAGGACCAAGGATGGATCCCTGAGCGACATCCAATGTAATAGCCATTCTGCATCTCCCTTTCTTGTGGCGTAGAGCAGGCTGCGGTTCCTGTAGTCTCTCAAGATTTGCATAAGGTATTGTGGCACTTGGAAACGACTTTTCAGTGAGTCCACGATATCCACCTATCTGGCGCAGTTGAAAGCATTTCTGACATCAAAGGTAACTAGCAGGATGACCCTTTGAGCAGATGTGCTATGCGTTTCGGCGCGCTCGACCACGCTTATGACTTCTACGATTACGTTACTAGTAGAGCGACCTGCTTTAAAGCCATACAACGTTGAATATAGATCCCCAGCGACACAGATCGCGTCAACGAGTCTTCCCTTGATAAGTGTTTCGAGTGCTTTCCCGGTTGTTTCTAGCATACTTAGTGGTCGATGTGCAGAAGCTGATTCCCCTTACCCTTACTGATCAGCACCAGCCTAGCCCCACCTTCCAGCATTCTAGGAATATCCCTCTACGCTAGAAAGCATTGAACATACAGAACAGCGAGCCAGGACAAAATTAATAAACCATCTGCAGGACCTCAGTTGGATTCCGTTTGCTTTTGGAGCCTTTCTTTTTTTCAAAGACAACACTGATTCTTCCAGCTCCGTCTTTGTGAAAAGTGGGCACTTCATTGGTGTTTCATCGTGGACATCCTTAATATAGAATGGATGAATAGGGAAGAGAGCCCGCACAATCTCGTCTATCTTTTCCGCACTGCATGAGTAGGGTAGTCTTTGCGCATCGATCATAGCCTAAGCCCTACAGCTCCTGGTTCACGTCGTATACTAGTTGTTGCCAGCGATTGGCCTTACTGCATGCGAACCTTAGGCAGTGATAGCGAATTGCCAAAAGCCAGGGTATTGTGACATACAATGTCTGCTGAATGTCAGCCAAGATGAAAATGTCTATAAAGTTCTCTATGCCATTAGAACGGCATTTTTCAATAGCCTTAGCTTAGCTTTATATCAATCATTGGCCCGTTTAGCCGGGTTAAACACATTTCTGCATCCACATTGAAGAACCACCATGTCATTATAACACTATCGCAGACTGCATAAGATGTAGCATTTGTCGCTTTTTTGTACTTCTGAAAATTTTATTTTTTTGTTAGTTATAATATGTTTAAATGATTGAAAAAGTGCTATCTGCGGTCTCTTTGAAAATTCTTTCTTAATTCATCCAATTTAAACATACTAATACGGTTTTACTGACGAAAATATTAAATTTACAAATCCTACTCCAAGTATTATCTGCAAAGTTGCACGAATTGCAACCTTTAAGTTATTTTTTATTGGATCTACCTCCATGATTTTTTCACCTATTATTTTTAGTTGCTCATCTCCAGCTATTCATTAATAAATTTAATCAAATGTTAATAGCATGAACCTTAAATGTTGAACTTCGGGAAGAGGTACACAATTTTATGCAATATTCTCATTTAAAGCGGCTGCTATTTTGTTTTACGATTACGGATTTCACCCGTTGAAAAAATCCTCAAAGATATTCATTATGAATATCACTCCTGAAACTTTCATGCAAATCCTAGCAAGCCCGTATTGTCTGAATAGATTGGAAGTGTATATTATCTCATAGACATGTATACTCATATTGCTGTTGTATTACAGGAAAATTTGTTATGTTATGTTAAATACTGTTCGATCGTTCTGAAATTTTCAGTAATGATTAAGCTTATAAATTGATATTTGCATATTGAAGTTCACTGAATTTTAGATTCTTCTTCTCCTCCTTCGTAGCACTACAGCCCCTGTCGTGCCTTCGCTTCCTGCAAATTGCGCCTCCAACTGTCTCGGTCCATTGACCGCGTCCTCCAATTTCGAAATCCGAGCAGCGATGAACTGGCTTCGACGACTGAGTCAGACCAGCATTCCCTTGGCTTCCCCACTGGTCTCCGGCCTTCAATTCTCCCAAAGAATACCTTTTTGGTACCCGTTGCTCGTCCATACGATTCATGTTTCCAGCTCATTGCAGCTTCCGCAGTTTGAGAATCGTTGAGACCTCAGGCTCGACAAGAACTACATATAACTCATGGTTGTATCCAATTCGCCATTGGTCCACGTCTAGCTTTGATCCGATTATTCGCCTCAGGATCGGTCACTCAAAGGCGTTCAATATATTTATGGATGCTTGGATTAGGGTCCAGGTTTCACACACATAGCATAACACAGGTCTTATGATAAGACCTGTATACTTTCTATACTTGGAGCTTTGTTTTCCTGTGTCTACAGCTGGTCTTCAAGATAATCAAAACTGAAAAAATATTTTATTTGTGAGCTGTATTCTTCGGCGTATTCCCTCTCTTTCATTACCGGTTTTCGTCATTTTGGCATCTAGATACACAAATCTGCTCACATTTCTAATACTGTACTCGCCAAGTGTGATACTTTGTGTGCTTGAGATCCAGCCCATCCTGTTTTAGTCCGACCCATCTCCCTATTTTAATCCGACATTTGCGTCAAAGGCATTGGTGAGTTGATTATTGATGCGGACTTGGGAGGTCGTCGACGTCATTGTCATTTTGGTAAGACGGACCAATTTGGCTGGGATGCCAAAGCAAAACATTATTTGGTACAGTACGTTAGAACCAATACTGTCATATGCTTGCTTGAAGTCAACGAAAATTTGGTGAACGTCTATGTTGAGCTCGCAGCATTTCTCAAGTACCTGCTTGACTGTGAACAATTGGTCTATCGTCGATCTACCTACTCTAAAACCACCTTGGTACTCCCCAATAATACTGTTGGCATCCGATTTTATTTTCTAAGGTTTTTGGAAATATTTTGTACGCCGTAAAAAGTAGTGATATGCCTCTATAATTTTCGCACTGTAGCTTGTCACCTTTTTTTGTGGATAGGGAGTATAATTGATTGTCTCCACTCTTTCCGCATATGTTTTGTTGCCAAATGTGCTGGATGACTTTGTGAATAGCTTTATGAACATTGCTGCCACCGTCTTTAATGAGCTCCACTGGAATTTCATCGATGCCCGGCGCTTTATTATTCTTTTGGGCGTTGATGATGGAACAAACTTCATCCATAGTTGGTGGGGCCATTGGAAGCTCTCCGCAGACATCTACAGACCCCGATGTTGCGGAGCTGTGCGGGGGATTAAGGATGTTCTTGAAATATGCTGCCCATCTTTCCATAATCTTGGTTTTATCAGCGATGATATTGCCGATGTCATCACGAAAGAACGTGGTTTTGGGTTGATAACTACATTTCAGGCTTTTCACTACTTTGTATGCTTGTCTTGTATTGTTGCTAGCTAAACTTACATCTATACTTCTCAATTGGCCATCATAGTATTTCTGTTCTTAATTCTAATTATCTTATTCGCTACTCTTCTAAGATTTTCATAATGCTCTCTCTTCGTCCTGGTTTTCCTACTTCTGTAGTCTTTGTGTGCTGGATTCTTTTTGGCTAGCGCTTTCTGGCGCTCATCATCGAACCAATCATTTCTCTTACGCCGGGCTTGATATCCGATCGTCTGTTCTGCCATGGTCATAATAGCCGTTTTCACTTCCATTCAGAGCTCATGGCTCGTCTTAATGGATGCATCTAATAAGATGGGAGCCACAGAAACCGTTTGGAGCCTTTCGATGTCAAATTTTTGTAGCGGGCTGGTCTTCGCTGAATATGCCTTTGACATATGACATCGATAGGTTAATTTGACCAAGTAATGATCTGAGTTAAAATTGGCTCCTCGGCCCAACGTTGTTGGGTCAGAACATGGTCGATCTGGTTTTGTGTGTAGCTATCCGGTGATACCCAGATCGTTTTATGAATACGTCGATGTGGGAAGCAAGTCAAACGTATGACTAGATGTCTGGTATATGCAAAGTCAATCAGGCGCTGGCCGTTATAATTTTTTTCATTGTGGCGGCGATATCCTCCAGTCGTTCCCTGATGAGATAGCTCATTGCCAACCTTAGCGTTGAAATCGCCCAGAATTATTTTTGTGTCGTTTGTAGGCAATGAGTCAACTAGTCTTTCCAGGTGATTGTAGAACGGTTCGTTGGTTTCTTCGTCCTTTTCTTCGGTCGGGGCGTGAACATTAATCAGCCAGATTTTGAAGAATTTCGTTTTATACGGATTGCACACAGCCGTTCATTGACTGCCTTTAAATTAATAACGGGCGATTTGAACTCCCTAACTACACTAAAAGCCACTCCGATTTCTGGTTTTCCGTAGGTTTCCCATCTTTGAATATTGTGTGCGATCTCATGTCTTGACTGTCGTTTCCAGTCCAGCTCGTTTCCTGGATTGCCAGTATTATTCATTTATATTGACTGGCCTGTTGTAAAATATCCTTAACAGCGCCAGGGTAATTGAGTGATCTGACATTCTAGGATCCAATGCCATAGTCCTTATTTCGTTTACGAGGTCGTTGCCGTGAGTCCAATCCGTTTCGAGGCCCATCTGCAGGTTTCGAAACATTTTATGGACGGGGAGTTAGCCCGCCATTCCGGCGGCATGGTTATTATGTCGATTCCGTTATCAGGCACGGAAGATTCGCCTTCACCCTCTTATGTCCCCACAAAGGAAGTGTAAGTAGGATTTAGTAGCAGAGCTGTAGATGCATTTACAGTTATTAGAATTTCTCGGCATTTAATGTCCCATTATAGTAAACCCAATATGCGATCCCGAGAGTATTCACTCCCATTTAATTGGGGGGTTTCGGATGAGGAATCATGGAAGCTATGGGTTGGGGAAACAAGGGGTTCCCTCCTTCTTTCTCAATCAGGCTTCAGCGAAGTTGAATTTAAGATTGCCTTTACGAAAGTGTAAAATTCATAAATCATACTAAAGGGTGATTCATAACAAGTGTACACATGTGAATGGGCCTTAACTCTTATTCATCACCAATTTCAGGTCCATATATTGACAGATTATGTAGTTTGGTCTTTTACAATTCTAACCATGGCATCATACACATCAGTTGAATGTTTTATAATTGTTAAAACTTTTTACAAAAATAATGAATCGCCAGTGCAAACATATCGCGCTCTACGTGAATTTTTGGTCCACCCATAAATTGGCCAGCGAGATCGTGTGATTCGACTCCTTGTGACTTCTTCCTTTGGGGATTTCTGAAAGATCGTGTTTACGCTGATACTCCCCAGACTACTGAAGCATTAAAAAACAATATTCGAACCAACATACGTCTAATAACGCCGGAAATGTGTGAAAATGTCATCGAAAATTACAATCATCGTTTGAGCAGCACGAGGTGCACATATGCCCAAAGTAATGTTTCATGTTTAATTGTAAGGGACCAAATTTTCATAATAAATAAACATTTTAGCTCAATCTTCACAAAAACTATGTTTTTTCGACAAAAATGTGTACACTTGTTATGAATCACCCTTTATTTCTAACAAAGTTGAGTGAATTTTGACTCCTCACATATTTGTTGTTGTTGTGCTCATAACGGTCATGATTTTTTCAGATTTAGGAAGTAAGGTGTCCAATCATTCTCCTGCCCCTCTCAACACTGATAAAATAATTTTAAAACGTGTTTTGAAAAGATGTCATCAAGACCTTTCATTTGACAAACCCTAAAAATCATATATTTTCATTATTTTGAAAAATATTTTCATTTGTTGTTTAAAATTTTTTTTAGCTGTTTCCTGAGTGATTTGTGGAAATGTCAACGAAATGGGAAAAACGACAATTTTTCCTACTTAATTATCCTGCATTCATATCTCAATAAGTCTTCCTTAAATATTTCTGAAGGTTGTGATGGCAAATGATCAATATTGCACGTACTACGGCCCTGAAATTGATGAAAAGAAAATTCAAGACCTCGACTGATGAGGAAAAACTTCAAAAGGCTATAAAAACCCTTTAGAGTACTCATTTTCGAATTGATAGCGCCCTAAAATAAAAGAAAAACTCAGAATTAGTCCTTAAAGCACTATTTGTTTTTATTTTTCCCAAATATCGATATTTCGGAGATAAATGATCTCCTTCCTCAGTGGCGATATTCTGAAGCTAGTTGCTGTTTACATGGTCTTTTATAACAATAGTTTTTTCCTAGGGTAATTAAACGGTAACTAACAACAGAAGAGTCTTATAAGGGAAAAAGGCGGTATCCACAAGATCACTTGCCCGGAGTGCGGCATGGTTTATATTGGGCAAACGAAACGACTAGTGAAAATCAGGTGGCAAGAGCACATCAAAGAAGCGGAACAAATAATCAAACGTGGTACAACAGAAACAGCAAGATCGGCGGTAGCGAGGCACATTGTCGAAGAAAAGCATAAAATCGAATGGGAAAATCTCGAGATTTCGCAGGAAGTAGCTAATTGGAGAAAACTGGATGGATGCGAAAGTTTGTGTATATCTCGAGCTCCGGAAAACCAAAGAATGAACACCGATGTTGGCAACGGGTATTGTTACTTAATGAATTTGGTGTGAGTCATCACTTAAAATATCCCTTTTTTATAAGACTCTTCTGTTGTTAATTACCGTTTAATTACCCTAGGAAAAAACTATTGTTATAAAAGACCATGTAAACAGCAACTAGCTTCAGAATATCGCCACTGAGGATGGAGATCATTTATCTCCGAAATATCGATATTTGGGAAAAATAAAAAACAAATAGTGCTTTAAGGAATAATTCTGAGTTTTTCTTTTACCCTTTAGAGGTTTTACTATTCTGGTCTAGCACTTTCACCTTGAGGTAGAATCATTGAGTCCCCAAATTTACTGTCGCACGGTGTATAGTTGTTCTTAAATATAATACTCGTGGTACATATATTTAAAAACAACCACGTCTTCCTCAACGAGATTGTTAACTTACGGTTACTTAGAATCAAATTCAAATTAATGGATTTTAATAACTGTGACTGTGCACTTTTAAAGTATTAATAACATGCGCACAGATATTCATTGGAATCAAACTTTGAACGTTTTTTTGCTAAATTCCAGTTAAAAGGAACATAAATCATGGTAGCAATGTGCCATACGTTATTCTATTAAGTTGCGAATATTTAATTACGCTCGTGGATCGCTAAAATAAAATAAAAAGTGTCTAACTATAAACTGATATAT
Source organism: Odontomyia ornata (assembly GCA_963969285.1). NCBI lineage: Eukaryota > Metazoa > Arthropoda > Insecta > Diptera > Stratiomyidae > Odontomyia > Odontomyia ornata. The sequence continues at coordinate 270,813,994 of OZ017740.1, forward strand.
AAGTGGTAATGAACAATTGCTCGATGACATATGACATTGTTGATGCAAATGAATATCCAGATACGAGTATATACTTGAAGATACATACCTGTAAACTTGTAACTGACGCATATTTTAAGTCAATTTCCACTTACTATTTGTCGGGAAAATTTTATTTTACATGTTGAAGTAAAGACACAAGGCAAAAGCCGTATCAAGAAATACGTACTCGTATTGTCGGAAGTACAAACTGTCTTGAAGATGTAAGTAGGAATGACTATTTTCCCCAGAGTTGAGCGTTTCGTATAATTTTAAGGCGCTTTTAAGCAATTCCAACTGTTGTTCTTGCCTTGTCGTCTAATGAAGACTAATTAGTGAAGAAATGTTTATGAGAATACTAAGTGTAAGGTCGTTTTTAATTACATCAGCATGTGTGATTTTTAATTAAAATTATTTCATTTTTATTATTTTCAGATGAAACTGATCTTTGTGCCCCAATCGACAATGATGACTGGCTTGTACGTTTTTTGAGACCATGTAAATTTTATCCGGAAAGTGCTAAAGAGCTGGTAAGCACTTTTTTACTTTTATTCATGTAAATAAAGTACGCTAACAAGGTTGACACTGTTGAAACGACATTGAAAAGTACCCGAAACTAATATCAGACAATTTCGGTGAAAAAGCGATGCGTCGACAGTTGCATAGACTTTGTTTGGAAAATACAATGTGTAAACAACAATATTTAGAAAATTTATTATACTCGTATATGAGTTGCATACATACACTATATTGAAATCCGGCGGCAACAGGTTATTTGCCCAGAACGAATAATGAACTTACATATTGTTGATGAAACTACGTACACGTATCATTGAAATTTCAAATTATTATCAACTATGTAAAAACGCAACTTATAATAAATTAATTTAGTTACATGAATGATTGGTTACTAGGCAAATCCATAGAATAAACCAAACTATTTTCCTCGCTACACTTTTAGATTAAACGTTATTATGCGTTCAAAGTAAAACATAGTGATATGTACGATGGCCTTGTGCCCAGCAGAGAAGCAAATATTTTCCGGCAGAATATCCTCACTGTGTTCCCAAATCGTGACCAATTGGGCAGGAGGATTCTCTTATTAGAACTTGGAAGTAAGTTATTTAATTAATCTACTCCTATCTAAAAGCATAGTTGAATAAACTTTTATTTTGCAGAGAAATGGAGGCACAAGGAAGTCACATTAGACGAGGTCTTCAAGGGTTGCGTTATATTCCTTGAAGCTGCGATGTTGGAACCCGAGACACAAGTCCATGGAGCAGTGGTGATCTTTGATATGGATGGATTATCTTTGCAACAGACATGGCAATTCACACCTCCATTTGCTAAACGTATTGTTGATTGGTTGCAGGTTGGTAGTCGATTTCACTCACTCGTAATTCATAAATTTATATCATTTATTTCTTGCCAGGACTCCGTTCCACTACGTATCAAAGGAATTCACATTGTTAATCAACCAAAGATCTTTAATATTGTGTTTGCTTTGTTCAAACCGTTTTTGCGTGAAAAGCTGCGCTCCCGTATTATATTCCACGGTACTGATCGCGAATCTTTACACAAACACTTGTCGCCAAAATGTTTGCCAGCAGTTTATGGTGGTATTATTGAAGTTCCTCGTATTGAAGGTGATCAATGGTTTGAATTGTTATTGCAATGTGATAAAGAATATGAAGCCATCAACTCGTATGGATACAAAAAGAAATCAAAAAAATAATCTGGTATTTGCTGTTGGCTGTAGATTTTTATAATTTAAGATAAAATTAATTTGAAATTGGAACGATATAGCTTAAAACGAAACAAAAAAGTGTCATTGTGATATGTACAGAATAGGAAATATTAACCAATTTTCTATCATGTAATCTTCCAATTCAATTTGCTCTCTACTTATAAATAAGATAGAGAAAATTACTAAGATTTAATAATTGCTATAATGCTTTCATTTGCTAGTATCATCTAGAAAATACCTAAAGAATTAAATCAACTAAATAACTAATGCACAGGTTGTAGCGTTGCGAATAGAGCCAATTTAATAGTATACCAAACATTCTTTGTAGTAAGCCTTAGACAAACTGAAACACAAATCAAAGGTTGTATATGTAATTTAGAATACTTGAAAAGATATGCCAATTTACAGTAATCATAGACATCGAATAAAGTGTAATAAGTGTGGTTAGTTTTAGGATAGGTTTTTAAAGAGATTAACGATGTATGGGAGTTGTTATCTAGATTTTTATATTTTAATATAACAATCAATTGAGGTCACTTGATTATTTTTTATATAAATATTGTAATAAGTTTCCAAGGGCGAAATAAACTTAAAAATTTATTAGAAGTACGTTTTTCAACACAAGAATTGATAAGAAGGTAATATTATTTCTATAATTCATCGCTATTAAATTTAAATTAGCGTTGTACAATAAATCACACAAACATAACTTGAAAGACATTCAATTACTATGACGGAGATTGAATATTGTCCTATTTATTACATTCACAGAAAGAATGTTTCTAAACCTAATATGAAGTAGCTTATGCAATCGATTTAGTAAGATGAAGCTCACATCATCAAAATTGTAATGTTTTTCAAATGATGTTTTACGTCTGCAAAGGACAGCAGGAATGGAGTGCTGATTGCGAGCTAAGGCTCAGTGCCAAGCTGGAAACGACATGGTCTAGGGGCCCTAGATGTGCTGGCAGCTTAGCTTTCTGTGGTGCGATGGGGTAGGTCCATTTCCCTAGCACCAAGTCCACTACAAAGTATTTCGCATGAACGAATTACTAGTGGAGGCGCAAGGCGTGGGCGACCGCCTACGGCCTCGCGCTATGGGGGCCTCGCACTTGAGAACCATTTCTTACTCCAGTTTGAAAAGTATTGATACCGGTGAAAGCTGTGAATGATTTTACTCAAAGTTAAACTATAAAACCATTCGAATTGCTAGCATTTTGCGTTACGCATGAGTTGTCCAGCCCATAGTATAGTTTACTGAAATAGTGACAACGATCAACTCAACTACAGTAAGGCCTTTCGGACGGATGAGACCATCGGCGGGGATCATATAATGAACGGAAACCAAAGACATATAAAGTAGTGGATGCGAAATAAGCTTATTTTCATCCATACGTGAGTGAAGTACTTTTACTACATACATGCCTTCCTCTCGCATGCGAATTGAAATCCCCCTGCCTTTCACACCGCTAGAGAAACCACACAATCAACTGGCTCTCTAGTTGCTCTCACGAAAATCCCACTCCTCTTATACCTTAACCCCCGAATTATCACAAAACATCAACCATATGATTGAAAACATATGATTCGAGAAAATTCAACAATGATGGGAAACGTCTAACCAAGCTGAATTTGAAATTGTACACAAAACAATTTTATTCAGATAAACCATGTTTTTTTTGTGGTAGGGAGGTGAATGCTATTTATGCACAGAGTGTGGGACTCCCATGCGCGACTGGACTACCCACTAAACACCTCCCCAATCAACCTGAGATCCCAGCCTGGAATCGTTTGACACATTACTTCGGGCCAGGACTCGTTTTGTTACGCCGTGGGGCGCCTTCAAGCTGGGGAGTCCCTTTCCTAGCGGGAGGGGAGAGGGGAAGAGGAAATGCCAGAAGAGCAATCCCCCAGCCCCAGCGCCCCCGGCTGCTGTGAGTCCCTTGTATATTTTAGGACTGCCCGAGCATAATGTGCCACCTGGCTGCATTTGTCAACCGATTCGAGCATCACCGCAACTATATTATCCAGGGTGAGCTCTCCCGTCTCCCTGTAGAGACCCATTTGGTGCATGCAACAAATGTGTGACAGGCATTGTCCTCCTCTCCTGGGCAAAACCGGCAATCGACCGTGACTTACCAATCTTGTGCAGGTAAGACTAAAAACACCCGTGCCCGCTCAAAAGCTGGGTCAGATAGAAGTCAGTCTCACCATGCCTCAGATTTAGCCACGGTCTCACATCCGGGATGAGGCGTGCAGTCCACCTTCCCTTCGTGCAATTCACCCAAGACTGCTGCCAATCGTTGAGCGAGCGCCGCCTCTCCTCGCGGACAACCATCTCCCTCGCATCCTCGTTTCGGCGCAGGTAAATAGCGCGGCGCTCTCTAGCAAGGAGGGCGACATGTATCACGCCTGCAATAACTCTCACCGCCGATTCAGAGACTGTTGGATACGAAGATGCAATTCTCAGTGCTCCTCTTCTCTGTACCTGTGCCAAACGTTTTCGGTATACCTCCTTGCTGAGAGCGTCGCCCCATACCTCTGCTCCGTACAGTAGCACTGACCCTACAGCACTCATCAAGAGGCGTCTTCTTGACGAGTCGACTTCCCGAAGAAGCCTTCTCAGCCGTTGTCCTGATTTGCTCAGAGAAACTCGTCTTTGAGGCGATCAGTAGCCCCAGGTACTTCACCGCTGGCTTCGATTCGATTCGTAAGTCGCCAATACTGATCATCCTTACTCCAAGGATTCTCTCTTTTGTCAAGATGACCACTTCGGTTTTCTCCAGAGCTAAACTGAGCCCACGAGCACTCATCCAGTTCCTCACTCGGCGCATTAGCATACCTAGCCTAAGTTGCGCTTGTTTAACGGTGCGTCTAGCGACCAGAGCCGCAACATCATCCGCATAGCCGGTCAAGCGCGACTCATCTGGCATCTCAAGTCTCAGTAGCCCGTCGTAAGAGACGTTCCACACGTCCGGACCAAGGATAGATCCCTGGGCAACACCCGATGTAATTTCCATCCTTCGTTGGCCCTGTGTCGTGTCGTAGAGCAGGCGTCGGTCCTTTAGGTAGTTCCTCAAAAGCCGCATTAGATATTCTGGAACTTGAAAAGAGTTTTCCAGCGTGTCCAGAACATCCACCCATCTAGCGGAGTTGAAGGCATTCCTGACGTCGAGTGTCACCAACAGGACGATTCGTCGCTTGGTGCGACTATATGCCTCTGCCTTTTGGACCGCGTTCACCACCTCTGCAATCGCATCGATAGTAGAACGTCCTGCTCTAAAGCCGTACTGACGAGGAGATAGGTCCCCAGTAGCACGAATCGCGTCAGTGAGTCTTCCCTTGATGAGTTTCTCTAGCACTTTCCCAGCCGTGTCTAGCATGCATAACGGGCGGTATGCAGACGGCGATTCGGGATTTCCCTTTCCCTTGCTGATCAGCACGAGCCTCGCCACCATCCATCGTACCGTGAAACCCCATCCCGTAGGCAAGCGTTGAATGTGCTGAGCAGCAAGTCAGGACAATGGTGATAGACGAGCCGCAACACCTCAGCCGGAACACCATCTGGACCTGGAGCCTTCTTCGTTTTCAATGAGAGGACTGCCTCCTCCTGTTCCAGCTGTGTGAAGAGTGGGCACTCGACTGCTGTTTCACCATGGACAGCGTCAACACGGACGGGATGGGCGGGGAAGAGTCCCCGGACTATCGCGTCCATCTTTTCCACGTCATGTATACAAGGCTTCCGTAGGGCACCAAGTTTCCACATGACCAGCTTGTAGCCAAGGCCCCACGGATCCTTGTTCACATTGTCCACTAGGTCTTGCCAGCAGCGAGCCTTGCTACTGTTGATCAGTTTGCGAAGGCATTTCCTGGCCGACTTATATGCTGCCACCCAGTTGCATGCCTCGTCACCGTTCTGCGTCCGTTGAGCCTCACGTCGAAGCTTGTGACACTCCCTTCGTTTTTCAGCGATTTCAGTTGACTACCAGTTCACTGGGGGCTTGCCGTGCCGGGTCTTCGAGGGGCATAGAAGCGCAGCAAGCAGTCGTAATGATGCTCATAGTAGAGTTCACCACGTCTTGAGCTGCCAGTTCTTCCGTCCCCTCCGAAGCTCCCTGCAGCAGCTCACCTGCTGTGAGCACCTCGACGAACCTCTCGACATCCATCCTTCCGATGTTCCATCCTGTTGTAGAAGGCCAAAAGCACGGACGTCGGGAGACAGCATCACTTATCTCAAGCAGAATGCACTGATGATCACTGGCTGAGTAGTCCTCTAATACTTTCCAGTTGTGTATCCTCCATACCAAGGACTCCGAGGCGAATGTCACGTGCGGTATGGTTTCCTCACAGCCAATACGGCGAAAAGTCGGCGTATTTCCGGAGTTTAGTACGACGAGGGCCGTCCTGGCCACCATTCCCAGGATTCGTTTTCCCCGTGGATCCGTCTGAGGCATGCCCCATTCAATTGCTTTAGCGTTGAAGTCACCCCCAACGAGCACTTTACCCTCTGCGTTCGAGACAGCGCCCTCCAAAGCCTGAAGCTTGGCTTGGAAAGATGATATCGATTCGTTAGGCGTTAGGTACACACTAAAGAAGGTGGTTCCTGCGCACCGAACCCACACGAAACCATCCCCCCGTCCACAACTCTCCGCTTGAAAGTCACTGTTCCGAACCCAGATGGCGGCAGTACCAGTTTCATCAGAATACCATAATGCAGGACTTTTATTATGGTGTTGCTCACTGAGCAGCAAGAAGTCGGCTTTCATGTCACTCGCAAACTGCTCAAGCAGATTTTGGGCGGTTGAACTGCGGTGTAGGTTTAGCTGCAGGATGCGGGTCATCAAAGTTCAGATTTTGCCTTGGCTAGGGCTTCCTGGAACACCCGGCATTTTCCTGATCCCAAGACGTGTCCAAAATCAGGTTTTGGATCAGCAGCCTTGCAAAGAATACAGTGTGCCTCCTTCGTACACTCTTTTCTTTTATGTCCCATTTCACCGCATTTGTAACATAGGGAACTCCTATCGGGTCCTTTGCATACTTGTGTGGTCTGAGCATAGCCAAGGCATTTGAAACATTGAGGAGGCGCTGCTCTTCGCCATATCCTACAGACAACCCACCCTATTCGTACTTTGCCCTTGTTCAGGAATTGTTCGGCGTCCTTTTCGGTCAAGTCAACTATGGCCATGCGTTGTCCCCTGTTGTTTTCTGGTGTCAGTCTCGCTTTGATCCTTCCTACGCTAGGGAACTCCCTTTTGATGGCCTCTTCTACCTCGGCCAGATCCGTCACGGAGTCAATGTCTCGTATTTCGATCGTTGCCATCGGCTCAAGCGGGGCTATAGTTGCGCTTTTGCCGAGGACTTTCTTTACTGCATACTGCGTTTCTTTACACACGACCAGTATGTGGCCCGACCGCTTTGGTCGTACTACTTTAATGGTAGTATTGGTGTCTTCGGGCCTTACTTGTCCCCTGATGTCCTACAGTATCTTCGCGTAGGATCGGCCATCTTGGGGCTTTACGAGCAGTTTCTGCTGCCGGAGTCTTCGTCGGGGCTTCTTTCTCTTCTGTTTTGCATCAGGTCCTTTTTCTGATTGGGCGTCCGTGCGAACTTTACTTTCTGGCTTTTTTGAAGGAGTTTCTTAGCGGCTTTCTTCGCTCCTTTTGTAAGCACGGTATGGAACCCGTGATCTAGTGCTCCACGCCCTTTAAGTGCCTCTTCCTTCCTTCTTTTATCCCGATCACCTTCGATTGGGCTAGACCCCATTCTTTTATTGACTTTTAATGGTGGAGCTATCTGCATATCACCTTTAGATTTCGCCCCAAGAGCCTCTTCAGCCTTCTGTTCGTCTTCGGCCCTTAACCAGCTCCTCCGATAGTGCCCTATGCGATCTAGGAGCTCCTCTAGTTCAAGGAGCCCCACCTTTGCTGCTTCACTGATTTTTGGGGAGTCGCATGCAGATTGTATTCTTTTCAGAACATCTCCCGCTTTTCAGAGTAGCCTTTCTTCTTCGTATCGCTGGGCCGCAATTGTACCTTTTTTTTGTGGTAGGGAGGTGAAGGCATTTACGCCCGCTGAGTCTGGCAGTGTGGGACTCCCATGGAGGATACCCTTGTACTACCCACTAAACACCTCGCCTGCAATCTGAGAACCTAGCCTGGAACCGTTTGACACATTACTTCGGGCCAGGTCTCGTTTTGTTACGCCGTGGGGCGCCTTCAAGCTGGGGAGTCCCTTTCCTAGCGGGAGGGGAGAGGGGAAGAGGAAATGCCAGAAGAACGATCCCCCAGCCCCACCACCTCCGGCTGCTGCGAGTCCCTTTTATCTTTTAGGACTGCCCGAGCATAATGTGCCACGTGGTTCCATTTGTCAACTGATTCGAGCATCACCGCAACTATATTATCCGGGGTGAGCTCTCCCGTCTCCCTGTAGAGTTCCCTTCACAGCCTGGCCCATTTGGTACACGCAAAAAATGTGTGACAGGCATTGTCCTCCTCTCCTGGGCAAAACCGACAATCGGGAGACCGTGACTTACCGATCTTGTGCAGGTAAGACTGAAAACACCCGTGCCCGCTCAAAAGCTGGGTCAGATAGAAGTCAGTCTCGCCATGCCTTCGATTTAGCCACGATCTCACATCCGGGATGAGGCGCGCAGTCCACCTTCCCTTCGTGCAATTCCTCCAAGACTGCTGCCAATCGTTGAGCGAGCGTTGTCTCTCCTTGCGGACAACCATCTCCCTCGCATCCTCGTTTCGGCGCAGGTAAATAGCGCGGCGCTCTCTAGCAAGGAGGGCGACATGTATCACGCCTGCAATCACTCTCACCGCCGAGTCGGAGACTGTTGGATACGAAGATGCAATTCTCAGTGCTCCTCTTCTCTGTACCTGTGCCAATCGTTTTCGGTATACCTCCTTGCTGAGAGCGTCGCCCCATACCTCTGCTCCGTACAGTAGCACTGACCCTACAGCACTCATCAAGAGGCGTCTTCTTGATGGGCTGGGTATAAATAAAATAAAATAAAAATAAAATTCCCGAAGCAGCCTTCTCAGCCGTTGTCCTGATTTGCTCAGAGAAACTCATCTTCGAGTCGATCAGTAGCCCCAGGTACTTCACCGCTGGCTTCGATTCGATTTGTATATCTCCAATACTGACCATCCTTACTCTAGGGATTCTCTTTTTTGTCAAGATGAACACTTCGGTTTTCTCCAGTGCTAAACTGAGCCCGCGAGCAGTCATCCAGTCCCTCACTCGGCGCATTAGCATACCTAGCCTAAGTTGCGCTTGTTGAACGGTGCGTCTAGCGACCAGAGCCGCAACATCATCCGCATAGCCGACCAAGCGCGACTCATCTGGCATCTCAAGTCTCAGTAGCCCGTCGTAAGACACGATCCACAGGTCCGGACCAAGGATAGATCCCTGGGCAACACCCGATGTAATTTCCATCCTTCGTTGGCCCTGTGTCGTGTCGTAGAGCAGGCTTCGGTCCTTTAGGTAGTTCCTCAAAAGCCGCATGAGATATTCTGGAACTTGAAAAGAGTTTTCCAGCGTATCCAGAATATCCACCCATCTAGCGGAGTTGAAGGCATTCCTGACGTCGACTGTCACCAACAGGACACCTCTGCCTTTTGGACCGCGTTCACCACCTCTGCAACCGCATCAATGGTAGAACGTCCTGCTCTAAAGCCGGACTGCCGAGGAGATAGGTCCCCAGCAGCACGAATCGCGTCAGTGAGTCTTCCCTTGATGAGTTTCTCTAGCACTTTCCCAGCCGTGTCTAGCATGCATAACGGGCGGTATGCAGACGGCGATTCGGGATTTCCCTACCCCTTGCTGACCAGCACGAGCCTCGCCACCTTCCATCGTACCGGGAAAACCCCGTCCCGTAGGCAAGCGTTGAATGTGCTGAGCAGCAAGTCAGGACAATGGTGATAGACGAGCTGCAAAACCTCAGCTGGAACACCATCTGGACCTGGAGCCTTCCTCGCTTTCAGGGAGAGGACTGCCTCCTCCAGTTCCAGCTGTGTGAAGAGTGGGCCCTCGACTGCTGTTTCACCATGGACAGCGTCAACACGGACGGGATGGACGGGGAAGAGTCCCCGGACTATCGCGTCCATCTTTTCCGCGTCATGTATACAAAGCTTCCGTAGGGCACCAAGTTTCCCCATGACCAGCTTGTAGCCAAGGCCCCACAGATCCCTATTTACATCGTCCACGAGGTCTTGCCAGCATCGGGCCTTGCTCTTGTTAATAAGCCTGCGAAGATATTTCCTGCCGGACCTGTATGCTGCTAGCCTAGTGTCTGCCTCCTCCCGTGTTCGCGCCCGCTGGGCCTCTCGCCGAAGTTTGTGACACTCGCTTCTTTGTTCGGCGATCTCGTTTGGCCACCAGTATACTGGAGGCTTACCGTGTCGGGGTCTCCGACGGGGCATGGAAGACTCGCAAGCAGCTATGATGGTACTCATAGTTGAGTTCACCAAGTCCTTGGCTGTAGGCCCTCCACTCCCTGGCGGAGCTCCCAGCAACGGTGCGCCTGCCGTAAGCGCGTCAACGAACCTCTAAACGTCCATCCTCCCAGTCCTCCATCCGAGGATTGAAGTTTGGGCACATGCACGCAGAGTGGCACTGCCGTGAATCTCAACCGCTATATACTGGTGATCACTAGCCGAGTAGTCCTCTAGTACTCGCCAGTTGTGTACTCTAGGTACCAGGGACTCCGAAGCGAGTGTCACATCGGGTATGGTTCCTACGCAACCCCAGCTGCGGAAAGTAGGGGTGTTACCAGTATTTAGGACAAAAAGCGCTGTTCTGGCCACCATGTCCAAGATTTGCTTTCCCCTTAGGTCGGACTGTGGCATACCCCATTCAATGGCTCTAGCGTTGAGGTCTCCCCCAACCAGCATGTGGCCCTCTGTGTTCGAGACAGCGTCCTTCAGGGCATCGAGTTTGGTTCGAAAAGATCGCATTGCCTCGTTAGGCGTCAGATAAACACTGAAATATGTTATCCCTGAACACCGCACCCACACAAAACCATCCCCGCGTCCATGGCCCTGCACCTGAAGGTGGGCGCCGTCTCGAACCCAGATGGCCGAGGTACTAGATTTGTCAGGGTACCACGCTTGCGAGTCCTTGTTATGATGTTGCTCGCTCAGCAGCAAGAAGTCGGCTTTCATGTCCCTCGCAAACTGCTCAAGTAGGTCCTGGGTGTTTGTGCTTCGGTGCAAATTGACCTGCAGGATACGGATCATTTGAGTATCGATTTGGCTTTAGTTAGGGCCTCCTTGAAAACCCAGCATCTCCCTGTCCCCGGCTCATGTTTGAGGTCGCCGGGTGCTAGCTTAGCATCCTTGCAAAGAATGCATTTTGCCTCGTTCGTGCACTCCTTCCTTTCGTGCCCCGTTTCACCACATTTGTAGCACAGAGATCTCCTGTCGGGTCCCCTACAGCCAAACGCGGTGTGTCCGTATTCGAAGCATCTGAAGCAGCGGATAGGGATTGCTCTTCTCCGTATCCTGCAGATCACCCAACCTATCTTAATATTGCCCTTCGCCAGGATTTGCTGGGCGTCTTTATTAGCTAGTTCGACAATAGCCATGCGTTGCCCCCTTGTGTTTTCACGTGTCAATCTTGCCTTAACTTCACTTAAGCTGGGGAACTCCCTCCTAATGGCATCCTCTACTTCAGTTTTGTCCGTGACGCAGTCGAGGTCCCTGATTTCCAGGGTGGCCATTGATTCGAGCGAGGCAAACGTTGCCGCATCTCCAAGAACCTTTTGAGCCGCGTCACGGAATGCATCTTTGTTTGTGGCCTCTGGCCCGAATTCCACCAGCAGGCCACCGGTCCGGGTTGGTCAAACTGCTTTGATGGCAGTTTTGGTGTCGTCTGGCTTGACCGCTCCTTTAATTTCACGGAGGACATCTGCGTAGGTTCGGCCCTTAGTGGGTTTAATAAGCAGTGCCTCTCGCAAGGGTTTGCGCCGCGGTTTGCTTTTTGTTTTCTGCGGTATATCGGGGGGTTCTTTGTTCTTTTCGTGGTTGAGCTCTTTGTCTGTTTTTTCTAGGAGAAGCTTTATGGCCGCTTTTTTCGCTGCCTTGTTTCGCACCACATGAAACTCCTCGCCTGGAGTGTCAACTTCGTTTATGGTCTCGTCCTTCCTCCTTTTCTCACGGTCGCCTTCAATTGGGCTACCGGCCATTCTTTTGCTGCTGCTAGGACCCACTGATGCCTCGAGGGAGAGCGTGTCTTTTTGGTGCTTTTCGGTTGCAAGCCACCTCCGCCTGTAGTGCGTTATGCGGTCAAAAAGCTCCTCCAGTTCAAGAATGCCATTCTTGACACTCTTTCCTATGTTTTTCTGCACTTCGCAGGCAGCCCTCAGTTGTTTGACGATAGTCCCCGCTTTCCGAGTAAGCCGCTCCTCTTCGGCGCGGTCAAGGGCGATTGTGTTATTTGGCGCCACCTCTTGGGAGAGGCCCCCGTTTCCTAGCCCTTTTGCTTCTATCGCTTGGGTCGCGTTTGAAGTGGCGTCGGCCAACGGCAAAACTTCTCCCTCCCCCAGTCTTACACTGGCCTCTGTTGGTGTCGCAGCTTGATCCGGATTGTGTACGTCTTGCACTGAATGCTCCAGGGTGCGCATAGTCCTTCTACTGCGCCCAAAGGCCGCAATGATGCCAGGTTGCACAACGCACTCTGCCTTCTTTCGTTCGTTAGTCCGTCTGTGGTTTGTCTCCAATGATTTAACCTGTGATGTTGACTTTGACAGTGTTTCTGGGGTTTGCTGCCTCCCCCCGCAATCGGTGACTTGTTTTATCGGTGTTCTTGCCAACAGCGGCTTTTGCCTGAAAGGGTTCTCCGTGCTAGCGTCCTGTTTGCTTGTAGTTATATCTGTTACAGAAGCCAAGTTCACCACTTCTATAACATTGCAGTCGCTGGATGACGACGGCCGGGAGCCTGCTCGCTCACTACCCTCTGCCGCCGGTACTGGGGATCCGACCCCCTGCACCGTAATTTGGTTCCCCTTGTGGACCTGCATGATTTGGTTTTCTGTCTGGGTCTCCGTTCCCATAGCATTTTACCTACTGCCAGGATATATGGATAATTGATGACGCCATATATTTCGTCATGTCACAGTGAAGATCATTGACACTCAGGTATTTGTCCTGAGACTCTCCCTTCACTGCCGACCATTTTCCGCGGCTGCTTATTGGTTACTCGCAGCGAACCTTTCGAGAAAGGTCTGCCCCTATCCGCAACCCTGGGGACGCGTTTGGTTCCCCGGCCTGAGGGCACTATCGATAAATCGATAACCAATTGTACCTTGGGAGATGTTATCGCGTTCCGTTTCCGAGTGCAGTACTTCCGCCACATTTTCGACGTTGGCGGTGCAATCGCGCGGTGTTTGGTCACTCGTTGCTTTTTGTGCCGTTGCAATGTCGAGATTTGCGACCCTTGCATCGGTCATTTCGGTAACGATCCCAGCAGTGACAATCGAATTTTTGGTGCTCTTTATATTGTCTTCCACCGCTCGCTTCCACCTGAAGCGTCCTGCAGAGTTTCCCGCTTTTCCTTAATAGGACGCTCGGGCGTTCGCATCATTTTTTTGATGCGCCCGAACGCCGCAGGAATCGCAGTCTAAACCAGATTGTCTGCTATTCTCCATTTTTCGTCTTATTGTTATTCTTCGCTTTTGTCGTAGTTAGTACAGCTTTCGATGTACTGTTAACATCGTGGCTGCAACCGCTGGTTGCGTCGTCGTTATTATTTTTTGTTTCTTTTTTTTGATGTTTTTGGTCTTTTGATCGTACTCCGAGGCCTGCCAAGGTTTAACCGGGACGGAGACGGTATGATAGTTGAATTGGAGCCGTTCACACACGAGTTTCACCTCGGCGCTACTGTGCAAAGCAACTAGGTCCAAACCATCACATCCGCCAGCCCAAAGCATCAATTCCAGTTCGTTGTCCAAAGCGTAGTCCAGATCCAATCAGAGTCGTTACCTGTCATCCCAGGAGGGAACCTCACGGCACCCCCCATATCCTCGGGTCCGTGGGGGCGGCGCTCTCCAAAGAATGCTAGCCTCCCAGAGTAAACCATGTTGAATGTGGTGCAAAAGCGTTGCAAATGTGATAATTAATCAAACTGAAAAGTTTGTTACGGATCGCGAGTGTTTTTGTCAGAAAATGAAAAATGTAGTGATGTGTGTGGGATTGTAAAAAAAACTATAGGAAGCATGTCGGGGACGTATCCTTCGTAGGGTAAGTCATGTTTAATCTTTTATATGGTTCAAGTTAGAATACCCGCACGGGAAAATTGATTTAATTCAAGATGTGAAAATTGATGGGAGACGTCACGTCAAATTTATTTGAAATTCGAATCAACAGCTAATAACGCCCCAACTTCATGCCACATCATAAAGTGCTTCAATTCTCTCGATGTATTTTGTATCCATTCTCTCTGACATCTGTGCCTGAAACTTAAAACTATGCAACGAAAAACACAAACAAAAAAAAATAAATAATAACCACGAATAATTTAGACATTGTCATTCAGCCACCAATACCTAGATCGCTCCGTCCCAGCTCGACCAGTTGGATTTTCGTTAACTTTAAGCAAGCATACGACAGTATTTATTGTAACACACTGTAACAAATAATGCTTTGCTTTGGTATCCCAGCCAAATTTCAATTTCTGTCTACGTTCCTCGCCTGCGTCTTGCTCATCAGACAATTAAAGTACTCTCGGAGGAACTGAGCTGCTTGCAAACGAAGTGTTCAAGCGCGTTTTCGGATATCGATTCATTATTACGGTCTACTGATGCATTCTCTTCCGAGAAATCTAAGCTTCCTCTCTCTTGCGATCAGCCTTCATCGGTGGTTGGATCTGAGACTTCATCCTCTACCGCAGAGAGCCTGAGTAAGCCATTATCATCGTCATCAAACAACGAAAATATTTCGTCAAGAGGTGCGAATCTGCCCATCACGTCAGGGTATTTATCACAGAGTATACCCTCATCATCATCAAGTAACGCTACGCTAATGGTTAGCGGTGTTTCAGATGCATTGCCTACTTCACAGCCTTTTTTGTCTATCACTACAAGAAGTATGGCGCAGAGATCTTTATCTCATCGGGGAGCCATTCCAAAAAATTTCGAAACGCGGCAAGTTCCTGAGGAATTGGCATCCCTCCAAATTGTAGCGCCACCAAAACAAATCTTCATATTTAGAAGACATCTGAGATTATGTAAATAATAAATTTGGCCCATCTCTGAAAATAATTAGCTGCCAGAAGCTGACGAAGGACAACAAGGACAAGTTATAGCTTCTTTCAAAGTGACTGTTCCGGCATCGTGTGACTACATCTTGCACCCTGATTGCTGGCCGCCTGGAGTGCTTGTTGAGTCTTTCTTAACTTCAAGGAGAAAAAATTTTCGTTCTCCACCGAGCTCCCTACCAAAGCTGTAACATCGGTCCTTCCTGAAAACTTTCAGAATAGCACTCTTAAAAGTCAATTTTCTAGCAGTAAATTTTCTCTTTATTATCAAAATGTTTGGGGTTTAGGATCCAAGCTGAAGGAACTATCTTTATCCTATTCTCTCTCTAACGATGATATAATCTGTATTTCTGAATCCTGGCTGACTGATAGTATATTTGACTCTGAAATTTTTCCTTATCACACAATAGCTAGGCGTCCCCAACAAGTTAGACGGAGGAGGTATCCTAGTCGCCCACAAGAATACCTTTACTGGTTTCCCTCTAACAAATTTACTTTTCACTGCTCCTGTAGAATGTGTGGGGGCTAAAATAGTTATTTCGTTTTCCCTTTCTCTTCTTGTCTTTTGCACTTTTATACCTTGTAAGTCTGCTTTAACGGTCTACAATACTTTCCTCACTGAAATATCTAGTATTTTCTTATCGCACTTTTCAAATTTTCACCTTATTTTATATGGATATTTATTTATAACCTTCCTAAACTCTCGTGGGATGGCACTCAGGTTGATTCTGACTCATCTCAAATTTGGTTTTTAATTTCTTCTTTTATGTCCACGTGTTCTTTGGCTCAATTTAATAATTTTCTTAACGTTAATAATCATATTCTTGACTTATTCTTTTTTAGTATCGAGCAATCGTTGTTATGCTCACCTCCAGTTCTTCTTCTTTATCTTTCTCCTGATCCCCATCATCCCCCATTACGGTTTGAAATTTCTTATACTGCTTCTGTCCGTTATCGTCGGAAAGAGCGTCAGCGCTATAACTTTTATAAAACTAATTATGAGCAACTTTCCGAAACAATTCGCTCTTTTGATTGGTGTTCCTTCTTTTGCGGTCTTAACTCGGATACTTGTTGCAACAATTTCTATGATTTCTTAAACGCTGCTATTTCTGACTCAACTCCACTTGTCAGTATAAGAAACTCTGTCCTTGGTTAACTCTTGATGTGAGACGAGCCTTGAAAGCTAAAGATCGAGCTCGTCAAGGTTTTTCACGTGACAGATCCCCTGAGTCACGTACAGCTTTTTGTCATCTGATGTCGATAGCTAAGAAAAAGATGCAGATAGCTAAAGCTTTTTATTTTCATAGTATTGAAGGCTCTCTAAACTCAAACCATTCAAAAACATTTTGTAAATATATACGCTCTCTTAAATCATCTTCCAGTTTCGTATCCTCGCTTCATTTGAATGGCTGCTTCGCAACTTCACCTCTCGAGATTTGTGAACTTTTACAAACTCAGTTTTCTTCTACTTTTACTGCTACGCCCAGCAATAGCCCTTCATTCCCAATCATACACACGCCACCTTCATTCCCTTTTACTTGCTATCCAGAAGATGTTATGAAACTTATTTTTGAACTTGATGACTATTAGTTTAGGTCCCAATGGTATTCCCAATCATTTTGTGAATTATTAGCTACTTCTATTTGTGTTCCCCTTTCCTTTCTCTTCAAATCCAGCTTATCTTCAGGCTCTTTTCCTTCGTGTTGGAAAAGATCTTATGTTACTTCTATTTTTCAAAAACGTAGCACATCAGACGTTGCCAATTATTGGCCTATCTTCGTATTACCTTGTTTCTCCAAACTACTGGAGAAAATCGTGTACTTGCACCTTTTTTCAGATACTCATGAGTTGTTCGTTCCTGAACAACATGGTTTTATCAAAGGGCGATCGACCTTAATGAATTTGTTGTCAAAACCTTCTTTTTGGATTTCTCTAAAGCCTTCGACTCAGTGAATCACAATATTTTGTTTAACAAACGTAAATTTCTTAACGTTCCTGATTATTTGCACCACTGGTTATCCTCTTACTTATCCAATTGTGTCAGTCAGGTATCTTTTCAAGGCTGTCTTTCTACTTCCTTCTATCGGTCTACTGGTGTTCCTGAAGGATCCATTCTTGGCCCCCTATTATTCACTCAGTTTATAAATTACTTACTATCCGCTGTCATAAACTCCTCCTGCCTTCATTATGCAGGTGACGTCAAAGTTTTCAAAGTAGTGTCGTCAATCGATGACTGTGCCTTGCTTCAAGAAGATTTAAATGCCATTTTATTTTGAATTTCTTTTAACCAACTTACACTAAATGTTTCTAAGTGCATCCATCTTTCATTTTCTAATAACCCTTACCCTATTGACTTTCAATTTACGTTAAATAACTCGTGCCTATGTACGGTGACACACTTCAGGGACTTGGGTGTCACTTTCGACTCTAAATTAAAGTTCGATGTTCACATTTCTGAAATTACTTCTAAAGCTTCTCTCATTGCTGGCTTGATCTTAAGAAATTTCTATATTTTTTCCGATCCTTTGGCGTGTGTTAAATTATATTCTAGTTTGGTTCGTCCCATCCTTGAGTTCTTTGCGCCAGTTTGGTCGCTTCATTTGAAATGTTTGAAGTTCACGCTAGAAGCTGTACAAAAAAGATTTACCAGGATCGTCTTCTTGAAATTCCAGATTCCCTACATTTTTTATGAATGCGTCGACTCTACCTTGATGAATGTTTCCTTTACAGGCTTTGCCGTGGTTTGCTCGATACTCGCCTTGTCAACTAGGTTCCAGTGAGGCGTGTTATGCGTTCTACAAGATCGTCGAATATCTTTGATGTTCCATTTGCACGTAGTTTGGTGTATTTTCACTCACCCATGCTCAGATTACCTCGTAACCATGATGACCTTTCTTGGGCCCTCCCCCCTCTTGTATTTAGTTTATAAAAGATTTGTCAACTATCTTGTTCTCAACTCTTAGCAATTTTTCTTATTTATTTTCTCCTAGATTTTGCATTTTTTATTACTTTTATCTTGCTTTTTGCATGCTGTGCTAGTACTATTATTTTATCTATTTGGTTATTGGATTTTTTTCTGTTAAATAGGAATAAATAAATAAATAAATTGTTCATCTTACCAAAATGACAATGACGCTGAAAACCTCCCAAGTCCTCATCAATTACCAACTCACCAACGACTTTGATACAAATATCGGACTAAAGCAGGGAGATGGGATGGCTCGATTGCTATTCAATTTGGCTCTTGAATATGTCATCAGAAAGCTACGTGTCGATACAAGAGGTACGTTATTATACAAGGCGATCCAAGTGGCAGCCTATGCGAATGACACCAATATTTTCTCACGGTCGTTAACTTCCTGGAACTCGACAGCGAAGCAAACCTAGTAGACCTACAAATCAATGAGAATAAAACAAAGCTCATGACGCAGTCGAGAAAAAATATCTCAAATGCCCAAAATATCATCCTTGACGAATACACTATTGAAAATTTGGGGGATTTTGTATACTTAGGCACCAAAATAGCGAGAACCGCTAATGAAAGAGACGAAATAAGCCGAAGAATATAGCTCGCTAATAAAGTATTTCATTCACTTTTGACGATCTTGAAGACCAGCTGCATACACAGGAAAACAAAGCTCCAAGTATACAAATCTGTGATAAGACCTGTCTTATGCAATGGATATGAAACATGGACCATAACCCAAGCAAACGCAAACATATTGAACATCTTTGAGCGACGGGTCCTGAGGCGAATAATCGGCGGGAAGCTAGACGGGGACCAATGGTGAACTCGATACAACCATGTGCTGTATGTAAGACTGCGGAAGCTGCATTGGGGTGGCCACATGAATTGTATGGACGAACAGCGGATACTCAAAAAGGTACTCGCTGGGAGAACTGAAGGGCGGAGACCAGTGGGGAAACCGCGAAAACGCTGGTCTGACTCGGTCGACGAAGACAGTTTATAGCTGCCCGATTTCGAAATTGGATGACGCGGTTAATGGGAGGCACTTGTGGCAGGAAGCGAAGGCCCGAAAGAAGCTGTAGCGCTACGAAGAAGAAGAATTCTACGTCTAGAAAGTAATTTTAGAAAAAAAATTATTACATCGTCGAACTATTCGAACAATTTATCGAGTATCTGGATTTTACCTGCGAGAAAGTTTCAAAACGACGTGTGATAAAATCATAAAGCGAAAAAACGATCAAGACAGCTGTGAGCATGGCAAGCGTAATACGCTTGCTTTTAAGTGAAGAGTACAAAGAGTAACCAAGGAATACGCAAAGGTTACTTAACAAAACGATGAGTTGAAACTCCGTATACAAAGTTTGGAGGATATGGTCCGGACATTAACAAATGCGAACAAAACAAAAGTGATGAAGCCACAGAATACATACAGATAACGACAACAAGCAAGACCAACGAAAAAACAGTACCAATGCGGAAGACTCAAATATATAAAGAAAAATTGCAAGATACGAGCAAGACGTCAATCCATGATGCTGAAAACATCCTAGGCGCAGGAGGAGCGAACGACAGCGCCAATTACTATGCGGTGCTGTCTGCGATGAATGACGAAATGGGCATCGAGATGGAGTGCCACGATAGCACAGGTAATATTGATAGTAGTAATAATTTCATTGAATATTTAAAATCAAAAAATAAGGAGGAGAAGAAGCCAACCGGTGTGTCTGCTGGTTCCTCCAATTGAGGTTTTTGGGCAGCGTGGAGGAGATATGGTTCGGTTATTGGCAGCCGAACATAAAATCGATAACTTTGAAGTTAAGAGAGTGACCGCTGATAAACTCACAAACAAGACAAAAGCACTGGCTGATTTCAAACTGGCGAAAGATGCTCTAAATAATGTGAAAGCTCCCCACTTCACATACACGCCAAAGGCAGAAAAAAATCAGACCTTCCTGTTGAAGGGCTTGGGCTGGTGGGGAGAATACAGTTGACTCCTTGAAATATTGCAGGAAGCAGCACAAGCTGTTAAGTGCAGTGTGAAAAATTTTGCTACAAGGAGATCAACTGTAGAAGGTAAAATATTACCATTTTATTTGGTCCAAATTTCTAACGATAGCAGTCCGAGTGCCTTCCAACAGGTAAGGTATTTAAACTTTATAATTGTGAGGTGGGAACGCCTCCAAAAAACTGAGGTCAACCAGTGTTACAGGTGCCAAAGATGCGGTCATTCGGCTGCCAATTGTGCAATTCACTATCGCTGTGTTAAATGCAAACATATTCACGCCCCCGGTGAATGCAAATTGGCTCAGATCGAGCCAAAAGAGAAATTATACTGTGTTGATTGCGGTACATTTGGTCATCCAGCATCATATCGAGGAAGCCCTCAGTATCAAGCTGCAAGAGTTAAATTTCCCCAAAGCAAACCAAAGTCAATCACAATTTGTTACCTCCCAACTTCGTCAAGCCCGGGGTATCATTTGCACAAGCCGCTAGAGGACCAGCAGACAACAATGTAAATAAAATAAATAATATAAATGGCAATAATGAGCTGCTTCTCAAAATCTACCAACAGCTTGAATCTCTTTAAGATAGAATTAATAAACAAGACCAAAATATCAATTCAGTTTTTCAACGTTTAGGCCAACATGCTTCAAAATAGTTTGTCATCCAGTCACATTCCCATGGATAGGATTCGTCTCATCTCGATCAACGTCAACTCCATTGTTACAATACATCGGCATGATTATCTCCTTGAATTCATTGTTAAGCAAATGCCTGACATCATGCTTCTCACTGAAACCCTCGAAGTGTCCGTTATCAAAATTTCACTGCCAGGTGTGGATAACCTCTTCGTTATCTCTGCCTATGCAACTGATGGAACTATTCTCAAGCTCAAGGAGGAGCTCAATTCCTTGTTTGAAATACTCAAATGGAGCAGGCTGCATAGCTATTATATTCTTGCTGATGACCTGAACGCCAAGCATACATCATGGCTTAACGCCACCAATAATCCTAGAGGTGTATTCCTGAAATCGTGGATAACCGAGAACCAAATTGAATACAGGTGCAATCTATATGGGTCGGAGTTCCCAACATACTCTAGGACAAATTCATATTTGGACCTCTGCATTGCTGACGCAAAACTTGAATTCAGCTTTAATAGTCCGCAACCGAAACTGCAGGAGCTTCCTTATGATAGCGACCATAACCCAATCGTAATGGAAATCAATCATCACAGGGATGATTTCTTTCTCATTCCAGTTCAACATGAAAATCATCGGTTGAATTTCAAAAAGCAGACTGGGGAAAGTTTCAAAACAAGTTTAATCGCGAGTACCAGAAGCAATGTCCCCCTTCTGATAGTGGAAACTCTTGCTCAATGATTCCTAATGACAGGAATCTAACTAACGATGAAATAGATGTCTATTTGTCGAAGTTAGAGAAGCTGACTTTGGAAACGATTGATAAAGTAGTTCCAAAGATTAAACATCGAAACAATATGGAAGGATATGAAACACCAACCATCGCAAGGTTGAAAAGATTGAAAAGCCTTCTACTCACACGCGTCAACAATATTTATCGACGATTTTTGGACTACAACCATCCCTCGTTGGCTTTGTTGAAATTACATCTGAAGAATGTCCGGAACTTAATCCGGTCATACTTCAGGAGTGAGGTCAGCAATCAATGGGCGGAAAAATTGAGGGATATTAGCCCACAGGACCCAGACGGCGTGTTCGCGAAAGTGAATAGCATATTCCGCAAGAAGTCTCGAGTAAAGGTATCGAATCTTGAAGTCACTAGTGATGAGATAAATCTTCTCGATAGGGCTGGTAGCGAAATTGATACATTTTGAATTGGTTCATCTACCAAACCCTGAGAGAGGGAACGAAATATTTACAGAGGTCGCTGAAGCAAAAGTTTCCGACTTCAAATCAAGCCTGAACGGCCAATCAATTCTTCATTTCAATGAAACATTAACATCTGACCTAATACCGAGCTTGAATCTTATTGATTATTTTGTCAGCTATGAAGACTTGTGCTTCATATTTCGCAGGATAAACAACAAGAAATCATGTGGTGCTGATGGTATCCCAAATGAAGCTCTCCGACATTTGCCTGAGGTTGCTATTAGGAACTATTGCATATTGTTCAACAACATTTTGAGCAATTCATATTTCCCAAATGAGTGGAAAAAGGCTAAGGTATTTCCGATCTTGAAGAAAGGAAAAGAATCTTCATGCCCCAAAAGCTATCGCCCAATTAGCTTGCTGCCTAACATCAGCAAGGTGTTTGAAGTGATACTCAACAGAGCATTAAACGATGGAATAGTTTTTAAACTCCTTCAGGACAAGTTCCCCAGACACCTTGTCGCCATGATGTGTAATATGTTATACGGGAAATCGTTTGTTGTCACTGATGGAAATCTGACAACAATGCGCGAGTTCAAGGTTTGAATGATCTACAGCAGGGAACAGTTACTGCGCCTCTGCTCTTCTCAATCTTAATTCGCAAGCTATTGAACGGCTTTGATTTTAACGTCTCGCCAACGCGATCATTGGTAGCGTTTGCTGATGATCTGATCATCTATACGGCAGACCGAAAAGCTACAATAGTTCAGAGCAATCTCCAAAAAATGTTCAATGATGTGGAGCTGTACACTGAAAATTGGCAAATGAAAATCAATGCGCAGAAGTGTGAAACAATCTTGTTCCGGACAACGCTGCAGGGGGTCAGTCAAGACCTGAAACGTAATTGGAAAGATTTCCACATCATGGCTGGCGAGGGTAGTTTAGAACGAGTTCCACATAAATCCTGTGTTCGATACCTCGGTGTTTATCTCGATCAGTATCTGTACTATACTGAACATGTGAAAATCATGCTCAGTAAGGCACTAAAAGTAGTCATGGCCCTACGAAAGCTCTTTCATTCCAAATACATTGATCAAAAAGTCAAAATTATCTGTTACAAGACCCTCGTTAGACCAGTTTTGACATATGGATGTCAGATCTGGTACAACCAGAGCGCTAGTACTATGGAAAAATTAAGAGTTTTCGAAAGGAAATGTGTTCGTGCATGTACTGGTTTGTACAGAAAGCCTGAGACGGATTGGAAACATTATATATCGAATAGAAGAATTTATCAAACTGCTCAAGTGACGAGGGTCGATATCTTCATATTGAAGCTTCTTCGGAATCATATCGCAAGATCTATGACTGTGAGTGAAACCCCTTGGATTTCACTGCCATTCCACCCTACAGACAAGTATATAGCGACTTGCCTCGCTACTGGCTTCATTCCTCCAGAAGCATTCGTGTATTTGGACATGAATCGATATGTTTTTGATTCTGACGGCGTCCCAGTCATATATCACATATATCGACGGGCCACCGATAAGAATGCTAGATTCGTTGAAGTTGATCGAATTGAGACGGCGCAATCCAGGTATTGGTGGCTGAATGACAATGTCTAAATTATTCGTGTTTATTTTCAGTTCTGGTGGTTTTCGTTATTTCGTTTTTTGAGTTTTAGCTCATTATTGCTACATTTAGTGTTGTTGTTTGTGTTAAAAATAAGGTATAGGTTAGGTATATGTTATGTTTACTATATTCCGTTAGAGATAAGATTAAACGCTTAGGTTAGGAACATTGTTATAGAATTTTTTTAGTATAAGATAAAGTTTTTGATAGAATTTTATCACAAATAAGTTACAACATATTAGGTGTAGGATCAAAGTTTCACTGTAGTGTTGAAATTATAAATAATTTCAGGATAGTGCTGGTTGGTTTTTTCTCCTTTTTCCAATTAAATTTTAAAAATATGTAATAATCTTAATTGAATTTGCTATAGTTTTTTTTTTGATGAAATGTGTTAATGATAACGTATAAATTTAGAGAGCCATTTGGGCCATTAAGTTTTTTAATTGTTATTGTTTGGAATTTGCTTTATATTCTTTTAAAATTTATAACGATTAGTATTAAATAAAGCGCTTTTGACTTTGACTTTGAGGCGCAGTAACTGTTCCCTGCTGTAGACCATTCAAGACCTTGAATTCGCGTATTGTTGTCAGATTTTCATCAGTTACAACAAACGATTTTCCGCATAACATATTATACATCATGGCGACAAGGTGTCTGGGGAACTTGTCCTGAAGAAGTTTAAAAATTAGTCCATCTAACCACACCGTATCGAAATCACTCTAACGACTGTAGCTTGTAAATGAATGAACGAAATGTAATGAAACTTCATACAACAACTAGTGACGGATGAGACTCACGAAATGAGCCATGTTCATTTTACAGTGTCGCCACATATTGAAAAATACCGCGACGTAGCGCATATAGTATATACGTGATTTATAATTCTACGTCTAGCACTCGTTGCGTGTATACGTGTTTTTAATCGCTCCTGTCATTAATTTTAAAAATTAAATTTTTCACAAAAGTCAGTTTCAAAATATTGAAATAATTTTTTACGAGCCTGTCAAAAGTAAGTTTTGATTTTATTGGGGAAGAATTTATCGTCGAAGGCATCGACCAACGATATCCATAAATCAAGAAAAGGCCAAACCAAAGACAACTCGGGACTGCTGTATGGAGGAGCCCGACGGCTTCCCTCCGTTGGGGGGCCCCGGCGAGAGTGACAGTGTGAAATTGGCAAGTGTCAACAAGCGGAGACACACGAGCACCCAGGATACCGCAGATGGCGGCTGTAAGACACAAGTGCTCGAGGATAGACAGGAGGTGTGTCGACTTCGAAGTGAAATCGAAGAGTTAAAAGCAAGAATTCAAACGTACGAAGAAATGTTCAAGACGGCAAAAAAAGTTCAAGAGAGTGGTCCGATACGAAAAATCGACAAGCACGCAAAACAGAAGAAATCTGCAAATCCAATAATCACCGAAGAAGTATTAAGTGCTGGTGGCACCAACGAAAGCCAGAATTACTTCGCAGCGCTGGATGGACTCCAACAGGATATGGAGGTAGACGAAGGTAATAAAGATGATAATTTTATAATTTATTTAAAAAATGAAAATAATGAAAATAGAAATAAGGAGAAGAAACCAGCCCGTAGTTCTGCTGGTCCTCCTCAAAAAGTAGCCAAGAATACCGAGAAAGTTCCGGCAATTAATGTCTTCGGTCAAAGCGGAAAGGACATTGTTCGGCTGTTGGCAGCCGTCAACAAATTAACAAATTTCGAAATCAAACGAATAAATTCCGAGAAGCTATCAATTAGAACGAAATCACTGATTGATTTCAAATCAGCGAAAAATGCTTTGAATTCTGGGGAGGTTCCGCACTTCACTTATACCCCCAAAAGCGAGAAGAACCAGACGTTCTTGCTGAAGGGCTTGGACTGCGGAGAAGATACCATCGATCTTCTTCAAGTTCTCAAGGAAACAGCACCACAAATCGAGTTTATCTCAGTTAAAACAAATAACAAATAAGAGCAGTCCAAGCGCTCTTCAGCAAATCAGATATTTAAATTTCCGAGTGGTGAGGTGGGAACGCCTCCAGAAACGAGAAATCAACCAGTGCTATCGCTGCCAACGATTTGGGCATTCGGCTGCCAACTGCGCCATGCATTTTTTTTTTTTTTTTTTGTGGTAGGGAGGTGAAGGCATTTATGCCCGCCGAGTCTGGCAGTGTGGGACTCCCATGGAGGATACCCTTGGACTACCCACTAAACACCTCCCCTGTCAATCTGAGAACCTAGCCTGGAACCGTTTGACACATTACTTCGGGCCAGGTCTCGTTTTGTTACGCCGTGGGGCGCCTTCAAGCTGAGGAGTCCCTTTCCTAGTGGGAGGGGAGGGGGGAAGAGGAATTGCCAGAAGAGCGATCCCCCAGCCCCAGCGCCTCCGGCTGCTGTGAGTCCCTTTTATATTTTAGGACTGCCCGAGCATAATGTGCCACCTGGTTCCATTTGTCAACCGATTCGAGCATCACCGCAACTATATTATCCGGGGTGAGCTCTCCCGTCTCCCTGTAGAGTTCCCTTCGCAGCCTGGCCCATTTCGTACACGCAAAAAATGTGTGACAGGCATTGTCCTCCTCTCCTGGGCAAAACCGACAATCGGGAGACCGTGACTTGCCGATCTTGTGCAGGTAAGACTGAAAACACCCGTGCCCGCTCAAAAGCTGGGTCAGATAGAAGTCAGTCTCACCATGCTTTCGATTTAGCCACGGTCTCACATCCGGGATGAGGCGCGCAGTCCACCTTCCCTTCGTGCAATTCCTCCAAGACTGCTGCCAATCGTTGAGCGAGCGTTGTCTCTCCTCGCGGACAACCATCTCCCTCGCATCCTCGTTTCGGCGCAGGTAAATAGCGCGGCGCTCTCTAGCAAGGAGGGCGACAGGTATCACGCCTGCAATCACTCTCACCGCCGAGTCGGAGACTGTTGGATACGAAGATGCAATTCTCAGTGCTCCTCTTCTCTGTACCTGTGCCAATCGTTTTCGGTATACCTCCTTGCTGAGAGCGTCGCCCCATACCTCTGCTCCGTACAGTAGCACTGACCCTACAGCACTCATCAAGAGGCGTCTTCTTGATGGGCTGGGTCCCCCTACGTTGGCCATAAGTCGACTCAGGGCCGATATTCCCGAAGCAGCCTTCTCAGCCGTTGCCCTGATTTGCTCAGAGAAACTCATCTTCGAGTCGATCAGTAGCCCCAGGTACTTCACCGCTGGCTTCGATTCGATCTGCGCCATGCATTACCGATGCGTTAAATGCAAGGACTTGCATGCTCCCGGTGAGTGCAAATTGGCTCAGACGGAGCCAAAAGAGAAATTATATTGTGTTAACTGCGGTGTTTTTGGTCACCCGGCATCATATCGAGGATGCTCCCGATATCAGGATGCGAGATTAAAATCTGCCCCAAAGCAAACACAACTACACCGCAGTGGCTTAGCTCCGAGCTTCGTCAAGTCCGGAGTATCATTTGCACAAGCCGCTAGAGGACCAGCAGAAAATGCGGAAAATAGTGTAAATAATGTAAGTGGCAATAATGAGCTGCTTCCCAAAATTTTACAGCAATTAAATTCTCTATCGGAAAGAATCGATAAGCATGATTCAAAAATTAATCTTATTTTTCATCGTCTAGGGGTTTCAAATGCCTCAAAATAATTTGCCATCCAGTCACATTCCCATGGATAGGATTCGTCTCATCTCGATCAACGTCAACTCCATTGTTACTATAC
Organism: Odontomyia ornata; assembly: GCA_963969285.1. NCBI lineage: Eukaryota > Metazoa > Arthropoda > Insecta > Diptera > Stratiomyidae > Odontomyia > Odontomyia ornata. Next base: position 270,841,182 of record OZ017740.1, read on the forward strand.
ATCAGCGTGATTATCTCCTTGAATTCATTGCCAGACAAAAGCCTGACATCCTGCTTCTAACCGAAACCCACCTCAGTTCATGGCACTCCATGACATTCAAGGATTTTGAATTCGTAAGAAACGACAGGGTAATAGGTGATGGGGGAGGTGGCACCGGGATATTGGTTCGAAGACCCTATCGTTTCCAAAATATTGAAAAAGTCGAATTCAAAAGCTTTGAATCTCGAAGTGTCCGTTATCAAAATTTCACTGCCAGGTGGGGATAACCTCTTCGTTATCTCTGCCTATGCAACTGATGGAACTGTTCTCAAGCTCAAGGAGGAACTCAATTCCTTGTTTGAAATACTCGAATTCAACAGGCTGCATAACTATTATATTCTTGCTGGTGACCTGAACGCCAAGCATACATCATGGCTGAATTACATCTGAGGAATGTCCGGAACTTAATCCGGTCATACTTCAGGAGTGAAATTCAACCGATGATTTTCGTGTTGAACTGGAATGAGGAAGAAATCATCCCTTTGATGATTGATTTCCATTACGATTGCGTTATGGTCGCTATCATAAGGAAGCACCTGCAGTTTCCGTTGAGGACTATTAAAGTTGAATTCGAGTCTTGCGTCAGCAATGCAGAGGTCCAAATATGAATTTGTCCTAGGGTATGTTGGGAACTCCGACCCATATAGATTGCACCTGTATTCAATCTGGTTCTCTGCTATCCACAATTTCAGGAATACACCTCTTGGATTATTGGTGGCGTTCAGCCATGATGTATGCTTGGCGTTCAGGTCACCAGCAAGAATATAATAATTATGAAGCCTGTTCAATTCGAGTATTTCAAACAAGGAATTGAGTTCCTCCTTGAGCCTGAGAACAGTTCCACCAGTTGCATAGGCAGAGATAACGAAGAGGTTATCCCCACCTGGCTGTGAAATTTTGATAACGGACACTTCAAGAGATTCAAAGCTTTTGAATTCGACTTTTTCAATATTTTGGAAACGATAGGGTCTTCGAACCAATATCCCGGTGCCACCTCCCCCATCACCTATTACCCTATCGTTTCTTACGAGTTCAAAATCCTTGAATCTCATGAAGTGCCATGAATTGAGGTGGGTTTCGGTGAGAAGCACGATGTCAGGCTTTTGCTTAACAATGAATTCAAGGAGATAATCACGCCGATGTATAGTAACAATGGAGTTGACGTTGATCAAAGTCAAAGTCAAAGTCAAAAGCGCTTTATTTAATACTCATCGTTATAAATTTTAAAAGAATATAAAGCAAATTCCAAATAATAACAATCAAAAAACTTAATGGCCCAAATGGCTCTCTAAATTTGAACGTTATCATAAACTCATTTCATCAAAAAAAAAAACTATAGCAAATGCAATTAATTACGATTATTACATATTTTTACAATTCAATTGGAAAAAGGAGAAAAAACCAACCAACACTATCCTAAAATTATTTATAATTAATACACAACAGTGAAACTTTGATCCTACACCTAATATGTTGTAACTTATTTCTAATAAAATACAATCAAAAAAAACTTTATCTTATACTAAAAATACTATAACAATGTTCCTAACCTAAGTGTTTAATCTTATCTCTAACGGAATATAGTAAACATTACATATACCTAACCTATACCTGATTTTAACAAAAATATATAACAATACTAAATGTAGCAATAATGAGCTGAAACTCAAAAACTAAATAACGAAAAACACCAAAACTGAAAACAAACACGAAAAATTTAGACATTGTCATTCAGCCACCAATACCTGGATTGCGCCGTCTCAACTCGATCAGCTTCAACGAATCTAGCAAATGAGTATCTCCATTGAAATCGTTGGTCTCGTGAACTCAAATTCGGAGGATATTTTATCTTCTTATCGGTGGCCCGTCGATATATGTGATATATGACTGGGACGCCGTCAGAATCAAAAACATATCGATTCATGTCCAAATACACGAATGCTTCTGGAGGAATGAAGCCAGTAGCGAGGCAAGTCGCTATATACCCGTCTGTAGGGTGGAACGGCTGTGAAATCCAAGGGTTTTCACTCACAGTCACAGATCTTGCGATATGATTCCGAAGAAGCTTCAATATGAAGATATCGACTCTAGTCACTTCAGCAGTTTGATAAATTCTTCTATTCGATATATAATGTTTCCAATCCGTCTCAGGCTTTCTGTACAAACCAGTACATGCACGAACACATTTCCTTTCGAAAACTCTTAATTTTACCATAGTACTAGCACTCTGGTTGTACCAGATCTGACATCCATAGGTCAAAACTGGTCTAACCAGTGTCTTGTAACAGATAATTTTGACCTTTTGATCAATGTACCTGGAATGAAAGAGTTTTCGAAGGGCCATGACTACTTTAAGTGCTTTACTGAGCATGATTTTCACATGTTCAGTATAGTACAGATACTGATCGAGATAAACACCGAGGTATCGAACACAGGATTTATGTGGAATTCGTTCTGAACTACCCTCGCCAGCCATGATGTGGAAATCTTTCCAATTACGTTTCAGGTCTTGACTGACCCCCTGCAGCGTTGTCCGAAACAAGATTGTTTCACACTTCTGCGCATTGATTTTCATTCGCCAATTGTCAGTGTACAGCTGTACATCATTGAACATTTTTTGGAGATTGCTCTGAACTATTGTAGCTTTTCGGTCTGCCGTGTAGATGATCAGATCATCAGCAAACGCTACCAATGATCGCGTTGGCGAGACGTTAAAATCAAAGCCGTTCAATAGCTTGCGAATAAAGATTGAGAAGAGCAGAGGCGCAGTAACTGTTCCCTGCTGTAGACCATTCAAGACCTTGAACTCGCGCATTGTTGTCAGATTTCCATCGGTTACAACAAACGATTTCCCGTATAACATATTACACATCATGGCGACAAGGTGTCTGGGGAACTTGTCCTGAAGAAGTTTAAAAATAAGTCCATCTAACCATACCGTATCAAAGGCTTTCTCCATATCAATGAGACATGCTCCAACACATTGTCTATCATTTAGTTTCCAACAGATGTCTGAGGTTACTTTCGTTATTGCATGTGTGGTCGAATGCCTGGCACGAAAACCAAATTGGCAACTCGGCATCAACTCATTTTCCTCAATGTGGGCGTTTAATGCTCTGTTGAGTATCACTTCAAACACCTTGCTGATGTTAGGCAGCAAGCTGATTGGGCGATAGCTTTTCGGGCATGAAGATTCTTTTCCTTTCTTCAAGATCGGAAATACCTTAGCCTTTTTCCACTCATTTGGGAAATATGAATTGCTCAACATGTTGTTGAACAATATGCAATAGTTCCTAATAGCAACCTCAGGCAAATGTCGGAGAACTACATTTGGAATACCATCATTACCACATGATTTCTTGTTGTTTATCTTGCGAAATATGAAACATAAGTCTTCATAGCTGACAAAATAATCAATAAGATTCAAGCTCGGTATGAGGTCAGATGTTAATGTTTCATTGAAATGAAGAATTGATTGGCCGTTCAGGCTTGATTTGAAGTCGGAAACTTTTGTTTCAACGACCTCTGAAAAAATTTCGTTCCCTCTCTCAGGGTTTGGTAGATGAACCAATTCAAAATGTGTTCCAATCAGGGCAAGTTTATCCAATCCTTCACAAATAATCCCGTTTCCATTTCTATCCGGAGTCGTACTATCAATTTCGATACCAGCCCTATCGAGAAGATTTATCTCATCACTAGTGACTTCAAGATTCGATACCTTCACTCGAGACTTCTTGCGGAATATGCTATTCACTTTCGCGAACACGCCGTCTGGGTCCTGTGGGCTAATACCCCTCAATTTTTCCGCCCATTGATTGCTGACCTCACTCCTGAAGTATGACCGGATTAAGTTCCGGACATTCTTCAGATGTAATTTCAACAAAGACAACGAGGGATGGTTGTAGTCCAAAAATCGTCGATAAATATTGTTGACGCGTGTGAGAAGGAGGCTTTTCAATCTTTTCAACCTTGCGATGGTTGGCGTTTCATATCCTTCCATATTGTTTCGATGTTTAATCTTGGGAACTACTTTCTCAATCGTTTCCAACGTCAGCTTCTCTAACTTCGACAAATAGACATCTATTTCATCGTTAGTTAGATTCCTGTCATTAGGAATCATTGAGCAAGCGTTGCCATCATCAGAAAAGGGACATTGCTTCTGGTAATCCCGATTAAACTTCCTTTGAAACTTTCCCAGACGTTCTTGCTGAAGGGCTTGGACTGCGGAGAAGATACCGTCGATCTTCTTCAGGTTCTCAAGGAAACAGCACCACAAATCGAGTTTATCTCAGTGAAAACATTCGCGACAAGAAGGTCGACGGTAGAAAAAAAAACTTACCACTTTATTTGGTACAAATAACAAATAAGAGCAGTCCAAGCGCTCTTCAGCAAATCAGGTATTTAAATTTTCGAGTGGTGAGGTGGGAACGCCTCCAGAGGCGAGAAATCAACCAGTGCTATCGCTGCCAACGATTTGGGCATTCGGCTGCCAACTGCGCCATGCATTACCGATGCGTTAAATGCAAAGACGTGCATGCTCCCGGTGAGTGCAAATTGGCTCAGACGGAGCCAAAAGAGAAATTGTATTGTGTGAACTGCGGTGTTTTTGGTCACCCGGCATCATATCGAGGATGCTCCCGATATCAGGATGCAAGATTGAAATCTGCCCCAAAACAAACACAAATACACCGCAGTGTCTTTGCTCCGAACTTCGTCAAGCCCGGAGTATCATTTGCACTCGCCGCTAGAGGACCAGCAGAAAATGCGGAAAATAGGGTAAATAATGTAAGTGGCAATAATGAGCTGCTTCTCAAAATTTATCAACAATTAAATTCCTTATCAGAGCGAATCGATAAACAAGATTCGAAAATTAACATTGTTTTTCAGCGTTTAGGACTTTCAAATGCCTCAAAATAAGTTGTCATCCAGCCACATTCCCACGGATAGGATTCGTCTCATCTCGATCAACGTCAACTCCATTGTTACTTTACATCGGCGTGATTATCTCCTTGAATTCATTGCCAGACAAAAGCCTGACATCCTGCTTCTAACCGAAACCCACCTCAATTCATGGCACTTCATGACATTCAAGGATTTTGAATTCGTAAGAAACGATAGGGTAATAGGTGATGGGGGAGGTGGCACCGGGATATTGGTACGAAGACCCTATTGTTTCCAAAATATTGAAAAAGTCGAATTCAAAAGCTTTGAATCTCTTGAAGTGTCCGTTATCAAAATCTCACTGCCAGGTGGGGATAACCTCTTCGTTATCTCTGCCTATGCAACTGGTGGAACTGTTCTCAAGCTCAAGGAGGAACTCAATTCCTTGTTCGAAATACTCGAATTGAACAGGCTGCATAACTATTATATTCTTGCTGGTGACCTGAACGCCAAGCATACATCATGGCTGAACGCCACCAATAATCCAAGAGGTGTATTCCTAAAATCATGGATAACAGAGAATCAAATTGAATACAGGTGCAATCTATATGGGTCGGAGTTCCCAACATACCCTAGGACAAATTCATATTTGGACCTTTGCATTGCTGATGCAAGACTCGAATTCAACTTTAATAGTCCTCAACGGAAACTGCAGGTGCTTCCTTATGATAGCGACCATAACGCAATCGTAATGGAAATCAATCATCACAGGGATGATTTCTTCCTCATTCCAGTTCAACATGAAAATCATCGGTTGAACTTCAAAAAAACAGACTGGGGAAAGTTTCAAAAGAAGTTTAATCGCGAGTACCAGAAGCAATGTCCCCCTTCTGAAGGTGGCAACTCTTGCTCAATGGTTCCGAATGACAGGAATCTAACTAACGATGAAATAGTTGACGTTGATCGAGATGAGACGAATCCTATCCATGGGAATGTGACTGGATGACAAACTATTTTGGAGCATGTTGACCTAAACTTTGAAAAACGAAATTGATTTTTTTGTCTTGCTTATTAATTCTATCTGAAAGCGACTCAAGTTGCTGGTAGATTTTAAGAAGCAGCTCATTATTGCCACTTACATTATTTATTTTATTTATATTGTTGTCTGCTGGTCCTCTGGCAGCAAGTGCAAATGATACCCCGGGTTTGATGAAGTTGGGAGGTAACAGATTGTGATTTACTTTGGTTTGCTTTGGGGAAAATTTAGCTCTTGCATCTTAATACCGAGGGCATCCTTGGTATGATGCTGGATGACCAAATGTACCGCAATTAACACAATACAATTTTTCTTTTGGCTCCACCTGAGCCAATTTGCATTCACCGGGGGCGTGGATATCTTTGCACTTAACACAGCGATAGTGCATTGCACAATCAATCAATCAATCAATCAATCAAAAGCGCTTTATTTAATACTAATCGTTATAAATTTTAAAAGAATATAAAGCAAATTCCAAACAATAACAATCAAAAAACTGAATGGCCCAAATGGCTCTCTAAATTTGTACGTTATCGTTACCTCATATCTTCAAAAATAAAACTATAGCAAATTCAATTAATTACGATTATTACATATTTTAAAATTTAATTGGAAAAAGGAGAAAAAACCAACCAACACTATCCTAAAATTATTTATAATCAAAACACAACAGTGAAACTTTGATCCTACACCTAATATGTTGTAACTTATTTCTAATAAAATACAATCAAAAACTTTATCTTATACTAAAAAAATCAATAACAATGTTCCTAACCTAAGTGTTTAATCTTATCTCTAACGGAATATAGTAAACATTACATATACCTAACCTATACCTAATTTTTAACAAAAATAGACAACAACACTAAATGTAGCAATAATGAGCTGAAACTCAAAAACTAAATAACGAAGAACACCAAAACTGAAAATGAACACGAATAATTTAGACATTGTCATTCAGCCACCAATACCTAGATTGCCCCGTCTCAACTCGATCAGCTTCAACGAATCTAGCAAATAAGTATCTCCATTGAAATCGTTGGTCTCGTGAACTCGAATTAGGAGGATATTTTATCTTCTTATCGGTGGCCCGTCGATATATGTGATATATGACTGGGACGCCGTCAGAATCAAAAACATATCGATTCATGTCCAAATACACGAATGCTTCTGGAGGAATGAAGCCAGTAGCGAGGCAAGTCGCAATATACCCGTCTGTAGGGTGGAACGGCTGTGAAATCCAAGGGTTTTCGCTCACAGTCACAGATCTTGCGATATGATTCCGAAGAAGTATCAATATGAAGATATCGACCCTCGTCACTTCAGCAGTTTGATAAATTCTTCTATTCGATATATAATGTTTCCAATCCGTCTCAGGTTTTCTGTACAAACCAGTACATGCACGAAGACATTTCCTTTCGAAAACTCTTAATTTTTCCATACTACTAGCACTCTGGTTGTACCAGATCTGACATCCATATGTCAAAACTGGTCTAACCAGTGTCTTGTAACAGATAATTTTGACCTTTTGATCAATATATCTGGAATGAAAGAGCTTTCGAAGGGCCATGACTACTTTTAGTGCCTTACTGAGCATGATTTTCACATGTTCAGTATAGTACAGATACTGATCGAGATAAACACCGAGGTATCGAACACAGGATTTATGTGGAACCCGTTCAAGACTACCCTCATCAGCCATGATGTGGAAATCTTTCCAATTACGTTTCAGGTCTTGTCTGACCCCCTGCAGCGTTGTCCGAAACAAGATTGTTTCACACTTTTGCGCATTGATTTTCATTCGCCAATTGTCAGTGTACAGCTGTACATCATTGAACATTTTTTGGAGATTGCTCTGAACTATTGTAGCTTTTCGGTCTGCCGTATAGATGATCAGATCATCAGCAAACGCTACCAATGATCGCGTTGGCGAGACGTTAAAATCAAAGCCGTTCAATAGCTTGCGAATGAAGATTGAAAAGAGCAGAGGCGCAGTAACTGTTCCCTGCTGTAGACCATTCAAGACCTTGAACTCGCGCATTGTTGTCAGATTTCCATCAGTTACAACAAACGATTTCCCGTATAACATATTACACATCATGGCGACAAGGTGTCTGGGGAACTTGTCCTGAAGAAGTTTAAAAATAAGTCCATCTAACCATACCGTATCAAAGGCTTTCTCCATATCAATGAGACATGCTCCAACACATTGTCTATCATTTAGTTTCCAACAGATGTCTGAGGTTACTTTCGTTATTGCATGTGTGGTCGAATGCCTGGCACGAAAACCAAATTGGCAATTCGGCATCAACTCATTTTCCTCAATGTGGGCGTTTAATGCTCTGTTGAGTATCACTTCAAACACCTTGCTGATGTTAGGCAGCAAGCTAATTGGGCGATAGCTTTTGGGGCATGAAGACTCTTTTCCTTTCTTCAAGATCGGAAATACCTTAGCCTTTTTCCACTCATTTGGGAAATATGAATTGCTCAACATGTTGTTGAACAATATGCAATAGTTCCTAATAGCAACCTCAGGCAAATGTCGGAGAACTACATTTGGAATACCATCAGTACCACATGATTTCTTGTTGTTTATCTTGCGAAATATGAAACACAAGTCTTCATAGCTGACAAAATAATCAATAAGATTCAAGCTCGGTATGAGGTCAGATGTTAATGTTTCATTGAAATGAAGAATTGATTGGCCGTTCAGGCTTGATTTGAAGTCGGAAACTTTTGCTTCAACGACCTCTGAAAAAATTTCGTTCCCTCTCTCAGGGTTTGATAGATGAACCAATTCAAAATGTGTTCCAATCAGGGCAAGTTTATCCAATCCTTCACAAATAATCCTGTTTCCATTTCTATCCGGAGTCGTACTATCAATTTCGATACCAGCCCTATCGAGAAGATTTATCTCATCACTAGTGACTTCAAGATTCGATACCTTCACTCGAGACTTCTTGCGGAATATGCTATTCACTTTCACGAACACGCCGTCTGGGTCCTGTGGGCTAATACCCCTCAATTTTTCCGCCCATTGATTGCTGACCTCACTCCTGAGGTATGACCGGATTAAGTTCCGGACATTCTTCAGATGTAATTTCAACAAAGACAACGAGGGATGGTTGTAGTCCAAAAATCGTCGATAAATATTGTTGACGCGTGTGAGAAGAAGGCTTTTCAATCTTTTCAACCTTGCGATGGTTGGTGTTTCATATCCTTCCATATTGTTTCGAAGTTTAATCTTGGGAACGACTTTCTCAATCGTTTCCAACGTCAGCTTCTCTAACTTCGACAAATAGGCATCTATTTCATCGTTAGTTAGATTCCTGTCATTAGGAACCATTGAGCAAGAGTTGCCACTATCAGAAGGGGGACATTGCTTCTGGTACTCCCGATTAAACTTCTTTTGAAACTTTCCTCAGTCTGTTTTTTTGAAATTCAACCGATGATTTTCATGTTGAACTGGAATGAGGAAGAAATCATCCCTGTGATGATTGATTTCCATTACGATTGCGTTATGGTCGCTATCATAAGGAAGCACCTGCAGTTTCCGTTGAGGACTATTAAAGCTAAATTCGAGTCTTGCGTCAGCAATGCAAAGGTCCAAATATGAATTTGTCCTAGGGTATGTTGGGAACTCCGACCCATATAGAGTGCACCTGTATTCAATTTGGTTCTCTGTTATCCACGATTTCAGGAATACACCTCTTGGATTATTGGTGGCGTTCAGCCATGATGTATGCTTGGCGTTCAGGTCACCAGCAAGAATATAATAGTTATGCAGCCTGTTCAATTCGAGTATTTCGAACAAGGAATTGAGTTCCTCCTTGAGCTTGAGAACAGTTCCACCAGTTGCATAGGCAGAGATAACGAAGAGGTTATCCCCACCTGGCAGTGAGATTTTGATAACGGACACTTCAAGAGATTCAAAGCTTTTGAATTCGACTTTTTCAATATTTTGGAAACGATAGGGTCTTCGAACCAATATCCCGGTGACACCTCCCCCATCACCTATTACCCTATCGTTTCTTACGAATTCAAGCCGCAAAGTAGTTCTGGCTTTCGTTCGTGCCACCAGCACTTAATACCTCTTCAGTTATTATTGGAGTTGCAGCTTTCTTCTGTTTTTCGATTTTTCGTATCGGACCACTCTCTTGAACTTGTTTTGCCGTCTTGAACATTTCTTCATACGTTTGAATTCTTGCCTTTAGCTCTTCGATTTCACTTCGAAGGCGGCACACTTCCTGTCTATCCTCGAGCACTTGTGTTTTGCGACCGGCATCTGCGGTATCCTGGGTGCTCGTGTGTCTCCGCTTGTTGACACTTGCCAATTTCACACCGTCATTTTCCCCGGGGCCCCCCAACGGAGGGAAGCCGTCGGGCTCCTCCATACAGCAGTCCCGAGTTGTCGTTGGTTTGGCCTTTTCTTGGTTTATGGGTACGGTTGGTCGATGCCTTCGACGATAAATTCTTCCCCAATAAAATCAAAACTTGCTTTTGACTGGCTCGTAAAAAATTATTTCAATATTTTGAAACTGACTTTTGTGAAAAATTAATTAATTTTTAAAATTAATGACAGGAGCGATTAAAAACACGTCTACACGCAACGAGTGCTAGACGTAGAATATTTCCACTTTTGATATTTCTTCAGGAAATGAATTTCAGGTATTCGATAAATGCTCGAATAATACCGACGGTGATGGTTTTCCCAATAAAATCAAAATTTGCTTTTGACTGGCTCGTAAAAAAATATTGCAATTTTTTGAAACAGACTTTTGCGAAAAATTAATTAATTTTTAAAATTAATGACAGGAGCGATTATTAAAAACACGTCTACACGCAACGAGTGCTAGACGTAGAATCATTGATTGCTGACCTCACTCCTGAAGTATGACCGGATTAAGTTCCGGACATTCTTCAGGTGTAATTTCAACAAAGCCAACGAGGGATAGTTGTAGTCCAAAAATCGTCGATAAATATTGTTGACGCGTGTGAGAAGAAGGCTTTTCAATCTTTTCAACCTTGCGATGGTTGGTGTTTCATATCCTTCCATATTGTTTCGAAGTTTAATCTTGGGAACTACTTTCTCAATCGTTTCCAACGTCAGCTTCTCTAACTTCGACAAATAGACATCTATTTCATCGTTAGTTAGATTTCTGTCATTAGGAACCATTGAGCAAGAGTTGCCGCCATCAGAAGGGGGACATTGCTTCTGGTACTCCCGATTAAACTTCTTTTGAAACTTTCCCCAGTCTGTTTTTTTGAAATTCAACCGATGATTTTCATGTTGAACTGGAATGAGGAAGAAATCATCCCTGTGATGATTGATTTCCATTACGATTGCGTTATGGTCGCTATCATAAGGAAGCACCTGCAGTTTCCGTTGAGGACTATTAAAGTTGAATTCGAGTCTTGCGTCAGCAATGCAAAGGTCCAAATATGAATTTGTCCTAGGGTATGTTGGGAACTCCGACCCATATAGATTGCACCTGTATTCAATTTGGTTCTCTGTTATCCATGATTTCAGGAATACACCTCTTGGATTATTGGTGGCGTTCAACCATGATGTATGCTTGGCGTTCAGGTCACCAGCAAGAATATAATAGTTATGCAGCCTGTTCAATTCGAGTATTTCAAACAAGGAATTGAGTTCCTCCTTGAGCTTGGGAACAGTTCCGCCAGTTGCATAGGCAGAGATAACGATGAGGTTATCCCCACCTGGCAGTGAGATTTTGATAACGGACACTTCAAGAGATTCAAAGCTTTTGAATTCGACTTTTTCAATATTTTGGAAACGATAGGGTCTTCGTACCAATATCCCGGTGCCACCTCCCCCATCACCTATTACCCTATCGTTTCTTACGAGTTCAAAATCCTTGAATCTCATGGAGTGCCATGAATTGAGGTGGGTTTCGGTTAGAAGCAGGATGTCAGGCTTTTGTCTGGCAATGAATTCAAGGAGATAATTACGCCGATGTAAAGTAACAATGGAGTTGACGTTGATCGAGATGAGACGAATCCTATCCGTGGGAATGTGGCTGGATGACAACTTATTTTGAGGCATTTGAAAGTCCTAAACGCTGAAAAACAATGTTAATTTTCGAATCTTGTTTATCGATTCGCTCTGATAAGGAATTTAGTTGCTGATAAATTTTAAGAAGCAGCTAATAATGAGCACTATTTACCGCATTTTCTGCTGGTCCTCTAGCGGCTTGTGCAAATGATACTCCGGGCTTGACGAAGTTCAGAGCTAAGACACTGCGGTGTATTTGTGTTTGCTTTGGGGCAGATTTCAATCTTGCATCCTGATATCGGGAGCATCCTCGATATGATGCCGGGTGACCATAAACACCGCAGATCACACAATACAATTTCTCTTTTGGCTCCGTCTGAGCCAATTTGCACTCACCGGGAGCATGCACGTCTTTGCATTTAACGCATCGGTAATGCATGGCGCAGTTGGCAGCCGAATGCCCAAATCGTTGGCAGCGATAGCACTGGTTGATTTCTCGTTTCTGGAGGCGTTCCCACCTCACCACTCGAAAATTTAAATACCTGATTTGCTGAAGAGCGCTTGGACTGCTCTTATTTGTTATTTGTACCAAATAAAGTGGTAAGTTTTTTTTTCTACCGTCGACCTTCTTGTCGCGAATGTTTTCACTGAGATAAACTCGATTTGTGGTGCTGTTTCCTTGAGAACCTGAAGAAGATCGACGGTATCTTCTCCGCAGTCCAAGCCCTTCAGCAAGAACGTCTGGTTCTTCTCGCTTTTGGGGGTATAGGTGAAGTGCGGAACCTCCCCAGAATTCAAAGCATCTTTCGCTGATTTGAAATCAACCAGTGATTTCGTTCTAATTGACAGCTTCTCAGAATTTATTCGTTTGATTTCGAAATTTGTCAAGTTGTTTTCGGCTGCCAGCAGCCGAACCATGTCTTTTCCGCTTTGACCGAAGACATTTATTGGCGGAACTTTCTCGGTATTCTTGGCTACTTTTTGAGGAGGACCAGCAGAACTACGGGCTGGTTTCTTCCCCCTATTTCTACTTTCATTATTTTTATTTTTTAAATATAAGATAAAATTATCGTCTTTATTACCTTCGTCTACCTCCATGTCCTGTTGGAGTCCATCCAGCGCCGCAAAGTAGTTCTGGCTTTCGTTGGTGCCACCAGCACTTAATACCTCTTCAGTTATTATTGGAGTTGCAGCTTTCTTCTGTTTTTCGATTTTTCGTATCGGACCACTCTCTTGAACTTTTTTTGCCGTCTTGAACATTTCTTCGTACGTTTGAATTCTTGCCTTTAGCTCTTCGATTTCACTTCGAAGGCGACACACTTCCTGTCTATCTTCGAGCACTTGTGTTTTGCGACCGGCATCTGCGGTATCCTGGGTGCTCGTGTGTCTCCGCTTGTTGACACTTGCCAATTTCACACCGTCACTCTCCCCGGGGCCCCCCAACGGAGGGAAGCCGTCGGGCTCCTCCATACAGCAGTCCCGAGTTGTCTTTGGTTTGGCCTTTTCTTGGTTTATGGGTATGGTTGGTCGATGCCCTCGACGATTAATTCTTCCCCAATAAAATCAAAACTTGCTTTTGACTGACTCGTACAAAATTAATTCAATTATTTGAAACTGACTTTTGTGAAAAATTAAATAATTTTTAAAATTAATGACAGGAGCGATTAAAAACACGTCTACACGCAACGAGTGCTAGACGTAGAATCCCAATTGAATTTTAAAAATATGTAATAATCCATTGATTTGAATTTGCTATAGTTTTTTTTAAATGTGATGAATGATAACGTACAAATTTAGAGAGCCATTTGGGCCATTAAGTTTTTTATTGTTATTGTTTGGATTTTGCTTTATATTCTTTTAAAATTATAACGATTAGTATTAAATAAAGCGCTTTTGACTTTGACTTTACGTGATATATAATCGGAACACTGTGAACATAAAAAAAAAAAAATACCGCTTCATGTCCAAATACATGAATGCTTGGCTGTGAAATCCAGAGGTTTTCGATCACAGATACGGACTTTGCGATATTATTTCGAAGTAGTTTCAAGATGAAGATGTCAAAGTCAAAGTCAAAGTCAAAAGCGCTTTATTTAATACTCATCGTTATAAATTTTAAAAGAATATAAAGCAAATTCCAAATAATAACAATCAAAAAACTTAATGGCCCAAATGGCTCTCTAAATTTGTACGTTATCATAAACTCATTTCATCAAAAAAAACTATAGCAAATGCAATTAATTACGATTATTACATATTTTTACAATTCAATTGGAAAAAGGAGAAAAAACCAACCAACACTATCCAAAAATTATTTATAATTAATACACAACAGTGAAACTTTGATCCTACACCTAATATGTTGTAACTTATTTCTAATAAAATACAATCAAAAAAACTTTATCTTATACTAAAAATACTATAACAATGTTCCTAACCTAAGTGTTTAATCTTATCTCTAACGGAATATAGTAAACATTACATATACCTAACCTATACCTTATTTTAACAAAAATATATAACAATACTAAATGTAGCAATAATGAGCTGAAACTCAAAAACTAAATAACGAAAAACACCAAAACTGAAAACAAACACGAAAAATTTAGACATTGTCATTCAGCCACCAATACCTGGATTGCGCCGTCTCAACTCGATCAGCTTCAACGAATCTAGCAAATGAGTATCTCCATTGAAATCGTTGGTCTCGTGAACTCAAATTCGGAGGATATTTTATCTTCTTATCGGTGGCCCGTCGATATATGTGATATATGACTGGGACGCCGTCAGAATCAAAAACATATCCATTCATGTCCAAATACACGAATGCTTCTGGAGGAATGAAGCCAGTAGCGAGGCAAGTCGCTATATACCCGTCTGTAGGGTGGAACGGCTGTGAAATCCAAGGGTTTTCACTCAGAGTCACAGATCTTGCGATATGATTCCGAAGAAGCTTCAATATGAAGATATCGACTCTAGTCACTTCAGCAGTTTGATAAATTCTTCTATTCGATATATAATGTTTCCAATCCGTCTCAGGCTTTCTGTACAAACCAGTACATGCACGAAGACATTTCCTTTCGAAAACTCTTAATTTTTCCATAGTACTAGCACTCTGGTTGTACCAGATCTGACATCCATAGGTCAAAACTGGTCTAACCAGTGTCTTGTAACAGATAATTTTGACCTTTTGATCAATGTATCTGGAATGAAAGAGTTTTCGAAGGGCCATGACTACTTTAAGTGCTTTACTGAGCATGATTTTCACATGTTCAGTATAGTACAGATACTGATCGACATAAACACCGAGGTATCGAACACAGGATTTATGTGGAATTCGTTCTGAACTACCCTCGCCAGCCATGATGTGGAAATCTTTCCAATTACTTTTCAGGTCTTGACTGACCCCCTGCAGCGTTGTCCGAAACAAGATTGTTTCACACTTCTGCGCATTGATTTTCATTCGCCAATTGTCAGTGTACAGCTGTACATCATTGAACATTTTTTGGAGATTGCTCTGAACTATTGTAGCTTTTCGGTCAGCCGTGTAGATGATCAGATCATCAGCAAACGCTACCAATGATCGCGTTGGCGAGACGTTAAAATCAAAGCCGTTCAATAGCTTGCGAATAAAGATTGAGAAGAGCAGAGGCGCAGTAACTGTTCCCTGCTGTAGACCATTCAAGACCTTGAACTCGCGCATTGTTGTCAGATTTCCATCGGTTACAACAAACGATTTCCCGTATAACATATTACACATCATGGCGACAAGGTGTCTGGGGAACTTGTCCTGAAGAAGTTTAAAAATAAGTCCATCTAACCATACCGTATCAAAGGCTTTCTCCATATCAATGAGACATGCTCCAACACATTGTCTATCATTTAGTTTCCAACAGATGTCTGAGGTTACTTTCGTTATTGCATGTGTGGTCGAATGCCTGGCACGAAAACCAAATTGGCAATTCGGCATCAACTCATTTTCCTCAATGTGGGCGTTTAATGCTCTGTTGAGTATCACTTCAAACACCTTGCTGATGTTAGGCAGCAAGCTGATTGGGCGATAGCTTTTCGGGCATGAAGATTATTTTCCTTTCTTCAAGATCGGAAATACCTTAGCCTTTTTCCACTCATTTGGGAAATATGAATTGCTCAACATGTTGTTGAACAATATGCAATAGTTCCTAATAGCAACCTCAGGCAAATGTCGGAGAACTACATTTGGAATACCATCATTACCACATGATTTCTTGTTGTTTATCTTGCGAAATATGAAACACAAGTCTTCATAGCTGACAAAATAATCAATTAGATTCAAGCTCGGTATGAGGTCAGATGTTAATGTTTCATTGAAATGAAGAATTGATTGGCCGTTCAGGCTTTATTTGAAGTCGGAAACTTTTGCTTCAACGACCTCTGAAAAAATTTCGTTCCCTCTCTCAGGGTTTGGTAGATGTACCAATTCAAAATGTGTTCCAATCAGGGCAAGTTTATCCAATCCTTCACAAATAATCCTGTTTCCATTTCTATCCGGAGTCGTACTATCAATTTCGATACCAGCCCTATCGAGAAGATTTATCTCATCACTAGTGACTTCAAGATTCGATACCTTCACTCGAGACTTCTTGCGGAATATGCTATTCACTTTCGCGAACACGCCGTCTGGGTCCTGTGGGCTAATACCCCTCAATTTTTCCGCCCATTGATTGCTGACCTCACTCCTGAAGTATGACCGGATTAAGTTCCGGACATTCTTCAGATGTAATTTCAACAAAGACAACGAGGGATGGTTGTAGTCCAAAAATCGTCGATAAATATTGTTGACGCGTGTGAGAAGGAGGCTTTTCAATCTTTTCAACCTTGCGATGGTTGGTGTTTCATATCCTTCCATATTGTTTCGATGTTTAATCTTGGGAACTACTTTCTCAATCGTTTCCAACGTCAGCTTCTCTAACTTCGACAAATAGACATCTATTTCATCGTTAGTTAGATTTCTGTCATTAGGAACCATTGAGCAAGAGTTGCCGCCATCAGAAGGGGGACATTGCTTCTGGTACTCCCGATTAAACTTCTTTTGAAACTTTCCCCAGTCTGTTTTTTTGAAATTCAACCGATGATTTTCATGTTGAACTGGAATGAGGAAGAAATCATCCCTGTGATGATTGATTTCCATTACGATTGCGTTATGGTCGCTATCATAAGGAAGCACCTGCAGTTTCCGTTGAGGACTATTAAAGTTGAATTCGAGTCTTGCGTCAGCAATGCAAAGGTCCAAATATGAATTTGTCCTAGGGTATGTTGGGAACTCCGACCCATAAAGATCGCACCTGTATTCAATTTGGTTCTCTGTTATCCACGATTTCAGGAATACACCTCTTGGATTATTGGTGGCGTTCAGCCATGATGTATGCTTGGCGTTCAGGTCACCAGCAAGAATATAATAGTTATGCAGCCTGTTCAATTCGAGTATTTCGAACAAGGAATTGAAAGATGAAGATGTCAAATCTCGTCACGTTAGCAGTTTGAAAAATCCTTTGATTCGATAGTGTTTCCAATCCGTCTCAGGCTTTCTGCACATACCAGTACACGAACGAGGACATTTTCGTGAGAAAACATTCTTTCTATTGTACCAGCACACTGATTGTACCAAGCCTGATATCCATGCTGACTGGTCTAACCAGGGTCTTGTAACAGATAACGACTTTTTGATCAATGTATCTGGAATGAAAGGCCCGTCTAAGGGACTACTTTTTGTGCTTTACTGAACATGATTTTGGCATTTTCAGTATAGTACAGAGTACAGATACTGATCGAGATGAAAACCAAGGTATCAGATACAGTATTTACGTGGAACCCGTTCTGAACTACCCTCACCAACCACAATCTGGAAATCCGTCCAATTATACGTTTCCGGTCCTGACTGGCTAACTACAGCGTTGTCCGAAACAAAAATTTTTCGAACTTTGCGCGTTGATTTTCATTCGACAACCGTTCGCACATAATTAAAAATTCTTTGTAGGTTGCTCTGAATTAATGAAGCTATTCGGTCTGCCGTATAAATTATCAGATCATTAGCAAACGCAACTAATGATCACTTTGGCTAAACGTTAATATCGGCTTTGTAATATAAAGTGCATCGATGTATTTCGCTAGAATATTTGGAATGTAAATGAAAATCAAATACTCAGTAATATAACATCATATTCATGAACACATTTTATTGTGATGAACAAGTTTCCATATTGTCAAATGTATGTTATATAAAATCTACCGTCAATATCCACTTTGATTTTTATCACCTACATTTCCGGTCTTGTACAATGAATTCCTTCCAAGTGGCTAAAATAGATGAATGAAGTGATGTGTTTTGTTTATTTTTTCTTTGGTTGATAATGAATTTTAAATTAAAATTTATGTAAAATGAAAAGGAAAAGAAAATCTCGAATGATGTGCATTTTAAATTACGTGTAGGTTTTTTTTCATTAAATTAGAATGTGTTGAAATTAAAAACGAAGCATTATCAATGTTGAATTGTAATAGTATTTTTATTTACAAATTATATTATTCGCTATAAAACGTATTTCTATTAAAAAATAAAAAATAAAAACAAAAAACAATTTGGCCTTTAAAAGAAATTTTAACTTAATTTTTAGCTTTAACAGTCAAAGTGAAATGCTAGGAAGTTAATAGTATTTATCGTGATAATAGGAAATTTATTTACAATTTTAGATTAGCATACATTCATACTTTACTTGTCCTTATACGAGGCAAGTCATTAAAATTTAGTGGCGGACTTATTGAAAATTATATTTTATAAATATGTTTGCATTAACTGGAACTTTGAGTAAATGAGAAGGTGAGGAAATGAGCGAAATTTAATAGTGAAATCAAATAAAGCATGCAATAAATATTTCACTTCTTCCGTCTTAAATCTCAATAATTCATCTCCTACAAGTAAAAAAAATCGATTCTAAAATTAAATGAAAGAGCGAAATTAATGATTAAAATTTAAAAAGAATCGATTTTGATACAAAATAAAAAAACAACGATTAGAGATCATGTCTGAGGTTTTTTCATCATATCTCTCTGTTTCTGAAGAATGTACCAATCATTTTTTAAATCATTTCATCTTTAAATTTAAACTCAACAAATTTAACTAGACTCGAGTTATCCAGCCTTTTCGGCCGCCTTTATTCTCTGATATGCTTCGTACGCTTCGATCTCTTTCTTTTCCTTCTTCTTATTACGAAACTCGTACTCTAATCGATGGCTTATTATTCTTTGCACGATTTTCTCAGTGGTCATCTTATTTCCCGAATCAACCAGCACGAATTTGCCCATTGATTTTGGCACAGCATACGGATCAAAACGTCCATCATCGAGGGAGATTGGTGTTTGTCCGTGACAGACAACGTCCACTTTAAAGTGGTCCATGAGATCCTTTGTAACTGAATAAGGAGCGCCAATAACTACTTCGTTCACATACTGGAGACAAAAACGAGGAAAATGTTACGAAACTAAAATGCGCAATATCAATGCTGAGAACTTACTTTGCATGCCAGAACGCTTAAGACACGTTCATGGAGATTCATGATAGGATAATTACTTCCTTTGTATGCATTCACCACAGGGTCAGTATGTAACCCAACTATAAGATAATCACCTTGTTGTTTGGCCTTCTCAAGGAAGTCCAAGTGACCAACGTGGAATAGGTCGAAAGCACCCGCCACATAAACCTATAAATAGGTCACGATTAAAATCAAGAGTGTAGAGTCGTTATGAGCTCAGTGCATTACAATTAAATTCATTTAGCTTGTTTTTAAACCAAAATAATTTTATAAGATAAAGCTCACTTACGATTTTATCACTCGGCTGAGGGGATTTTCCATCACTGAACTGAATTATTTTCTGCGTTGTTGGCAAAAATTGACTACAACCTGTCCACGGACTTCGGGCAGAATGGTCCTGTCCCATATGTGATGAACCTGATATCGAGGCAGTTAGACATAATTTCTCAATTGCTTCAATTTCAGCTTTTCATTTTATTTTGTTTATATTTTTAGTTTAATTTGAATTGATGAGTTGTTTTGCAAGCATTTTCATTATTTCGTTATTGATTTTGAAAGTTTTGAAGGAAGGAGATTGGTTTGATTTTAATTTTTTTTTGTTTAGCATTCACATGGTTGATAGTGGTGGTAAACATAGAACCCAAAAGAAAATTGAAAGCGTTAGGTTTTAGATAGGAAATGGTTGATAGGAAATTTGATTTTTGATCAAAAAGCAGGAAATGTGTCGAGGTAAGAAAAAAAGCAGAATAACAAAACGTCAAAGGAACTAATAAGTGCAAAGCTTAAGCAAGTTAGTGTGAATGACTTATTTGGGAGGATGGATTGTTTAATAATGAATGCCGAAATAATTAAGCGTGATTTGAATTCTATATTATCTAATGAATAATACCTTCTTTTTCAATGGAATATTCTTCCGATCCTTGCCGGAAATGATTGCGGGTGAGAAGTAACATGCGACCAACTAAATCTGTTGTAGATATTCCTGCAGTTCGGGATACTTCTCTGGAATTACAAAATGAATACAAGTTTATAGTATTGCCAGTCATTATTTCTTTCTTTTGGAGAAATGAAGGTGTAGATTGGAAAAATACATGACTAATCTACTAGTCACACTATTATGAATAAAGTTGCCGGAATTTGGACTTTATCTTAGGTTTCACTTGTACTTAACTATCGCGATTTTTTCTATCTAAACAGAAGTTTTTGGATTGAGCCTTCTCCAGTTTCTAAGAAAATTTGCTGTGATGTCTGCACGTTACCGAAACTCTTGCCCCAACCATTAACTGGATGCTGAATTCATCAGCAGCAGGAGTGAAGTTTCAGGTATAAGTTGTAATTTCAATCAACATTGTATGGCCTGACAGACAACCTTTAAATTTGAATGGTAAATTCATTGGTTTACTATAGTAGAGGAACAACTAACTTTAAAATAAAAGTAATTTTAGTCGTTTGTGGAATATTTGTAAGTAATTGAAATGAGTAACTATCGGAATGAATTCTTTTAAATATCATACAACTCGTAGACTTTATCCAGTTTTTTTTTGCTGAAGCTAATTATCTGCAAAATTGGGACTGTTAGTCGTTGAATAAAATTACATTAATCGACATATCCAATGCCGGAAAATGCACATTATTAGTGGATTGAGCATCGAGTATGCGTTACATTCAACATAGTTTATATTGCAAGGTAATTATATGCTCCTGTAACATCTGCGAGTACACTAGGAATAGTAATTGTGCAAAAAGATAAGTAAACTTCAATCACCAGAATCACCTCTAAATCTGCGCAAGCAGCATACCAGCTTTCTGGCTTGTTGTCTGTCTGAACACCCAACGCTTTTGTTCTCAGAGCTTCAGGCGTACAAGCCCATGCAATCTAATAGTAGCAAGCAGTTTCGCATCACCATAAACTGTCAATATATCAGTTGCATTTGCATTGTCGGTGAACTGGATTGCTATGATTGCAGTGACGAACTAAAAGTGAGATAGAATGTATGAGCTTCGATGCAGCAATGAATTTGCGAAATCTCACACGCAAAATTAAATCATTCGTTGAGTTTAGTTATACAAAGATATTGGTTCTTTGTGGCTGTGTGATAAAAGGAAAGATTGTTCGGATGGGTTAGATGCAGCATAGTCCAACGATACGCGGTTTTCGAATCAATTCGCAAGGTGGACGTTATATCAACAAAAAAAGGTGGTTGCTAGTAAACGACCAGTGAGTTTTATTCTGCCATCAGGTTGATTGACGATGGACGAAGGCAGTTGGGTCACCCAATCATGAAATATTTTTGCTCATTTGATGATCTACCCGATAAGCAACACGAAGCTATTGGTGTTGCACCAGTTGATCTCTCTTTTTAATTATCAAATTATCATAGACACTAGTTCTTATTGCATAGCGCAATGTGACTAAATTTGACAACTTTATCCGAATTAATTGAATCCTTCTGTAATAAACACAAGCAGTCGAGCAACCCCGCGGTAATCAGGAGTGGCTGCTCCTGAAGAGAAAAGGTGGTCGCCACGTCGAGACTGCTTAGTTTGTTGTTTTACTAGTTTAAAGTAAACTACATCCGTCAAGTTTCCATCCTTTAGGCAAAGATGGGTGGTTCACTTCAGCATTGACACTCCCCTTGTAATGTAACGACCCTCTTCGGAGAAAGTAACGGTTCCTTTTTGTACAATGTTTGCGTTTGTCTCAAGCCTCTGTGTCCGCTAACTTTAGCGAGACAAAAAAATGTTGAATTACTGAAGAGTAGCTTAATTGAATTTTCCCAGGGGCCGGTCAGCAAAACAAAAAGCAAATAAAATTTCCGACGCACGATTTCTTTTACGCATTTCAGAACATGGGAGTGCTGCCAGAACCTAATAAAAAACTAAAAGATTGCATGGTTGATTTTTTGAGATCTGGTAATCCTAAAATTTCTCATCGAAGCAAATGCTTATATTCGCGCTAATGCTCGCGTCAGCATCTACGTACCTAAGCTTTATGGTCGTTGTGTTCGGATTTTTCCGGAGGGTAGATTGAGTGTAGATACTTTGCGAGTATACTATGGTGTAGAGTACGCGTGATAAATATTTTGTAGTGTAGCTTCGTGGCTCGACAAGAACCTGCCTCATATGATCCCGCAAATACTAGTCGACAAACACGCGTACTCGGTCGTTAAGCGAAGCTGGTCAGCTGAGCTCGGTGTTGTTTATAGCTCGCTGACACGCGCCAGACAATCAGCACCCGTGTCCTACACGGATTTATAAGAAAAAAAAGAGCGTTACACCTCCTTATTAACTTAATTAAAATAATATTGAATCATATATAATCGCGCATTTACGGTATTAGTTGAAAGGAGGTGTACGAGGAATGTGGATCCACTGCACTTGCCGCCATGGAAAATGGCAGGAGCAAAATGCTGAAAGGAACAGTTCGACATATATTTCGATAGCTGAAGAGGTCGGAGATAATTGGCGATCAAAAGTGTCGAACAAATGATGCTATACAAGGACTAACACCAAGCCTCGAATGGTAAGTAAGCACTAAGCGGCTAAAATATCCACCTTGCGCTACCACCGTAGAAAGTGCCGTACATCCTTGGTGCTTATTCATCATATTACTCAAAGGCTATTAGTCGGATTACAAAGTGTTGAAGACATCCATTAACCACGACCGCTCTGCATTGTTTTTTCGCAATCTCAGTTTATCTGGGTTGACATGTAAGAGTCAGATACCAAAAAAATTTGAAGAAACAGATGAATCTCTGAGCACAATGTTAAATGATTATTTGAACCCTAATTTTCGAGAAATTACTTACAGAGTTATATTTAATAATAAACTTTTCTTAAGGCCCACCTATCGGAAGAACTTCTCTTGTGCGGATTTCCGTTTATGTCGCTTGGTGAAAAATATACAATTATGCCGGCTTAATTGTTAAGTATTAAGGTAAATTGAATTTCTGAGCGTTATCATTTTAGAAAATCAAATTTATATAAATGAAATTCGATCGAATTTGACTGAGTTATAAAGACGGTGACTGCATTGAATATTAACAATGATTTCAAGGCGTTTGCATTATTAAAAAAACCATTCAATCTTCAACAAAAAAGGAGCTAATTGCCTTGAAAACATAAACCTAAACCTAAAAAAATCACGGTTAATTTCATTATTCGACTACACAATGCAAATCATCTCCTTTGTAGCATTACAGTCGCTCCCGATCCTGTGCTTTCTGCACGGTTCTGTGATCTCGTTCGCAAGTAAATGATACCCAGCAAGGATCTGCTGCCATCTTCTATCTGGTCTTTCCATCGTTTCCTCGGTCTTCCCGCTGGTCATCTATTTTTGATGTTCTTTTGGGTAGCCGGCTTTCTTCGATTCTTTCTACATGGCCCGTCCCATTGCAATTTGCGTAACTCTACGCAAGCAAATACAGGTCGTTCGTCAAATAGTTCATACAATTCGTCATTGTGACGTAGTCTCCACTTTGTTCCTTGTTTCACTGGGCCGTCGATTTTCCGGAGCACGTTTAAATAAGTTTCGTATTTACAAATCTCTAGTCACATGTTTGCTGTTATATGGAAATGAAACATGGACTTCACACAACTTTGGACCTTAGAGTGGGAAGTACGGAGTAATAGGCTTTATTTGCAGCATTTATGTGGTGTCCAATCTCATCCTTTTCAGCGCCTCTTATATTTAGGTTGTCTCCAATAAAAACGAAGTTATCCACACTTTCAAGGTTATAGTCTCCCCCTACGGTCAGATTTAGTCGGACTGAAGTGTTCTTTCTCGTTTGTGTCATAAATTTAGTTTTAGTTTCATTAACTCGTAGGCCAATTCGATTTGCGTCAGAGTCTAGGCGCAGAAATGCTCCTTTGGTATCTGAGATTTTTTTTCCTTAGCACTATCATTATTCAGGTCGAATATGTTTCGGCATTCGGTAATTGTATATGGCCAGTACCACGCTTTGACCACATTCTGATTTCAAACCAGTACTTACCATAATTGGACGGGCTTATAGTTTGTCCGAAAAATTACTCGCAACAAATCTCGTTGCCGCCAACGAGACTCGACCCATGACCTTCGGTTTACGAAGTGAGTACTCTAACCACCACCCCACGCAAACTACTACTATCTGAGATTGGACGTGCCATAATATTGACGTCATCAGCATGTGCTACCAATAGTGTGGACTTGAACATTAGTGTACCAGAGGTTTCAGCTGTTGTATTTCTGGTGACGTGTTCCAGCACAATATAAAAAGTATTGAGGCAAGACCATCCCCTAGTATTAAGACTGATTCCATTTTGAAGTTGTCCGTTAGTTCGATGCTTGCCTTGACCTGGGATTCCGTGTTTAGCATCGTGATTTTGATCATGTGGACTAGTTTTGTCGGGACGCCAAAATCAAGCGTTATTTCGTACAGGGCATTTCTGTCGAGACTGTTGTATGCTTGCTAGAAGTATACAAAGAGTTGATGCACACTTCGATGTTATATTCCCACACTTTTCAAGCACCTAAATATTTGGTCTTTTGTAGACCGTCCACTTCGAAAGCATCCCTGATACTCCCCTATAAAATTTTCATAGTACGGCTTTAATAATCTTTCTATGAGTTTGGAGAGCACACATTTTTCGTACATTTTCTCTCATCCTGCCCCCTCCATGCAAATGCGCCAAGACCTATTTTGACAATCTCAAGACCTTCCATATGATATGCATATTGTCTACCTTTGGTAAACCAAATTTATTCAAGGATCAAAACACTTTATAGTATTTTTTTTCTTGAAAACCCGTCGGGCCTTACTTCTTTGAGTAGGCAGACGCGTTTCCACTCTAGAGTCACCCTCAGGGTTTCACTCAAAGACGCAAGGCCCGGCGGCTTTTCAAGAAACAAGAGAATTGCCCTGTACCACTTTTGACCTATGTACGTACAAAATTTTATCACTCTACCTTATGTAGTTCGCGAGAAAACTTGCTGTGACGCACGGACCGACGCACAGAAAAGTGGATGGACAGATAGATCGCGATTTTAATAGGACATTGTAAAATTATTTTACATTACCCTAGTTCATTTTAAGCCATTTCTTTTTTGTCCGAGAATTTTAAATTTCAAACACGACGGCTTGTAGTAATAGCCGCAGTGCAACAAAATGACAGATCGTCACGAAATTAGATGACCGTCTGCTTCCAATCTGGTTTCTTTCCAGTCCTTACGATTCCTTATTTTCAAAATCAAATTCAGCGCTGCAAGGACAGAGTTTTGACTCAATTGATGGGTTTAAAACAATTCGTCGCGGGGACCGAATATTATTACTAAAGAAGGATGGCATGGAAAGAATTAAAATTTGGATAGACAGAAATATGCTTCTGTCAGAAGGGTTTTGTACTCAACCTATGATATGCAGACACTAATAATGACTAAACTCAAGAAAAACTTCAATGAAATGTACATCAAGTACTTGAGTTCAATCAAAAACGATTGTTACTTCTTTTTAACCTATCGCTGTTTGTTGCAATAGAACTAATATTTTCTGAGTGGAATATTACAGATATTAATGTATGTATTTAAATGTTTTAAGAAAATTCAATCAACATTAATAGTGTAAAAAAGCCATGTGTTGTTGTAATCCGAGGAAATGTAAACGACTGTAAGTTACTTAAATATGAATCGATTCTATTGAAACTATCAGAATTTAAGGACTTCCTATAAGACTAATTAAATACAAAATTCATTTAATCGAGTGAATTTTGACTTCTAATGTATTTGTTTTTGCTATACTTATGGAGCTACTTCCATGATTTTTTCAGTCAGTTAGTTACTTAAATATGAATCGATTCTATTAAAACTATCTATAAGACTAATTAAATACAAAATTCATTTAATCGAGTGAATTTTGACTTCTAATGTATTTGTTTTTGCTATACTTATGGAGCTACTTCCATAATTTTTTCAGGTTTTTCTAATTGGAGGTGTCCAATTGTTAGGAGGGGCGGTGCATACTCTTTTTGAGAATTTTCTCTCCCACTGCATTCCTCGATGCGAACACTGTCATTTTAAATTGGATAGCTCTGTTAAACTTTTTATTTGGTATCCGACATGGACCACTTTTAGCATAAAAATTTGCAAATGTCCCCCTCCGTTCGTGGAGAGGTCCCCCTCAAGAACCTTTGAAAACGTTTTTAATGCTCATGCTTTTAAAAAGCAATTACTTCTGATTTTCCTACCAAGTTCGATGTTCTTATCTGCTACTCGTATATTTTCGGAGAAATACTGCTGTGAAACACGGACGGACAGAAAGGCCGCGATTTCAATAGGGTGTTGTAAGTTAGTACAAAATCCAAAAAATCACTAGAAGTGTATGGATAGTCGAGGAGGGTACTTTAAATGTGGCAAAGATCAGTAGGCGCTGTATATTAAAAATAACAAAAAAACAAGTACGCTCATGTCAGAAGGGTTTTGTACCCAACCTCTCAGAAATGCAGTCACCAGCAATGAATAACGTCAAGAAATATGAGATGCGCACGCTCAAAGGAAAAGCCATTGTTTTTCTACTTTCAACGGTCGCCATTTTGTTGCAAACGTACAAAAATCACTCAAATCATGAATTCTCAAAAAAATTAATGTTATTGATCTTTTCGGAAAATTTCAAGAAGATCAAGTCCAAACTGCAGTGACCGATTGGATGGAAAGTCCATAAACTACCAAAATCATGTGTTATGTTGTTGTAATTGGAGAAATTTCAAACGGCTAGAACTTCCGTGTATATCATTCGATTTTCATCAAACTTATATAGTTTAAGAACCCTTTGTTTCGAATATCATACTATTACTAACAAAGTTGAGCGAATTTCGACTTCTAAGGTATTTGTTGTTGTTGTACTCATAAACATCTACCAACATAATTTTTTTCTGATTTTTCGGATCACAGGTTTCCAATCGCGAGGGGGGGGGACCCAATTTTTCGTGTGTTTCCCCTTCCTGCACGTCCCACGAAGCGAAAAGTATCAAATTAAGGCCTTTCATTTGATACCCGAATCGGCTACCTTTGATGAAATTGTTTTTTCGCGAGCCACTCCCCTATATGGGGAGACCCCCCCTTAAATACCTTATAAAATTTTGTTGTTGAACTTTGAAGCGAGCACCACTTCACACCTGCATACAAAATTTGATGTTTCTAGCTTAAGTAGTTTGCGAGAAAAAGTGCTGACACACGGACGGACGGACAGACAGGTCACGAAACTAGTAGGGTTTTTTAAAATCATTTTACAAAACCCTAAAAATCTGGCATTTTTGAATACTTTTTTTAATGTTTATGCCATTACTTGTAATTGAAATCTTTTATATATTAACATGTTGGAGTCTCTTGATAACAAGGAAAGAATAATCGATAGCAAATATCATTTCGAAAAAAGTCTGTTTTTTAAAATCTATCTGAATGAACCTACATCGCATGACCTGAAATTAAAAAACCCATACCCGTATTAAAACGATAATTACTTTAATAAAATTGACTAGTGTTATCGAATATTTAAGTACGGCACAAAAACCAAGCTGCAAAGTATCAATTTTAAACTAATCAATCAACATTACAAATTCTTCCGCTATTCAGATATAATGAAAGTTGTAATGGTGTTCAATTACCAGAAAGCTCAAATCGGCGCAGAGTTGTGTGTATTTAATAATTGAAAATAACAGATATAACTGACGTCTTACCTGCTCGTTGGCAAGTTTGAAAGCAAGCTGAATTTCCCCTGAGACTAAATGAAGCAACTCAAAAATAAACTTTTATATTGAACGAAAATCACTCGAATTTACTTTTATATGATTTAAAGCAAATTGTATAGGGTTTTCCAATAAGAGATGTTATTTTGATATTACAAGAATTTTTTTAATATAAATGATCGGATGTTTATTTCATTATAAAGAGGAAGGTATGCCGTTAATAGTGGAAAATAACATCAGGCAAATGACCACCACGAGACGCTTACAGGATCATATCCTTTTCATGAAATTTTCCATAACCAAATAATCCAATAAGAGGTGTTATTTTGATATTAAAAGAAAAGTGCCATTTTTTAATATGAATGGTCGGATGTTTATTTCATTATAAAGAGGAAGGTTTGCCGTTAAAAGTAAAAAATAACATCAGGCAAATGACCACCACGACACGCTTACAGGATCATATCCTTTTCATGAAATTTTCCATAACCAAATCGCAAAGTGGCTGCCCTATGTCCTCGATAGCCTCACGAATTCTATCTTTGAAGTCTTGAATCGACGCTGGGCTGTAGGCGTAGACCTTCTCTTTCACGTGGCCCCAAAGGAAGAACTCACAAGGTGTTAAATCACAAGATCTATTCAAAATAACGTCTCTTATAGGAAAACCCTATATTTTAATTTCGTAGTGTTAATTTTTTTGATTGGACAGTTGTATGGTGTCAACAATTTCTAACTTTACTGAAATTTTTATCAAAATCCAAAACAACACGGTATTGTCTTATTTTATAATAAGCGTACATTGTGGCGAAACACACGATTGTCATTGTTGAGATCGCATCAATCCAAATTGTTGTAGATTTGTTAAAATTTTTTATCATTCGCGTCTACAAAGCCTGCCTAAACAGAATAAATAATTTGCAAGAGTTATCAATATACGTGTAGGCTTTTCGAATTCGAAACTGATTCTGAATTCGAGACAATCCAAAGGAAACCACTAAAAAAGAGCATATAAGAGTAGTTAAAATAGTCTTTCTTAGGACATTTTCTAGCGGGGTAATTGAACCCAGATAAAATACGGGAAATCCGAATGTTTCAAAATATTTAATACAAAAAACAAACAAGTTTGTGGTTATTATAAAGAACAAGATGCGTAGACAGATCTACACTCCTGCCAGAAGGGTTTTGTACTCAACCTATGATAAGCAGTCACTACCAATCAATCATGAATTCCCGATGGAAAGTCCATAAAACAGCAAATCTTAGGTTGTTGTCGTAATCGGGATAATTCAAATGGGTATAACTTCTGTAAATATAATTCGAACTTCTTGAAACGTACTGGACCTTTTTTAAGATTACTTACATAGAATACGAAAATCGTGTATTGTTGTTGTCATTAGAGAAATTTCAAATGGCTTTAACTTCCGTTAACATGGTTTGATTTAGTTTTCGACTCATTTGAGTCATCTTCAGTGTCAAGACACTAAAAATGACTCAAAGGATTCGAAACGCGGCTGCTCACACAACAAAGCAAGGACCGATGATTTCCAAGAAAAGAAAAATGATTCAATTTCCTTCAAACTTACAGAGTATTAGGTCCTTTTACAAGACTGCTTCAATATCGTTGAGTTCAAGGGTATCCGCACCATTTTGTTGTAGAAAATGTGAAATTTGAAGATCTTACTGCTAATAAAATTGAGCGAATTTAGACTTCTAATTTATTTCTTCCATGTTTTTCCAGATTTTTCGAATCACAGGTAACCAATCGCAAAAGCAGGAGGGAGAGGACATAATTTTTTCGTACTTTCCCCTTCCCCTGCACTCCACGAAGCTGGCGACATTGTTTTAGAAAATTCTCACCAAGACCTTTCATTTGATACCCTACGCGACTATCTTCGGTACAATATAATGGTAAGGCTCCTTTTCCGATATGGGGGGACCGTCACTTAAAAACCGTTGAAAAATTCATTGATACCCAAAATTTTTAGGGGTCATCACTTTTGATCTATCTTTCATGTTTGGTGTCTGTAGCCGCGATAGTTTTGGAGATAAACTGCTGCGACACACAGACGGACGGACAAAACCCACTTCAATAGGGTTTTGTAAGTAGTAACCCTAAAATTGAAATTCCATTCGCCCTGTAATATTTTTTGTGACGTATTTATTCAAGCCAAAAAAAAAACAAAACAAAGCAACTTTACACGCGCTGCCGGACGCATTTTCTAATTCTTATCAATCTCGCACGATAACAGCTTGGTTTCCTGTTTTAGTTTTGTTAATATTGTTCATATTCCTACAACTAATGACTAAGTAGTATAGTATTGATAATTTTTTTGTACTTCAAGTGGTGATAAATATTAAACAAAACATTCAATACCCACTTATATCTCTTAGCTGTTTTAACTTCGTGATAAGTGTCCATTCCATCAGCTGTCATCGTAATATCATCTGAAAGTAATAGAAACAAATTTATTAGAAGTACGCCACGAAATAATTAACATTGAGTTCATTTTCGTATGCTCGAATATATTTAATCAGAATTTCTCTTTTACAACAAGGACAAACTTAACGAAGCAATTGTTCTATGCACAAAAATTATGAAATGTACATACCTCCGTGTACGCAAAAATCACAGTTGTATTTGTTTAAAGTTTCTAACGTGGTCACATATGGTGCTCCCTCAACAACTTCGTCAACCCATTTAATGCCTCTGACCATTTTATATCTAGAAAATAATTGAATACGTAATAAGGATTGATATACATATTGATAAAATGCACCAGAAAGGTGTAGATTAAAATTATGGCAGTAATAACTAAAGAGATGGTAAAGGAAAACTTTAAATTCAGTCTGACAAAATTTATAGTATACAAAGTAGCAGTGAACATATTACAATGATATATGCTGGAGAGAATTGACTGCAAGTCAGCACTAGGCTAAAGTTCAATTTAATCAATTCAAACAATTTAAATTTATTGCTAAGATATTGACTTCATGGATCGAAAAATAGACGACGCTATATATGTTATGAGTATACCCCCAGCTGGATCTTCAATTGATACAAATTGATTTGAAACACGTATTTATTAATAAATATGAATGGAGAATGGAAATCCTTTAGTTCTTTCAAACGCCTTTTCAGATTTAGTTGCGTGTCTGCCTTAGATTATAATGAATAGTTTATATTTTTTAACAAACAATAATTACCTTTCTTGTTCTGTAAAAACGGGAGGTCCTTTATGTTTTGTAATTTCTTCATCAGTATGTACGCCAACGATAAGTTTATCACCTAAGGCTTTGGCTTGGCGCAGTGAGTTGGCATGACCAAAATGAACCATATCGTAGCTAAAATGAAAACATAAAAATGATGTTAAATATAGTGGATAGTCATTAGTGAGATAATTTTTAACATTAAAGCTTAGCATAGGCATATTTTGTTTACTCAATAGCAAGACAACTGCAAACTACTGCGTTTGCGAAATCAGTTCGGTAGTGAGTGCCTGAGTAGGGCTGCTGTGTTTAAATGGGCCAAAGAATTCAAGGATGGTCGTGAAACCGTCGAGATGAGCCGCATGATCGTCGACCGCCAACCAGCATAACACCAGACAGTATTTGCCGCGTAGAACAACTCATTTTGGAGGACCGTAGGATGAATCTTCGAGACATTTCGGCTGAACTCGGCATCAGTAGTGTAGAGTCTATCATCCACGAACACCTTCAATATCGCAAAATAACGACGCGATGGGTTCCTAAACCAGCACGAAGTGCGATTCTTCTCCAGGATAACGCGCGCCTTCATACCGCGCGTCTCACGCTCGATATAATATCGGCATTGCGGTGGGATTATAAAATTTTTTTTAGTTGTAACATACTTTGAAGAGGGCACCACTTTACACCTACATACAAAATTTTATGTTTGTAGTTTATACGGTTTGCGAGAAAAACTGCTGTGACACACGGACCGACAGCCAGGTCGCGATTTTAGTAGGGTTTTGTAAAATTATTTTATAAAATCTAAAAATGATAGTTTTTCTTCCTATATAGAGTGACTCCCCTTTTTCGAAACTTTCAAGTAGTCATCACATCTAACTCACTTACCAAGATTGGTGTTTGTGGCTACTATAGTTGCAGAAAAAAACTACTGTGACATGACGAACGGACGAGTAGGCAGTCACGACTTCAATAGGATTTGGCATGTTAATACAAAACCCTAAAAATGAATTACTAATTTAAACTGCGCGCGTAGAAGGATTTGGAGAAATATTTTTTTTTAGGTTGGTAGTACTGTCAGTGACACCTTTGTCAAATTTACATGTCAAAATGAATTCGCATTAAATTTTGTTTGCGGAATCAATTTTCTGCTGCGGATACTTTGAGGATGGTACAGAAAGCCTTTGGCGATGAGGCTATGTCTAAAAAAAATGTTTACAAGTGGTATAGTGAGTTCCAGGCTAGACGTGAATGTGTCGAAGACGAAGAGCGTCCTGGGCGACCTTCAAACCCTTCTCTTTTTCGATTATCGTGGTGTTGTGCATTATGAATTCCTTCCGCCGGGCCAAACAGTCAACAAGGAATATGATTTGAACGTTATGCGTCGTTTGCGTAACGCTATCCACATAAAAAGGCCGGAATTGTGGAAAGACAATTCTTGGTTTTTACACCACGATAATGCACCATCCCGTACTGCACTCGTAATTCGTGATCATTTCGCCAAAAACTCAACCCATATCGTTCCGCAACCACCGTAGTATTCACCTGATCTGCCACCGTGCGACTTCTGGCTGTTCAGCAAGCTCAAAAGACCGCTCCGGGGACACCGTTTTGATACGATAGAGGAGATTGAAGCCGCAGCGAAGACGGAACTGAAGGCCACCCCGGAAACGACGCGTATCTCAAACACTAATGAATATTTTGACATGTAAAATTCACATAGATGACCAACCTTAAAAAAAAAATAATTCTACAAATCCTTCGACGCGCGCAGTTTAAATTCAAATGTCACCTTATTTTTTGGTCACAGTAGTATATGATTTAAAATAAAAGCTTGAACAACTGTTTTACATATAAAAAATTCTTAATAGAGTATTAACAGATGATTAACAAATATTCAATCGCTTATTAACGTTTCAATTGAATATGAAATAAGCTCCATCGCTGATGATGAATTATGAGGAATTCCCAAATAACCAATCCGCTAAATTTCTACATCACGGATAATCGCGTCATCTTAATTCATGCGTTTAATTGATTTTGTTAGCATGGGTGTGTAAATCTTAATTTTTGTTAAAAAAGCTAGCCAAATTGCCCTGCCATTAAAAAGAATTATTTTCACGTTTTTTTCAGAATTTCGAGTCCAAAGTGTAATCGCGAGGGAGACACTGATAATTATTGGGTTGTTTGATAATTACTGTCATTTTTAGGGTTTTGTAAAATAATTTTACAAAACCCTTCTAAAATCGCGTCCTGTCTGTCCGTCTGTCCGTCTGTCTGTCTGTCTGTCCGTCCGTCCGTCCGTCCGTCCGTCCGTCCGTCCGTGTGTCACAGCAGTTTTTCTCGGAAACTACTTAAGCTAGAAGCATCAAATTTTGTATGTAGGTGTAAAGTGGTGCTCTCTTCAAAGTTCAACTGCAAAAAAATTTTATAAGGTATTTTAGGGGGGTCTCCCCATGTAGGGGAGTGACCCCCCGAAAAAAAAATTTCATTGAAGGTAGCCGATATGGGTATCAAATGAAAGGTCTTGATGAGAACTCTTCAAAACAGGTCTTAGTTTGGCAAAATTAGCTTCGAGGGGCGCACAGGAAGGGGAAATACACGAAAAATTTGTGTCCCCCCCCCTCGCGATTGGACACCTGTGATCCGAAAAATCTGAAAAAAATCAAGAATGTAGGCCTTGATGAGTACAACAACAACAAATACGTGAGAAGTCGCAATTCACTCAACTTTGTTAGTAATAGTAGGATTTATCGATTTTATGTTTTCTTTAATAAAATCTTAACGGCACCCTTAAATTCAATGAAATTCAGTACGCAGATGACTATTTATAAGGTTGATTAACCCTGCAAGTTTCATAAAGATTGAATCATATTTAGCGAAGTTATAGCGGTTTGAATTTTCCTGTATTACTATGGAACAATATGCGCTGCATTTATTACTATGGCAACATATGGCTATGGAACAACATGCGCGTTTTACCGACTCAGACACTACAGTTTTGCTAGGATTTGCATGAAAATTTCAGGAATGATAGGTGTCATGAATATATTTGAGAATCGGTTCAGCTAGTGGCTAGTTTTAAATGCGAAGATTGAATAATTTTGAGTTATTGTGCCCCAACGTTTCAGGTGCATGCTTTGTACACTTGATTCAATTTAATGAATGACTGATGATGAGTACCTACAATTAATTCTCATAAGTGAAACAAGTCAAGGAGGCAGGAGAGAGCTCCTAGCAAAAGGGTTTTGTAACAACTCTAGGATTCGAAAAAGTTGGCTATTAATCGATGATAACAGTACAGCAGAGTGGCCCCTAAAAAAAAATTCATCAAACGTAGCTGATATGAGTATGAAATGAAAGTTTTCATGGGAGCTTTTCAAAACAGTTCTTAAACTGTCAGTTTTTGCTTCAGTGGGGCACAGGGGGGAAATACATGAAAAATGTGTCTCCTCCCTCGCAAATGGTCATCTGAAATAATTATCAAGGGAGATATTTATGAGTATAACAATACCAAAAATCTCAGAAGTCGAAATTCGTTCAACTTTGTTAATAATAGTATGATCTTCGAATTTCATAGTTTCTCCAATAAAATCTTCATTGACATGCTTCTTGACTTTATTGAATCTGGTGACTGCATTTTGAAAATTGAATACAAAACCCTTCTGACATGAGCGTAGGTCTGTTTACCCAACTTGTTTTTCATGTTTTTCAAAGTAAATTTATTTATTTGCCGGTTAAAAAATTCCACGTTCGAAGAAACCTTGGTTTTTAGAAGCGAAGAACTGGTCCAACTCATTTTTAACAGCATGACCGAAATCAAGTTTTACCATTCAAATGGTTTTGAAGGGAGCGAAACAAATGATAGTCTGATGGTGCTGTCAGGGCTATAGGGTGGATGTGACATCAGTTCCCAATTGAGCTCAATTAATTTTGGACGTGTTGCCAAAGAGGTGTGGGGTCTGGCGTTATCATGAGGGAACATCACGCGTTTGCGATTGGCCAGTTCAAGGCATAGTTTGGTTTCTTGGAAGCAGCTCAAAGTAGACTATAATCCCACCATACAGAAAGCCAAATCTTCTTTTGGTGAATATTGGCTTGTAGGGGCTCATCTTGCTTGGCCCGTGATTCGTTTTCAGACTACGTTATCGTAAACAATCCATTTTTGATCACCCGTTATGATTCTTTTTAGAAATGGGTCTTTCTAGTTACGATCCAACAAAGAGTCGCATATGTTAATGCGTTTGGTGAGGTGGATTTCCTTTAATTCATGAGGAAACCAAACATCCAGTTTGTTTACGTAACCAAGCTGTTGTAAGTGCAAGTGAACGGTTGAATTTGATATGCCGGTTCGTTTCGATTAACGCCTTTATATTGTTGTCATCAGTAGTGATTGGACAACCAGTATGTGGTGCATTTTGCACATGACAATTTCCAGAACGAAAGCGAGCAAACAAACGCTGACACTGACGTTCAGTAAGGCAGTCCTCACCATAAACTTCATGCAATTTCTTTCGAGCTTGCACCGCATTTTTGCCCTTTCGGAAGTAAAACAATAAAATATGCCGATAATGTTCTCTTTGATTATGCATTTTCATGTTTATTTTTAACCAATAAGTTGTTTACTAATGACGCTCAGTTTTCGACTGAAGATAGTCTAAAGTCTAACCTTTAATTTTTTTTTTGTTTAGCACTACAGCTCCTTTCGGGCCTTCGCTTATGGATAATTAGAGTATTTCATTATCTTGATCGAATGTATCGATACTCCAGAAGGTGATATGCTCAGTACCACGCGTTCGTTATGTGCTCGACCACCCAGCTGCGATAAGCTCAGATTTACCCAACACGTATCGCAACTGAATGGGCTAAAGTCTGTCCGAAGAAGTACACGAACTGAATCTCGTTGGCGACAACGAGACTCGAACCAAAGACCTTCGGTTTACGGGTTGCGTGCTCTAACCACTACACCATGCGCACTTTAAAATAATATGAGAGACCTCAAGGCCAACTTAAAATCTTGTCTCAAAAGTTACCGACAATGGACGCGAGATACTATTTACAATAGATAAAGCTATCATCAGCGCTAAAGATGGCGACGTCAAGCTAATTGCTGATCGCATAGAAGATTTCTACTACCTGGAATAGACAGCGATTCATGTTAAAGCAATTATGACGGAAGAAATATAAATAAATATTATGGCATGCAAGGCTCGGACACTTACGCATGAATGCTGTTGTGTATTTATCGAAAGCTCGAACATCTGGCATGAAACGGATAGCTGGAAGCGCGTCATCAAGGTTAGCTGACAATCAAATCGTTTACTCCGCGTACCGAAAAAAGCGAGAGATTTTTAGAAATAATTCATACGGATTTGTGCCAACCATAGAAGGTAAACTCCGAAGGAGAATCTAAATACTTCTTGACATTCACAGACGATTATTGTAGATGATGTGAATTCTATTTTTTCAAAAGCAAGGAAAGTATTCGATACATTCAAAGAATATAAGAATGTTGTGAAGAAACAGATGGGATTCAGAATCAAGGCGTTATAATCCGACAACGGTTGTGAAGTTTGCAACCGATAGGTCGATGAATTTTTGAAACGGGAAGGAATCAAACGTTTGACTGTGGCTTACACACGGCAATAAACTGGCGTTGCCGAACGCTAGTTAACATGGCTAGGTATATATTAGTTCAATCGGTACTCGATACGCCGCTTTGGGTGGAAGCTATTGCTACTTCTAACTATCTAAGAAATCGTAGTCATGGAAGCAGGATGCCATTCGAATTATGGTATAATGAATAACCAGATCTAAGACACCTGAGAGTATTTGGCTCAAAAGCCATTGTGCTACTTAAAGGTCCCGAAAGACGCAAACTTGATGGCAAATCGATCGAAGGACGATTGGTTGGATATTCCTGCACAGCAAAAGCATACAGAATTCGACTGAATAACACGCGAAGTATCGTCGAAACGCAAGAAAAGTATACTATTAAGACTCAGTGTGATGTGCCTCTAGAAATGGACTACATGGATACGAATGAGAATTACGAAGAGTCAATTATGCCTATTACTGACAAGAAATCTATGAGGAATAGAATCAGGCTCCACCGTTGAAACGTGGGCGAAGACGGCCAAGAACAGCTAGCGCTGGGAAATTTGGACGACCCAGAAAGCAGTATTGAAACTAAAGTGCATCCAGTCGTGCAACGAGTTGTGATAATTCAATGCCAGAAGACGAGAAGATATTTGAAGAACGCACAGACAAGACATGGGATGATGCATTCGTGCAAGCAGTTTCCGAAGCGAAAGGAGAGAAATTACTCGAAATTTGTCTAACGCCAATGGGCAAACAAGTGCACACTGATGGAGATGCGAATGAACGCCTGATAGGTGCGTATGAAAATGGGACGTCGGTAGAGGACCGAAAGTTCAGACGAAAAGGAGTACATTGAAACTAATTTAATCGAAGGATTAGCTATTGCCGCAGATTTCCACTTCGAGGAAGCGATCCGCGGACAAAATTTTCGCGTACTCAGATATCTGAAAGGCAACGCAAAAAATCGCTGATTTAAAATAAACCTGTTGAGACAATCATTGGATACGCTGAGGCAGATTAGGGTGTCTGTTCAGTAGACTCTAGATTATACGCGGGATATGCGTTTACCCGTATTCTGGCAACAGCTACCAAAGCAAAAAACTGTTGCATTGTCAACGACCGAGGGCGAATACAAGGCACTCACCGAGGCGACGAAAGAGTTGATGCACCTACGAGGTCTCTAACACGAGATCCCTCAACTGTCAGATAGATTGCTACAATATATGGTGATAATGTGGACGAAACACATTAGGAAACAGTTCAACTTCCTTCACGAGGAGCTTATTGCACATTCCATCAGACTAAATTTCAGCTGACGTCTGGACGAAATACATTGCCGAGAATCTCGGCCTATTCGAAATTGATTAAGACTATTTAGATATTGTCATGTGCATGTTCGTATCAAGGGAGAGCGTTGGATGGTATTTCTCTCTCGCACACATATACACATCATTGCATGCACAACTGATCAACAAGTCATTATCCATTCATTCATTTGTCACTCATTTGTCAGCTGTCTTGTTAATCAGATGTATAAGAAAAGACGACACTTTGCAAGTCAGTTTATTTATCCTTATTTAAAGGCTTCCTAACAAATTTTTTACACAAAATGTCTGTTCGTCTGTCCGTCCATGCGTCACAGCAAGTTTTCTCGAAAACTTCAGCAGCACAAACACAAAATTTTATTAATAGGTCAAACGTGATGACCTTTTCAAAATTTAAATAGAGGGTTATCCAATAAGAGGTGTTATTTTGAATAGCCCGCTATTTCAATAGATGACACTTTTGAAGCTGTCATATTTTGACATTTGACAAGTAGAAACTCGCCATTAATAAAAATGGAACGATACACGCTTCAACAACGCATTGAAATTATTAAAATTTACAATAAAAATGGTGAAAATTTGGCAGAGACGGTTCGTTGTGAAGCACCTTGTCGGACCGCAATACAGAAATTGCGAGCTGTTGGGACAACTTAGTGATGTCAAGAATAAAACCCGTGCACGTCACCCAAGAACAGCCGAGAATATTACTGCTGTAGCCGAAAGTGTTGAAGAAAACCCAGGTTTGTCCATTCCTCGTCGTTTTTTGGAATTAGGCATTCCACAAACGTCATTACACCGTATTTTGCATAAAGATTTGGGTCTTAAGGCTTATAAAGTTCAGTTAACCCACGAACTCCAGCCGGTCGATCATCAACAACGTCATGTCTTTGCTGATTGGGTCCTTGAAATGCATGAAAATGATCCGGAATTCCATTGAAACATCATCTTGAGTGATGAGGCCCGTTTCCACCTCGGTGGCTTCGTCAACAAGCAAAATTGTCGCATCTGGGACTCGCAAAACCCAAGAGTTATTGTTGAAAAGCCTCTCTATCCTCAACGTGTGACTGTTTGGTGCGGTTTATGGTCCGGCGGAGTCATTGGACCTTACTTTTTCGAAAATGAGGCTGGAGCAACAGTTACGGTGAATGGATTGCGCTGTCGAGAGATGATTCATGATTTTTTATGGTCGCAATTGGATGGTATTGATCTGGACAAAGTTTACTTTCAACAAGACAGCGCTACGTGCCACACAAGCAACGAAACCATTGATCTTTTACGGGACAAGTTTCCGGACCGTGTTATCTTATCACAATTGGCCACCGAGATCTTGTGATTTGACACCTTGCGACTTCTTCCTTTGGGGCAACGTGAAAGAGAAGGTCTACGCCAACAGCCCAGCGTCGATACAAGACCTCAAAGATGGAATTCGTGAGGCTATTGAGGACATAGGGCAGCCGCTTTGTGATGTGGTTATGGAAAATTTCATGAAAAGGATATGGTCCTGTAAGCGTGGTCGTGGTGGTCATTTGCCTGATGTTATTTTTCAATATTAACGGCATACCTTCCTCTTTATAATGTAATAAAAATTCGATCATTCATATTAAAAAATGGTATTTTTCTTTTAATATCAAAATAACACCTCTTATTGGAAAACCCTGTATAACAACTTTTTTTATAAGAGAATGACCTCTAAAAGAATTTTTTTTTCTTCTAAAATCTAGTCAATGTGAGTAATAAATGAATTGCTTCATTTGTATCGAGGTATACAGGAGGAGAGATATAGGAAAAATGGGTGTTTTCAGTCTTACTTGCACAAGATTAGTAAATCGCCGTCCCCCGACTAAAGGTTTTGAATGGAAAAGATGCGACACGCTGCGCCGGGACCTCTACAATGCATCGAAAGAGCTCTCCCCGAATAGTCTAATTGGGGAGATGCTTACTCGTAGATCGGTTGACAAATGGTACCTTGTGGAACACTATGTTCGGGCAGTCCTAAAAGATAAATAAGATTCACAGCAGCCGGGGACATCGGGGTTAAGGGATTATTTTTCTAGCAATCTCTTTTCCTCTCTCCCTTCCAGCTAAAGGAGGGATCCCTCAACTTGAAGGCGCCCCACGCCCGAAGAAATGTATCAAACGGTTCCAGGCTAGATTCTCAGGTGTTTAACGGGTAGTTCAGACGTCTTGCGCATCTGAGAGCCCCACACTCAGGGCGTAAATAGCCTTCTCCTCCCAACCACAAAAAAAGTGGTCCTTGAACGCAAGTTCAAGTTACGCTCTGGTACAAATCGTAATCGATTTCAGTTTACGAGGGTGCCAGTTCTCTGCAAATGATGAACCATGAAGTGGCCGACTCGTCTCAAAGGCCATAATAAAACTTACACATCTCTGGAAAAACCTAAAGGCATACAGACACAATCCCTGTGATGACACTTTCCAAGCATAGATATCGTTGAAACGTCCTGTGTTGTCTCAAGATTTCAAGAATGAATGTCCTCTTATTATGTAAAGAGGGACCAGAGTTGATGGCGCCGACGGCATCTCACCTCAAATGATGTAAGAGTGCAAATCAATAGACCGCTTTTATTCGATAGGGGCAAGTAAGTACATCGGGTAATTTGTATTGAGCGCTGCAAGTTTTCTGTCTACCGAAGCTTATGTTTGTGGCTGAAGAAGTGAAGAATAAAGAATTTATTGTCTGTAAAATTAATTCCTTTCTTGTCTACGCTGATAGATTTTACTAGGTAAAAATAAATTACCTACACTTAGTATTGTAATGCGTTAGAATATAAATATTTCAAATGTTTTTCTGCCGATTTTCGTTGTCAATATCTTCGACATTAAATAGCTCTTACTTGGATTACCTCGGATTATTTGCCCAGAATATTTAAATCAATGTAGAAAATACTGAATTCATCCGAGTTAATTTAATAACAAAAAATTAAAAACTACTGCGTCATTCCTGCAAAAATGCGAAATTACTATAATCACAAACGAAATTAAAATATATTGTTTAGGTCTACCGCATTCACAATTGGCACAAGCAAATCAACACCCTCTTTTGCTCATATCCCCATCGCATAATTCATCATAATACAAGCGGATATTTAAAAATAGCAAAATTACACTTAACACTACATAATTTACACACTCTGAATACAGCGCCATACGACATTGAAGTTCATTTTAATTTTATCCGATTATTTGTGGCAATATAAATCGAAAATGAAAGAATCAGCTAAAGAGAATAGTTTATGAATATGTTAGATTACTCTGTAGTACAACGTTTGTTATAAATTCTTAAAATTCAACCAGAACGTTTTTATTGAATGATAATTCAAAAAATCTGTGGAATGCTTCCCACATCAACATTACTTATGTAGAAAATTTCGTATCTGTTTGATAATACCTCCACGTCATAATCTCAAACGGACGCCCCTAAGTAGATGGAACCAGAATATATTTACTTTATCTGCTTAAAATAGAATCAGAATTAAGAGTCAGTTATTTTAAGTGATGTCGGATAAACAGAATAGTAAGAACGCGTGGTGAATTTCCATTGTTTCATTTAATCTGATGTATTGCGTGTTGCAATATATTCTAAAGAAAGTTTCGTTTTAATGCCGATGCACACAAGCAATTTTTAACGTTGCTTCGCCGCAGCGACACCGCAAATGCAATAACACATGTATGCACGGCAATGTACCACATTTGCGGTGCATCGGCACTTATTAGTTATTTTCTAACAATTAATAATCAAACAAGTGTGGGTACTAAATGCTTGAAAAAAACCCAACCCCTGTTTATATCTGCTCGTATATATTGTATGAACACATTGCCTTGTCTGCTAGTAGTCAGGGCAATGTGGAAACGATATCGATTATTTAATCGAGTGTGTATGCTTTGTCCCTGGTATGTTAATCATTTTCGCTCCTGAACTCAAGGTCAGGGGATGCATATATTATCATCGGCCTCCATTAAGTATAGCGAAATTGCCTAAAAGCTAATATTTAATACTAATTTTCTACAAAAATTGCATTCAATTCGTCGTTATCTGGGGGACTAACAAAAAACAAGGCGATATGTTTTTTACTCATCA
The DNA here is from genome assembly GCA_963969285.1 of Odontomyia ornata. NCBI lineage: Eukaryota > Metazoa > Arthropoda > Insecta > Diptera > Stratiomyidae > Odontomyia > Odontomyia ornata. Next base: position 270,883,666 of record OZ017740.1, read on the forward strand.
TCTGACTCACTTCTAGGCGATGTGGTTATAGTACGCTCACTTATTTTAAATCGTAAAAACTGCTCCCATAACAACACGCCTGATATGAATGAAATAGCTCAGCGCGGGGCCATTGACGTTTTCTGTTGAGATAATATGCTCCCATAAACTTCGGATTCTTACGACAAGAAATCACCCCACATTTGTTGAAGTCCAACCATATAATAAGCATTATTTAATCAATGCGGCTAATAGCATCGTATCAAATTGATTATAGAGTTAAACGGCTTTATGGCGCTTCGTTATGGAGACATATTTTGTTAAGGTCACCAAATCGTTTAGGTTTCTGTTGTGTTTGTAAGTTTGAATTGATTTGTGATCCTTGCAGTGAAAATAAAAATGTAGATAAGAATGATCTATGCATTTTGCTCAACAAGTTTCATGGATTATTGACCTTATTAGTATTCCAACTATTACGAAAATGGGGAAATAATGTTAGTTGAATGAAAATGAATTGATAAAGGGATCATCTTTAGTGCGTAGGTTCACATTTGTTTTGACGGTGCCAATGATAGTGATGAAAAATAAATGTCTGTGTGAGCTCGTAAGCAAGATGATGAATTTTTTTTACACTGGAACCAATAAGCTTAAAGTCACATTTCCAGGTTAGTATTTTTATTTTATATTTAAAATAATGAAATTTGGAGTAAGCATAACAAGTTAACATTATGCATGTTGAAACTCGAACACAAAACTGCGGCAAGTCAATTAAAACAAAAATTGGGTGGACCCAACGTATGATACGTAGACACCAACAATGATTAAACTCAAGAAAGACTTCAATCATACATATGTATGCATTTATATGCTTAAAAGTAAAACCATGGATCATGAATTCTAAAAGATATATACTATGTCATTCACCTATCTAACTATTTTAAGAAGATTAAATTAAAACTATAGTTTCTGGTTTAATTGAAGGCACATATTAAAAATGACAACTTCTGTAAACATTGTTAGAATTGTAGTAGCGTGCTGTAGGCAGAAGTGGGCTACAGGTTGGAGTGGGCCACCCGAATAACTGTAACACTGGTGACATCTATGTCAAACCGCGCACACTATTTAACGTATTTTGACGCGAGTTCACTTTTTAAGCATTTGGAGGTTATAAACCTACTCTCGCACTGTACAGAGAAACGCGCTAAGAATTTCGCCGAGAACGTTTTTACCCTCGTACGCTTTCACGCTATTTGTCATCCGAGAAAAATTCAGGTACATATGCAATATGTTATTTGGGCATTTAATCTTTGAAATGCAAAGTGATTTTTGCCCACTGTTGACATTGTGTTTTTTTTTTGGGATGCATATGCAAAAAAGGCGCTTGTAGATAGAAGTGGGCCACTATTTGTGGACAGGCATGAGTCACTTGAGTGATGCCGTTTTTTGCACAGTAAAGTGTTTTTATCAATTATGCAAATATGTTATTTACTTATTTTTATCATTTCAGCCACCATGCCTCCCAAAAAAGAGGTGAAATGAAAAATTGATTGCTGCTATAAAGCAAGTGGTAATTAATAAAATATCGGAGCGGGTTGCTTCTGCTGCTACCGATATTAGCAGATCATCTTTTCAACGCTACTTGAAACTTGCGACCGACCGATATCCGGATATTGCCGCTGTTACCGACGCACAATTGTTAGATATCCTACAAGAACGACGTGCACACGGTGGAAAAACGGTAGATACTTTTTAACATTTCTCTATCTCTTTTTAACTGAATATTTACTTATGATTAGTTGAAAAATTCTTTTTCAATAATTGTTCAACTTTTTAATTGTTTAATTTTTTTGTGGCTCATCCTTTCTATACACTACCATATCTGTTGAATTTTTTTGTTTTTTAACGAATGTTTTTAATTTGGTTCATTGACAGATTTTCACTGCAGCCCAGGGAAAAGAACTGAATGAATACATCATCAAGTGCTCTGAACTACACTATGGTCTCACCATAAACAACATACGCAAGGTAGCCTTTCAGTATGCCGAGAAAATGGGAATCGATTGCCCGGACGGATGGGATGAAATGGACATAGTCAGCAGAGATTGGTATTACGCCTTTATGAAACGCCACCCACGCCTCTCTTTGCGCACGCCAATAGCAACCAGCGAGAATAGAGCAAAAGCATTCAATAAAGAAACTGTCGACGACTTTTTCCGTCTGCTTCCGGCTGCGTTGGATGAACATCCGTTCCCACCAAACCGCATTTGGAATGCAGATGAAACCGGATTCCCTACGGTGCCGACGAAAACCGTTAAAGTCGTTGCTGCAAAAGGTTTGAGGGTTGGTTTGCACTCATCTCCAGAACGTGGTACAAATGTGACGATGGTGACGGTTGTTAGTGCTGGAGATTTCATTCCTCCTTTTTACTTGTTCCCGCGCAAAAATATGTACAATGTCACACCAAGCGCCGTCGGCTTCGCGAATGGCTCAGGGTGGATGACTGCCGTTGACTTTGTCCAGTTCATGCGACACTTCGTCAAATTTGCACATGCCTCAAAAGAGAATCCTTTATTATTGTTAATGGACAATCACCGATCGCACATCACTATGAAGTTATCGATCTCGCCCTTGAACATGGTATCACCATTCTGATATTGCCGCCTCATTGCAGCCATCGGCTTCAGCCTTTAGACGTTGGTGTCCTTGGACCGGTCAAAAGATCCTACTACATTCAATGCGATGCATGGTGAAAGAATCATATTGGTTTGCCACTGGAAATCCACCATGTGCCTGAAATTGTTGCCATTGCCCTGCGTAACAGTCTCAACACTCGAAACATCGCTGTAGGTTTCGAGAAAACCAGAATTTTCCCATTTAATCCAGAAATTGTTGACGAGGACGATTTTGTGGTTGCAATCCTTAGCGGAGAGCACCAAGTTGTTGAAAATCAAGTTGTTCAGAAGGAAGATGAAATGCAACAACTTGTTGTTAGAGTTAAAGAAGAGCCTGGGGCGCGAGAAGAGTCAACAACATCTACTTCAACCGCGTCTACATCAGCGACACGTTCAATATTGGACTGTATTGGACCGCTTAATTATGTCGCTCCGAAGCAGAAATATAATCGTGGCCGCAAACCGCTGAGAAGCAGCATCATTACATCCCCTGAAAATAGAGAGGTCGCGGAAGAAGCTGCACGGCGTCAAAAATCGCAGATAGCAACGAAAGTTTCCAAAAAGGCCAATTCTTCACAATCGGCTGTGAAAAAAGGCAAAAAAGAAAGTCTGGTTGCTTCAGATGAAGACATCGATTTTTGCATGGTTTGCAATAAATTGATGCCAGCAAAGCTGACAAGAAAAAACTCCATCGAGTGCGTAACTGCGACCGACCCTTCCACTTAAAGTGCGTCGATATGACCAACTGCGCCGTCTTCACGTGCGCCAATTGCGCCTAAAATCTGTGCTTGAACACTGCAAAATGTTTTTTTTGCAACATCTTTGTCATTAGCATTTTGTTACTCCTCCTTTCCAGACATTAAATGAACATTTTTACTAAAGTCACTGTTTTTTCAATTTTTAACCCTCATTTCGTGTAAACTATTTTGAATTTTGCAAATTAGGCAACGGATTCGTAATCAGCGGCTTTGAAAATTCCCAGGACAAGAATTTGTAGCATTTAGCAGCATTTTTTCAGATAAAAATTTGGGAAATAACATTTTTTTTTTCCATTTAAAAGGAGAAATACTTCAAAACTTAATTGCATCCATCTGCTATGATGGCAAGTTACGTTTTGGAATACCCTTGCGATTAAAAAAAATAAGAAAAAATTTTCATTTTTCACCATTTTACAACCAAAAATAAAAACGTGGCCCACTTCTGTCTACAGCACTCTACACCCTATGTAGGGTGTAATGATTTCGTGTTCCGTCGTCATCGTCGCTTCGTGAGATTTCCCGAAGGAAATCCAAATAGACATCTCAAAGGTCTTGAGACGCATCAACGAAGTGTGCCTCTTAAGGCCTACTCATTCGGATGCTGGCAGTCTACTCTGAGGTGGCTGCTTGTCGGCCAGCTAGTTCGGAGAGGAATTTCGGTCGTGGGTCTTGACGCGGGTAGACTACGCTCGAATACAATCTTTCAGCCACCGATTCAAACTACCCGTTTCAAACGCGTCAAAGATCTTCAACTCGATGTCTACTTTACATTACCGTCTCTTTCAAATCGCCCGACATTTCAAAACCACAACCTCAAAAGAAAACAATCATTATCGAACACGTACCGATGCGGTGCCAGAAATGCGCTATTCTATTTTAAAAACGGCACCTTCTACGCTAACAAAAATCACAAACTCAAATTAGAGCACCGCGTACCTGAACCGAAAGCCAGAAACAATTAATCGCGGATTACCGAGAACCCAACCCACTCGACGGCACTCACCTTCAGCTTTTGTCGCCGCTGAAAAACTAAGCTACTGAAAGGAACGATTTTTTTTATATTTAGAAATTCATGGTTTATCATTTTCATTTTTTTCTTCTAAGTGAACATCACTCATTCCTTTATTTTTCCCCCTATTGTCAAGTCTGAACTACTTATAATTTATTTAAAATACACTTCGCTCATATCTTTTGCTTGTTTTCATTGGTAGTACATAACTTTTGCAATTTTTATTAATTTTGTTGCTTTGTAAATGTCGTTTCAATTCGCTAATGGACAGGGTTTATATATTTTTTCATGCTTACAACGAAATTTTAACGTTAATATCCCCTCAAAACAATACTATTTTTCGACAAAAATGTGTACACGTGTTATGAATCACCCTTTATATAAGAAACCGATATCTTAGCTAGAATAGTTAGATGATGTTAGATACGCTAAGCCCAGTATCCCATTTTCATTTGATTTTTTTTCTCTAGTTGTGTTTTGCTATACTCCAAGACTAATCATTCATTATTTTCATCGTATTTGTTTCTCATTTATTGTTCAATTAATTTGCCAGAGGGTGATTTGATGCAGAAACCAAACATAGAGAAATACTAAAACGTGCATTAATAAAAAGTGATTAGAGTGCACTCAACCAATTTCCGCATTTCTAAACATTGAATGTCTACAATGTATACAAATATATAACATCACATACATATCGTCAGTAAGTATGTGAAAAAATTATTCAAATTTTTTGTAATATATTGGAAAAATATTTTACCTAAAATACAATATTTGTCTTTTGTTGTTTGGATTTATGAACTAATATTTTTTTAAATTTTTTTCTCATTCTATCTCTAGGTCCCAATTCAAGACCAATTTATTCAAGATACTATGTTCCTAGTCTTAGTCTTATCGCGTTCATCTTAAAAGTTATGTAATACACTAAACATTATTTATGTCGGTTTTGCCCAGGAGAGGAAGACAATGCCTGCCATACATTTTTGCGTGCACAAAATGGAGCAGGCTACGGGAGAGCTCATCCCGGATAATATAGTCGCGGAGATGCTCGAATCGGTTGAAAAATGGAACCAGATGGCACATTATGCTCGGGCAGTCCAAAAAGATAACAGGGACTCACAGAAGCCGGGGGCGTTGGGGTTGGGGGATAGCTTGAAGGCGCCTCACGGCGTAACAAAACGAGGTCTCGCCCGAACTAATGTGTCAAATGGTTCCAGGCTGGGTTCTCGGGTTGACAGGGGAGGTGCTTGTCCAGTCGCCTTCTTGCGAGCATGGGAGTTCCACACTCAGTGTATAAATAACATTCACCTGCCAACCACAACAAAAATAAAACATTTAAGGAAATGATATATGTGATACCGTATGCAAAAACCTAAATTTACATCTTATTTGGTTACATCAATAAATAAAAGGAACTTCTCTAATGTACAATATTCCGTCATTGATTATTTCACCTATGTATCAATATAGATGGGGTTTTAAAATCATGTTTTAATATTTTAACGACAGGACTAATCCACAAATCTATAGTCAATTGATAGTTGTGGACATGAGAGCTATTCACATGTTCATTCCAAAATCTACTTGAATGTATTAATCTCGTAAGATTTTAACATAAAACACAATTCTGACTTTAAACTTATAACTAATCCTCGCCAGTTTAGAAAAAAATCCGCGCGACCTAAAATGTTCTCTATAGTTGCCATTCAAAGTCTGATTCTATAGGGTTATCCATATTACGCTTGGGAAAGTAAAGCTAAAGAAAACGCATAAAATATTCAGATAGAAACAAAATTTTTTATTCAATATAAAGATTGAACCTTGCCATTATACGTGAAACACAACATCATTCAAATGTCCTCCAGGGGACCTGTTGCAGGTCTCAATCTTTTTGAGGTAATTTTCAATGACTTTTCGGCACATTTCTGGCAATATCTCGGCCATAACTTCACGAATATTGGGTTTCAATTGCTCAAGATTTTGAGAATTGTTCGCGTAAACACGATCTTTCGCATAGCCCCATAAAAAGAAATCCAAAGGTGTTAGGTCGCAGGATCTTGCGGGCCAATTGACATCACCCAATCTCGAAATTACGTCCTGGAAATTTCGCTTGCAAAAGTGCTCGATGAGCCTGTGTTGTGTGGCTTGTGGCTCCGTCCTGTTGGAGCCACATGTTCTCCAGATCATAATCTTCAATTTGTCTCCAAAAATAATCGGTTAACATCCGTCCATAGCGGTCAGAATTTACTGGAATGGCTCTTCCTTGATCGTTTTCAAAAAAATACGGGCCAATAACACCACCAGACCATAATGCACACCAAACGGTCACTTTTTCCGGATGCAAAGGCCTTTCTGCAATCACCTGAGGATTTTGAGAGCCTCATATGCGGCAATTCTGTTTATTTAAGTAACCACTGAGCGAAAAATGAGCCTCATCACTGAAGAAAATTTTGTTCGAAAAATCGTTATCAACGGCTTGTTGTTCAATCACCCAATTCGCATACATTCTGCGTTGTATATGGTCTTGAGGCTTAAGTTCTTGAGTGAGTTGGATTTTGTACGGATGGAGATGCAAATCCAAATGCAAAATCCGCCACAATGAGCCGTAAGACAAGCCCAAATGTTGAGCACTTCGAGGAATCGACAAATTCGGGTCTTCTTCCACACTTTTAGCAACGACAGCAACATTTTCAGCAGAACGAATGTTGCGATGATGCACAGGCCTTGCAATATCAATAACCGATCTAGTCTCCTCAAACTTTCTCACAGTGTTCGAAATTTTTTGCTGTGTAGGTCGATTATTTCGACCGTAATCGGCTCGTAAAGCCCTAAATGTTGATACAACAGAATCACCGTTTTTATAATAAAATTTAATAATTTTAACGCGTTCTTAGACTGTTAAACGATCCATATTTCAAAATGGCAGACCAACTATAAAAAACACGCTTTGGATGACATTTAATTCTGACAGATGTCAAATGGCAGGGTTGTACTTTCCTACCATGTGCTTTTCAGGTCCTATCTTACATTTGACAGGGTCAAAAGCTTTCTTCAAAAATATAATATCCTTTCAACTTAATTTGAAATAGCATTATATTTCTGGCTTAAGCAATTTTCATTTAAATGGACCTAATTTGCCATTACATATGGTAGCTGCTGATCGAAGTATCGGTTATAGTTACATACTCTTCGTTTATCAGCGGATCATTAGTAATGGCAAGTTGGTCCTTCGTTTCTCGTCAATCCTGGCCTGTTGTGGCCTGATCAGTCACACGCGAATATCCTGTTGTGTACAGTCAATGCTAGGTTTACACCTGCACTTTAATTTGCGGGATTCTCTGGTGAAGTTTGATGCTTGTAAATACTACTGTATAGCCATATCTCTTTAATATGGACTCGTTATTGCCGAACTGCTGTGTTAGCCTTGCCGTAATGTTTTTTCCTCCCACAATGGTGAAAGATGCATGATAAAAATGAATTCGCCAGTGAAAATTCGATGAAGAAGGTCGAATCTAAGGAGTCTGAATGACATGAACAAATGACGAGTGTATTGAAATTCTCATCTTGGCAGAGACCAAGATTCTGTTTTCGATTCTTCGTTGACCCTTCTCTGTTGCTATTGAGTACATTACAACTCTGAGCTGGGTGAATTACTTGAAATGCTGGCGTTTGCTTTCCTTCAGTTCAAAATGATATTTCACATTTAGTAGTGTGCCACAGCTAGGTCGTAAATACAACTTGATTTGTTTACAGCTACGAATTTTCGCGACGCAAAAAACCAGGGAGATTTATATTTTTGACTTCCTCGTGTTTCTGCCGCGACAGATCACAATTGACAGAAAGAGCCTTTGGTTGCGGCTAACGTCACAGGAGAACGTCAAAAGGCAGTGACAGGTTACAGAGTGATTCGAGAGCACACACTTTAAAACACAATTCCCTCATAGCACAAATTACTCAAAAATGTTCTTTTCTATGTAACCAAGAAGCACTTTCGTTTTAATTAACCAGAAATGATTTTGTTAATGCTACAGTATATTATCCGAGCACTTGAGCGTTGGGCTTGCTATCAACTTTCAATTTGGCAAGTTATCTAGGCGCAGACTCAATTACAAGTGTTTAATTACAAGAGTTACTTAACCCTGGAGAGGACGCGCCTTAAAAATCGCGTAACAGATCGCGCAGATTACAATTGTTATCCAAGTTAAAACGAGAATAAAGCTACAAAATTTTTTATTGCATCAGAGCGAACCTACAATTTTCAATTATATTTAAAATAAAATGCCTCCGCATGCTCAACTTTAAGCACACAACGGGACCCGTAAAAAGATAAGCGTGGATGGCTTTTGGTGTTGTAATTATCAAATTGCGGATTACTATTGTAATCACCGCAACCTGTGTAGGGTCACGCTATTGAATTAAGAGTAGCTATAGGATTTAATTAGGAAAAATGTAACATTTAAAAATCAGGCTATTATTAATAAAGTTGAGTGAATTTCGACTTCTAAAGTATTTGTTGTTGTTGTACTTATGAAGTACTACCTCCATAATTTTTTTTCCAAATATTCGGATGAAGGCGTCCAATCGCGAGAGGTCAGGACACTAATTTTACGTACAGTTCTTCCTTCCCTGGACTACTCAATGCCAATACTGCAAGTAGAAGACCTGTTATAAAGTACTCATCAAGACCTTTAGCATAACATCCTACATTACTACCTTTGGTTAAAAAAAATGTAAGAGTCCTCTGGCCCCTGGCATATAAGAACCACGAAAAATATGTATTGATACCCAACTTTCAAGAGGTCCTCACTTCTGATGTGCCTACCAAGTTTGTTGTCTGTAGCTGCTAGTTTCGGCGAAAAACTTTTGCAACAATGGATAGACGGACGGACAGATAGAACTGATTTCAATGGAGCTTTGTAAGTAGTGCCAACCCCTTAATACGCGGATGAGCAGAAGAGCATTAATACTGGAAGGGCTTCGGTAGCTAACTTAGGGACCACTGAAATTTTTCACAAGATAATCATATTTAAATGAAATTCTTCCGACAATGGAATAGAAGCATATCTGCTATTTAGAGTTTTGTAATTTTTTTTTAAATATTTTTTAACATTGGTACCCGTCTGTCCGTCAGTCCGTCACACCAACTTTTCTAGAACTAGAAAAGCTAGGGCCATCATAACCTTGTGAAGAGCTCAGAAGTGGTTAGCTAAGCTAGCGAAAGTTTTATATACTCGATCGAAAAAAAAATTCAAAGGATTTGTGGGCCGCCCCGTATAACATTAGGAGCACTTAACCAAATTTTTTTCACCAAAGTAGGTCGAGTAGGGTATCAAATGAAATATCGATCACGGGGTAGGGAGGAGAAGCGATGGAATACTAAAATGTGTATCCCCGCTTGCGGTTACAAAGACTAAAAGTTCCTTAGAAACCTAAATTCGCGCAAATTTGTTAATACTAGTATTTTGAATTTCACATTTACACTACCGAAATGGGATTGGTGTATTCCATGAAATTTTGTATCGAAGTAGTTAAATACAAGATTGTTTTAATCCGTAAGTTTTATTAGAATCTAACCATATTCAGTGAATTTATAGCCATTTGAATTTTCTTCATCACAACAACAATGCGCGTTTTTCAATCCTTCTGAAAGGAGTGTGCTCCTGTCTACTCGACTTGATTTCTTTCAGCAGTGCTATAGGGTAATTCGGGCCCAGACACACGCCAATTAGACCAAAATAAAATTGGCCTAAACACGTTGGTTGGTAAAAAGGGCCCAAAAATCAGATAAATGAAGCTTTACAGGTGACAGTGGCCTAAACTGGGGCCTAAACATATGATATCGTATCATTTCAAAAACATGCTCCTGTATAACTGTTGGAAAAAATAGTCACCGCCTAAAACGGGCCATACATAAGTGAAAGTTGTAGTCAATTATTTTGTTTATTTGATATAAAAAAGAAAAAAATGATAGTTATTCGGTGATCAATTTTCCCCTTGTTGTATACAATCTAGATACGTACACTGCGGACTTGTGTATAGACTGATCACCGAGTAACTTTCATTCATTGAGCTTACATGTAGTTTGCCATGAATATAATTCGTAGATATAAAAATTAATTGAGTTTGCTTGAAATAAAAGTTGAAAATGCATTCTCCCACCTATGGGGTCGTACGAGTATCAGTCGATGCACAGTCAACAAGCTGATACCTGAAGAGAATATGGGTGCAAGTGAGATTTCAAATGCAAATTTACAATTACTCAATTTTATTTCGAACATGGAAAAAAACTCAAGGTGTTTTCTTGGTACTTTAAATTTAAATTCAAACATGGCTCGAAAATATGACATTATTATAATCATTAAACTACTCGCATTGTCATTAATCGGTAGTGTGTGCATTTCTAGAAGTGCTTTAATGCTAGAAAATTTCAAAAATGTAATACATTGGTCAAGTAGTACATCTGAATCCGATTAAAGTTGGCTATGAGCCGTTCGCGTAAGTACATACTTTTTATATTAACAACTTATGATTTCGAGCTACCGTGGGATACTACTGCGTTAACGGTTTAATTTTTGATTTATTGCTGATACCTGAAGAGAATACATACACAGTCGCGCCGGTATGAAATATAAAATTCCGAAATCTCGAGAACTTTCTAGTCATGAGCGACTCCAAATTTATGAAAGGAGACAGCAGAGATCGCTAAAGATTTTAAAATTTCGAGGGAAGGCAGAAGAAAAACACTTAAAAATATATTTTGGAAGAAAATAAATCAATACTGGGAAGAAAACATACAAAGACTAATTCGTCAAGGCAGAGAAATTCACGCAGAAGTTCACAAGAATCCCTTTATATCGGCATAAAAATCCAAGAAAGGGTTGATTTACCAATAAAGTTTACCCAAATAAACCAAAGAGTAAATGAAGCTAAATTTCACGGTCGCATAGTAAGAAAGATGCCTTATATTTCAGAGAAGAACGCAAAAAGCGCCTTGATCCGGCGCCAATGGCGCTGGGTCACATTGACCCGAGAAGATTTTAAACAGTCATATTTTATTTTCTACAATTATTACATGTTTGAATGCTTGTGTGGCTGAAGTTACATTCCACCTCTATCTGCAACGTCCCTGCATTCAGTTCAACGTCACCCGTCCCTGAAATTCACGTACGACAACTCAAAGTATATACGTATGACCCGGCGTCATCGTAAGTGTGGTATTTTCGTGACATGCATTTATTATATGTTCAGTGTTCTTTTAACGCTTTCTTTGTTTTTAGTAATTTTTACAAAAATATCAATCGCTAACTACCCGAAGCAAATTTTGGCGGCGTTACAAGAGTCCGATTCTGAGGATGAAGATCCAAATCCTGCTTTGGACATCGAAAATGAAGATCAGTTGTCTGAACGCAGTGATAGCAGCGAAACTGAGCAAGATGCAAGCGATTCCAGTGAGACAGAATCAGATTCGTTGGATGATTGTGATCTATTGACTTTGAAACAACGACTCTTCAAAGGCAGAGACGGAACAAGATGGGGAAAAGCACCGGCTCGACCAAATGTACGTAAAAGATCAGAAAATATAATTACGAAGACACTTGTGTAAAACCAGCTGCTCAAAGTGCCAAATCGGTGTCAGATTATTCGAGCATACCTGTATACTAATTCACATATCCAAGAAAGAAGATATATGCTGATTTGAGCAAACATAGATACATGAGTGAAGTGGAAATAAGAGCTAAAAGAATTTATTGGACTTTTATATATTGCCGGTTTTTATCGTTCTAATCGGCAAAACTTGAATGACTTGTGGCAAACAGATGGCACTGGTGTAGAAATATTTATACTCACATACGCCAACTTTTTCAAGCATTTGTGGAACAATGCAAAAAATGTATTCGCCAGGAGAGAACTGCACCATTGTGAGATGTTAGTAGCATTTAGGGGTCGCTGTAAATTTAAACAATATATACTGTCTAAGCCAGCCAGATATGGTCTCAAAATATTTGCTTTAGCTGATGCGAAAACGTTCTTCATGACTGATTTGGAAATTTACCCAGCTAAATTTTCAGTCAGCAACAAACTGTGTGGTGTGGTTGATCGTATTGTATTGCCAATTTCTAAGTCTCGCCGTAATGTACAGTTACGAATTGATATCTCATCTTCTGTACAAACAAAGACTTACTTCTGTGAGTACTTTACGCAAAAATAAAAAGCGAATTCCGTCTGAATTTATAACAAGAGGATAATCTGTAAACTCAACTTTCGGGCATCAAAAAGGTTAACTCTAATCTCGTATACCCTATGAATAACAAAATTGTCCTTTTGACGTTAAGCTTACAACACGATGATCATATTGACGACTCTAAGGCGATAAGCAGAAACCAGAGATTATAACTTTTTAATCAACCAAGAGCGGAGTAGACGTGGCTGATGAACTATGTCCAACGTACAATGTTAGCAGAAACTCGAAAAGATGGCCGTTGACGCTCTTTTTTGCTATATTGAATACAGCAGGAATCAATGCAAATATAATATATCGCGCTAATAATGATATGCTTACGAAAAGACTACACTTCCTGAAAAATCGGGGTTTTTGTATGGTTCAGGAACATTTGCTCTGGTGCAGAACTCGTACTAATTTGCCTCGACAGATGCGCACGAATCGCAGATTTCACAGAGGAAGAACCCTCCCAAAAGATCTCCGGCACTTGCAGAAGATGTCAAATATGTCCATCTAAAAAGGATAAATAAACTCACATCTGGAATTCATGTAACATTTACATATGCCCCTAGCACGTGATTTCGTACTGTGAAAATTGTAGAAATTCCATGTCACTGATTGATGAAAGAGAAGACATTTTTATTATTGTTATAAGAAGTTTATTTGATTTCTCTGCCAGTTCATAATGTTCATTATTTCAAGTAGTTTTTCAACAATTGTTGTCAAAATAAAAAAAAAAAAACGAAGCTAAGTTGGATTTGCATGTGATAAAGAAATAATTAATAAAAAAGTTATTTACAAAGTATGTTAGTATTTTCATCATTTTATTTTATTGACAAAGTACCTAAATTTGATAAACTAACCTCGGGTAATTATGACCCGGTGTCATCGACGATGTAAATTCTTTTCACGTCATTGGCGCCGGGTTAAGTTTGCTCAGGATTACATCAACAAACCGCAAGAGTACAGAAACTCCATTCTTTGGAGTGATGAAAGTACATTTGAGATGCGTTCCAATAAAAGAGACAGTACATATGGAGAAAACCTAATCAGGCTTTTCAAAGGAGGTTAATTAAGCCCGCCACAATTATGGTCTAGGGATGCTTTAGTGATCATGGCGTGGGAAATTTACATATAACAGGGAATTTTGACTAGGGATCATTATGTGAATATTTTAAGAGAAAAATTTATTGGATTCAATATTTAAACTGGGTATGCATGATATTGATCCCAAACATACTTGCCGTAAGGCGAAACATTTTCTTGATGAAAATGAGATCGCAATACTGCCATAGCCACTCAAAGCCCCGATCTTAGCCCAATAGAGCATGTGTGGGATGAATTAGATCGACGAATTAGAGAATAAGAAAAGTACTCTAAAAGCAAATCAAATGGGAGTGGACACAAATAGAATGTCCGGTGGCGGAAAACTTATTAATAGCATGTCAGAGCTTTTGCGGGAGGTGATCAAAAAGGATATTAAACTTCTTATTGAATTGATAATTTCAATGTAAATACACGAACGACATTTTATGTTTTGTTTGAAATGAATAACGATTTTTTTTTGTCAAGATAATTTCCAACTGCAGATTTTATGTTAAATCAATTTATTTTCTTACTTCCATTTATTTGCTACTGAAATGAAAACTTTTGTGAATTACTTTGCTAACTAAGATCCTTTTTCCAGTTGAATTAAACAAAACAGGCCTTATCAACTAAAATACCGGCGCAACTGTATACTTCAAACACAAAAACTTCTTATTTCATGAACATGCACGAAGAAGAAAAAATTATTTCCTGGGTCAAGTTTAAGCCTTGCTTGGGGGTCTTACAACGGAGTCAATGATTATGGTATAAAAGATGGATAGAGCTACAGGGTCTGAATAATAAGTAACCGGACTGACCTCAAGAAATTTTTTATTGGCACAATATGTACAATTTTTCTTTGGAAATCTTCAAAGAAGTCTCCATTGGAGTCGATAACACGCTGATACCGGATTTTCCAATCCCCGAACGCTCCCTGGAAGTCGGCAACCTCGATGCTGTCTAGAGCCCTCGTCGTAGCACGTTGAACGTTTTCCAGAGTCCCAAACCGCGTCCCCTTAAGGTGTCTCTTGATCTTGGGGAACAGAAAGAAGTCCGCTGGTGCCATATCCGGGCTGTAAGAACTCTGGTTCGGTTTGCAGTCGATCAAGGATTTCCGAAGCGACAGCAACACGACGCTCCTTTTGCTCATCAGTCAGGTGTTTGGGAACCAGCTTCGCGCAGATCTTCCTCACGCCCAGATCGTTCTTAATAATGTTGTGAACGGTCATCTTATCAATTCCAACATCATCTGCGATAGTCCGAATGCTCAGACGACGATCACTGTTCAACACATCACGCACTTTTTGCACATTTGTGTCCGTGTGACTCGTTGATGGAGGACCGACGCGCTGTTTGTCATGGACGTCATCGCTTCCCTCCCGGAAATTTCTGTGTCACTGAAACACGAGTTCTGGACAGAGCATCCACACCGTAAGTCTCTTGAATCATTTGAGAGTTTCCGTGGCCGTTTTCTTAAGTTTGACACAAAATTTGATGCTAACACGTTGCTCGATCGGACGCTCCATTTTCACTCCGACGACGTAACTGAACACGCACTCCGCTCTCGCTCGATGCTATCTCTCCAAGCGCTTGGAGGCAACTGCTACCTAGACCCCCACCACCACTACAGCAACAGAAACCGGTTAGCAGACGCTTTGACGGCGCGGGGCAGGCTCAGTCCGGTTACTTATTATACAGACCCTGTATATCCAAATCTACGTTGACAGAATATCATTCCAATTCACTCGGGATAAAAGACTTAATTTTATCATAGTTGCCATTTCGGAAGTCATATACAATAGTGGAATTGTACGATATAGAATTAAAAGTATCAGGAGTCGACAATTCAACAGTAAAAGTAGAGCGATGAACTGAATTAGAAAACAGATGCTCTTTGTCATCAGTTGAACTGACCACTGGTTGGATATAGGAGCTACTTGCTGCAAATCTTTACTATAAAAGGTGCTTATGAGATTGAAATCATTACTATTTAGCCGATTGATAGGAAGAACGAGAACGTTTTCTTTATCGACCACAAATTTTAAGTTTGGCCGATTAAAATCACCAGTAATGATAATTTTATCTTCTTCATTTGTAATTGCAGTGATTCAAGCTATGTATAACTTGGCACGTCATTGTAGACAGTATCGTTGGATTTTGGGGGAACATCGATTACGCCAATATATAGGCTAAATCTTTCCAGCTTTATTTTAACTACTTTATGCTGGAAGAATTTTTATTCCGTGGAGGTTACTAGCTTGCTCATAAAAGAATTGTCTATTGCAATTAATACACCACCTCCTCGTGATTGTTCTCTGCTATGAGGATCTCTATCATCTCTGTATATACTCCAGATACTGTCAAGGATCTCTTCGTTATTATGAGAATCTTTCAACCATGTTTCGGAAAGGGTAAGGATATTAAAAAATTTAGGCCATTTTTGGGTCCGTTTCATTGTATTGTAAATTGGGCCGTTTTGGCCGCTTTTTAAGGGAAATTTTATTGTAAATTAGGCCTAGTTTAGGCCAATTTCGGACAAAATATCCTGCAAGTAGACTCTTTTGGGGCTATTTTCAGGCTTGTTGAACATATGAATTTAATTATATTTTGGCTATTGTTTAGGCGGAATGATTTTTTATGCGGGACAATGTGTTTATTCACTCAAATTAAAGTTTTTTTGTATAGATAGTATTGATTCAAAGTTAAGTTTTAATACATTTATCTTTTATTAAACCTTTAAAAACGATAATTTTATAACGAACATTAATTGATCATTACATCTAATTTCCTAATTATTCAGATCATTTTGAATTCTTACTTAATATTTAGATAAAACATTTGCACGTCAACAACAGGCACAAGCGAAATTATTAAAGACAAGCCGCTGCCACCGCGACATTATAATTTTCAAATTTGTTATCAATGGAAACAGTAATTCCCTCGCGTATTCTCGCTATCATCTTTTGAACATTTCACAAAAAAATTTACACCTGTCGTAAGTATTATTTTCGCACAGTGATAATGTTAATGTGTCATAATATTCTGAGTAATTATCGCACCCGCCATGAGCGGCATGCGGCTTGGTTTATCTTTGCACAGATAATGTTTCGCAAAAGAAAATAAAACCAGTAAAATTTCAGGCTTTATCGTTTACCAGTTCTACTCAATTGAATTTTTCAATTTACAACAAGGTTGTCGATTGATACGTGTGTTGCTTTGGAAAATTATACCTGTGTGGTTTGTGGAATGGGAATTCTTTGGAGTAATTAAAATTTTCTGGGCATATTGCTAATCATTGTTTCTAAATAACAAAATTGCATTGGCGTGTCCGTAATTATCAGAAGAGTGACATATTCAACTTGACAAAAAAAATTTATCAGCGTCTCTGATAGTTTTTTTTGAATAATTGGAACAGAAAATGTACTGCGGTAAATTATCATAACAAGATATAACCAGTTTCATTGAAAAAATAATTATCAATAAAATCTTCTATCAAATATTAAATCAAAAAGAAATGAATCAACTTGGCTTAAAATTCAGAAAGGAAAGTCACGCGGCATATGATTAGCTCATTTTCCAGCTTAAAATTTGCTCTTTTAAAATAACACTGAAGATATAAGAGGTAGTAGATAACATAAAACAAAACATTCATTAATAAATGGATTTTAAGCGACTATCTCCTTTGTCATTATCTTACTCGTATGACTTATGAGTATTACCAGCTGCTTACGTGAAACATCACGTGTTTCACTTCATGCGAGGTGAGAAGCGTTTGGTGGGAAATTATTGCATCAATTTACTTGCCCCAATTGTTTCTGATAAGCATTATATATGGTAGAATCGAACGATCATTACATAAGCATTGGTGCTATCTAGATTGATATTTTAACAGTTTAAAATTGCAATCCAATAGTATGAAAAAGTTATAAACATGTGTTTGATCACTATTTTTTTACTACGTCAGGGCCTGAAGGCTCAGCCAAAGAACTTCCAAGGATGAATATGATTGTCAGTGAAACTAGATCTTCTGAGTTCCTCATTAGTCGGCACACTTCGGAAACGCGTATACAGCCTACTCCCATAACTTCCGGCCAAACGTCATGGCCCCACTTCCAAGAAATTAATTTGTTTCTTTTTCGTTTTTTTAGAGACTGAACAGACGTTGTCATTTATGATTAACATTTTTTGGCAGGTTTTTTTTTTTTTTTTTTTTTTTTTGTGGTAGGGAGGTGAAGGCATTTACGCCCGCCGAGTCTGGCAGTGTGGGACTCCCATGGAGGAAACCCTTGGACTACCCACTAAACACCTCCCCTGTCAATCTGAGAACCTAGCCTGGAACCGTTTGACACATTACTTCGGGCCAGGTCTCGTTTTGTTACGCCGTGGGGCGCCTTCAAGCTAGGGAGTCCCTTTCCTAGCGGGAGGGGAGAGGGGAAGAGGAAATGCCAGAAGAGCGATCCCCCAGCCCCAGCACCTCCGGCTGCTGTGAGTCCCTTTTATATTTTAGGACTGCCCGAGCATAATGTGCCACCTGGTTCCATTTGTCAACCGATTCGAGCATCACCGCAACTATATTATCCGGGGTGAGCTCTCCCGTCTCCCTGTAGAGTTCCCTTCGCAGCCTGGCCCATTTGGTACACGCAAAAAATGTGTCACAGGCATTGTCCTCCTCTCCTGGGCAAAACCGACAATCGGGAGACCGTGACTTACCGCCCTTGTGCAGGTAAGACTGAAAACACCCGTGCCCGCTCAAAAGCTGGGTCAGATAGAAGTCAGTCTCACCATGCCTTCGATCTAGCCACGGTCTCATATCCGGGATGAGGCGCGCAGTCCACCTTCCCTTCGTGCAATTCCTCCAAGACTGCTGCCAATCGTTGAGCGAGCGTTGTCTCTCCTCGCGGACAACCATCTCCCTCGCATCCTCGTTTCGGCGCAGGTAAAAAGCGCGGCGCTCTCTAGCAGGGAGGGCGACAGGTATCACGCCTGCAATCACTCTCACCGCTGAGTCGGAGACTGTTGGATACGAAGATGCAATTCTCAGTGCTCCTCTTATCTGTACCTGTGCCAATCGTTTTCGGTGTACCTCCTTGCTGAGAGCGTCGCCCCATACCTCTGCTCCGTACAGTAGCACTGACCCTACAGCACTCATCAAGAGGCGTCTTCTTAATGGGCTGGGTCCCCCTACGTTGGCCATAAGTCGACTCAGGGCCGATATTCCCGAAGCAGCCTTCTCAGCCGTTGCCCTGATTTGCTCAGAGAAACTCATCTTCGAGTCGATCATTAGCCCCAGGTACTTCACCGCTGGCTTCGATTCGATTTGTATATCTCCAATACTGATCATCCTTACTCTAGGGATTCTCTTTTTTGTCAAGATGACCACTTCGGTTTTCTCCAGTGCTAGACTGAGCCCGCGAGCAGTCATCCAGTTCCTCACTCGGCGCATTAGCATACCTAGCCTAAGTTGCGCTTGTTCAACGGTGCGTCCGGCGACCAGAGCCGCAACATCATCCGCATAGCCGGTCAAGCGCGACTCATCTGGCATCTCAAGTCTCAGTAGCCCGTCGTAAGACACGATCCACAGGTCCGGACCAAGGATAGATCCCTTGGCAACACCCGATGTAATTTCCATCCTTCGTTGGCCCTGTGTCGTGTCGTAGAGCAGGCGTCGGTCCTTTAGGTAGTTCCTCAAAAGCCGCATTAGATATTCTGGAACTTGAAAAGAGTTTTCCAGCGTGTCCAGAATATCCACCCATCTAGCGGAGTTGAAGGCATTCCTGACGTCGAGTGTCACCAACAGGACGATCCGTCGCTTGGTGCGACTACATGCCTCTGCCTTTTGGACCGCGTTCACCACCTCTGCAATCGCATCAATGGTAGAACGTCCTGCTCTAAAGCCGTACTGCCGAGGAGATAGGTCCCCAGCAGCACGAATCGCGTCAGTGTCTTCCCTTGATGAGTTTCTCTAGCACTTTCCCAGCCGTGTCTAGCATGCATAACGGGCGGTATGCAGACGGCGATTCGGGATTTCCCTTCCCCTTGCTGATCAGCACGAGCCTCGCCACCTTCCATCGTACCGGGAAAACCCCGTCCCGTAGGCAAGCGTTGAATGTGCTGAGCAGCAAGTCAGGACAATGGTGATAGACGAGCTGCAAAACCTCAGCTGAAACACCATCTGGACCTGGAGCCTTCCTCGCTTTCAGGGAGAGGACTGCCTCCTCCAGTTCCAGCTGTGTGAAGAGTGGGCACTCGACCGCTGTTTCACCACGGACAGCGTCAACACGGACGGGGTGGGCGGGGAAGAGTCCCCGCACTATCGCGTCCATCTTTTCCGCGTCAAGTATACAAGGCTTCCGTAGGGCACCAAGTTTCCCCATGACCAGCTTGTAGCCAAGGCCCCACGGATCCCTATTTACATCATCCACGAGGTCTTGCCAGCATCGGGCCTTGCTCTTGTTAATAAGCCTGCGAAGATATTTCCTGCCGGACCTGTATGCTGCTAGCCTAGTGTCTGCCTCCTCCCGTGTTCGCGCCCGCTGGGCCTCTCGCCGAAGTTTGTGACACTCGCTTCTTTGTTCGGCGATCTCGTTTGACCACCAGTATACTGGAGGCTTACCGTGTCGGGGTCTCCGACGGGGCATGGAAGACTCGCAAGCAGCTATGATGGTACTCATAGTTGAGTTCACCAAGTCCTTGGATGTGGGCCCTCCACTCCCTGGCGGAGCTCCCAGCAACGGTGCGCCTGCCGTAAGCGCGTCAGCGAACCTCTCAACGTCCATCCTCCCAGTCCTCCATCCGAGGATTGAAGTTTGGGCATATGCACGCAGAGTGGCACTGTCGTGAATCTCAACCGCTATATACTGGTGATCACTAGCCGAGTAGTCCTCTAGTACTCGCCAGTTGTGTACTCTAGATACCAGGGACTCCGAAGCGAGTGTCACATCGGGTATGGTTCCTACGCAACCCCATCGGCGGAAAGTAGGGGTGTTACCAGTATTTAGGACAAAAAGCGCTGTCCTGGCCGCCATGTCCAAGATTTGCTTTCCCCTTGGGTCGGATTGTGGCATACCCCATTCAATGGCTCTAGCGTTGAAGTCTCCCCCGACCAGCATGTGGCCCTCTGTGTTCGAGACAGCGTCCTCCAGGGCATCGAGTTTGGTTCGAAAAGATCGCATTGCCTCGTTAGGCGTCAGATTAACACTGAAATATGTTATCCCTGAACACCGCACCCACACAAAACCATCCCCGCGTCCATGGCCCTGCACCTGAAGGCGGGCGCTGTCTCGAACCCAGATGGCCGAGGTACTAGATTTGTCAGAGTACCACGCTTGCGAGTCCTTGTTATGATGTTGCTCGCTCAGCAACAGGAGGTCAGCTTTCTTATCCCTCGCAAACTGCTCAAGTAGGTCCTGGGCGTTTGTGCTTCGGTGCAAATTGACCTGCAGGATACGGATCATTTGAGTATCGATTTGGCTTTAGTTAGGGCCTCCTTGAAAACCCAGCATCTCCCTGTCCCCGGCTCATGTTTGAGGTCGCCGGGTGCTAGCTTAGCATCCTTGCAAAGAATGCATTTTGCCTCGTTCGTGCACTCCTTCCTTTTGTGCCCCGTTTCACTACATTTGTAGCACAGAGATTTCCTGTCGGGTCCCCTACAGCCATACGCGGTGTGTCCGTATTCGAAGCATCTGAAGCAGCGGATAGGGATCGCTCTTCTCCGTATCCTGCAGATCACCCAACCTATCTTAATATTGCCCTTCGCCAGGATTTACTGGGCGTCTTTATCAGCTAGTTCGACAATAGCCATGCGTTACCCCCTTGTGTTTTCACGTGTCAATCTTGCCTTGACTTCACTTAAGCTGGGGAACTCCCTCCTGATGGCATCCTCTACTTCAGCTTTGTCCGTGACGCAGTCGAGGTCCCTGATTTCCAGGGTGGCCATTGGTTCGAGCGAGGCAACCGTTGCCGCATCTCCAAGAACCTTTTGAACCGCGTCACGGAATGCATCTTTGTTTGTGGCCTCTGGCCCGAATTCCACCAGCAGGCCACCGGTCCGGGTTGGCCGAACTGCTTTGATGGCAGTTTTGGTGTCGTCTGGCTTGACCGCTCCTTTAATTTCACGGAGGACATCTGCGTAGGTTCGGCCCTTAGTGAGTTTAATAAGCAGTGCCTCTCGCAAGGGTTTGCGCCGCGGTTCGCTTTTTGTTTTCTGCGGTATATCGGTGGGTTCTTTGTTCTTTTCGTGGTTGAGCTCTTTGTCTGTTTTTTCTAGGAGTAGCTTTTTGGCCGCTTTTTTCGCTGCCTTGTTTCGCACCACATGAAACTCCTCGCCTGGAGTGTCAACTTCGTTTATGGTCTCGTCCTTCCTCCTTTTCTCACGGTCGCCTTCAATTGGGCTACCGGCCATTCTTTTGCTGCTGCTAGGACCCACTGATGCCTCGAGGGAGAGCGTGTCTTTTTGGTGCGTTTCGGTTGCAAGCCACCTCCGCCTGTAGTGCGTTATGCGGCCAAAAAGCTCCTCCAGTTCAAGAATGCCATTCTTGACACTCTTGCCTATGTTTTTCTGCACTTCGCAGGCAACCCTCAGTTGTTTGACGATAGTCCCCGCTTTCTGAATAAGCCGCTCCTCTTCGGCGCGGTCAAGGGCGATTGTGTTATTTGGCGCCACCTCTTGGGAGAGGCCCCCGTTTCCAAGCCCTTTTGCTTCTATCGCTTGGGTCGCGTTTGAAGTGGCGTCGGCCAACGGCAAAACTTCTCCCTCCCCCAGTCTTACACTGGCCTCTGTTGGTGTCGCAGCTTGATCCGGATTGTGTACGTCTTGCACTGGACGCTCCGGGGTGCGCATAGTCCTTCTACTGCGCCCAAAGGCCGCAATGATGCCAGGTTGCACAACGCACTCTGCCTTCTTTCGTTCGTTAGTCCGTCTGTGGTCTGTCTCCGATGATTTAACCTGTGATGTTGACTTTGACAGTGTTTCTGGGGTTTGCTGCCTCCCCCCGCAATCGGTGACTTGCTTTATCGGTGTTCTTGCCAACAGCGGTTTTTGCCTGAAAGGGTTCTCCGTGCTAGCGTCCTGTTTGCTTGTAGTTATATCTGTTACAGAAGCCAAGTTCACCACTTCTATAACATTGCAGTCGCTGGATGACGACGGCCGGGAGCCTGCTTGCTCACTACCCTCTGCCACCGGTACTGGGGATCCGACCCCCTGCACCGTAATTTGGTTCCCCTTGTGGACCTGCATGATTTGGTTTTCTGTCTGGGTTTCCGTTCCCATAGCATTTTACCTACTGCCAGGATATATGGATAATTGATGACGCCATATATTGCGTCATGTCACAGTGAAGATCATTGACACTCAGGTATTTGTCCTGAGACTCTCCCTTCACTGCCGACCATTGTCCGCAGCTGCTTATTGGTTATTCGCAGCGAACCTTTCGAGAAAGGTCTTCCCCTATCCGCAAACCTGGGGACGCGTTTCGTTCCCCGGTCTGAGGGCACTATCGATAAACCGATTGTCAGTGAAACTAGATCTTCTGAGTTCCTTATTAGTCGGCACACTTCGGAAACGCGTATACAGCCTACTCCCATAACTTCCGGCCAAACGTCATGGCCCCACTTCCAAGAAATTAATTTGTTTCTTTTTCGTTTTTTTAGAGACTGAACAGACGTCATTTATGATTAACATTTTTTGGCAGGTTACAGATTATGTTTTGCATCCATTGTTGGACTTAATCTTGAAAACTATTAAATTTCGTTCAACCATACATGATACCATCCAAGTAAAACAAAAATTAATTCATCAGATTCGTTAAGGAATCAATTAGAACTTCCAATGCATTGCAGTGCTACTGGCAGCACTTTTTCTATATCCTGTAATGTACTGTGTCTCTTTTGAATCTTCTCTCTTCATGTCGTTTTGTTGTTGAGCGAAGTCGTGTTTTTGTAAACGTCTTGTAATCTTATAAATTTGGTTTTTCTCACCTCAACTCAACAGGTTATGCACCCCAGCGTGCCGGGAAGTAGTTTTTCTATTCATTGGATAAAATTGCGATTTTTTTCTGAAAGTTGCGTGATCGCTGCGAGTGAGGTAAGAACCGCGAAGTCGTCAGCATCAAATGATAGCAGTTCGATAGAATTATTTTAATTGGAGCTTCCATATGGAAACTGCTCAGCGACACCATGACTTATGGGACGTGATCACTAGACCCAAGCCCGAAGGCGCTGAAGAACTGGCGAAACGGAAAAGTTCAAATCAGAATGCTGTGACATTGATTATAAGTAGACGACAATCAAATAAGGCATATCCGCGGGATCAATCGGCAGGGGAAGCATGGGAGGCACTCAAGGACGTTCATAAGAGGGATTCTCCGAGGAGCAAGATGCGGCTACTCGAGGATATCAAGTGTGCTAAAGATGGTGATGACATTCATGCGCACATAAACGAACTGACCAGGGTTCCAAAACCTTGAGCCCGAATTTATGTAAGTTGCAACACTGCTGAATTCTTTACCGGAAAACTACGATGGCGTAGTGTTGTCCATTTAGACACGTGACGAGAAGAATGTTAAGATCGGCACTATCAAAGAAGAAATATTTCAAAAGGTCAGCCCGCGACGGCGAAGGAGCAGCAGATACTTTACGCAAAGTAACGACAAAATCATCGATTAACGCGAAGCACATAGAATGTAAAATATACGTGGAAGAAAAGCTTATGTGTTCGCCTTTCCCACATCAAATTACAAGCTCGACATATCTTTGCGGTCCTATGAGAACATTATCTCAAGGAGGAACACGTTATTTTATGACCGTAGCTGACGACCACAGTGGATGTCGTGCGGTGTATTTCCTCAAAGGCAAGTGCGAAGCCTCCGACACACTTTAGGAGTTTATTAAACAAGCCGGAAGGCATACTGGACGTAAAGTGGAAGCAATTCAATAGAACAACGGCAAAGAATACGTTAAGATCCCTGTCGAGGTTATTAGCCCGACTCCGCTCGAAACGATTTTCGAAGAAAACGATGGTAGAGAATCAGGGACAATCTCCGAAGATCAATCAGCTGAAGTGGAAACACCGCCACTTAACGAGCTGGATGCGTACCATCAAGTGCACGTCACATCGCAAGCCGAAGGTCCCTGGTTCGAACCCCATTGGTGACACCGAGATTTATTTCGAGTGATTCTTCCGACGGACTATAGGCCCGTTCAGTTATGATATGTATGTACTGGTTCCAAATCAAAACATATCCCATCTGGATGCACGCATCAACGACCAAACTATAGTGCTGACCATACCAATTTCTCCAGTGCCGATACATGCAATCAAGATAATAAGATACTCTAACTGTCTCTAAGCGAAGGCTCGAAAAGCGCTGTTGTGCTAAAACAAAAAAATTAAGGATGGTTGTCGAATAAATAAATCACTGTATGGGCTTCAAGCAGGCGAGTCGTCAACGGCATTTGAAATTGAGAGAAACATTGAAGTCCACCGGTCTGAGGCAGACTGTCTCCGATTCGTATTTTGTTTAATCGGACTATTAAGAGATTGTCCATCGTGCTAATCTATATCGATGATATTGTCATAGCATAAAGGGACGTCGAGAAGATTCGAGCCATCAAAGCAGGCACCTCTGAAATGTTTCAAGTCAGGGATTTGGTTCAGATCAATTACTACTTGGACATGGAAGTTTGATTGCATATGTTTTCACTGTCCGGTTATGCTCGTATAAGTGAAATTCTCAACAGGTTTGGAATGACGGACTCTAAGCTTACAAGGACCAGTATAGCTCTCGGACTGAAACTATTGAAGTATGCAACTGAAAAAGGAAGAGAAAACACTTTACAAAGAACTCGTCCGCGCAAATGTTCGTGGCTTCGGGAATACTTAAAATCTAAAAATAAGGAAAAGGAGAAGAAGCCAACCGGTGCGTCTGCTGGTTCTCCTATTAAAAATAATAAGACTACTGAGAAAGTTCCACCGATTAATGTCTTTGGGCAGCGCGGAGGGGATATATTTCGGCTATTGGCAGCCGAACGCCGAACATAAGATAGATAATTTCGAAGTTAAGAGAGTGGCTGATTTCAAGTTACCCAAAGATGCTCTAAATAGTGTGAAAGCTCCCCACTTCACATACACGCCAAAGACAGAGAAAAACCAGACCTTCCTGTTGAAGGGCCTGGACTGCGGGGAGAATACAGGTGATCTCCTTGAAATGTTACATGAAACAGTACCAGCTATCAAATTCATTAGTGTGAAAAACAAGGAGATCAACTATTCAAGGCAAAATATGTATAACTATTTTATTTGGTACAATTTTCATAGCAGTCCAAATGTCCTCCAACAGATAAGGTACTAGAACTTTTGAGTTGGGAGGTGGGAGCGTCTTCAAAAAACTGAGGTCAACCAGTGTTACAGGTGCCAAAAATTCGATCATTCGGCTACCAATTGTGTCATGCACTATCGGTAGGTTAAATGTAAAGACATTCATGCCCACGGTGAATGCAAATTGCCTCGGATGGAGCCAAAAGAAAAATTATACTGTGTTAACTGCGGTATCCAGCATCATATCGAGGGTGCCCTTGATATCGAGATGCAAAAGTTAAATTTCCCCCAAAACAAACCCAAGTACACCGCAGTGTCATACCTTAAAACTTCGTCAAGCCTGGAGTATCAATTTCATTTGCTGCTAGAGGACCAACAGACAACAGTATAAATAAAATAAATAATGTAAGTGGCAATAATGAGCTGCTTCTCAAATTTACCAACAGCTTGAAACTCTCTCGCAAAGAATGAACAAGCAAGACCAAAAAATCAATTTCGTTTTTCAACGTTTAGGCCAACAAGCTTCAAAATAGTTTGTCATCCAGTCACATTTCCATGGATATGCTTCGCCTCATCTCGATCAACATCAACTCCATTGTTACTCTACATCGACGTGATTATCTCCTTGGTTTCATTGTTAAGCAACAGCCTGACATCATGCTTCTCACTGAAAGCCACCTCAATTCATGGCACTCCATGACATTCAAGGATATTGAATTCGTAAGAAACGATAGAGTAAACGGTGATGGGGGAGGTGGCACGGGGACATTGGTTAGAAGACCTTATTGTTTCCAAAATATTGAAAAAGTCGAAATCAAACAATTTGAATCTCTTGAAGTGTCCGTTGACAAAATCTCACTGTTAGGTGGGGATAAGCTCTTTGTTATCTCTGTCTATGCAACTGGTCGAAACGTTCTCAAGTTCAAGGAAGGAGCTCAATTGCTTGTTTGAAATGCTCGAATTGATAAGACTGGATAGTTATTATATTCTTGCCGGTAACATGAATGCCAAGTATACATTATGGCTGAACGCCAGCAATAATCCAAGAGGTGTATTCCTGAAATCGTGGATAACAGAGAACCAAATTGAATACAGGTGCAATCTATATGGGTCGGAGTTCCCAACATACCCTAGGACAAATTCATATTTGGAGCTCTGCATTGCATACGCAAGACTTGAATTCAGCTTTCATAAACCTCAACGGAAACTGCAGGTGCTTCCTTACGATAGAACCATAACGCAATCGTAATGGTAATCAATCATCAAAGGGATGTCTTCCTCATTCCAGTTCAAAATGAAAATCATCGGTTGAATTTAAAAAAAAACGGATTGGGGAAAGTTTCAAAGGAAGTTTAATCGGGATTACCAGAAGCAATGTCCCTTTTCTGATGATGGCAACGCTTGCTCAATGATTCCTAATGACAGGAATGTAACTATCGATGAAATAGATCTCTGTTTGTCGAAGTTAGAGAAGCTAACGTTGGAAACGGTTGAGAAAGTAGTTCCCAAGATTAAACATCGAAACAATATTGAAGGATATGAAACATCAACCATTGCAAGGCTAAAAAGATTGAAAAGCCTTCTTCTCACACGCGTCAACAACATTTATCGGCGATTTTAAAACGGATATTAGCCCACAGGGCTCAGATGGCGTTTTCACGATAGGGAATAGTTTATTCCGTAAGAAATCTCGAATGCAGGTATCGAATCTAGAAGTCGCTAGTGATGAGATAAATCTTCTCGATAGGGCTGGTATGGAAATTGATAGTACGACTCCGGATAGAAATGGAAAGAGGATTATATGTGATGGATTGCAGAAACTTGCCTTGATAGGAACTCATTTTGAATTGATTCATCTGCCAAATCCTGAAAGAGGGAACCAAATACTTTCAGAGGTCGTTGAAGCAAAAGTTTCCGACATCAAATCAATCCTGAACGCCGAATCAATTCTTTATTTCAATGAAACATTGACATCTGACCTCAGACCAGGCTTGAATCTTATTGATTATTTTTTCAGCTATGAAGACTTGTGTTTCATCTTTGGCATGATAAACAACAAAAAATCATGTGGTATTGACGGTGTTCCTAACATAGTTCTTTGACTTTTGCCTGAGGAATTATTGCATATTGTTCAACATGTTGAGCAATTCATATTTCCCAAATGAGTGGAAAAAGGCTAAGGTATTTCCGAGCTTGAAGAAAGTAAAAGAATCTTCGAGCCCTAAAAGGTATCGCCCAATTAGGTTGCTGCCTAACATCAGCAAGGTGTTTGAAGTGATACTAAATAAAGCATTAAATGCCTACATTGAGAAATATGAGCTGATGACGAGTTACCAATTTGGTTTTTGTGCCAGGTATTCGATCAAACATGCGATAACGAAAGTAACCTCAGACATCTGTTGGAAACTAAACAACAGAGAATGTGTTGGAGCGTGTCTTATTGATATGGAGAAAGCCTACGATACGGTATGGTTAGATAGACTAGTTTTTAAACTCGTTCAGGACAGGTCCCCCAAACACCTTGTCGCCATGATGTGCAATATGTTATACGGGAAATCGTTTGTTGTAACTGATGGAAATCTGACAATAATGCGCGAATTCAAGGTCTTGAATGGTCTACAGCAGGGAACAGTTACTGCGCCTCTGCTTTTTTCAATATTCATTCGCAAGCTATTGAACGGCTTTGTTTTTAACGTCTCTCCAACGCGATCATTGGTAGCGTTTGCTGATGATCTGATAATTTATAAGGCAGACCGAAAAGCTACAACAGTCCAAAGCAATCTTCAAAAAATGTTTAATAATGTGCAGCTCTACACTGACAATTGAAAATCAATCCGCAAAAATGTGAACAATTTTGTTTCAGACAACGATGCAGGGAGCCAGTCAAGGCCTGAAACGTAATAGGAAGGATTTCTACATTATGACTGGTGAGGGTAGTTCAAAACCGTTCTGAACTACCCTCACCTGCCAAAATATATATAAATCATAAATAAATAAATATAAGGAATATGAAATAGACAGGGTAGTGTTTGGATTAGGGGTTTCAAAAGTGATTTGATATCCAGGATGGAAAGGCGCATTTCAAGTAATATTTGAAATCATTTTTTCTGCACTTGAAGGGAAAAGTACGGCATGCAATATATGCAAACAAAAACGCTTCTACAAGTCTACGATTTCAAATTTGAAATCCCATTTAAAAAGAATGCACTCTATTTAATTTGCAGCATTTTTACAAACAAATAGCCAAGCAAGTTATAATGAAGTAGCCTTGGAAACCATTGAAATTCCAAGTAATTTTGAACGCAATCATGAAGAAATTGTGACTCCGTGTACAAATATAGATCCCCAAACCAGCTCAGCAGGCCTGAGATCTACTGCTGTAAAAAGAAAGTAAAAATCAATAGCATCATCATAGTAGAAGATTCATTGATGAAGCTTTTCACTAAAGATTTTCACAGCCTTTTTCCATTGTTGAAGACGAAGGCTTTAAAGAATTTGTAAAAGTCTTAAATCCTTCATACAATTTACCTTCGCGAAAACTTATTTCCAACTCGATATTACAAAAGAAATTCGACGAATGCTTTTTCGAAGTGAAAAAATATATACAAAGGGAAGCAAAGGAAGCCTGCATTATAACAGATTGCTGGTCAGCGCGGAACTTGGAATCGTTCATTGTTCTCACAGTACATTTTTGTACACAAGCTTTCGAGTTAAAATTAGTATTGCTAGATTGTTCAATACTAGCTGGGAGTCACACAGGTGAACTTCTGGCAAAAGAAATTCGCAAGATTTTAAAGGAATGGAATCTAGAACATAAAGTAATTATGGGCATATCAGATAATGCTTCAAACATAAACGCATTTCGAAAGCATCTTTTATATGATCATTTTCCATGTTACGCCCATTCATTAAATCTAATTGTTTAGGAAGCTTTATCACTTTGTAGCTCAACAACTATTAAAATTAACAAAACTGTACTTCATTTCAAAAAAAGCACAAGATCGGCTGAAAAACTCGTTGAATATCAGCTCAAAAATAACGTGTTGCACCCAAAGAGACTAATTCAATCTGTGCCAACAAGATGGAACTCAATTTATTATATGGTTAAAAGGCTAACAGAGCTTACTATGGCCATTATAGATGCTGATTTACCAATGATCACAGCGGATGAATGGGAAATTTGTAGTGAACTTTGTATTATTTTAGGAGCTTTCGAAGAAGTGACATGTGCCATAAGTAGTGCAAAATATTTAACATGCAGTATGCCTATTGTCCTTACAAAGCCCTTACTCATTGTCTGCGAACAATTAAAGTCCTTAGAACTTTCAACTCTTTCTAAATCAATAGTCGAACAACTAGAAGCTGGCCTGCAAAAAAAGATTTGGAAATCTGGAGGAAAATTCAATATTGGTTTTGTGTACATTTTTAGATCCCAGATTTAAATGCCACAATTTTACAACAGCCACAGCTGAACTGGCAAAAAGCATACTAACCAAATTTTTAATAGATGAGATCGAAAACTGTAAGGAAGGCTTTGTTGAAATTCCATTGAATAAAGCACAACCACAAGACTCTGTAATAGCTCGAAATAAAAGTATTTCTCTTTAGAGAGTTGTGGATTCAATAGTTGAGCAAAAAAAAACAGAAACCCACAAATAGCTCATTCGCAAAGGCCACCAAAGAACTGGAGCATTACTTAGAAACAGACCTATTAGACATACAAGATTGCCCTATGGATTGGTGGAAAGAGCATAAACTTTACTGCGCATATATGGACGATATTTATTAAAAAAATGTGGCATTGTCGCGTCTTCAGTTCCTTGTGAGCGAATATTTTTGAAAGTAGGAAACATATCAGATAGGAGGTGTAACCTACAATCGGGAAAAATGAGACAACTCATTTTTTTGAATGAACGCGAATGCGGATCTTATTTCCTTTCAATAATATATTTCAAAAAGGTAACTTTGTAAGTCGCTTATGCTTTGAAAATATGCTATCTTTAAAAAATTAATTACACTTTTTACAGCTCATCGTTACAAAAAGTCTAACCAAAGTAAAGAAATGCAAACCAAAGTGAAGCATTTTCATTAAAGATACAAAAAGATATGCCTATCGAAATAATCTTATAATTTGAATTAAAACTGTCATATGTACAAAGTAAATATTAAATTGATTTCAAAAGGCCTTTTGTTTCTTAAATCTACCATTTTTATTGTTTAATTATAAACTACACCTTAGCATATGTTTTAATTTTATTTCGAAATCAAACGTTAACAGATAACGTAACTGTTAATCTTTGTTAACGTTAACGGTGTTTACGTTGACGAAAGTTAGCGTTAACGCCCACCACTAGTTAGAACAGTTTTGACATATAGATGTCAGATCTGGTACATCCAGAGTGCTAGCACTATGGAAAGATTAAAAATTTTCGGAAGGAAAAGTCCGTATATGTACTGGTTTGTACAGAAAGCCTGAGACGGATCGGAAGCACGATATATCAAATAGAAGAATTTTTCAAACTGCTAAAGTGATAAGAGTCGATATCTTCACATTGAGGCTTCTTCGGAATCATATCGCAAGGTCTGTAACAGTGAGCGAAAGCCCTTTGATTTCACAGCCGTTCCATCCTACATGCGGGTATATTGAGACTTGTCTCGCTACTGGCTTCATTCCTCCCGAAGCATTCGTGTATTTGAACATGAATCGATATTTGATTCTGACGGTGTCCCAATCATATATCACATATATAGACGGGCCACCGATAAAGATAAAATATACCCCAAATTTGAGTTCACGAGACCAACAATTCCAATGGAGATACTCATTTGCTAGATTTGCTGAGGCTGGGACGGAGCAATCTAGGTATTGGTGGCTGAATGACAGTATCTAAATTATTTGTGGTTATTTTTTTGTTCTGTGTTTATCGTTGAATAGTTTTGAGTTTCAGGTCATTATAGCTACATTTATTATTGTTGTTTGAGTTAAAAATTTGAAATAGCTTTCAATATTTAGGATAGGTATATGTTATGTTTATTATATTAGGTAAAGGGATAAGATTTAACGCTTAGGTTAGGAATATTGTGTTAGCATTGTATTAGTACAAGATCAAGTTTTCTGATTGAAATTGATTAGAATTAGGTTATAACATATTGTGTGTAGAATAAAAGTTCACTGTTGTGTTGTAATTTAAATAATTTTTGAATAGTGTTGGTTGGTTTTTTTGTCCTTGTTCCAATTGAATCAGAAAATATGTAATAATTTTAATTGATTTGAATGTGAAATTGTTTTTTATTTAATTTAATGTTTTTGATTGATAACGAATAAATTTAGAGAGCCAACATAAAGTAGATATAAATCCTGAAAATTTGCTGCTCCATCAATACTTTAAATTTATACATATGAAGACGTAAGATCTCATTAACTAGTTCTGTAATAAATTTATTAGCTTAAAAGAATTCATTCTTAAAATATTGTATTAACCATAAACCACATTTAAGCGAGGTAAAACAGCGAGACTTAGTTCCATTTACATTGATCACTGACTAGTGGGTGAACCAACGAGAACGGCAACCCTCCTGCAAAGAACAATCCAGCAAAGGATGTTTTCCTGAATGTCGGCGACTTTCCTGAATGCAGAAAGACCTCGACGCATCAAGATCAATGAGCTTCCCTACTTGCAAATAGCAATTGGGGACAATTGTATTTAAGGGGGGAACATCGAATTTCGATTGACCTGCAGACACAAATGGAAAGTGGCGAATTACAATCTTCACGATTTGCATGGTAAACTGCATTTGCTGTGCTCATAAAAAAAGTTTACTTTCATTCAAATTGAGTCTTGTTTTTGCTGTCTAACAACAATTAAGATAAGGAAACCGACCCTAGAAAATAAAATTTAATATTTTATTTAAGTTGCTTTCGTCGTAAACAGTTAACTTACATAGGGCGACCCCAGTATTTGAAAACATTGATAAAACGTGAACTTTTGAGAGACCACCACTTCTAGCTTGTAGCCTCTATAGTTTCCGAGAAAACTTTTGTTTACGGACGGACAGACAGACAGACAAGCCGCGAAACTAGTAGGCCTTTGCAAAATACCTTTTACAACGCCCTTAAAAGTGGGATTGATTTCGAGCTCGCTACTGAGTAAACTTGACCAATGTTTTCATAATAGGAATGTCATCATCGTCAAGAAGTCACTTGGAGGACGTGATATCAAAAAAGGCTAAAGTTGTATTTTATTATCATTAAACTGTAGTCAACAAGCGGCGTGTATGCGTAGTATTTTTTCCATATTGAAAGATTCTTTTTCAGATCACTCCCTGCACAAAATTGATATTATTTATTTTGCCTGGTAGTCTTCAATACTGATCTGAACGAAGACTTCAATTTTCCACTAACACAATTTAATTTAAATGATGATATGCCATATACATTATTGTCTAGTTTCAGACCTTAAGCGAAGCCCAAACCCATTTGCTTACAATTTAACATTAACGCCACATTTCTGTCAGCATTAATACTCGAATTTGTTTTGCAAATAATTTGCATACCAGATATTATGAGGTGCTGCGCCGTGACAACGATTTCGTAAATTTAAACCTCGTAGTCTGCTTTTGCACGTTTGCTGCGTGTAGTGTTAAAACATCTAAATATTAAACTCCAAAGTTTATTCAATTTAAATGAAGCACTTTTAATGCCATCTCAGCGAACGTGATGAAATTGTCGATAGCCAAAAAGCCAGTGTCTAGCAAATCGGGCGTATGTGAGATGCAAAAAGCTCACTAGAACGAGTTTTTGCCGATATTAAGAAGTTTTAATGAGCGCTAGATCAATTCGATTCGTATAATCAAAGAATTAGCAGTTTTTCGCGAACCATGAAATTTCATCAGACGGGTTATTACCTGGTTATTACTCAATTCTGTTCTACTCAAATTTTCCCAACCGGTTACAGAAATTAAGCAGTCTGACCTTAGAAAGATTTATTGTTAGTCATAATTATGACTAAGTTGGTAACTAACGAAACACGTATATGAAGTGTATGAGATTCTATAATTGCAATCGCCATCAAACTGCACTCATGGCAACTGAGCAATAGTTGCAATCTTCCGGCAAATGCAATTCAAAAGAAAACATCTTTGCCAAGTGTTTCTTATGTTCACCTAAATACGTTGTTTGCAGACCATTCCTGACGTTTGCACAATCGCACTCTGAGGAGCAAGTTACAAAAAATGTTGGCAAGGTCATGGTTGGTAAGAACGGCGCCGGCACATTATTCTACCTTTCACCGGGATGTCTACAACCCAACGGCAAAAATCGATTGCATTGAGCGAAACTTTTCTTGCCACATAACTGTTGTTTTTAAATGCAATGTTTCAAGGACTTTACCACACACAAATAATAACAAAATAATAGGATATACACAATTCAAAAAATGCATGCTAATACTGACGACATACTTACCACCCATCGCACCAGACTCGAATCTCCTTCTTTTCACCAGCGTCCCCATTGGCTATAATATTTGTTTTACTATCTCCTATATTACTCGACATTTTTCTCGACGAAAGTCTCCGTTTTTAACTAAAATTCTTCTATCTACGAACTTTCCACCGGAAGATTTTGTGCATCAAAATTTCGCCACCCGATGCGTCAAATATTTTAGTCAATATTAAAAAATTTCTAGTCGAGTTTGTTGACGAAATCCTGCAGCAAAGTACCGCAAGAAATATAACACAACGCAGGATAGTGGGAAATGAACCCACGTTCTTTTTCGTTTAATGACCGGCGCGGGAAATAGCCAATTTTTTT
Organism: Odontomyia ornata; assembly: GCA_963969285.1. Lineage (NCBI taxonomy): Eukaryota > Metazoa > Arthropoda > Insecta > Diptera > Stratiomyidae > Odontomyia > Odontomyia ornata. The sequence continues at coordinate 270,918,516 of OZ017740.1, forward strand.
CTAATTAGAGAAAGTCTTATCACGCTCACCAAGTGCAAACGATCCCGGAAGTTATTGAATAAATCTTGAACTGTTTCAATGAAGTAAAAAATTATAATTGTATAAAATAAATAAAAAAAAGGATGTTTCCGGAAAATAAAAATCGCAATTCGCGTTTCTCGTGGGGCCACACTTTTTGTATAGGTACTTCTACTTTCAATTCACTAATAAGTAGATAAGATATAGATGTAGAAGTTACACTACTGTGATAGACCAATTAAAAGCTGGTCAATATTTGAACAGGCGATTTATATATCTAATTCACTATTTAATTACAAATGGAACGATTCACAATTCACACCCACTTTCAACAAGTTCAAAAAATGAACTGAATTGACAGATCACGCCATTCCGTTTTCATCAATTTCGTGTATGCGCGATGATTTGGAATCGTAACTAGATTATGTAAGCCAGTGTAGCGAAAACAGTTGGCGAGCAAATAATTCACGCTATGCGAAATAACTCGGTGAAATGGAAATTATCTCAATAGTAGTTGAGAAAATTTATTGCATACGATTTTGGAATAACTATTTAAATAAGGATTTTGACTCACTTTTCGAAAATTGATTATTCATTCCTACCAAATTCAAATGTGCGCTTTATTTCATCAATATTTATAAATTTATAAGAACATATAGCAAGTTTACCTCCAATAAAAGACATTAAGGGATGCATTAGACTACGACTATATAGTCGCACTTCTGTCGCAAGTTACACATGGTTAAATGGAAGCCCGCACACTGCGATTTTCGACAATTGTGTTCAGGTCGGCAGTCGCAAGAATTTGCGATTTTTCCTAAAACCAGTTTAGTAGGTAGTTTTTGTGATACTCGCGCAGGCGCACATCATTTGGATATTTGACGCTGACGTGCACGGAAGTTTCTTGCATAGCACACAAATGAGTTAGCGCATGTATCCCTGGCAAAGACATACATTCAAATGAGCATATTAGTTCTGCGCATGCCTGAAGTTCCTTTGCAAATCTTGTCGCAGTGTGCTCGTATTTGCGTCTAAAAATCGCTGGTTACGGCAGGAAAATCGCAATGTGGCCGAACCCTAAGAAGATATGCCAACACGTCTGAGCTATACCGATTAACCAAGGATACCATCCAGGACCATAGTATACTCACAGGGCTTTTTCAGACGCAGCGTTAAAAGTGAGCGTTAAACAGGTTATATGGGCAAGAAGAGTGAGAGGCATCGAGGGAACCTGATGGTAAAAACAAGCCAATATTTTTTAGGGTGAACGAGCATAACGCACATACTCAAACGCATTTTGTTGATCATTTGGTGGGGGAAATTTTATACAAACGCCGGTAATCATTCCGAATTGAACATTCGATGAAGAAGGAAGTCGTCATGAAACGATTGTCTTTCTTTATTTGCGTGCAAAAATGGATGCGTGGATGTGAGAAGCTACGCGTTATTTAATAAATTTATAAAAGCGGAGGCCATGTTCAATTTCAGGGAACAACACGACGAATATCACGATTTCAATAAAGTTAAATTGTCTATTGTAAATCCATAGAAAGTTAACAGTACGCATAATCTTTATAGAATCACATTATAATAAGCCAGTTGACAACACAACAAGAAAAATATGCGACTAAAAAGGATATTTAAATTCGGAATATATTTTTCAGAAAGCGGAAAAACAACGAAGGTTTTAATAAATCCAATAGAAGTTTGAATCGACAAACTTTAACAATCATAAAATACATTTTTCATTCCAGTTTTTGTTACCCCGTGCACAATTCAAGGTTAAAACATCAATTCTCAGTCGCTTAGCTCTCTGTCTTCGTTTCATGTTGTCCGCACGACGTTTAGCGATCAAATGATCCTTTTGACACATACACTCGCAAGACGTGTATCGTATACAAAAATAGGTTGGCTGAACTATGCAACGTGTAAATATAAGGGCGTAAGCGCGAAACCTGTTTGGATATGGGTTTTTACCATTCCCGTGTGAAAGAGCCCACACTCAATCTACCCTCCGGAAAAATCCGAACACAAGCCGAAGAGCGAACCATAAATCCTCGGCGGCAGGTATGTGGCAAATGCTGACGCAAGGATTGGTGTGAATATAAACAGGTGCTTCGATAAGAGATTTCAAGATTTCCAGATCCCAAAAAAATCAATAACTTTGCAGAAAAACAAACTTGTTTCATGCAATCTTTTAGTTTTTTACTAGGATCTGTCAACACTCGCATGTTCTGAGATGCGTAAAACAACACGTGCGTTGGAAATGTTATTTGCTTTTGGTTTTGTTTTTTGAACACGACAGGTCTCGGCTCAGCTGACGTGCCCCGGCTCAGCTGACTAGCCCCTGGGAAAATTCAGAAAATGTGCAACACAGGATAAATGGAAAATTCGGATATTATGTGAATGTACTATGTCCGGGGCGGGTGTGACATTACCGAGACAAAGATGCGTCAACCTAGACCGGTTGTAAATGGGCTGGATAATCAATTGACAAACGAGGAGCTACGAAATGAAATACAGGCACTAAACCCTGATGTTGGGAGTAGAGAAAAAATGGAGCTTATTCATGCCAGACAGATAAAAAACGGGAAATGGTTACACATTATTGAGGTTAATGGAAGCATGCATAAAAGATTAGCGAACAAATACGTTAATATTGATTATGGGTCATATTTTGTGAAAGAAGACTTTAACGTTACGAGATGCTTTAAGTGCCAAAAATATATTCATAAAACGTCGAAATGCGAAGGTGTAATGATTTTGTTAAATCTCATTCATTATTTCGAGAGATTTCCCGAAGGAAATCTAAATCGACCTCTCATCGGTTCTAGACGTGAAGTCTTAGAACGTGTGTAGTGAAATAGGGTATATTAGAATGTCCGTAAAGGACTGCAGCGATGGTCTGCTGCCTCAGCGGAAGAGGATGTTGGGATTTGTTGAGATTGGCCTTGTCTGGGGACGCGTGAATGCGCTAGCAGGCTAGCGTTGCGGTGTCGTGGGGCGAGTTCTTTTCCCCTAGCACAAGGACCCACTGCAAAAAAAATTTCGCATTCACGAATTACGGGGTCAAAGAAATGCCGACCGAAGTCGAAAAGGAGGTAACCAACTAAGGGTCAAAGAATATTGCTGACTCAAAGGACAAACTAACCTGGGAAAGACAGACGGACTTAAGAGGACTTCGTTGTTACCGACGATTCTTATGGCCCACAAATAAGAGTGGGGCATCTAGATGGTAGCGGTGCCCCTCACACCCTCCCAACCGGATCAAGATCCAAACGTAGATATGGCCATGTATTTCCAATTTGAGTGAAGAACTCGTATAAAAATACTTTGTATGACTCTTTCCCTCAACAGAGAAATACAAACGTAACCGATTTATGCTATAACGTTATGCAATAAAATCATATAACCCTATATCATAAAAGGGCACGCGAGCGGAAGGCCACTCTACCCGGCAAGAGCCCGTGCTTACAACAAAAGAACGAAGGAGGGCACCCGATGGCTAGCCCATGCTAGTGGAGGAGTCTGCCATCGATGCGGGTCCTATACCCGGTCAGGAGAAATGGAAAGACCGACGTTGTGCGTTTAACAATTCATGGTTTTACTAACGTAACAATAATTACATGTCGATCTTCAATACATCTGTCGATTTCCATTTATTGCTCTCTTTATTTTTGTCTATTTAACTTTTAAGGATTAAAACGTAGAATTTTCTATAAATATAAATCGAATAAAGATATTTAATGCTCCCGACTTGATCTCTATTGATAAAACTTCCGCACTATATTACATTTCCCTTAGCGTATGATTTTATATATTTTACATCCGAAAATACGATATAAGTAACAACATCACAAACAATATTTTATATTCACAAATATGTATGTGATAAAGATTAATTGTTGAAAATATAAATTTTGTAAATTAGAAAATGCTAAGTATACTTTTTGGCCAAAAAGAAAAGAAAAATGTTCATAAATTTCACACCAGTAACTTCATGCAGTGAATTTTCCTATTTAAATATTTTAGCCTAATAGAAATTTTAACAGGTTTTCAAGGTGGATTCAATAAAACTTGAATTTATGTTTGTGATATTGTTTTATGATTGCAAAGCAAAAACAAAAAAAAAATATTGGTACCATTTGAAGATTTGTTTTAGGGTCAAAAATATTAGCTATCTTCCAAGTTATTTTTGAGAAAGACGTTAAGACAATTAATTTGGCAATAATACTTTTTGCAGTGGATAAACCATTGAACCTTTCACTTCGCATCTTTCACCCATGTAGCCTTCCTTGCATTCGCATGATGGATGCGAATAATTAGCTGCGGTGAAATTAAGACAACGTCCACCCATACTGACAATACAACTTGTCAAATTCCTTTGAACATCTCCGATGCAAAACTCTCTTGGTTAATGTAGAATATTTGTCGGACACTGATCAGCGCTTCAAACAACTATTCTTTCACATTGAAGATGACGAAATGACAACGGAACATCGATTAGCCGGAGAAAAGTGGTCGGTCTAACGATGCAAGAAAAATCTGCTCGAACAACATTCGTCTACTAAATCCCTACACCTATTAAGTCAAAACTTAGAATCTTGCGGTTTGCATCCTGCAACAAAATCTTAGTTTTGACTTAATAGATGTCGGGACCACCAACCATTGTGATTGAATGATGTGGATTATGAATGATACGTATTTGACGATCTGTATATTGTAGTTCACCGTTTATTCCACCAATACCTTTTGGCAATTGCCAAAGTGCACTACTCTCTTCTAAACGATTTCTAGGAAGGTATAGTGGTGCTAGCACCTCATATGTACCCCGTTGATGTGGCGCGAAGCACAGTGTCACAATTTCCGTTTTTGATTACTCTAAGAATTTTCGTATAGTACGTAATGCTATATGTGCTTCTAAGTCCAGCGGAAAATTTCATTGAGTAGCACTTATTGTACATGAAGTGATTGTTTTTAAACTTAAATCTTTTGCTTTGCACAGCACGTTTCTATAGCAGGAATACACTGAATGTTCGCCAGCCGTTTGGTATTTTTCACTAAATCTAGGTCTTCGCCTGTTCTCCATTCTCGTATGTCGCCTCGAATTTCTTATTTCAGTCACGAGCCGGCACGTCCGAATATACGATCCGATATACTCAGTAAATTTTAACGTTATAAGTGACTTTTTATGTGGTCTTTCAACTTTCTTTGTATTGTGGGAATTATAAAATTTCAAAAAAAAAAAAACTTTTATTTGCATTTAGAACCGACAAACGTATCTAGTGTCTTTTCTTGCCTGAATCTATTTTGTTTTATCTTAACATTGGTCGCTAATTGAAGTGCTCATCAACGCACTACACTCTTTTACGACTGATGTGTAAATATTCAAGAACATGATGACATGCAAAGTTTTTTTACCGTTCTTTTTATGTATCATCCTTTTCCATAGTTCTCTAAGCCCCCTTTATATTTTTCTCACTTTAGAAACTTCAAACTATCGTTTCAAGTAACGCGAAATTATCTCCAATCATCCGTTCGTTTTCAAGTTCACTGTACATCTTGTTGCAATCGAAGAGATATCTACTTTATTAGTGCCAGTAGTAGCTGCATTTTTTGTAACCAATACCGGATGCCACAAGTTACTCGTACTCGTTTTGTTACTGGCTTATTGCTCTGAACCTCAAAATGTTTACGCGCTTTATGACATGTCTCTTTCATCAATTAAATTCTCCTGCTTCCAAAAATAATATTTTCTTTTTAACCGTTTGTGGAAATTAACAACTTACTTCCGCCCCTCGCGTGTTTCCCTACCAAAAGATTTCGCGCATTTAGGTCGTAAAAAAACCTTGAACAAAAGAAAATTTTACTTAGATGTCAAACAATTCCTATAGCCGGTCAAATCCATTTCGATCGTAATCCATAACTAGTGGTGGACTAAAAAAACTGTTTGTGTGAAGCTTCCAAAAGTAGTCATAATGTTAGCAGAACCGTTCTAACTGCTCTCATGATCGGGTTTCGGTACAAGATTTCCCATCAGGCCAATTATTACGGATGCATATAACGTTTCGTTTTCGCACTGAATAATCATAATTTAGTCATAAAGAAAAATGCATTCAAGTACGCAAGCCGATCGAATCTCGAATTTCCTTCACGGTCCTTAATTGCCGCAGGCCGCCATTTTAAATACGATCATTTGTCATTGAATACCTGAATATTTCATTGAGTTGATATTAACTAAATCACAAACAAGGGAATCACTTGCACAATTTAGAAAACTTAAAATTTTAAATATCGAAAGCTTTTCTTTCTTGCATTTTCTATATAATCAACTCAATGAGATCCACAAAAATAACGATAAAACAACTGCATGATCTTTTTGACAACTGAACGATTAACTTCCGCTCGACACACAGCTCCTCCCACGTCGTGCCACCAACCCATTCCCGGTCGTCAAAGGTTCCTTTCTTTTATTCAAGAAAATCGATCATATCACGATAACTCCGAAGATTTATGCTAAATATTTAGTTGAAGCGCGAAGGATTGGGGTTCCCGGTCTTTAAATGAGTTTGGTGGCACTTTTAACCAGCACTTTTCATACCGCACCCGTTTTGCACCACGCCGTGTGCTCTACTCTTTCCCGGGTCGCGGCTGTAACTCCATTTCCTGTTCCGTCCCAAAAATTACCGACTTTTCTTCTTTCGATTACCGTGTACACGGCAAATTGCATCAGCTGCTCACTCAGCTACGTACGATTGCCTTCGGTCATGTAATACACCCTTGGGGTGCGCTAAATCAGTGTTCCCATGTTCAAAATTTTAATTGGCAGATTTAAAATTTTTTCAAGAAAAATTAATGGATGTAAAGAACATTGAAAAAAACTATCTTACAAATTACTACACGTGGCAACGGACTGTATCCATCAGGTCGCAAGTCCGAATACTCTTAGTCTACTCCAAGTTGGCTGCTAGCTGGAAAACTAGTTGGGAAAGGAATTTCGATCACAGTTCTTGTGCGAGCAGACTAAATCCGAAATACAGAATTTAGCCACCGGTTCAAATGCCCGACTTAAAACGCATCGAACAACCTCCACCGACTCTACTTCAACTTACGTTACTTTCGTTCCGAGAAAAAGGACTACAAAAAACCAGTAAACAAAAAAAGTACGTACTCCCGGATATTACCGGCGCGGTGCCCGAAATGACCTACTCGAATCCAAAGCAGAAAAAATCGACTCCAACAAAAAACGCAAATCTCAAGATATGGCACCGCGTACCGACCGCAACTCGAAACTGATCATTTGCGGATTACCAAAACCCTACCCTCTCAGTGGCATATTCACTTTTTGCCTGCATTAACCTTCTGAAAGGAAATGGGTTTGCTGAAAGGAAGAGACGATGATTAACTTAGCAATTGATGTTCTTTCAATATAATTTCTTTGACAATAGAAAAAGTATGTTGAGTCAAATATACACACAAACTAATGAAATTTACAAAGTTCCAGCATAATTTGCTACACTTAAAAATCTTTTTATCATTTTCATTTTATATGGAATACATCTAAGGCTATACCTTAATTCGTATAATAATTTATACGCTGTGAAAAAAAAAGGGTACAAGTCTATAAACATAGATTTGGGATATTTTGTAAATATTATTGTCTCCTTCGGAAATCAAATTGCAAATCATTTACAAAAAAAATCGTATTTATCTACTAAACTCGAATCTTAGCATTATTTAATCTAATAGTAAATATATTGAATATTATTCTTCGGTTTGTGGCGTATAAACATAAGAAACAGAAATTAGAATTTAACTAAAATATTTAGCATATAAAATTTTCGATATATTGCTAAATGTAATTATTACATATTTATCGATCATTTTGTATTTGTTTGCGTAAACCAATGTATGTTTTGTTCTTGCTGAATTTTGAGTACAATAAGTAATTTATTTATCGTAGGGTTTTTTTTTGAATGAATTAAATTTTTGAAGGAATAATCTAAAATGAATTCAATTTTCTTTCGAGGATGCTAACAAATATAAACATAATTCTAGAAAGTAGAACAATCATTTCTTTCTTTAGGAAAATCATTTTTCTTTCCAAAAAAAATGGGAATATTTGCAATTTGTGCCAGAATGACTGATTTATATTAAAATTAAGCGAAAAAATATTTGAAAGATGAAGAGAGGATTTTAAGGGAAGTACTAGGATGAATGGAATCGCCATTACGTGTAAGATGACATAAATTTCATATAACTGATTTAAATTTAAGTTTTACCTACCTTTTTGAATCGAATATTTCTAAGGGCTCATCTATATCACATTTTATGAAAATTGTTTTTCTAAATTTAATAAAATTTTCCTTTCAGATTATTTCAATTGTAAATTCATCTTAACTTGCCAAATTAATTAACTATCGCATTTACGTTTTGAATTTCTATCAGTTTGTTAATTTGCGTTTTGTCCCCAGCTAAAGTTCTTTCATTAGATGAATTAACATTTTTTTTAGAAAATTGTGGTTGAAGCTTGAATCTTCATTTGATTCTGCTTAGTTTTTCATTTTTTTGTACTTAAGGTGCTGATTGTTGGAATGTTTTCGATAAGCATCTACATTTAAGTTGTGTATCGGGAATTGGAATCAGGGAATTCACTTAAAAAAAAGAAACAATTATAAAACAAGCGATGAAATGTCAAACTTTTATAACGTGGCAAAATGCATTTCGACAAACTTTACATCGCTTTTCGTAATAAAATCTACGTACAATAGCTCCATTTCTCTACTGAATGTATATAGATTGCGAACATAATGTCTCGATATATCGACTATCAATTTTTGAATTTCTATTGTGGCTGTTTGGTGTTGTGAGGTAAACTTGTAGGTGGAACTGGCGTTAAATTTTCGCTTAAAATCCACTTCTTAAACATAAACTCACCGATGCTGTTTGATCACTTCTGCCAGAAGTGGTGCTCATTACAATCGGTGGAGCGTCACAGCCTCTGTTCCACAGCGAGGTACTTGAAATATCATCACCCCCTACGAACTCCCAATACTCTCCGAGTCATGACGGCCAAACGCAAACCATAAGTAACGCTGTCAAGACGAAACCCCTCACGCAAGTTGCACTGATCACTCTTTCCTCGCCAAGAAAGTACTTTCCTATCATCCAGCATGCACCTCAGCCAACCATTTTGGCGTACTATTTCAAATTTTGGGGCACAAATCCGCACTAGCAAGAGTAACTTGAAGCGGCGATTCTTCGGTACATTCTAGAACAATGGAGATGTTAATTAACTGCACTGTTACTTATATTTGCAAGCAACCTAAAAACTTACTAGCATAGGAGAACATGAATCCCTGGCATGCGGGTATTTGCAAATATTTCCCGTGATCACAATCAGCGCATTACGGAAAACTTAAGTATTTTACTCGCACTGCTCTGCACAAGATAGATTTTATACTTAACTGCAAATTGGACTTCGTACGGTCCTAGCGCGGCTCACATCCGCGCACATATTCTATTGACAGCAGTTATCCACTCCAGTCGCAGCGATCTGTCGTGCAACCTTAAATTAATATAGTGGTGATAGATCTGTACGGAATATCGATTCCCAGAATTGGCGGTCATTACAAAGGAGAACAAATCTATGTGAAATGTGAAGGAAAGCATGAGCTCAAGGAATGCAAAAGCACGCATGAGAACTATTATAATTGCATGGGTCATAATGAAAATGTTGATCACTCACACAAACCAAACTCATGGGAGTGCCAGAGTATCAAAGAAGGATTGTGTATGCTAGGAGGACTACTGAATACAATTTTGTTGATGATTGTTAATCACTCAACTCAATCAAGCGACAAATTAACTATGTTTTATTCCAATATAAGAAGCCTACGACACAAGTTGAGTGATATTCAAATTTATCTGCAGCAAAATCCTGAAATGGATCTGATTACAGACTAAACGAAGTATGGATCTACCCTGAAGAAGCAAAGTATTACAATATTCCGGGATATAGCTCCGTTTTCTCCTGCAGGCCCGGTAGAGGTGGAGGAATAGCAATTTATATTAAAAAAAAATTAATTTCGTGGCAAAGAGAGTAGCACCTGACATTTATAATATAATAATAATTGAAATAACCTGCGCAAGTAAAAAATTAAAAATCGGTACTTACTACAATCCCAATCGTCTCAATGCGCTTGACTTCTGCACAGTAATAGATGCAATATACTCTATTGAAAAAATCTAATCACAGTTGCTGACACAAACGTAGACGTGATTGCAGAATCTCATGAATCGAGGATTCCAAGGATACCTTGGAAATAAACGGAGCAGCCATTGTCAATAATATCAAAATTACTCGCCCGGCATCAAGTACCTACCTGGCTGGATCACATAGCAACAAATAAGAAAAAAATGATGAAAACATTAAATTCACACTTGGACTGGCCAGAATTAGATTATCGTGTTCTAAAAATTGTGGCCCTTGGTCAAAGTCTCAGAAAGCAAAAACTACTCTTAAAATATTCAGATATTTAAACAAAGATCTTTACAAATCAAAATTTCAACAGCTGCTAACAAACTGAAAACCTGAAAACCTAATGGAGCTCAGCAATATGATTATCGAGTCCAAGCATGACTCTACCATTGATAAAAAGATCAGATGTCGACAACATACATGGATAACAAAGAAAGTTATTGAGGCTAGTGTTAACAAAAGGAAGGCTTATAAAAAATACTAGAAGAACGCTGAGGATTACGCACTAAAATGCCTGTATAACCAAGCCTTAAAAGAATCAAAACGTCTTATCAAAGAAGCTAAATTTTCATATTACTCCAGAAGATTGAAAACAGTGGCGGACAACTCACGCGAAATATGAAAAATAATAAATAAAAGATAATTCATCGCCCTGGATCATGTCATCAAATGCTGAATTTTTCGGCATGGACTCTAATAATGCAGCACGCCCATTTGGAACAACAAATTCGCTAAACTACTATTTTTCAATAATTGGTGAAAAAATTACCAAGGAGCTTAGCGAAAAGTCAACTAGCTATTTCAATATCACAAATAGCCTACCTAAGCCCATCTTTCATATTCATCAAACGACTAAAAGAGAAGTTTTAAATACAATCGAAGATTTGAAAAATAATGCAGCACCAGGTATTGACAACATTACCGTACATGAATTTATTCTAGTCAAAGAGGAGATAGCTGAACTTTTGGGATATTTTATAAACGAGCATATTAGAAATGGAACATTTCCGGACGAAGAGAAACTAGCAAAAATAATTCCGTCCTGTTGCACCTTCCACAGCCTTGAGCAAAATATACGAAAAACCTGAAATAATCTTTGAAATATTTCTTAATGGACAATTCTATCATAAATCCAAAGCAGTTTTTCTTTCAAAAGAACAAGAGTACTTTTCATGCGTTACTTTCTGTCTCACGTTACATCAATGAAAGTCTTGGTAAAGGAGATTATGTTATTGCAATTTTTGCGGACCTGAAGAAGCCTTTTGATACGATTGATCACGACCTGTTGCTTCAGATCTTGAAACGTATGGTATTCAAGGCAAACCGAAACAACTTTTTAAAAGTCATTTGGAAGGAAGACTCCAAACAACATCAGTTGATAATATCTTCAGCAATCCAGTACCAATGAAATTGGGTGTTTCTCAAGGATTCATACTTGGTCCAACCTTATTTTTGCTATACGAGTATAATAATTTGAATATATGTATACTGATAGGTCACTGCACATTATATGCTGATGATACTGTATTTCTTTATTCGGAACATGCTAAAGTTGCCATGAAAAGAAGAAGACATAGAAGTTGGTCTAAAAATTAGCCTCAAAAAATTTTGGTCTTACCATACTCGTAGATCATCGTTTGACATGGTTACCACACATAACTAATTTGAGGAGACAAATAGCACTATTAATAGGAATATTGAGAAGATATTTAGATTTTCTAATATATATAAAGAAGCTTGTATTAAATGCCTTTGTACTGACAAAGCTACATTATACGGTGGTCATTTGGAGTCAATCGTCAAAGCAAAATTTTAATATTATATCCTAGATGCTAACTAATGCCTATAAAAATATTACAAATCTTCCAATTGTCACTCCAACAAGACTAGTGTATCAACGGAACAATGCATTCACCTTCAGTCATATCACTACCATGGAGAAAGCTAAATTCATCTTCAAATGTCTAAATTTCAGTGAATTGGAACAAGTCCCCTTTATAAAAGTATCACAAATAAATTCATATAAATTAACGATGCGAACAATTTTGTAATACCCTACGCCAGAACTGATCGACTAAAAAACGATGCAACGAATGATGCTCTGCGTATGTAGAATAATCTTCTAGAAATAGCGAAAAAAGCAATGCAAATGGCGACCCTGTATTTCCTTTCCCGTTGCTGATCAACGCGAGCCTCGCTACCTTCCATCGTACCGGGAAAACCCCATCCCATAGGCAGGCATTGAATGTGTTAAACTGAAAGTCAGGACAATGATGATAGACACGTTGCAACACCTCAGCCGTAACACTATCTGGACCTGGAGCCTTCCTCGTTTTCAGTGAAAGGGCTACCTGTTCCAGTTTTGGCTGTGTGAAGAGTGGACACTCAACTGCTGTTTCACCATGGACAGCGTCAACATAGACGGGACGGGCGGGGAAAGTGCCCGCACTGTCTTGTTCACCTTTTTCGTATCATGTTTGCAAGGTTTTTGAGGGCACCAAGGTTTCACATAACTAGCTTGTAGCCAACGCCCCATAGATCCTTGTTCACACTGTCCACTAGATGTTTCCAGTACCAAGCTTTTCTATTGTTAATCAATTTACGACAGCATTTCCTGGTCAACTTATATGCTGCTATCCGGTTGTATGCCTCGTCTCGTCGAAGCTTGTGACACTCCCTTTGTTTTTCAGTTATTTCAGTCGACCGCTAGTACAATATTCTTGCGCTACCAGTTCTTCCATCCCTTGCGAGTCAATTAGAATGTCAAGATCACGGACGTCAAGCAGAATGTACTGATGATCACTGGGTGAGTAGTCCTTTAATACTCTCTAATTGTGTATCCTCGTACTAAAGATTCGGAGGCGAATGTCATGTCCGGCGGAAAGTCACCGTATTTCCAGTATTTAGTACAACGAGTGCCAGCCTGGCCACCATTCGTAGGATCAGGATCGTATTCTCCGCGGATCTGTTTGAGGTATACCCATTCGATTGCTTTAGCGTTGAAGTCTCCCCAACGTGCACGTTGCCGTCTGTGTTTGAGACAGCGCCCTCCAAAGCATTAAGCTTGGCTTGGAAAGATGATATCGATTTCGTTCGGCGTTAGGTACACATCAAAGAAGGTGGTTCCAGAGCACTGAATCCACACGAAACCACCCTCTCTCCCGCATCCCCAACTCTCCACCTAGAAATCACTGTTCCGAACCCAGATGGCGGTAGTACCAGTTTCATCAGGGTACCATGATGCAGAACTTTTATCATGGTGTTGCTCACTCAGCAGCATAAAGTTGGCTTTCATGTTCCGCGCAAACTGTTCAAGCAGATTATGGATGGTTCGACTGCAGTGTACGTTTAGCAGAAGGATGCGGGAAATCGAAGTTCTGATTTTGCCTTGGCTAAGGCTTCCTGAAAAACCCGACATTTCCCTGTTCCTAAGACGTGCTTAAGATCCAGTATTGAATTAGCATCCTTGCAAAGAATACAGCGTGCCCCCATTGTACACTTTTTAGGGTTTTGTAAAATAATTTTACAAAACCCTTCTAAAATCGCATCCTGTCTGTCCGTCTGTCTGTCCGTCCGTCCGTCCGTCCGTGTGTCACAGCAGTTTTTGTCGGAAACTACTTAAGCTAGAAACATCAAATTTTGTATGTAGGTGTAAAGTGGTGCTCTTTTCAAAGTTCAACTGCAAAAAATTTTATAAGGTATTTAAGGGGGGTCTCCCCATATAGGGGAGTGCCCCTCCAAAAAAAAAATAATTTAAGGTAGTCGATGTGGGTATCAAATGAAAGGTCTTGATGAGAACTTTTCAAAACAAGTCTTAGTTTGGCAAAGTTTGCTTCGAGGGGCGCACAGGGAGGGGAAATACACGAAAAATTTGTGTCCCCCCCTCGCGATTGGACACCTGTGATCCGAAAAATCTGAAAAAAATCATGAAAGTAGGCCTTGATGAGTACAACAACAACAAATACGTGAGAAGTCGAAATTCACTCAACTTTGTTAGTATGATTTACGGATTTTATGTTTTCTTGAATAAAATCTAAACGGTATCCTTAAATTCAATAAGTACACAGATGACAATTTATAAGATGGATCTATCCTGAAAGTTTCATAAAGATTGAATCATAATTAGCGAAGTTATAGCGGTTTGAATTTTCCCGTATTACTATGGAACAATATGCGCTGCATTTATTACTATGGCAACATATGGCCATGGAACAACATGCGCTTTTTACCGACTCAGACACTACAGTTTTGCTAGGATTTGCATGAAAATTACAGGAATGATAGGTGTCATGAATATCTTTGAGAATCGGTTCAGCTAGTGGTATCAGTAATCGTAAAACAAAATGGTGGCTGTTTTAAATGCGAAGGTTGAATAATTTTGAGTTAGTTTTTCCCAACTTCAACGTTTAAGGTGCATGCTTTGAACACTTGATTCAATTTAATGAATGACTGAAGATGAGTACCCACAATTAATAACCATAAGTGAAATAAGTCAAGGAGGCGGGAGAGAGCTCCTAGCAAAAGGGCTTTGTAACCATTCTAGGATTCGAAAAAGTTGGCCATGAATCGATGATAACAGTACAGGAGAGTGGCCCCTGAAAAAAAAATTCATCAAAGGTAGCCAATATGAGTATGAAATGAAATTTTTCATGGGAGCTTTTCAAAACAGTTCTTAAACTGTCAGTTTTTGCTTCAGTGGGGGCACAGGGGGGAAATACATGAAAAATGTGTTTCCTCCCTCGCGAATGGACATCTGAAATAATTATCAAGGGAGATATTTATGAGTATAACAATAATAAAAACCTCAGAAGTCAAAATTCGTTCAACTTTGTTAATAATAGTATGATCTTCGAATTTCATATTTTCTCCAATAAAATTGTCTTTGACATGTTTCTTGATTTTATTCGATCTGGTGACTATATTTTGTAAATTGAATACAAAACCCTTCTGACATGAGCGTAGGTCTGTTTACCCAACTTGTTTCTTTTATGTCCCGTTTCACCGCATTTGTAACATAGGGAACTCCTATCGGGTCCTTTGCATACTTGTGCGGTGTAATCATAGCCAAGGCGTTTGAAGCATTGAAGAGATGCTGCTCTTCGTCGTATCTTGCAGACAACCCAACCTTTTCTTACTTTGCCCTAATTCAAAAATTGTTCGGCGTCCTTTTCGGTTAAGTCTATGGTGGTCATGCGTTGTTCCCTATGGCTTTCTGGTGCAAGCCCCACCTTGATCCTGCCCATGCTAAGGAACTCCCTTATGATGGCCTCTTCCACCTCGGCCAGGTCTGTGACGCAGTCAATGTCTCTTATTTCGCTCGTTACCATCGACTCGAGCGAGGCTGCAGTTGCGCTTTTGCCGAGAACTTTCTTTACTTGGTCGCAAAATGCTTCCTTATTGTCTGCTTTAATGGCAGTGTTGGTGTCTTCGGCCCTTTTATTTCCCCGGATATCCCGCAGCACTTCTGCGTAGGATTGGCCATCTTGGAGCTCTACGAGTGGCGCCTGCTGCCGGGGACCTTCGTTGAGGCTTCTTTCTCTCTCTCTCGTTGAGGCTTCTTTCTTTGCAGCTTTCTTCGCTTTTTTTGTCGGCACTGTCTGGGTCTGGCGTTCCACGCCTATCAAATGCCTCTTCCTTCCTTCTTTTATCCTGATCTCCATTCGCCATTCTTTTATTGATGTTTGATGGAGGAGCTATCTACGCGTCATTCAAAAGAGTAAAGAGTGACTATCTGCTCTTTTAAAATTGTATTGTTTTTTAGGCTAATTTTTCCTAAAGCCCTGGTTTCAAATGAATCCCGCCAACAATAGCTGACTCAATGTAAACAATTGGGTAGTAGCATTGTTTAGTAGCAGAAATCTGAATTCTTTGAGCATCTCATCATAGTTGCATTTATATTTAGCTTATCCAAATAATTTTTCATTCAATTGTTTCTAATAGCAACAAATTGGCTCTGTGTCATCGTCATTCTTTAATAAACCAAATGGAAATGAAACAAAGGCAAAGTGAATCAAGTCGTAATCGCGCGCGGACAGTACTCTTATTGGGGGAATGTTTTTCTTTATAAATTAGTTTTAATCTATAAAAAAATCCGTAATCGTTGGTTTTTGCCTGGACATTATTATGATTATTTAGTGATCATTGATTTCAGTTTGTGGTTTCAAGTGGAATTAAGTTTATAAGCAGTGCAAACTATGGCATCGGACGGCACAGTGCGGAGACGACGGGTGAGTTGTTTTTCATTTTATTGGCTATTACTTGCCGCTAGGCAGGTAGTTGAGTGTGCAAATTGCACATATGGCCTCAAATGAAACTTATTTCTTTCAATTATCTGTGATCATATCTGTGAAAATTTGGAAATTAGCTGAGAATTTGCTCTTATTCAATGTATCGCCGGAAAGAAGAATAAGCGATTGGCGGGCCATCTGGGACAGACGTTGCCAGATAGGAAGACTGCTTAGAGGTCAAATAATTTGCGAGTAATGTGTAAGTCTAATCATATCATCGCTTATCTTGAGAGACTCCCCTCGTGAGTTGCATAATTCAAACAGAAATGAGTTGACAAACACGTGCTGATGCTTGTTCCATTATCTCATTCGCCTTTTCTGCCCATCACTCGCTAAATAATGATATGGTACATTTGGAATTCAATTTCTTGCGACAAAAGGTGGGAACAAATAGTGTCATTAAAATTCTTGACATTTTCAATCAACCGAGCTGAAAACAAATATAAAGCAAAAATATCTCATCCAAGTCAGGAAGAAATATTATGGTGTCGTAGAACAAAATATCGAAATTTTTGGCAACAATTGTGAGGCAGCTGACAATCGCTGCCGCACATTCATAGCTAAATTGCAATTTAGCGTGAATCTCATTTCACCCTTTGATCTCGTGACGATCATCATTTCTCAAGTGTATTTACATTTCTATGCAAGCGCACTTGGTGTTGTGTAATTGTTTGAGGAGGGAGATTAATTTACTTGTCTTCGCGATATGATTAGGCAAAATATTTGCCGCGTTGTTGGCGACTGGCAAAGATTATTTTTTGTAATATGTTATCAGCGTGTCGTCAATTGATATGAGTGATTGTTTTTATTTTTGTTTAAGAAGCAGCACGTATGGCGATAAGATATGATATGATTGATATCATTAATGGAATGTACATATATTCTTCATTTTAGTGATAAAACGAATTATAGTTTAGCTAAAATTTTCTTAGTTCGAAATTGACTAATAATTCTTTCGAATATATAATAACTACATTTTGATTGATGTGTAGTTCTGATATTGTGCATTATTTTTTGAACAGCCAATAAAATTCATCAATTCACCCTTCAATACCAGACGCGTTTTTTTACTTCTACTTCTACTTTACTTGTTCGATATTCTATGCAATGTTTTTTTGCAATGCTATTGTTTATTTGTGTCATTCTTATTAGATATTCAGGCGTTCCTATCCGTTTCCATTTGTTTTCATATCATTTTTATGGCATCATCGGCAGCCTTTGAGGAACAAGATAAAACCGGAGTGGACAACCATGTGTACACGTTGTCGCAACTACCCCTGCGACCGCCTGCCTAACTACGTGCCTTTTTGCACCTACCCCTGCGACCGTGATTGTAAAGCTAGTTAAGGGGAACCCAATGGGTTGTCACAAGAAAGTAAACAAACGCTTATGCACTCGTAAATATGGTTTTATTGCAAATAACACTTCACAGAACAAGAAAATAGCATTGAATACAAATAAAGCATTACGGCCACTTAGGATAGAAAACACTGTCGTATCGATAACCCATCGTTTTCTAGCAATAACGCACATTACACTTTTAATTGAGTTCCTCGCTCCGATTTACAATGTCACTCCGTAAAATGTTGTTATCCCTAAACCAGGTGTAAAATTACTTTCATTACAGTCAATATGTACCTCCGGACACGTTCTCGAACTGAAAAAACGACTAAATTCCGAATCGTATCTCACGCGCCAGGTAAATTTCGCGTCCATGTTTAATCGTCAAACTGACAATCTGGCTCTCGAGAGGAGAAATTGTGGAAATTATTGGAAATGAAATGACAATCATGCTCAGAAGGTGGTCGCATCATTTTCTATGGAGCTTATATGAGCATAGCCACTCCATTTGTTCCGTTCCTCAAAGTCGGCAGCCCAGCACAACTGTCAGCGCTGAAGAGATCTGTCAAATTTGGGATGTCTATTCACTTGCAGCTTCTTGATATTTGATTTATCAACAATACAACTCGGCACTTAATTTACCCCTCACATTAGAAAAATCGAACTATACATCTGTTACGAAAACGCTTCCGGTAATATGACGTATGCAGAGTTGAGTTTCTATCAACAGTTGTTGATAAAAATAGCTCATAATTAGGAGGAAGGAGCCGGGAACTCCAATGTCAGAGCGTGATAGTGGATTCGTAGTTGATTGAAGTAGATTTGTTATAAGACAAATGGTACACCACTACGAGTTGGTAAGTAATATTTATTGAAGTATTGCATAAAATTGATGTTTGGATTAAGGTTTTGGATGGAGATTTCTGATTAGTGCTTCAGAGATTATTGAATGCCCCGTAATTTTTCGGAAGTCCCATTCTCTAAAAGAACATGACTTTCTAAGCATATATTTATTTTTTAATCCTGGTTCCCTCAACTTTTGCTTGTTTACCATTATCGCTAGCATATTATATCCTTTGGTGTCGTGATAAAGTCAGAGTTTTTTATAAGTTCACGATTATTAAGAAGTGCAGATTATTTGTGTTCATTTTAAGTATAAGGGTAGTAATCATATTATCCCTTTTGATGTGTTGAAGTTTTTTTTTGATGGCGCTTTTGTTCAAATCGGCCCACTGGATACATCGCGTCCAGTATGATCGAACCGTGAAGCGTGTCTTCCAGTTTGGTATTCTTCTGTTCTGCTGTACGTCAACTGAATCCTCCCATCGCTTACGTGGCGCGATGCCTTCCATTTGTCCCTTCACAACTCTTATAGGTTACTTAGCTTCCGAGATTCTACATCTAGCATTTGTTGCGTGCAGACATGTTTTTAATCGCTCCGGTCGTTAATTTTAAAAATTAATTTATTTTTCACAAAAGTCAGTTGAAACTAATCTTTTTTAATTGAAAACCCTCACCGTAGAATTATTCGAATATTTATCGAATACCTGAAATTTCTTTCCTGAAGTATCAAAGAGCGGAAATACGTTCAAGGGGAGTCCCGGTTTATGGCGGAGCCCGATGGCTTCAGCCATCAACCACAACGATCGTGTCCATAGCCATCGATGACGGGCGAAAAAAAGCTGAAACGAAGATTCGATACGAAACCGAAAATTTTATCGGCCATCGAGATCGAGCAGTTAACCAACGCTATCGAGAAACCTGAGAAGGTTGAGAGAGAAAACGAAGAGCTCAGACTTCGGATCCAATCACTAGAAGAACTAGTCGGAAAACTCACATTCAACAAAGCAAAAAAAAAACCAACAAGATAGAAAAAGAAGTAAATTCAAAAGCGACTTAAGATAAGGAATCTAATAAACCGAAACAAGAACCTGATTAAGGGGATGCCCTCAGCGCAGGCGGAGCAAACATCAGCACAAAGTATTATGCAGCGCTAGCTGGACTAGAAGATTCCATGAGTATTGAAGACGATACAGGTAAATATAATTCCGAAAATTGTATTGCTAAGCCAGATAATGGATTTATTATTTAAAAATTAAAAATAGGGAGGAAAAACCTAGTTTTGTCTGCTGGTCCGTCCGTCAAGGTTAATCAAAAGAAAGAGAAAGTCCCACCAATCAATGTATTTAGGCAAACAGGCAAAGATACGGAAAATAAGTTAAATGATTTTGAGATCAAGAGAGTCAATGCCGATAAACTGACAATTAGAACTAAGTCATTGGTCGATTTTCAGACAGCAAAAAGTGCGTTGAGTTCTGCAGATGTTCCGGATTTTACATACACCCCCAAAAGCGAAAAAACTAGACATTTTTATGGAAGGGTCTGGACTGCGGAGAGGACACAGTCGATCTCCTTCAGGTGCTTCAAGAAGTTGCACCAGAAATAGAATTTATTTCCATTAAAGACTTTGCAACAAGGAAATCGATTGTCGAGCGTAAAAACTTGCCTTATTACCTAGTCTAGATTTCCAGCAAATGCAGTTCAAGTGCCCTACAAAAAATAAGGTACTTGAACTTCCGTGTAGTTAGGTGGGAACGCCTCCAGAAAAGCAAGGTCAACCAGTAATTCAGGTGCCAAAGATTCGGGCATTCGGCTGCCAACTGCGCCATGAAATATAGATGTGTAAAGTGAAAAGATGTCCATGCTCCCGGCGAGTGCAAATTGGCTCAGGCGGAGCCAAAAAAAATATTGTGTGAATTGCGGTGTCTTTGGTCATCCAGCATCATATCGAGAATGCCCCCGGTATCAAGATGCAAAGGTAAAATTTACTATTTAGTCAAGTACACCGCAGTGTGATACCTACCAACTTCGCCAAGCCCGGGATGTCATTTACACTTCCTGTGAGAGGAACTGCAGACAATGTGAATAACATTAATAATGTAAGTGGCAATGATG
Organism: Odontomyia ornata; assembly: GCA_963969285.1. Classification (NCBI taxonomy): domain Eukaryota; kingdom Metazoa; phylum Arthropoda; class Insecta; order Diptera; family Stratiomyidae; genus Odontomyia; species Odontomyia ornata. Next base: position 270,939,378 of record OZ017740.1, read on the forward strand.
AGCTGCTTCTTAAAATTTATCAGCAAGTAAATTCCTTATCGGAGAGAATCGATAAACAGGATTCTAAAATTAACTTTGTTTTTCAGCGTTTAGCGCTTTCAAATGCCCCAAAATAAGTTGTCATCCAGTCACATCCCCACGAACAGGCCTCGTCTCATCTCGACCAACATTAACTCCAATGTGAGTCTACAACGACTTGACTGTCTCCCGGAATTCCTCGTCAAGCAAAAGCCCGACATCATGCTTCTCACTGAAATCCAACTCAAATCGAGGCACTCCATGACATGCAAGGATTTTGAATTCTTAAGAAATTATAGGGTCAACGGTGATGGAAGAGGTGGCACCGGGACATTAGTTAGAAGCCCTTATTATTTTCAAAATATTGATCAACTCAAACTCAAAACCTGAATTTCTTGAAGTGTCTATTATCAAAATTTCACTGCCAGGTGAGGATAACCTCTTCGTTATCTCTGCCTATGCAGCTACTCGAACCGTTCTCAAGTTCAAGGAGGAACTAGATTCCTTGTTTAAAATACTCGAATTGAACAGGCTGCATAGTTATTATATCCTTGCCGGTGACCTGAATGTCCTCCATACATCATGGCTGAACGCAAACAATAATCCAAGAGGTGTATTTCTGAAATCGTGGATAACATAAAACAAAATTGAATACAGGTGCAATCTATATAGTTCGGAGTCCCCAACATACCCTAGGAGAAACTCATATTTGGACCTCCGGATTGCTGACGCAAGACTTGAAATTAGCTTTAATAGTCCCCAAAGGAAACTGCAGGTGCTTCCTTACGATAGTGACCATTACGCAATTGTAATGCAAATCAATCATCAAAAGGGTGATGTCTTCCTCATTCCAGCTCAACATGAAAATCCCCGATTGAACTTCCTTTGATACTTTCCCCAATACGCTTTGGAGAAAGTATCAAAGGAAGTTTAATCGGGAGTACCAAAAGCAATGTCCTCCTTCTGATGGTGGCAACTCTTGCTCAATGGTTCGTAATGACGGGAATCTAACTAACGATGAAATTGATCCGATTTGTCAAAGTTCGAGAAGCTGACGTTGGAAACGATTGGGGAAGTAGTTCGCAAGATTAAACATCGAAGCAATACGGAAAGCGTATGAAACGCCAACCATCACGAGTTTGAAAAGATTGAAAAGACTTCATCTCACACGCTTCAATAATATTTATCAGCGACTTTTCGACTATAATCATTCCTCGTTTGCTTTTTTGAAATTACACCTGAAGAATCTCCGGAACTTAATCCGTTAATACTTCAGAAGTGAGGTCAGCAATCAATGGGCGGAAAACTGAGGGGTATTAGCCACAGAACCCAGATGGCGTTTTCACGAAAGTGAATAGCTTATTCCTTAAGAAGTCTCGAGTGAAGGTATCAAATCTTGAAGGCACTAGTGATGAGATAAATGTTTTTGATAGAGCTGGTATCGAAATTGATAGTATGACACCCGATAAAAATTGAAATAGGATTATATGTGACGGACTGCTGAACCTTGCACTGATTGGAACCCATATTGAATTGGTTCATCTACCAAACCCTGAGAGTTTCCGACTTCAAATCACTTCAAATCAAGCCTGAACGGCAAAACAATTATTCATTTCAATGAAACATTAACAGCTGACCTCATACCGAGCATGAACCTTATTGATTATGTTGTCAGCTATGAAAAAATCATGTGTTATTGACGGTATTCCAAATACAGTTCTTCGACATTTGCTTGAGGTTGCTATTAGGAATTATTGCATATTGTTTAACAAAGGAATCTTCGTGCCCCAAAAACTTTCGCCTGATCAGCTTGCTACCTAACATCAGCAAAGTGTTTGAAGTGATACTACACAAAACATAAAACACCCACATTGAGAAATGTAAGTTGATGCCGAATTGTCAGTTTGGTTTCAGTGCCAGGCATTCGACCATGCAAGCGATAACGAAAGTAACCTCAAACATCTGATGGAAACTAAACAATAGAGAATGCGCTGGAGCGTGTCTCATTGATATGGAGAAAGCTTTTGATGCGGTGTGGTTAGACGGACTAATTTCTAAACTCCTTCGGGGCAGGATCCCCAGACACCTTGTCGCCATGACGTGCAATATGTTGTAGGGGAAATCATTTGTTGTAACTGATGGAAATATGACGAAAATGCGCGACTTCAATGTCTTGAATAGTCTACAGCAGGAAACAGTTACTGCGCCTCTGCTTTTCTCAATATTCATTCGCAAGCTATTAAACGTGGGGAACGCGATCATTCATATCGTTTGTTGATGATGACTACAATAGTTCAGCGCAATCTTCAAAAAATGTTTAATGATGTGCAGCTCTACACTGCGATTGGTGAATTAAAATCAATGCGCAGAAGTGCGAAACGATTTTGTTTCCGACAACGCTGCAGGGGATAAGTCAAGACCTGAAACGTAATTGGAAGGATTTCTACGTTATGGCTGGTGAAGATAGTTCAGAACGGGTTCCACATAAATCTTGTGTTGGATACCTCGGTGCTCATCTCGATTAGTATCTGTACTATACTGAACATGTCAAAATCATCCTCAGTAAAGCACAAAAAGTAGTCATGGCCTTTTGACGGCTCTTTCATTCCAGATACATTGATCAAAAGGTCAAAGTTATATGTTGCAAGACCCTGGTTTGCCAAGTTTTGACATATGTATGTCAGATCTGGTACAACCAGAGTGCTAGTACTATGAAAAATTAAACGTTTTCGAAAGGAAAGTCTTCGTGCATGTACTGTTTTGTAAAGAAAGCCTCAGACGAATTGGAAACACTATATATCGAATAGAAAAATTTATCAAACTGCTAAAGTGACAAGAGGCGCTATCTTCGTATTTAGACTTCTTCGAATCATATCGTAGGATCTGAAAGAGTAAGTGGAAACCCCCGGATTTCACAGCCGTTCCACCCTGTAGACGGGTATATTGTGACTTCTCTTGCTACTGGCTTCGTTCCTCCAGAAGCATTTGTGTATTTGGACATGAATCGATATGATTTTGATTCCGACGGTGTTCCAATTATATATCACATATATAGACAGGCCACCGATAAGAAGATAAAATACAAACCTAAGATCCTCCAAATTCTCCAAATAAAAAAAATAATAAATAAAATCTAGGTATTGGTGGCTGAATGACAATGTCTAAATTGTTCGTGGTTAGTTTTTTTTGTTTTGTGATTTTCGTTACTTGGTTTTGAGTTTCAACTCATTATTGCTGCATTTAGTGTTGTTGTTTGTTTATGTTAAAAATTAGGAATAGGTTTCAATATTTAGGATATGTATATATTATGCTTATTATATTAGCTTTTTTTTTGTGGTAGGGAGGTGAAGGCATTTACGCCCGCCGAGTCTGGCAGTGTGGGACTCCCATGGAGGATACCCTTGGACTACCCACTAAACACCTCCCCTGTCAATCTGAGAACCTAGCCTGGAACCGTTTGACACATTACTTCGGGCCAGGTCTCGTTTTGTTACGCCGTGGGGCGCCTTCAAGCTGGGGAGTCCCTTTCCTAGCGGGAGGGGAGAGGGGAAGAGGAAATGCCAGAAGAGCGATCCCCCAGCCCCAGCACCTCCGGCTGCTGTGAGTCCCTTTTATCTTTTAGGACTGCCCGAGCATAATGTGCCACCTGGTTCCATTTGTCAACCGATTCGAGCATCACCGCAACTATATTATCCGGGGTAAGCTCTCCCGTCTCCCTGTAGAGTTCCCTTCGCAGCCTGGCCCATTTGGTACACGCAAAAAATGTGTGACAGGCATTGTCCTCCTCTCCTGGGCAAAACCGACAATCGGGAGACCGTGACTTAGCGATCTTGTGCAGGTAAGACTGAAAACACCCGTGCCCGCTCAAAAGCTGGGTCAGATAGAAGTCAGTCTCACCATGGCCTCGATTTACCCACGGTCTCCCATCCGGGATGAGGCGCGCAGTCCACCTTCCCTTCGTGCAATTCCTCCAAGACTGCTGCCAATCGTTGAGCGAGCGTTGTCTCTCCTCGCGGACAACCATCTCCCTCGCATCCTCGTTTCGGCGCAGGTAAATAGCGCGGCGCTCTCTAGCAAGGAGGGCGACAGGTATCACGCCTGCAATCACTCTCACCGCCGAGTCGGAGACTGTTGGATACGAAGATGCAATTCTCAGTGCTCCTCTTCTCTGTACCTGTGCCAATCGTTTTCGGTATACCTCCTTGCTGAGAGCGTCGCCCCATACCTCTGCTCCGTACAGTAGCACTGACCCTACAGCACTCATCAAGAGGCGTCTTCTTGATGGGCTGGGTCCCCCTACGTTGGCCATAAGTCGACTCAGGGCCGATATTCCCGAAGCAGCCTTCTCAGCCGTTGCCCTGATTTGCTCAGAGAAACCCATCTTCGAGTCGATCAGTAGCCCCAGGTACTTCACCGCTGGCTTCGATTCGACCTGTATATCTCCAATACTGATCATCCTTACTCTAGGGATTCTCTTTTTTGTCAAGATGACCACTTCGGTTTTCTCCAGTGCTAAACTGAGCCCGCGAGCAGTCATCCAGTCCCTCACTCGGCGCATTAGCATACCTAGCCTAAGTTGCGCTTGTTCAACGGTGCATTCGGCGACCAGAGCCGCAACATCATCCGCATAGCCGACCAAGCGCGACTCATCTGGCATCTCAAGTCTCAGTAGCCCGTCGTAAGACACGATCCACAGGTCCGAACCAAGGATAGATCCCTGGGCAACACCCGATGTAATTTCCATCCTTCGTTGGCCCTGTGTCGTGTCGTGGAGCAGGCGTCGGTCCTTTAGGTAGTTCCTCAAAAGCCGCATTAGATATTCTGGAACTTGAAAAGAGTTTTCCAGCGTGTCCAGAATATCCACCCATCTAGCGGAGTTGAAGGCATTCCTGACGTCGAGTGTCACCAACAGGACGATCCGTCGCTTGGTGCGACTACATGCCTCTGCCTTTTGGACCGCGTTCACCACCTCTGCAATCGCATCAATGGTAGAACGTCTTGCTCTAAAGCCGTACTGCCGAGGAGATAGGTCCCCAGCAGCACGAATCGCGTCAGTGAGTCTTCCCTTGATGCGTTTCTCTAGCACTTTCCCAGCCGTGTCTAGCATGCATAACGGGCGGTATGCAGACGGCGATTCGGGATTTCCCTTCCCCTTGCTGATCAGCACGAGCCTCGCCACCTTCCATTGTACCGGGAAAACCCCGTCCCGTAGGCAAGCGTTGAATGTGCTGCGCAGCAAGTCAGGACAATGGTGATAGACGAGCTGCAAAACCTCAGCTGGAACACCATCTGGACCTGGAGCCTTCCTCGCTTTCAGGGAGAGGACTGCCTCCTCCAGTTCCAGCTGTGTGAAGAGTGGGCACTCGACCGCTGTTTCACCACGGACAGCGTCAACACGGACGGGGTGGGCGGGGAAGAGTCCCCGCACTATCGCGTCCACCTTTTCCGCGTCATGTATACAAGGCTTCCGTAGGGCACCAAGTTTCCCCATGACCAGCTTGTAGCCAAGGCCCCACGGATCCCTATTTACATCATCCACGAGGTCTTGCCAGCATCGGGCCTTGCTCTTGTTAATAAGCCTGCGAAGATATTTCCTGCCGGACCTGTATGCTGCTAGCCTAGTGTCTGCCTCCTCCCGTGTTCGCGCCCGCTGGGCCTCTCGCCGAAGTTTGTGACACTCGCTTCTTTGTTCGGCGATCTCGTTTGACCACCAGTATACTGGAGGCTTACCGTGTCGGGGTCTCCGACGGGGCATGGAAGACTCGCAAGCAGCTATGATGGTACTCATAGTTGAGTTCACCAAGTCCTTGGCTGTGGGCCCTCCACTCCCTGGCGGAGCTCCCAGCAACGGTGCGCCTGCCGTAAGCGCGTCAGCGAACCTCTCAACGTCCATCCTCCCAGTCCTCCATCCGAGGATTGAAGTTTGGGCATATGCACGCAGAGTGGCACCGTCGTGAATCTCAACCGCTATATACTGGTGATCACTAGCCGAGTAGTCCTCTAGTACTCGCCAGTTGTGTACTCTAGGTACCAGGGACTCCGAAGCGAGTGTCACATCGGGTATGGTTCCTACGCAACCCCATCGGCGGAAAGTAGGGGTGTTACCGGTATTTAGGACAAAAAGCGCTGTTCTGGCCGCCATGTCCAAGATTTGCTTTCCCCTTGGGTCGGATTGTAGCATACCCCATTCAAAGGCTCTAGCGTTGAAGTCTCCTCCGACCAGCATGTGGCCCTCTGTGTTCGAGACAGCGTCCTCGAGGGCATCGAGTTTGGTTCGAAAAGTTCGCATTGCCTCGTTAGGCGTCAGATAAACACTGAAATATGTTATCCCTGAACACCGCACCCACACAAAACCATCCCCGCGTCCATGGCCCTGCACCTGAAGGCGGGCGCTGTCTCGAACCCAGATGGCCGAGGTACTAGATTTGTCAGGGTACCACGCTTGCGAGTCCTTGTTATGATGTTGCTCGCTCAGCAACAGGAGGTCAGCTTTCTTATCCCTCGCAAACTGCTCAAGTAGGTCCTGGGCGTTTGTGCTTCGGTGCAAATTGACTTGCAGGATACGGATCATTTGAGTATCTATTTGGCTTTAGTTAGGGCCTCCTTGAAAACCCAGCATCTCCCTGTCCCCGGCTCATGTTTGAGGTCGCCGGGTGCTAGCTTAGCATCCTTGCAAAGAATGCATTTTGCCTCGTTCGTGCACTCCTTCCTTTTGTGCCCCGTTTCACCACATTTGTAGCACAGAGATCTCCTGTCGGGTCCCCTACAGCCATACGCGGTGTGTCCGTATTCGAAGCATCTGAAGCAGCGGATAGGGATCGCTCTTCTCCGTATCCTGCAGATCACCTAACCTATCTTAATTTTGCCCTTCGCCAGGATTTGCTGGGCGTCTTTATCAGCTAGTTCGACAATAGCCATGCGTTGCCCCCTTGTGTTTTCACGTGTCAATCTTGCCTTGACTTCACTTAAGCTGGGGAACTCCCTCCTGATGGCATCCTCTACTTCAGCTTTGTCCGTGACGCAGTCGAGGTCCCTGATTTCCAGGGTGGCCATTGGTTCGAGCGAGGCAACCGTTGCCGCATCTCCAAGAACCTTTTGAACCGCGTCACGGAATGCATTTTTGTTTGTGGCCTCTGGCCCGAATTCCACCAGCAGGCCACCGGTCCTGGTTGGTCGAACTGCTTTGATGGCAGTTTTGATGTCGTCTGGCTTGACCGCTCCTTTAATTTCACGGAGGACATCTGCGTACGTTCGGCCCTTAGTGGGTTTAATAAGCAGTGCCTCTCGCAAGGGTTTGCGCCGCGGTTCGCTTTTTGTTTTCTGCGGTATATCGGGGGGTTCTTTGTTCTTTTCGTGGTTGAGCTCTTTGTCTGTTTTTTCTAGGAGTAGCTTTTTGGCCGCTTTTTTCGCTGCCTTGTTTCGCACCACATGAAACTCCTCGCCTGGAGTGTCAACTTCGTTTATGGTCTCGTCCTTCCTCCTTTTCTCACGGTCGCCTTCAATTGGGCTACCGGCCATTCTTTTGCTGCTGTTAGGACCCACTGATGCCTCGAGGGAGAGCGTGTCTTTTTGGTGCTTTTCGGTTGCAAGCCACCTCCGCCTGTAGTGCGTTATGCGGTCAAAAAGCTCCTCCAGTTCAAGAATGCCATTCTTGACACTCTTGCCTATGTTTTTATGCACTTCGCAGGCAGCCCTCAGTTGTTTGACGATAGTCCCCGCTTTCCGAGTAAGCTGCTCCTCTTCGGCGCGGTCAAGGGCGATTGTGTTATTTGGCGCCACCTCTTGGGAGAGGCCCCCGTTTCCTAGCCCTTTTGCTTCTACCGCTTGGGTCGCGTTTGAAGTGGCGTCGGCCAACGGCAAAACTTCTCCCTCTCCCAGTCTTACACTGGCCTCTGTTGGTGTCGCAGCTTGATCCGGATTGTGTACGTCTTGCACTGGACGCTCCGGGGTGCGCATAGTCCTTCTACTGCGCCCAAAGGCCGCAATGATGCCAGGTTGCACAACGCACTCTGCCTTCTTTCGTTCGTTAGTCCGTCTGTGGTCTGTCTCCGATGATTTAACCTGTGATGTTGACTTTGACAGTGTTTCTGGGGTTTGCTGCCTCCCCCCGCAATCGGTGACTTGCTTTATCGGTGTTCTTGCCAACAGCGGTTTTTGCCTGAAAGGGTTCTCCGTGCTAGCGTCCTGTTTGCTTGTAGTTATATCTGTTACAGAAGCCAAGTTCACCACTTCTATAACATTGCAGTCGCTGGATGACGACGGCCGGGAGCCTGCTCGCTCACTACCCTCTGCCGCCGGTACTGGGGATCCGACCCCCTGCACCGTAATTTGGTTCCCCTTGTGGACCTGCATGATAAGGTTTTCTGTCTGGGTTTCCGTTCCCATAGCATTTTACCTACTGCCAGGATATATGGAAAATTGATGACGCCATATATTTCGTCATGTCACAGTGAAGATCATTGACACTCAGGTATTTGTCCTGAGACTCTCCCTTCACTGCCGACCATTGTCCGCGGCTGCTTATTGGTTATTCGCAGCAAACCTTTCGAGAAAGGTCTTCCCCTATCCGCAACCCTGGGGACGCGTTTGGTTCCCCGGTCTGAGGGCACTATCGATAAATCGATAACCAATATTAGCTTTAGAGGTAAGATTTAACGTTTAGGTAATGAACATTGTGATAGCATTGTATTAGTATAAGATAATGTTTTTGATTGAATTTTATTAGCATTCGGCTATAAAATATTAGATATAGGATAAAAGTTCACTGTTCTGTTAATAATATAATTAGTTTTTGATTAGTGTTGGTTGGTTTTTTCTCCTTTTTCCAATTGAATCATAAAGTTTATAATAATTTTTAATTAAATTGAATTTGTTATTGATTTTTGACTAAATGTTATTGATTAATAATGTATAGATTTAGAGAGTCATTTGATCATTAAGTTTTTGTTACTTTGATTATTTCGAATTCGCTTTATGTTCTTTGAAAATTTATAACGAATAATATTGAATAAAGCGCTTTTAACTTTGACTCAGCTTTCGGAATAGGTTTGACGTTGGCCGCAATGATGTTAATGTGGTAAGCTTGTGGCTCGTTAAAAGAACTGCATTGTATCACTTATAAATAATGTAGATTACGAGGGGCGTACTTTGGATGTGCTCCGCTTGCGAATCGCAGAACGAAAAACTGCAAGAAGATTGCCTCATAGAACAGATGAAAAAACAGCACAACAGCTAAATCAACTAAGAACCCCCGAAAGTGCCTTAATACAAAAAACCGCAAGTGCAGGAAATTACTTATGTTCGGATGTTACTAAGGCGGCTACTGCTTTGTAAAGTGAACGGCACACTAATACAACGTCACAAAAATTTATTATAAAACCCAAACCCACTTAAATTCTGATAAAACTCGATATGACTTCAAACTTAAGATCAGCCTCTCTGGATGAAAAATTCGGCTCTCCGGACGCAAAATTCTACTCCCGTTAGTTCGGCCAAATCGAAATAGTGCTGCTATTATTAAAACTATCACAAATCAAAATACGACAATGCTGCTCGATATTTTAAGGGAGAAAGTGAGGTAGACTATCATATTATAGAAATGAAGGCTCGCCAACGTAAGATTATTATAAAAGGTCTGGAAAGATAATTTTCGAATGAAGAACTGAGGGTTGAAATTCAGAGTCTGAACCCGCCTATTTTAGACGAGAATAAAATGGAATTGGTTCATTCAAGGAGGAATAGAAATGGAAAATGATTACACATTAAATGGATCCATGCTTAAAATTCTTCATCTAGCATTCGTAGCATTTAAGTGTTAATTTTCTGTCAAAAAACTTGCCCAAAAATTAAAATGTTTGAACTTAATTAGTTTATTAGATTCTTTAAATAATTTGATACATTGTTAAATTTTGCTAAATAACTTCACATTTGGAAGAAGTAGAATAAAAGTTCACTGTTGTGTTAATATTACAATTAATTATTGCAATTATTTTGGTTGGTTTTTCATCCTTCTTCCAATAATTTGAATTTGCTACTGTTTTTTGATTGATAATGTATAAATTTAAAGAGCCATTTGCGCCATTAAGTTTTAGTATTTTTATTGTTTGGTATTTGCTTTATATTCTTTGAAAATTTTTAACGATTAGTATTGAGGAAGCTTCAAGGCGCAAACTTTGCTTGTACAGGTAGCAGGATAGTAAAGGAGCCTGAAGGCTCCAACCATCAAAAAGAAACAGACTGTTGTTAAAATGCATGCCTTATTTGTTCTCGCCATTAATCAGTCGGCCAAACTTCCTTGGAATTGAAATGCTCTGTTATCGTCTACAGACCTTAATATTTTATCCTTGGCTTTCTTTACAATTCGTAGAATAAAAAATATTTTAATTCAGAATATTACAAAAAAAAAATCTTCTAATTTAAGAGTTTGCTTACGACTCATTGATATTTGATTGAAAAATTATTTTCTTAGTAAATTTTATTTATATTTGTCAATTAATTTTTTGACGTTTCATTTATTTGTTTTGAAAATTTTTTGTCATAGCGAAATACCCCCTTCAGAGTAATCGTTATAAATTTTATTATATATATTTTTTTTCTTTAAAAGCTATCAGGCCTTACTTTTTTGTGTGAGCAGGTGAATTTCCACTTCTTTGAGTCATCTTCATTGTCTAAAGGCTGTGTGGAAGAAATGACTTTATATAGGTGAAGGATTAAGTAGGTGGGCCCTAGGTTAGGCCAGATAGAGGGATATTAAGTTTTTGTTTTTTGTGTTGTTGAATGTCCTTTCGTTCTGGTTCGTCTCGCTTCCGTTTCCGTCGGAGGGTGTGGTCTTTATGGAAACGGAGCGGGCGACAGTTTTTTTTGAGGTTGGGAGCTGAATGCCATTTACGCACTGAGTGTGGGGCTCCCATTCTTGCGAGCGACTAGACTACACACTTAACACCTCCCCTGTCACGCAAACACTACATCGGGCTACATTTCGTTTTGTTATACCATGAAGCGCCTTCAAGCTGGGGGATCTCTCCTCTAGCGGGAGTGGAGAGGGGGAGAGGAATTTCCAAACAAACGATCCCCAGCTCCAACGCCCCCGACTGCTGTGAGTCCCTTTTATCTTTTGGGACTGCCCGAACATAATGTGCCACCTGGTTTCATTCGGAAACCGACTTTATTATCCGGGGTGAGCTCTCCCGTCTCCCTGTAGAAGTCCCTTCGCAACCTGTCCCATGTTGTGCACGCAAAAAATGTGTGGCAGGCATTGTCTTCCTCTCCTGGGCAAAAAAATTGGGGGACCGTGACTTACCAGTCTTGTGCAGGTACGACTGAAAACACTCATGCCCGCTCAAAACCTGGGTCAGATAGAAGTCAGTCTCACCATGCCTTCGATTTAGCCACGGTCTCACATCCGGGATGAGGCGCGCAATCCATCTTCCCTTAGTATAATTCACTCAAGACTACTGCCAATCGTTGAGTGAGCGCTGTCTCTCCTCGTGGAGAACCATCTTCCTCGCATCCTGCCTGTGTGATCTTGATATTTTATTTATTCCTTTTTCTTTTTATTAGGGTTTTGTACTAAAATACAAAACCCTATTGCAATCACGACCTGTGTCCGTCTGTCCGTCCGTCCGTCCGTCTGTCCCTCTGTATGTCACAGCACTTTTTCTCCGAAACAATACAGGCTACAGCCATGAAACTTTGTGAAAACGTCAGAAGTGGCGACTTCTTGAAAGTTCAAGGGTGAAAAAAATTTTCAAAGGGGTTTAAGGGGGGTCTCCCCATATAGGGAGGTGACCCCTCAAAAAAAATTTTCACCATTGGTAGTCGAGTAGGGTGCCATTGAGATCTTTTCAAAACAAGTCTCAAAATTGCCTTATGAGTACCGAGGGGGGCAGGGGAAGGGGAAATGTACGAACTTTTCGCGTACCCCCCCTCGCGATTGGACACCTTTCATCCGAAAAATCTGAAAAAAATCATGAATGTAAGCCTTAATGAGTACAACAACAACAAATACATGAAAAGTCGAAATTCACTCAACTTTGTTAGTAATAGTATTGTTACATGTACAAATAATTACATGTACAAATAATTCTGCGAGCTACTGTCGCAATTGGTTTCATCATCATTAAGAACGTCAACAAATGAATTTACTCGAACCCACGAGAACCTAACAAGCATAATCAACATCTGCAAGTGACGTCACTCCATTCATTAATTTGCTCGAACCTACCAGGTACCTCTCGGTAGAACTTTCGCCAATGTGCGAGAAATGGGTGAATAGGTAGAGACCCTATATAAAGGCGAGCTGAATGAATGGGGGGATTCAATCATTCATTCGACCGCGAGAAGAACTGCGATTGTGTGTGGGAAGCGATATTCTTCGAGTAGTAGAAAAGTGTGTTTCGTAATAGTGAAGTAATTTAGAAGACAATTGCGATAATAAATTTATGGACAAGTGTTAGATAATTTTAATAGTGACAATTAAAATTAGTGAAAGTGTTAACTGATTATTGTGCATCTTATTTAATTGAATAAACTCTTTTAACTTAAATTAAAAGACATTGCGTTTTCACTTTCCCGGAACGTTAAAATTATAGGCCGCGAACCAATAACACGTGACAGTGGTGTCAAGAAGTGCGAAAGAAAAATTTTGAAAGTGAATATTTGAACATTTTTATAGTGCACAATAGGAAAATTTAAAGAAACATTAAAAATGCCACGAAGCTTAAACTTAAAAATTAATGAATTTACCATGTCGGAGCTTAAGGAAGAGTTGGAACAGCGAAACCTGGCTACGCAAGGTACAAAGGCCACACTGATTGCACGCTTGCGTGACGCAATTGAATCGGAAGGCGCGTATCTGGATTCGGGTGAGCCCTCAGATGCAGAAGAAGGCGCAGAAGGTGGTGAAGCAGAAACAAAAAACCAAAGGAACCAGAAAATGCGCTGATGCAAATGTTAATGCTGATGCAGCAGGAGCAGCGACAACAGTCATCCAATTTAACTGCGAAGCTCAATGAACAGTCATCCAATTTAACTGCGAAGCTCAATGAACAGTCGTCCAATTTAACCACGAAGCTAGATGAGCAATCAGCGAAGTTAAATGAACAATCAGCGAAGCTTAATGAACAATCAGCGAAGCTTAATGAACAATCAGTGAAGCTGGATCAACAAGCGATCGAAATCAAGGCAGATTTTCAAAAACAGTCCACCGAAATAAAAGCGGAGCTCAGTAGTCTTAACAAGCAAATTAAAGGCGTCGAGGAAAAGGTTGACCAGGTCGAAGAAAAGGTTTACCAGGTCGAGGAAAAGGTCAGCCAGGTCGAAGAAAGAATGAACCATGAGATGGAAAAAATGAAAAAAGAATTGGAAGCTACGAAGGCAGTAGCAACCACTTCACCAGCCCCGCTTATAACCGCAGCGCAAAGCACATCCAGAAATGTGCAAGCACCAATATTCGATGGGCAAACGGTCTGGACTATTTACAAAACCCAGTTCGAAGCAGCCGCTCGCATAAATCACTGGAATGAGCAGGAACGAGCAACTGCATTGATTCTTGCTCTAAGAGGCCCAGCTGCCGAGCTGCTGCAGACGATCCCCGTTGAATTGCACTCAAACCCGAATGCTATAATGAATGCGCTCGACATGCGTTATGGAGACGATCATCTGAAGCAGATTTATCGGTCACAGCTAAGGCATAAAATGCAGAAGTCTGGTGAAACCCTACAGCAGCTAGCCCAAGACATTGAGCGACTGGCACTTTTGGCTTATCCAGCCTACGACCCAGAACATCGAGATGATGCAGCGACAGAAGCATTCATCAACGCACTAAAGGACCCGGAATTGCAACAAGCCGTGCGTTTAGCTCAAAAGCAAACGGTTAAGGACGCACTGGCTTATAGTCTGAACTTTGAGGCAGCGAAAAATGTGACTCGTACCACTGCCCGGGTTCGTGAGGTAGTGACAGACGAGTTCAGGTGTGATCGCGTGGAAATTGAGCGAGATCCGCATGTAAATGGTACGCCTAGATGCTGGAATTGCGGAGAGAAGGGGCACCTGCAAAGAGACTGCAAGAAGCGAAGAAAACCGAGCTATTGTCCAGGGTGTGCAGCTAGGAGGAGATCCAGACCGAGTCAGGAGCCCAGAATGGAAGCCCTTCAAACAGAGGGGTCGGGAAACATGTAAGAGCCAACTTCGTGGGGCAGAGGTTGGCTAGGAGGATCGACGTCCCCAGCACCACCATCATCGTGTCCAGACTACATCGTGGAGAAGCGGACTTATGCCTTCCGGGTCAAGTTGACGGAGAACACTGCACCATAACAATCGACACTGGTGCAACCCGATCGATTATCCGACCAGACCTAGTTAGACAGCAACAACTTCACAAGGGCAGAATTTTCTCACTACGGACAGCTACGGGAGAAACTGCACCTGTTCATGGAGAGGTCAACCTCCAGATAGAGTTGGGAGACCTTGTGTTCCGACATAATTTTCTGGTCGCGAACATTATGGATGACTGCATTCTCGGAATGGATTTTCTGCGACCACATGGAATCACGTTGGATTTGGGCAAACGTGTATTGAAATGGCAGAATGTCGAAGTACTGATGGAGGATCCCAGCGTCCAAATTCCCAAGATGAATGTAGTGGTATGTACTGACACTGATGTACCGAATTCTTCCGAAAGCATTGTATGGGCCAAGCTTGATGGTGATTCTGGAGACCACCGATCTTATCTGATAGAGCCAACGAAGACTTCCGCATTACGCAGTTTGATTGTAGGACGATGCCTTGTAAGATCTTTAAGGAACGGATATGTGCCGGTTAGAGTCCTTAACACCGCAGACTCAACCACGAGCATCAAAGCGGGAGAAGTCATCGGCAGCTGCCAGCCTGTTTCCACCATCACCTCTTTGGAAGCTACTCACGACCATCATTGGAAAAGGAGGCAAGACACAGACAAAGCCCGGGAATCCACGTCTGCAATATTGAAGCAGGTCAAATTGCCAGTGCAGCTATTCAAACGAGCCTCTCATCTGGTCACCAAGTACAGTGACATCTTCTCAACAAGCCCGGATGACCAAGGCCGAACGAGTATGGTAACTCACGTCATAGATACACAGGGAGCCAAGCCGATTCGACAAGCACCGAGACGTCTCCCTATAGCCAAACAAGGAGATGTGAGCGCGCTGATCTCGGACATGGAAAAACAAGGCGTTATTGAACCTTCTGTCAGTCCATGGGCCGCGCCTGTAGTTCTAGTCAAGAAAAAGGATGGTAGCACTCGCTTTTGTGTCGACTATAGGCAGCTTAACGACGTCACTAAGAAAGATAGTTACCCACTCCCACGCATCGATGACATCATGGACACTTTAGCCGACGCAAAATGGTTTTCTACACTCGATCTCAAGAGTGGCTACTGGCAGGTAGAAATTGACAAGAAGGACCGAGAGAAGACCGCATTTTCAGTTGGTACCGGATTGTGGCAATTTGTTGTGATGCCGCTTGGGCTTTGCAATGCTCCAGCCACTTTCGAACGCTTTATGGAATATGTGCTACGTGGTCTAACCTGGAAAACCTGCTTGGTATACCTAGATGACATCATCGTCATCGGTAGAACGTTCGAAGAGCATGTGCGGAACTTAGAAGAGGTTTTCTCCCGATTACGACTGGCAAATCTGAAACTTAGTCCCGAGAAGTGTACTCTTTTCGCAGATGAAGTAAAATACCTGGGACACGTCGTATCAGCAGAAGGGGTCAAAACAGACCCTGAGAAAATCGAAGCCGTGAAAAGCTGGCCAACACCAAACAACAAGCGCCAACTACGAAGTTTTCTGGGTCTGGCGACCTACTATCGAAGATTCTTCAAAGACTTTGCCAAAATAGCTAAGTGTCTCCATCAGCTAACCGAGAAAAATCGTCCGTATGTCTGGAATGAACAATGCCAGACAGCCTTTGAGACCCTGAAGGAAAAGCTGTGTGAATCACCCGTGCTGGCGTATCCGAAACCCGGAAAAATGTTTGTAGTTGACACCGATGCAAGCAACGGCGGTATTGGAGCTGTACTCTCCCAGCAGATCAATGGCGAAGAAAGAGTCCTCTCTTATTACAGTCGAGTTCTCTCAAAAAGTGAGAGGAATTACTGCGTGACCAGGAAGGAGCTATTGGCTATAATAGAGGCCACCAAGCAGTTCCACAAGTATCTATATGGCCAGAAATTTGTTCTTCGAACGGACCATGCATCACTAAGATGGTTGCTCAACTTCAAAAACCCCGAGGGACAAGTTGCGAGATGGATCGAAAGATTGCAGTCATACGACTACGAAATTGTTCATCGGAAGGGCGGAGTTCATGGAAATGCTGACGCCCTATCCCGCCGTCCATGTCCAGCTAACTGCAAGCATTGCCGACGGATTGAGGAAAAGGAACCGCTCGTTGATCTGCGATTGATAACGGCGGAATTCGATGAAGGTTGGTCATCGGAGGAGATTCGAAACGCCCAGTTAGCCGATGAAGACATCGGACCATTGCTCGTATGGAAGGAGACGACTGGGCGACCTGAGTGGAAAGACGTTTCAATGCATGGCGCAACCCTGAAAAGCTATTGGGCACAATGGAACTCCCTTCAGGTGGAGGGTGGCGTACTCAAGCGGAAATGGGAAACGGCGGATGGTAGCTCCTATAGGATGCAAACTATACTTCCCAAAAGCCGAATCCACGATGTGGTTAAGGAAATGCATGAAGGATCCTCGGGAGGCCACCTTGGTGTTAACAAAACCTTAGCGAAATTGCGGGAACGGTTCTACTGGCTCCACGCTCGAGAAGACGTAGAGGACTGGTGTCGCAGATGCACAATTTGCGCTTCCGTCAAAGGCCCAAATGCGACGACTGAGAGGACAAATGCAAACCTATAACGTAGGCGTGCCATTCGAAAGGATTGCTGTTGACATCGCAGGACCCTTTCCTGAATCCGATTGGGGAAATCGATATACGCTGGTTGTAGCCGATTATTTCAGCAAGTGGCCCGAGGTTTACCCCATTCCCAACCAGGAAGCAACTACCGTAGCTGAACAGCTAGTGTTAAATTGGGTCAGTAGGTACGGCGTACCTTGCGAATTACATTCGGATCAAGGCCGAAACTTTGAGTCACTAGTTTTTGGCGAAATGTGCGAGCTGCTCGGAATACGGAAAACGAGGACAACACCGCTGCATCCCCAATCCGATGGAATGGTCGAACGTTTCAATGGCACGCTCAATAAACACCTTGCCAAGATGGTTGACGAGAACCAAAGGGACTGGGACCGACATATCCCACTATTTTTGATGGCGTACAGAGCTGCCGAACATGCATCGACGGGCCAAGCCCCAGCCAAAGTCATTTTTGGAAAGACTATTCGTCTGCCAGCCGATATAAAGTTCGGAACACCCCCTGAGAAACCCCAAACGGTCTCGGAGTACGCAAGTGATCTAAGACAACGGTTGAACCAGATACATCGGACAGTGCGAAAACACCTCGAATCGGCTACTGAACGCATGAAGACCAGGTATGATCTAAAGGCTAATTCTACTGGCTTCCAGCAAGATGACTTGGTGTGGCTTTATAACCCGCAACGGCGAAAGGGTAGGTCTCCAAAGTTGCAGCATAATTGGGAGGGACCATACCGAGTTACAAAGCGAATCAACGACGTCGTATACCGAATACAGGAGCATCGTAAGCCGAGAGCTAAAATGAAAATCGTGCATCTGGACCGTCTTGCCCCATATTACACCCAGGGAGAATTGACTACAAATAGCGACACATCTTTTCGGGGCGAAAAGAACTGAGGTGGGGGCAGTGTTACATGTACAAATAATTACATGTACAAATAATTCTGCGAGCTACTGTCGCAATTGGTTTCATCATCATTAAGAACGTCAACAAATGAATTTACTCGAACCCATGAGAACCTAACAAGCATAATCAACATCTGCAAGTGACGTCACTCCATTCATTAATTTGCTCGAACCTACCAGGTACCTCTCGGTAGAACTTTCGCCAATGTGCGAGAAATGGGTGAATAGGTAGAGACCCTATATAAAGGCAAGCTGAATGAATGGGGGGATTCAATCATTCATTCGACCGCGAGAAGAACTGCGATTGTGTGTGGGAAGCGATATTCTTCGAGTAGTAGAAAAGTGTGTTTCGTAATAGTGAAGTAATTTAGAAGACAATTGCGATAATAAATTTATGGACAAGTGTTAGATAATTTTAATAGTGACAATTAAAATTAGTGAAAGTGTTAACTGATTATTGTGCATCTTATTTAATTGAATAAACTCTTTTAACTTAAATTAAAAGACATTGCGTTTTCACTTTCCCGGAACGTTAAAATTATAGGCCGCGAACCAATAACACGTGACAGTATGATTTATCGATTTTATGTTTTTTTGAATAAAATCTAAACGGTACCCTTAAATTCAATGAAATTTTGCAAAGAGATGATTATTTATAGGAAAGTTTCATAAAGATCGAATAGTATTTGACGAAGTTATAGCGATTTGAATTTTCCTGTATTACTATGGAACAATATGCCCTGTATTACTATGGAAACATATGGCTATGGAGCCATATGCGCTTTTTACCGACTTAGACACTAAAGCTTTGCTAGGATTTGCATGAAAATTGCAGGAATGATAGGTATCATGAAGATGAGTACATATAATTGAAACAAATTGAAGAGGCAGGAGAGAGCTCCTAGCAAAAGGGCTTTGTAACCATTCTAGGATTCGAAAAAATAGGCCATGAATCGATGATTACAGTACAGAGAAGTGGCCCCTGGAAAAAAATTTCATGAAAGGTAGCCGATATGAGTATCAACTGAAAGTTCTCTATGAGAGCTTTTCAAAACAGTTCTTAAACTGACAGTTTTTGCTTGAGTGGAGGCGCAGGGGGGGGGGGGGGGGATACATGAAATGATCTAAAAAATCTGAAAAAATTATCAAGGGAGATATTTATAGGCATAACTCTAACAAATACCTCAGAAGTCAAAACTCTTTCAACTATGTTAATAATAGTATGATCCTCGAATTTCACATTTTCTCCAATAAAATCGTCTTTGACATGTTTCTTGATTTTATTCGTTGCTGGTTACTGCATTTTGTAAGTTGAGTACAAAACCCTTCTGACATGAGCATAGGTCTGTCTACCCAACTTGTTTATATTTCTTTTCTTCTTGTCGAATTTCGGTCGCTGCCATTTCGCGTAGCTCAGTTGCAGATGCTTCGCCGTAAAAGGCTGCGTGTGGTGTACGAATAAGATATGAAACGTCGTTGAGAGGCCCCTGGAATACGTAGTATGGTTCATTTTCATGAACATCTAAAGCTGCAGCCCTTGTCCGTTCTTTTTTCAATGTTAATTGTGAATTCATTTATTAATTGGTGCTTCTGTTCGTAGTATCAACAATGCGTGTTGAAATTCAACTCGCAATCATCCCAATCCAACAAACCTGCCGACTATACAATCAGCGCAAAATGTATGTTTCCGCAACATCATCATCTTTTGCGCATATCATTCTCATGGTGTGATAAAGTGATTGCTCTTTCTCTGAAACTCAATTTTTAATTACAATTTTTGGAGGGTAGAAAAGGACTTTTGATTGTAACTTATTTCATCATCTATGGCGCGGCTGCTCAAGCCGGGTATTGGCCTCCAGGTTCAATTTCCTCCAATTATCAAGGTTCCGCGACCTTGTCCGCCAGTTGTTTACTCTCAACAAGGATCTGCTGTCAGCTTCTATTGTGTCTTCCCATCGAGATCTCGGTCTTCCCGCTGGACGTCTACCTTGTACTCTACCCGTCAGTGTTCTTTTGGATAGCTGGTTTTCTTCCATTCTTTCTACATGGCTTGCCCATTGCAATTCATGTTACTTTAAGCAAGAGGAAACAGGTGGATAGTTGTAACGTAGTCTCCACTCTGTTCCTTGCTTCACTGGGCCGTAGATTTTCCAGAGCACTGCGCGATCAAATACGTCCACTGCCTTTTCGGATTCGCTCGTCAGGGTCCATGTTTCACTTCCGTATAACAGCACAGGTTTGACTAGTGCTTTGTAAATGCGGAGCTTATTTGCCTGTGCACAACTCTGGACCTTAGAATGGGAGTAATAGGCTTTATTTGTGGCCTTTACGCGGCGTGAAATCTCGCCTTTTTGGGCGGCTCTTCTATTCACGTTGGCTCCAAGATATGCAAAATTATCCACACTTTCAAGGTTGTAGTCGCCAATGGTGAGGTTTTGTCGAAATGGAGTTTCCTTCCTTATTCGAGTCATGAATTTAGTTTTAGTTCACTATCATTCCACTGCTCTTTTCGTCGTAAAAAATTGATTTTTATTATTCTTTTTGCTGTCAACACCATTCTGATCTTGAAAAATATTCATTTTCGAATGTCTATAACTCGGGAGTGGACTCGAAAAAAAACACTAAAGCCACATTTCTTTCAATGATTTCATTAATTACACCTGATCCATCTCTTTGTCTCGTCAAAACTTTGTGTCTTTCACATTTTTTAGCACTTATTGGGCACAATAAATTAGAAAATAGGATTCGCTATGAAAGGATTCTTTCCGCTAGATATTGCCGGTGTACCCTCAAAGTGAAAGAACACTTTCTGTATCTTGATTGCAATGATTCTATATCTTGATTGCAACGATTCGCATCGAAAATAACATCAACTATCCCGAATGCAACGAAAAATTCCACTTACTGATCACTTTTTATCTCCAGTCCTCCCCAAAACTACTTCTTTCTCTTTTCGGTCCAGAGTTTATTCCTTCCAAAACTCCCGTAGTCAAGGCACCCCGTTAGCAAGCGCACAGCTGACACACAATAGCACCAGCTATCTTCTTCGCCACAGCTGGGTGCTGGTCGACTTCCAAAGTCATGACCATGCACAACGCCCAGCTGATTCAAGCTTGTTACTGCGAACAACATACATATGTCCGCATCATTCAATAGCAATGCATAACCTCACATTGGTTTTTGTTGCTGTTGCTGCATACTGGAAATAAATTACTCCAGGTTAAATTTTTGCAAATAAGCAACTTTTGGGTATTTGAAATTTCACTCCAGCTTGCTAATGATAAAAAAATTCGGCTAGATAAGTAAAAATTGCAAATATGTAGCAATGTCGTTCGCAACAAAACCTATTAAAAAAATATATATTATATAACTTAAAGAAGTTATTGTATTTTAGACCGTAGATGTAATTACTCCATTCTATTTCGAAATCGTGAATGAAGTTCCTGTTTTAGCAACTGGTGTAAGTTATAACAAAATAGTTATTTATTTTTTATGGCTGACATTAACTGGAATCAATAAAAGTATAGTTAACACAATGCTACACTACGCGATACGCAAAGAGTAAACTTTATACCAGCAAACTACCAATCATTCATGATCTGAGTATCACCTTGGTATGTTTTTAGGAAAGCAAATATGCTGAGTTTCATTAAAATATTGGTTACCGAATTGATATCTGTAAAACAATTTTCGCAACGTTTCCACTCCTTTATTGCTGAGTGTTCATAGTGCAGTTCTAAAACTTGATCAACAATTATTTTACGCTCCTCTGCTGCCTATGAGAAGAAATTTTCTTTTTATTTAATTTTCTTGAAACGAGACCCGCTAAAAGTTTGCTGATATTAATACTTTTAAGAGACCACCACTTTTCGATTTTCCGCAAATTTTCATTTCTGTAGCTTCATATGATATTGAGATATATAGGTAACAATTTAAACGGAGGGTTTGTAAGAAAGTACAAACCCTTAAAAAGGAACTGTTCTTTATGTCTATTGTTGGTTTAAGCTTCAGTACATTTGGCGAGAGAAGTTTTCGCAATCTACGAAATCATTCTTAGTTTCGTCTCGTACTAAGTTGAAACAGTCAAAAGTGCTAGGAATCCCTAACTTTGTTGAACCATATTAATTAAGTTTAACAAAGTTAGGGATCCTTAATAAATTTTCAGCAAAGTCAAGGAGACAAAATTGTGGGTGTCTTATATTAAAAACTTTAAACTTTATGATTGCATTCATGCATTCCATTTACATACGAGTATAATATAAAAAGCATGCAATAAATTAACTATTTTACCCGCTTGGTGAGCATTGGAATTCGTGATGCAATATTATCAATAAAGATTTGAATCTCATTCAACACAATTGGATAAGATGTTTTTTTATCGATTAGAGAAATCTAGCAGGTGAAACCGATTATCCTTAGCGAATACCTAGGGCTCTCTTGTCCCCTTTAAGCAGAATATCTAGGATTTTATTAATTTACAAGTTGAAAGTCAGAAATCAAGCAAAAATATACCTAAAATTTTATTTCTTAAGCCCAAGCCCATAACTGTTTTTAAATACTGAATAAATTTTCAGCAATGATAGCAGCTGTGATAATTTGATCATTTGCACAAACTAAGACCAGCGTTATTTTAGTTGTGTACTTTATGTAGCGTTAACAAAATTTATTTCTAAACTGATTAAACTACAAATTTCGAATCGAATTATTACTTGTGTAATATCTCTCGTGTTGGTGAAAGCAAAATGTTATCAGATAGTGCAGAAGTAGTTGCAACAAATATAACGGTATTTATATAGGGTTCTCTTATTTTCAACTATATTTGACCTTTGGTAGCAGCGTGAGTTTAAAAAAAATGTGTAAACATTATTAGCATAGATAATATTACAATATAATGCAGAAGGAAATAAAATACCTATTTAATTTTTTTAATTTACAGTTGGTACAATCCGATGATGACCGCCCTAAAGGATCGCGTCGATCCCATACCGGGAGTAGCAAAAAAGGATTACCACAAAATCTTAAATTCTCTTTTATGTGTTTGATATTGTGCGTGATTTTAATTTCACTTATGTTAGGTAATAGGCAATAAATATTTTATATTTTATGCGCCTTAATAAAACTTGCTTACAGTTTTATACTTGGACACAATGGTACCCATTGTTGAGCGTATTGCATCGAAATTTGGTTATCAAAATGAACAGTATGCAGCTATATTTGACGCTGGATCAACGGGGAGTCGTGTACTAGCTTATAAATTCCATAGGAGTATTTTAGGTAGCACAAAATAATTTACAATATATCTTTCTTGTAAGAGAAAATATTTCTACTAACATTTATATTTATTTTTAGATAATAAATTGGTTTTAGATGAGGAAATATTTAAAGAACGGAAGCCGGGTTTATCTTCATTTGTTGATGCCCCGGAACAAGGTGCACATAGTATTAAATTATTGTTAGATGAAGCACGAGCATTTATTCCTAAGAAGAAATGGCACGAAACGCCGATTGTGTTAAAAGCAACAGCGGGTAAATTACTATATCTCGAAGATCATACTTAGTATTGATATTAAAAACATTTTTCATTTTTAGGTCTACGACTCTTACCAGAAAACAAAGCCAAAAATATTCTAAATGCCGTACGGGAATTATTCGATAAATCGGAATTTATGGTTGATGCAAATTCGGTTGAAATTATGGATGGTATCGATGAGGGAATTTTTTCGTGGTTCACGGTTAATTTTCTATTGGGTCGTCTGTCGAAATCAAATCAAGCTGCTGCACTTGATTTAGGGGGTGCTAGTACGCAAGTGACATTTTCAATTGCTGACCCGGAACAAATTCCAATTTTTGAGAAATATGTTCATCCGGTACAAACATCGAATAAGGAAATTAACGTTTTCACAAATAGTTATTTGGGATTGGGTTTGATGGCTGTGCGGCATCAAGTGTTTACAAACAAATTACCAAAGAATCAAACCATCATTGAAAGTGAATGTGTCAATCCAATAGTGAGAAATAAATCATGGACCTATTCAAATACAGAATATGTTGTGAGGTAAGTGACAATTATTCATTGGAGATAGGGGGTGGAGTTCTGATGAAGTGTTTGTTAGAGTTTAAACTTTAAAATTATTTGCTTATAGAACTATCAATGCATCCTATTTTTTGTAATGATTGTTCTTTTGAATATTCAAAGAAGATTTAAAACATTACTCGATTTAGTTGAAAGATGGGTCTAAATTTATACGTGTTCTAGTATAAGTGTTTACACGGGTATTATTCATTTTTACATGTTTTGTATGAGTTGAGGACTTAAGTTAGTGAGTATTTAAGTTAGTGTTGGTGCACATAAAGGACGAGTGCATTTTGAAGCTGTTATGCCTGGATAGAAGGGGAAGCTGGTCGTGACCCGAAGGAAACTTATGCCTTCATTCGGATTTTTTATAACATCAGTTGGTGCATTATATGTTACCCTTTATGGAAGGAGCAATTTCAATACACTAAAAAAATTTATATTGTTTGGAAAAGAAATTCAACACTAAAGAGCTTGCAGGACTGCAAAGATTTCTTTGCATAGGCATAACGAATGCCTTGAGAATATATGTCTTTATTCTTGAGATGATGTCCTTAAAAGGGTGTCTATTTACACTTACAAAATGCGTGGAAGTTCTCATATTAGCCCATATGGCGCCATAAGTCGATTCGGGCCTTGACATTATTAGTCTCCGCCCAGCATTAATATATGGGGACAAGTTTAGTATGAATGCCTCAATCAAACATTATTTTTTAACAAGGCGTTTGGTCTACGAAAAGTTGGTGCCCATTAGTAATTTGATCACTTGTAGACCACTTTGAAAAGCAAGAACTTCGTTTAATGGTTTTGCAGAGCACTTTATAGGACGTAAGCTATAAAGCGATTCAATCAAAACTCAGCTTATTTTTTATTCACGGTTTCGTGCTAACTTACAAACTCCCATTGATTCGCAACATGTCCGTTCGTCTGTTTTAAGGATTTTGTAAAATAATTTTACA
This sequence comes from Odontomyia ornata, assembly GCA_963969285.1. Taxonomy (NCBI): domain Eukaryota; kingdom Metazoa; phylum Arthropoda; class Insecta; order Diptera; family Stratiomyidae; genus Odontomyia; species Odontomyia ornata. Next base: position 270,964,254 of record OZ017740.1, read on the forward strand.
AAGCGCTACGAAAATCGCGTCCTGTCTGTCCGTCCATGTGTAATTGCAATTTTTTTCGCAAGCTACGTAAGCTAGAAACTTCAAAGTTCAACAAAAAAATAGTTTTTAAGGTATTTAAGGGGGTCTCTCCATAGGGGGGAGTGGCCCCCGAAAAAATTTCATCCAAGGTAGCCGACATGGATATCTAAAGAAACGTATTGATAAAAGCTTTTCAAAACAAATTTTAAACTGACATTTTTTGTTTCGAAGGGCGCACAGGGAAGGAAAATACATGAAAAATTGGTGTCTCCCCCCCCCCCTCGCGATTGGACACCTGTGATCTGAAAAATCTGAAAAAAATTATGGAGGTACGTGTTTATAAGTAAAACAACAACAAACGCCTTAGAAGTCAGAATTCGCACAACTGTATGATCTTCAAATTTCACATTTTCCCCAATAAAGTCGTATAGGTACCGTTACACTCAACGAAATTCGATATTTAAGTAGTCTTATAAAAGGTCCTTATATTCAGTAAGCTTAATGAAAATCGAATGATATACACGGAAGTGATAGCCATTTGAAATTTCTCCAATCACATTAGCAATAACACATGGTTTTGGTATTTTATGGACTTTCCATCGAATCAGACACTGCAGTTTGATTTGATCTTCTTAAAATTTTCAAATCAGATCAATTACATAAATATTATTGGGAATTCATGATTTGAGTGATTTTTATTATTTTGCAACAAAATCTAGACCGTTGAAAATAGAGAAATAATGAATTTTCTTTAAACGTGCACATCTCTTTGACATGTTTCTTGACTTTATTCGGTGCTGGTGACTGCATTTCGGAGAAGTTGGGTACAAAACCCTTCTGAAATGAGCGTAGGTCTGTCTACCCAACTTGTTTTTTCTTGGAAAATATAACAGCTATAAACAATATATTTTGGTAGTGGATCAAATGATAAACTTCTGCTCAAAATAAAATTCAAAGATTCTCTAATGGGATTTCCTTATATATGGAGGTCACGCTTTAACTTTTTTTGATCAAATGGACTATCAAATGAAAGGTCTTGATGAGATTTTTTTAAAACAGTGCTACCGACAACTTGGGCTGCAGAAGAAGAGGAAATGTCCGAACAATGCGGGTTCTAGTGCGAGAAGTTTTTATCCATATTTGTCTTCGCCAAAGTATTCATCGAATGCCGCATCTCCTACTATGGTAAACAATAATTACAAAAAAAAGTCTGGATATGCCTCAGGATCCCCGAGTCATTCGCAGGTAACGTCGAATATACCTGCAACAAATAGAAGCCCAATTGTCTCAACGTATTCGCAACAATCGCTATATAGTAATAAGAATTCAAATCTCAGTAATAATAGATTCCGAAAACAGTTTCCAGTAAAAAATTCTACATCGAGCTCATCTTCAGCGGACCGTCGTGATGGAATGCCACGAACAGTGCCAAAGAAGACAGTTGCATTCCGCCAACTATTCTCTTCGCCTACATTATTGCAAAGCGTTGTCCAAACAGAAATTGAATCTTCGACCATTTATTAAAGCCCATCCAACCAAAAGTGTAAAAATTCCAGTATTGCAACGTACACTTTCGCCAGAAAGCAGTAAACTATACCATGCATCAATTGACCAATAAGACCAACAACATCGCGCTAATCTCCTTAAAACGACTCTAGTTTACCATCATCATCACATTATTGCGTATATTCATCTCATGTTTCGCCTGGCGCTTATACAAGCCAATCACCTTACATTTCTCCATTATAACATTATTCTTTACATCCGTATGCCGCTGCAGCTCTCCGAAATCCATTATGGTTGCACTACCAAACTATTGGTTTATTACCAGGACCTTCGTCACGGCTACCGCTTAATTAGTGTTGAATTAGCCTCTAGTATAATTGCGCTTGGGAAGTGATTTGAAAAAGGAGTTAGTTTACCCGAGTGTATAGTTAGCAATTGAAGTGGTAGTGTGCGACGGAATTTTCCCAGCTGGTAAAAGTTAGTGTTAGAAATTCCTCCGGTAGACCTCAGACTCAATGGCGTCTTGAGGGGATTCAGGGCGATCGAGTTGACGCCCAACCCCGTCTTTGGCGAGCGAAACCGGGGCCCGTAGGATCTCCGACAGAGTACATCAATTAATGGGGAGATAACACCTTTCGAAGTGGACGGTCGATAACTGACCAAATAGTCTCAGTTAAGCAGGTACTCGAAAAGTGCTGAGAATATAACATCGCCGCCCACCAACTCTTTGTACACTTCATGCATGGTCAAAGTCACGATGCTAAACACAGAGTCCAAGGTCAAGGTAAACGGTGAACTTCTGGACAGCTTCAAAATAGAATCAGGCTTATAACAACGGGATGGACTTGCCCGATTGTTCTTTAATATTGCTCTGGAATATGTCATCAGGAAACTACTGATACACTAATGTTGAAATCTACACAATTGGTAGCGTATGCTAATGACGTCAACATTATGGCACGATAAATCTCTGATTTCAAAGGAGCATTTCTGAGCCTAGAATTTAAAGTAAACCGTTTGACCTACGAGTTAATGAAACGAAAATTAAATTCGTGACTCAAATGAGGAGTCCGATCTAACCTGCTCGTTGGAACTTGATTTATATTGAACCCAACCTGAAATAGAACAGGCACTGAAAAGCACGAGATTGAACGCCGCATAAACACCGCAAATAAAACATATTACTCCGTACTTCCCATTCTAAGGCCCAGAGTTGTGCACAGATAAAATAAGTATCGTATTTACGAATCACTAATCAAACCGGTTTTGTATTTACATATCACTAGTCAAACTTGTATTGTTATATGAAAGTGAAACAGTGGACATATTCGAACGAAAAGTGGCCCAAAAAATACAGTAAAACTTCGTTATAACGCTATTCGAGGGACTGAAAGAAAAGAGCGTTCTAACCAGGAAAGCGCTATAACCGGGAATATATAAAATCCTCAGAGAGAAAGCGCTTGCGTCAATATTTTCATACGCATTACAATTGCTTAAATGTTTATTAAAAAAAAAAGAATGGAAAGAATGAAAAAACTTACTGAATCAGGAATAAACTATATTTATGGAATTATCAATCAGTATCAATATATGTACTCGCACATTGGAATTTAATTTATTTTGATTTATTTGATGGACCCGGGTGAAAGTATTCAGTATTTTTTTTTGTTCATAAGAATATAAGTAACGTTCCAAAAATGCGTTTTCCAAATTATTTATGTTTTGGAATATATTTTCCTCAACCTCCTTAGAACATGCGAAAAATGTACCGTGTTTTTATTGCATCGAGTACCTCAGCTATTTTCGGCTGGGCTGTGATACATGACTCAGTTGCTTCTTCTTCGTCTTCACTTTCTCCGTCTTTTGCGTTCCATTTTGTTCATTAATCAAATCTTGAAGGGAAAGTATTTAATTAGTTATCAGGTTGTCATCAAATTCAGCAAATTCTTCCAACTCCGTCAACCTATCATCAATTAAAATGTCATCGCTTATCTATTATAAAACCAAATGAGCAACAGAAATTTTAAAAACTTCTGATGAATTTGAGACGGTACTTACCTCTTCAGTTTCTTGCTGTGTAGACAAACTTCCAATGCCAGCTTTCTTAAAACATCGAAAAATTGTCTCTTTCTTTATCTCCATCCAAGCAGCATTTAAAAAGTGCATAGCATCCAAAATTGATATTTTAGGTAGATTTGAACTGTCCATCGTCGATAAATATTGCTGGACAATCCTTCTCCTGTAGCCCTGCTTCAAAACTTTTATGATGCCTTGGTCGAGAGGTTCACTTGTTGTGTTGGGTGGCAAAAACACCAATTTAATGTTTTTTAGATTTTGCTGTTTTGTATGGGCAGCACAATTGTCGATGTTGCAATTTATTGTCCCAATCAAGAAGCCATTGCGTAAATCTTTCACCAGTCATCCACGTTCGATGTTGTGATGAATAAAGACAAGGAAGTGTTTTAATATGTTTAAGGCAACGAGGCTTCGCATATTTTCCGATTACCAGTGGCTTTTTCTTGTCCGTGCCAGTCATATTTGTGCAAATAAGAACTGTCAATCGTTCTTTGCTCAACTTTCCCCCATGACACTTTTCTTCTTTTAACACCAATGATTTATCCGGCATAACTTTAAAAAATAGCCCAAACTCATCCGCATTGTAAATATCTGGCCATTGATAGTCGGAGGTGAGAGTCGAGAGACAATTTTTCCAATTGGTCGTTACATGAGGGTTAACAGAACTTGACTCACCACTTATTAGTTTGTACACTATCGAGTGCCTGGTTTTAAATCGGTCAAGCCATCCAGTTGAAGCAGAAGAATATGTGATTTTCAAAGAGGCAGCCACTTGTCCGGATCGTATTTTTTTACGTTTGTTGCCTTCATAGGCCGAAAATATTTCAGCTTTTTTTTTAGAATCGTTCGCAATGTTGATGCACTTATCTTTTTGGAAGAAGCGAAGAATTTTTGACTCAACGAAGATTGATCGAATTATCTTATCAAGAGACGCTTTTCCCTTAGAGAAAATGATTTACGCGACATTTGCACAAGGAAAAATCGCGACAGAATGAAGAACAAAAAAATACTGAAAAGTGAATCCACTCGAAAATCTAATCTGCTCATTTACATTTCGTTCTATACCATTTTCAGCCATTCGTGTAAAATTTATTTCGGAGAAGCATATTTATTCACCTCGACATCTTCTCAATTTGTAAATAAAATTTGTAAAAAATGTGGAAATACAACGAACAATGAACGTTTTAAGGCATTATGGGAGTTGACAGCCATTGAAAACTAAGTTTTGCGTCCATTTGATTCCATATTGCGCTACAACGAATTTTGTATACACAAATTCAGTTTCATTTGAGCATAAAAATACCTGCCGCGTTGTTAAGAAATCAGTATTCTAGACTTCAATCGAAGCGGTATATCCGGGAAACCAGGGCGTTATAACAAGATTATTTTCAATAGAAAAAGCTACATTGGGACCGGGGCCAACGAAAATGAGCGCTTTAAGCGGGAAATCGTTATAAGCGGGAGCGGTATAACGACATTTTACTGTATACGGCCCAGTGAAACAAGGTACAGAGTAAAAACTACATTACAACGATGACTATTTGACGAACCATCTGTATCTACTTGTGCAAAGTTATGCAAATTGTAACAGTTGGGCTATGCAGAAAGAATAGAACAAAACCGGCTACCCAAAAGAAAAAAACATTAAAGGGTAGAGCACAAAATAGAAAATCGAGGATTCGATGGGAAGAGACGATAGAAGCTGACTGCAGATCCTTGCGGGAAGTGATCAACTCGTAAACGAGGTCGCGAAATTGTGATGATTGGAGGAGATTAATCCTGGAGGCCAAGGCCTGGCTTAAGCTGTCGTGCCATCGATGATGATAATGAGAATTGCTCTAATTTAACATGGTCATAGCGTTCTCGCTTAGCCATTAGGTATTATTTTTTACTAAGAAAGTTTTAATAATAACTTGTTTGGATCCTGCTAGTTAGTATTAAAATTAATACTGACTGTCCTGTACCTCAAAATTGAACGATTTATTGTGCTCGACTATCTTTAAAATGCCTAGTTTCTCCAATAACCCAAATTATCCGATTGCTTTTTGCAGTCTTCAGCCATCTATGTTGCTTCTCTGCTAGGTAGTAGTAGAACTGCACTTGCTACTCTCTTGAAGATCTATTTTATTTTATTTTATTTATATCCATTTTACAGAAAAATTTCCAATTACAAAATAGATCCAGAAAATGAAGTAAGAAATTACCATTTATCAAAATAACAATTCAATAATTATGAAAAGAAAACGCAATTGAAAATTACATGTTAAGAATTCTCCGTAGGTTGGACTTGAAAATTCCAAGCGATTCCAAAGGAGGACCAAGCTGAAGGTATTCATGGTCACGGACGAGTCGGACCAATGGCGAATAGAAATAAATATCTGTCCGTGCAAAAGGAATGGAGTAGAACTGGGTAGATCTAGTGTTAGATGGAGGACGTATGCAAATAGCATCTTGAACATTTGATGATAAGTAACCCCGAATAAGCTTGAAGAGCAAACATTGGTCGAGGTATTGTCGCCTCACCTCTAAGGAAGGGATGCCAAAGTAGATAAGACGATCATGATAGGAACGGTAGGCTAGTTTGAATTTATAAAAAAGCGAGCGAGTAAATTTTCTCTGTACGGATTCAACCGCGTGCAAAAGGTATGTGTGATGGGGAGACCATATTTGACATGCGTATTCTAAAATAGATCGCACGAGTGAGATATATAGACGGACACATGTTTGGGTGCTAAAAGAAATGTGTGAACAACGCAGAACAAAGCCCGCGATTCGAGCTGCCCTGGATGTCATATGTGCAATATGGTGGTCGAATTTGAGCTGTACATCAAACGTCACACCTAGATCCTTAAAGTGATCAACTGATGAAAGTATAGAACCCCAATCGAATAGTCGAAGCTAAGAGGATTATGTTTATTGGAATAACGCATATGGAAACATTTAGGAACGTTAAGCGCAAGACGATTGACGACACCATTAGTCTAATAAATTGATGTCATTTTGGAGTGCCAAGCAATCATTCGTCGAGCGAATGGTTCTAAAGATCTTAAGATCATCGGCATAGAGGAAGCATTCGGAGGTAAAACTACTGGGAAGGTCATTGATGAAAAGGTTGAATAGGAGTGGGCTTAGGATAGAACCCTGAGGTACGCCGGAAGTTGGGGAAAAGGGGGCAGAGGAGAAACCATTCCAAATTACAGAGCAAGAACGGTTGAGGATAAAGGAACTGATCCATGCAAGGAGGTGACCGGATATTCCGTATCTACTGAGTTTGCTAAGTAATGTTTGGTGGTCAATGCTATCGAACGCTTTCGCAAAATCAGTGTAAATCACATCGACCTGGCACCTGGAGTCTAACGCAAGGGCTACGAAGTTGGAGAACTCGAGTAGATTAGTAACTGTTGAACGGCCCTTTATGAATCGCTCTAAAATCTTGCCAAAAGATGAGAGAAGAGATATTGGCCTATAATTGGAGACGGAATTACGGTCACCGGATTTATGGATTGGAAAAATATTGGCACGTTTCCATGTATCAGGGAAAACGCCCGTGGAGAGACTCAAATTAAATATTAATGCAAGAGGAAAACTAAGAGAAGAGCATAGCGATTTTATGAAGAAGTTAGGAAGGCCATCAGGTCCAACAGATCCGCTTGTATCTATCGAGTTGATGATATCTTCCACTTCAGAAGAGCTGGTTGAGATAGAGCTGAAATCAAAATGGGGTGGATTGCCGGAGTTGGAGGAATTAGGAGAGGAGGATTTGAAATTGGATGAAAAAAAAACGGCAAAGAGATCGCATATGTCCTGATCATTAGTGGAAGTTTTATTAAGCAAAGATACTGAATTAGGGAGATTCTTGGAAGATTTAAGGGACTTAACATAAGACAAAAAAGGTTTAGGGTTATTTGAGGAGAAGGATGTTTCAATGGATTTGTAATAGGTAAGCAGAGCATAATATATGGCTTTTTTGGCATCCGCTCGAAGAAGTTGGTACCTTATAAGATCAATATTGGAGCCCGATCGAAGATAGATTTTTCGGGCTTTGTCTTTTACATGTAATACTTTTGCAACTTCAGCATTGAACCATGCTGGACGTTTATGACTTGGTGCACGGGTTGATGGTGTGAACTGGGTAATGATATTGTAGAGCGTAGCGTAAAATGATTGTACAGCTAGGTTGGGATTAATTGGATCCAAAAGAGAAACCCAATCAATTCTCGCGAGAGTTGATTCTATGCTTTCGTAATCTGCTTTAAAGAAGTTAAAACGACGAGGGTTTGTTTTCCGTTGCGAGCGTATTGAATGCATCGATAATTGCATTTCTAAGGGAGGATGATGAAGATCCGGAGTAACATATGGCGTCATTGCTAAAGAAATTGAACAGACGGTGGAGGGATTATTTGAAAAAATGAGGTCGAGAATTTTTCCGTTAGTATTTGGCACAGAATTAAGTTGGGTTAGGGAACATAGGGACAAAAAGGACGAAAGAGCGATAGAAGCTTCATTAACCGAGGTTATAGAAGAGTTTTCCCAGCATATCGATGGCATGTTGGAATCACCACCGATGAGGAATTGGAGAGATGGCTTTGCATTATTTATAAATAAAGCAAGTTCATTAAACAGCCGTTCATAAGAACGAAGTGGCGAATAACAGGGAACATACAGGCATAAGACGCAAACTCGAAGACTGGGAGATAAGTTTATTTGGATTGCGATACTTTCAACAGGTAGAGAAATGTTCAAATCGGAGCAACGTGAAGACTGAAGACTACTGTTGACTGCTATGAGCACACCTCCGCCATCTAATTTACCAGTTAACCCTCGGTTTCTATCTTGTCTAAAGACAACATGAAGAGGAAGGATTTCTTCATCCGTAAAATCGTCTGTAAGCCAAGTTTCCGAAAAACAGATAACATCATCATTGGCAATGTAAGAAGCAAGATTAATTTCATTCAGCTTGGTCCTAAGACTTTAGTGATTTAGTCTTTCCGATAAGACTTTCCGGAGGGACGAAAATTTTTTCGAGGAGTCTGTTCAAAACGCTTTACTAAAATACCGGGTGGCCAAAAGTCTAGGTTAAGCAAAAATGAAAGGTTTGCCGGAACCGTTAACTTGAAAGAGCCTACAACACGATTAGGGCGGTCGTCACGTGTAAGTTTAATCAAGTCCAAAAACTGCGGAGAATGGTCTAATCTAGCAGTAATATATAATTTTAATTCCTCGATAGATGTGTTCGCGGCTACACGGGAAATCAGGAGCGATAATGGTGGTGAGACGATTCTGATTGAGGGTAGACCCAGTAATGCATATGTTGTTCTTATCGACATTCTCGAACCAGCTTGGATTTGGTTGTTAATTTTGATCTTAAAAGGTTGCTTGGCTGCTAGACAAGCTGATTCTGGTTCTGCCTTTATACCTTTTGTGTACACAGCAACAATATTTTTGACAAAGCTGATTTCTCGTCGTGCCATTAAATAGCGCAGCATGGCTGTCTTAACTGTTTGTTGTTCTTATCGAATTTATTGAGCTGTGTGTTGCATTCTTGAACGAGCTATGATTTGATCGTTATTTAGAGCTTATAAGGCTGCTTGGCTGTTAGACAAGCTGACCCTCGTTCTGCCTTTATATCAACAAAATTTTTGACAAAGCTGAATTCTCGTTATGCTATTAAATAGTGGAGCATGACTGTCTTAACTTGGAGGTTATGGGCAATTCTAAAGTTGCTCTTCCAGTTGCGATAAATCCTGATCATCGCTAAATAAATGGATGGTCGATTATATATTCTTTCAAGAGCCGATGTTGGACACGAAATATTTGGTTTAATGGCAGTATTGCTGGGCTGAAACTCCAACATTAATTGCGGTCCTAGTGAATGTCGTTTCGATATGCCGTTTTTACGTGAGTTTACTATCCAGATGGGCTTCAGGAGACTTAATTTACCTCTCGAACCCTATCTATTAAATCCTATGGAAAAAATGTTTTTGGTAAGAATAATATTTACTTTCCAAATATTCTCAGTTGCTCGAAAGTGCTGGGAATATAACATCGACGTGCGCCAACTCTTAGTGAACTTCAAACAAGCATACGATAGTGTCGACATAAATGCCCTGTACAAAATAGTGCTAGATTTTGGCGTTCCAACAAAACTAATCCGTATGGTCAAAGAGACGATGCTAAACACAAAGTCCCAGGTCAAGGCAAAAGGTGAACTAACGGACAACTTCAAAATGGAATGAAACAAGAGGATGAGCTTGCCCCAATGATGTTTGATATTTCGCTGGAACACGTCATAAGCAAGGCAACCGCTGATATTTTTGGTACACTAATGTTCGAGTCCACACAATTGATAGCCAGTGCTGATGACGTCAATATTATGGAACGATCAATCTCAGATGCCAAAGAAGCATTTCGGAAGCTAGAATTTCAAGAAAACCGAATTGCCTGCGAGTTAATAAACTAAATTCATGACTTAAACCAGTTATAATAATACAATCCAACAAACTCTGATCGTGGGAGACTATAACCTTGAATGAAGAGGCGCCAAAAAGTATGAGATTGGACGCAGTGTAAACACCACAAATAAAGCCATTACTCCATACTTTCCATCCTGAGGTCCAGAGTTTCGAGTTATAAATGACTAGTCAAACCTGTGCTGTTAAATGGAAGTGGAACCTGAACCCCGGCAAGCGAATCCGAAAAGGCAGTGGATATATTTGAACGTTAAGTGCTCCGGAAAATCTACGGGCCCAGTGAAACAAGTAACACAGTAGAGACTACGTTACAATGATGAGTTGTACGAACTTTTTGACGAACCAGCTGTATCTGCTTGCGTAAAGCTAGGCAAATTGTAATGGACGGGCTATGTAGAAAGAATGGAAGAAAACTGGCTTTCCAAATGAACATTAAAAGGTAGAGCGCAAGACGTCCAGGAGGAAGGCTGATAAAATCAGACAGCAGATCCTTGTTGGGAATGATCAACTGGCGAAGAAGGTCGCAGAACCGTGTAGATTGGAGGGGATTACTCTTGGAGGTCAAAGCCCGGCTTGGGTTGTCGCGCCATATATGATGATGATGAATATTTACTCTAATTAGAGATGTTTCCTTCTAAGATGAAATTTTTAATTGCTGGAGAAAACGAAGATATTTTTTGAGTGAAAACAAACTTTCTTAGCATTATGGACTATATTTTAAGGGAAGCTAAATCGTTTCAAGGGAAGTTAAATATTTTTAAGGGAAGTTAAATCTCTTTCAGGGCAACACAATCTTCTATGGAGAAAGTCAACCAGTCGTTCTTAAATCATCTGCATAAAGCAGAAGAGTTTATCATTGAACGGACATTGTTCCTAGAAATAATAAGGTATACCAGATACTGGATAGAGTTCGTGAGGACAAATAGGAGGCTAGGCATGTTAAAGCACTACAATCTAAATGCGAATTTTCCAACTTGCAGACCTTTGTCAAAAGCAAAGCCACGGTTTTTGTGATTTTAAGTAGTATGGCATCCGGTGAACATTGGAAGTTTGTAAAGTAGATTACTTTATCCAGGTCTAGTGCATTTCAAGCTTTGTTGGTTTATTGTGCTCCCGTATTACGGTGTACCAAGAGTATTGTCAGTAGCTCAGTTTTCCTAAAAAAACTGCAGATTTGCTTTGGCTCCAGACACCCCAACTCTTCCTCGACCAGACAGTATGTTCCCAGACCGTCTCTTCTCTTGCAAAACACCGCCTCGCAGTGTGTTAGATAATGTACTGGTGTTTTATCCGCAAAATTACAAAACCTGCACTAGGGGTTTTCTTTTTGACCCATAATTTTAAGATGTTTTCCAAGCGTGCAATGCCCCATGAAGAACTGCGTGAGGAACCCCATGACGCTCCTCAGTTTATGCTTGCCTTATCCGATGTGTCCAGAACTTTTTCTCATCATAGGCATCAAGGAATAGCTTAGAAGTTCAAAGCCCAGAGTGACTCCTCAAGAGTCTCTCTCGTTCCTTATCCGCCATTTCCTTCAAGGCTCTGTGTTTGAAGCTCATTTTAGTTGCACTGAAGTGTTCTAGACCAACGACCGCCCTCGCTGCTCCCTTCCTGGCCAATTCATCTGCCTGCTCGTTACCCTCAATTCCTGCGTGTTCCGGCGCCCAGTATAGGGTAGCTCTATTATTCTCACTCAAGATGTTGAGTTTGTTACAGCATTCTAGAAGCATCATCGATGTTTTACCGTTTTTGGGGTAGAACGATAGTTATTATCGAGAGCGGGTTCACTATTTTTAAATATCTTGAAAAAACTAGTACTTTTCCAGCATTGTGGAAGTACATCGTTGCATAGCTGAAGATAAGTATGAGCTATAATTGCTTATGGAAGCGATACGAATATCGTCAGAACCGGGACCTACTAAGGGATCGTACATGTCGAATTCTACGGAAGTAAAAATTGTCAAGATACAGTATAGTAACGATTTTGCAAATCAAAGCATCCAGGAGAAATCATCGTTCTGGAATATTGGGAAACTAGAGTAACAGCTCAAAGAAAAAAAAGTTTTATCTCATTGGGAGAAGTTCCTGTTGTATTCATCTAACAGATAAAAGCCGGGATACGAGTTTGGAATGCAAAGATGTTTTTCGGCAGTGATGATTTTAGTTTTGTTAAGACTTGGACCATATGTCAATCAGTACGTAATTCGGTAGAACTGAAAGATCTCTAGTAGTTCGCGTGGTGTAGTGTTTAGAGCACTCATCCCGTAATCCATAGGTCCCTGGTTCGAGTCTCGTTGGGGACAACGAGATTTAGTTCGACTGATTCTTTGGACGGACTATAAGCCCGTTCAGTTATGAAACGTGCTGGTTTAAAATCAGTACATATCGCAACTGGGGGACGGACACACGGCCAAAGCGTGGTACTGACGATATCACCTTGTGGAGTGCCGATACATTTGATCAAGATAATGAGATACTCTAACTATCTCTAAGCGAAGGCCCGAAAAAAATGAGATCTCTAGCGTTTATGAACCTTGTTTTTACATTCCAAACTATTCTTCAAGTAATTTTGGGCCATTGAAAGACGTTTATACAGAAGAGTCAAAAAGATGTGTGCTCATTGATTTTTGAAGAGCCTTTCCACCGGGAGGATCTTTATAGAAAGTCGTTCAATAAGTGAAAGAAAGTTTATCAGATATGTCCCGAAAGTAAGCCTTATAGAAATTGAATGTGACTGAAATGGGCTGTTTTCTATTAATAAGGGATGGTACATGAACAACAATGGATATAAAAGGGATGTTGGAGATTAATTGGAGATTCCGACAATCAAATCTTAAAACTAGGGGTATTTGAAAGGACTAGGCTATACAGATGAGTATTAATACATTTCAGTTGATCCAGAGAGCAGCGCGAGAGAAAAAATGGTATAATTCTTAAATACTACTCATAGATGATGGATTTAAAAAATCTTAGGAAAAAAAGAAAACTGATTTCAAAATCCCATAAAAAATGTGAAACACAATTTTTGGAATCGGTGTGAAATCAGTTTTTACCCATTTTAGTGACGGTGATTTGCTTTGGAAAGGTAGTTATCATTTACATTTTCACAACGGAGAAACTGATTTGGTACCGATTCCAAAAAAATCCATTTCATACTATTTAGGGCGCTTCCAGCATTACTGGCTACATCTTGTCAATTATTTTATTAACTTAACGTCGCAGAAAATAAATTGGGAGAAACAATATCATCCGAGTTCCGCAAAGAATTGATATCGAAGAATGCACGCGGGTTTTTGGATTGAAAGGGAAACTTATTTGCTAGAGATTTGATACTTTGCCTGGCTGTTCGTAGATGGAAGGTCGATATCAGATAATGCTTGTTGGATTCACAGTACCCATATTCTCTGTTCTCCGCTTTATTCATTAGGTAAACTATGAAGCTTGGCGCATGCCACATAAAACAAGAACTAAAAACTGAGTTGCAGGTCTGTTGACTATCTGACTTTGAAATGCAAACGTGTATTGTTTGTAGCTACGGGATATCACATTTCTTTTTTACACACAAACTCCACATGCCCAGCTTATTACCACTTCCTCAAGTCCGTTGTGTTTCTTATTTCCAAAATTGGTGAACTGTACTACTAGTTTGAAGTGTCCCCTTCACAATGGAAATCACGTCTATACTGTATCTCTCGTGCTACAGTTCGTCATTTGATATGTGGTGCTATGGGTGTTCTTTTATGACCACTATTTCACGTTGCCCTTTTATTGCGCAGGCATAGTTGGCGCTGAACTCCGCCGTAGTCGGCCCCAAGACCGGTTGAGAAAGGAGGAGGGGTTCCCTTGTTTCCTCTATCTCTCCTTCCATGGTTCCTCATCCTAAATCCCACGATCAAATAATAGTAAATGATCTCGGAGTTGCACATTGGATTTACTGGTTCCCCAATAATAGGACATTTAATATCGAGAAATGCCAATAACTGCAAATATACCTGCAGCTCTGCTACTAAATCCAACTTACACGTCCTTTGTGGTGACGTAAGAGAGTGATGACGGAATTGAAAGTAATAACCATGCCGCCGGAATGCAGGTTGGGCGGTGGGAAAACTCCCTGTCTCTAGAAAACCCTACATTGTTTCAAAACCTGCAATAGAGCCTCGGAATAAATTAGACCTACGGCAACGACCTCACGACAAAAAAAAAGGACTATGATATTGGATCCTGGAATGTCAGATCACTGAACAAACCTGGCGCTATTAAGGACCTTTTGCAACAGGCCAGTAAATATGATTTAAACATACTGGCTGGCAATTCAGAAAACGAAATGGACCGGAAGTGATATTCTAGATATTCTTCAAAATTTGACTGATAAGCGTGCACGCCCCAGCTGAAGTAAAGAACGAAGAAACGAAGGAAACGTTCTACAATCACCTAGAAAGACTAGTTGACTCATTGCCTACAAACAACACAAAAATAATTCTGGGTGACTTCATTGCTAAGATTGGCAATTAGCTATCTCATCGGGGAATCGCTAAAGGACACGATGAAAAAAATGACAACGGCCAGCGCCTGATTGACTTTGCATGTAGCAGAAGTCTAGTCATACATTCGACTTGCTTCCCACATCGACGCATTCATAAAATGACCTGGGTACCACCGGATGGCAACACACAAAACCAGATCGACCATGTTCTGATCCAACATCGTTGGGCCTCGAGCATACTTGACGTTCGTACATACCGTGGAGCCAATTGTAACTCGGATCATTACTTGATAAAATTAACCTATCGATGTTCTATGCCAAAGGCGTATTCGATGAAGAAAAACCTTCTACAAAAATTCGACAACGAATGCTCCCCATCTGCGAACAAATTTCACAGAGGTCCTCGACAACCAGCTAGCTCCCATCCTATCAGACACATCGTCGAAAACGAGCTGTCGGTGGTAGAAAAAAACGGCAATTAAGACCGTGATAGAACAGACGGTCGGACATCCAGCCCGGCGCAAAAGAAATGATTGGTTCGATGATGAGTGCCAAAATGCGTTAGGCAAAAAGAATCAGCCGTACAAGCAATACATTATAAAAATCTCAGAAGAGTAGCGAATAAGATCATTAGAATTAAGAAAAGAAAATACTGTGACGACTAATTGAAATGCATCAATATAAGTCTAGCGAGCAACAACACAAGACAAGCATACAAAGTAGTGAGAAGCCTGAAACGATGTTGTCAGCCCAAGAACACGCTCTGCCGTGATTACATCGGTAACATCATTGCTAATGAAAACAGGTTAAGGAAAGATGGAAATCATACTCAAGGACATCCTAAATCTTCCGCACAGCTCCAGAACATCGGAGCCTATAGGTATTCCCGGAGAGTTTCCCTTGACCCCACCAACTCTGGATGACGTTTATCCACCATGAAAGCCAAAAAGAATAATAAAGCGCCGGGCATCGATGAGATTCCAGTGGAGCTCATCAAACATGGTGGCAGCGGTGTTCAGAAAGCCATTCATAAAGTCATCCAGCACATTTGGCAACAAGACCATATGCCGAGCGAGTGGAGCCAATCAATTTCTCGTATAGTCCCCACAAAAAAAAGTGACGAGCCACAGTGCAAAAACTATAGAGGCATATCACTACTTTGTACGGAGTATCAAGGTGACCAATTGTTCACAGTCAGGCAGGTACTTGAGAAATGTTGGGAGTTCAACATAGAAGTATGCCAAATCTTAGTTGACTTTAAGCAGGCATATGACAAATTAGTCCGTCTTACCAAAATGACATGACATCGACAACCTCCCAAGGCGAATGAAATTTTTGACGATTCGGAGGTCTCAAACATTTTAAGACTGCGGAAGCTGCAATGTGCTGGCCACGTGAATCGTATGGACGAACACGGATGCCCAAAAAGGTATTCGTTAGGAGAACTGAAGGGCGGAGGCCTGTAACGAAACTGAGGAAACGCTGGTCTGACTCGGTCGACGAAGACAGTTCATCGCTGCTCGGATTTCGAAATTGGAGGATGCGTTCAATGGACCGAGACCGTTTGGAAGCGCTTGTTGCACTACGAAGAAGATGAATTAGTTGGAGCTGGGATTGTTCATTTCAATCGTAATATCAGCTTAGTGAGTTCTCATATTCTGGGTCGTAATCTGATTCCTGATTCGTTTCCTCTTTTGGTTATGTTGTATAGAAGATTTGGGATCATTTTGTTCTCTTGTCGCGCCTCGTTCTGCATCGCTTTTCCTAATCTCTTTAGGTGAAGTTGATTGGGCGAGGGATCTTAGGCCCTTTTCTCAGTGGATAGCCTCTTTCTTCCAGTAAATCTGTAAACGGGGGCTATGTACCACCTATTTATAGTTAAGAAAGTAATAAAAAATCTTCCTCAGTTCTGCAAGCGAATTTGAAGTTCATGCGTCGAAATTATAGGATGACATTTAATCCAATAAAATGCTATAAAAAAATTTGGTATTGAAACACAAATCCCATCAGGACTATTTTTTTCTTAGTGCTTAAAAAAGCGTTCATAGTGTGTGATTACACTTTTATAGAAGGCATTTGCTACCGCTTCGATCAAATGCCATTACATGCAAGCTCAGACTCAAACATTTTACCAAGAAGTACATAGAATCATATCACATTAACATACGAGTATTGGATTCTCTTATCACTACATTTTCTAATTGCATCAGTTAATACTTTCATCGAAGCACTGGCTTACATCCGTTGATATCCTGTTGAATTCATTCATTCACTAATATTTTATTGATTTTTATAAAAAAAATCAAGTTTTGCCATCAACCTAAAACAATTTGGGGCATGTGTTGTTTAAAAATATTTGAATGAAAAAATGACATCAAAAGTGTTTTTACTCTATTTCAGTGGCAAAGATCATGCTAAATCAACGGCTGAAAATCCAATAGTAGATTTTGATGCATGTATTAATACAGTTAAAAGTATTGTCATACCATTAGTGAAACCTAAGCCTACAGTTTTGAAGCAACATACAATAGCAGCATTCAGTTACTATTTCGAAAGGGCTATTGAAACTGGCTTGGTTGATCCGTTCCAAGGTGGTGAAATAACAGTAGAGGAGTATCGTAAAAAAGCACAAGAAGTCTGTGCAAACGCGAATACCGATCAACCATTTATGTGTTTAGATTTATCATTCATTTCCGTGATTCTTCACGAAGGATACGGATTGGAAAATAAAAAGAAAGTCAAGGTAAGAGAAATCTTTGTTTTAGCACTACAGCCCCTTTCGGGCCTTCGCTTAGAGATAGAGTATCTCATTATCTTGATAATATAAGAGAGAAAGCTTGCTTTTTTCTAATTAATATTATGCAGGAACTGCTAAGTAATGTTTTTTTTCTCCTAATTACAGCTGTACAAAAAAATTGATGGACACGAAATATCCTGGGCCCTTGGCTGTGCGTACAATGTATTAACTAGTAATGAAAAGAATTGACGATATAATGATCTAGTTCTATGTAGAATATAATTGGTTGATAATTTAATAGAATTTACACATTTGATTGGAGCGTATGTAGCGTTCTAAATAATGCTAATCGAGAATCCTTAATGTATTTACTATATTAATCGATTCTCATAATAATATGCAACTAAAATTGACATTTTAATATAAAATCAAAGCTGAAGGTAGTTATGTAGTTATCTTCAACTACACGTTCAGTCCTCTTCCGTCTTGTTCATCTAAAGTATTTGTTACATTTTTAAAAATTGTCAAAATTCCAAGATATTTTCTTTCTTTATATTTTTTTCTGAACGTGGCTGCCATTACACAAATTTAAAGATGATAAAGATGGTGAAACAAATAATCCGTGCCTTAGCCAGTATTTTTCTTTTAAATATCTCATCGTTCCATGAGATTGTGTACGGATATCATAAATATAAACATACAAATACGATTGATACTTATACGTTTTTCGGTATATCAATCGCTAATCTAATATCTAAATCAAATTTTGGATACTCAACTATAAAAGACAAGAGATTGATTGCCACATTTGATCATAAGCGCTGGAAAAATTTAACTAAACTTTTGTGCTAACAGTTGAGACATGTTATTCGAATTTATACACTACCACTTACTATACGGGCATATTGAAGCATGAAAATATTGTAAAATTTTTGTATTTCTTAACTACATGTTGGTGATTTTGTAAGGTTCTATTACGCGGTCTCACAATATAGACTATCAGCACAACATTTTTCATAGCAATTCCACTTTTACATTTTCTACACATCAAACAAAAATATTTCTTTTTCAAAAAGTGCATACAACATAAGTAGATCCTAATATGATTTTTGTAAGTGAAACGTTCCAATTTGTATAACAAAATTAAAATAAACAATGATGATATTAAATACTTGTGTATACCTAATAAATTATTAATTAGTAAACGGTAATGAAACCTGTATGTTTGTTATTAGCAATTAATATTAATAAATTTTACATTGAAGGAGAAAAAGTATGAGTGTAATCTTATTTAAAGGGGGTGTTCTCTACATATTCCAGTTTTTAAAAGGCTTTATTTATAGCAACAAGTTTCAGAAAATATCGAACAAGTATAGAAAGATTTGACGTAAAATATTGTCACTGTTAAAGAATTCCGATTCGAGGTGTTTTCACACAGTCCGATGTATCTGGTTCAACCGTTGCCTAAGCTCACTTGCGTACTCCGAGATCGTTTGGGATTTTTCAGGAGGTGTTCCGAACGTTATATCAGCCGGCAGATGAATAGTCTTGATTTTGGCTGGGGCTTGGCCCATCGATGCATGTTCGGCAGCTCTATATGTCATCAAAAATAGTGGGATGTGCCAGTCCCAGTCGCTTTGGTGCTCGTCAACCATCTTGGCCAGGTGTTTATTGAGTGTGTCGTTGAAACGTTCGACCATTCCATCGGATTGGGGATGCAGCGGTGTTGTCCTCGTTTTCCGTATTCTCAGCAGCTCGCACATTTCGCCAAAAACCAGTGACTCAAAGTTTCGGCCTTGATCCGAATGTAGTTCGCAAGGTACGCCGTACCTACTGACCCAATTTAACACTAGCTATTCGGCTACAGTAGTTGCTTCCTGGTTGGGAATGGTGTAGACCTCGGGCCACTTGCTGAAATAATCGGCCATAATCAGCGTGTATCGATTTCCCCATTCGGATTCAGGAAAAGGTTCTGCAATGACAACAGCAATCTTTTCAAACGGTACACACACGTTGTAGGTTTGGATTTGTCCTCTCAGTCGTCGCTTTGGACCTTTGACTGAAGCGCAAATTGTGCATCTGCGACACCAGTCCTCTACGTCTTCTCGAGCATTGAGCCAGTAGAACCTTTCCCGCGATTTCGCTAAGGTCTTGTTAACACCAAGGTGGCCTCCCGAGGATCCTTAGTGCATTTCCTTAACCACATCGTGGATTCGGCTTTTGGGAAGTATAGTTTGCATCCTATAGGAGCTGGCATCCGCCGTTTCCCATTTTCGCTTGAGTACGCCACCCTCCACCTGAAGGGAGTCCCATTGTGCCCAATAGCTTTTCAGGATTGCGCGATGCATGAAACGTCCTTCCACTCAGGTCGCCCAGTTGTCTCCTTCCATACGAGCAATGCTCCGATGTCTTCATCGGCTAGCTGGGCGTTTCGAATCTCCTCCAGTGACCAACCTTCTTCGAATTCGGCCGTTATCGTTCGCAGATCAACGGTTGACTCCTTTTCCTCAATCCGTCGGCAATGCGTGCAGTTTGGTGGACATGGACGACGAGATAGGGCGTCAGCATTTCCATGAACTCCGCCCTTCCGATGAACAATTTTTTAATCATATGACTGCAATCTTTCGATCCATCTCGCAACTTGTCCCTCGGGGGTTTTGAAGTTCCTCTCACTTTTTGAGAGAACTCGACTGTTATACGAGAGGACTCTTTCTTCACCATCGATCTGCTGGGAGAGTACAGCTCCAATACCGCCGTTGCTCGTATCGGTGTCAACTACAAACATTTTTCCGGGCTTTGGATATGTCAGCACGGGTGATTCACACAGCTTCCCCTTCAAGGTCCCAAAGGCTGCCTGGCATTGTTCATTCTAGACATACGGATGATTTTTCTCGGTTAGCTTATGGAGACACTTAGCTATTTTGACAAAGTCTTTGACGAATCTTCGATAGTAGGTCGCCAGACCCAGAAAACTTCGTAGTTGGCGCTTGTTGTTTGGTGTGTTCACGGCTTCAATTTTCCAAGGATCTGTTTTGACCTCTCGTGCTGATACAACGTGTCCCAGATATTTTACTTCTGCTGCGAAAGGGTACACTTATCGGGACTAAGTTTCATATTCGCCAGTCGCAATCGGGAGAAAACCTTTTCTAAGTTCCGCACATGCTCTTCAAACTTTCTCCCGACAACAATGATGTCATCTAGGTACACCAAACAGGTCTTGTAGTAATCGAGCAGGTTGTTAAATTTATTATTTTTTTTATTAATTTAAATTATTTGATAATCTCATGTAAAATTTAAATTTTATTTTTTTTTTATGTCAATTTATTGATTTTATATCTTATATATTCAATATAACTAAAACTGCTCGATTTGAATTCGGCGCAGGCAAAGGGTTAAAGGAAATTCCTGCATAGTATAGGCCCGATCTGTTAAATCACTACACAACCAACAAACCATTTCCATATAGGAAATCCTACTATGGCTGGATAGTATGGAAATTACACATTCTCGCATTCCGCTCATCGTAATCATAGTCATACCCAAAAATATACACTTACACTCATCGAATTGTTAGTAACAACTTTTTTCAGTGAACAAGATACCCAACGCCACTTGCTATTCCATGCATCCCATCCGCGGATGCACATTTACATTCAGGCGTGTCGCACGTACCATTTAAGCTCCACAACCTGTCCCTATACATTTGCGTGCAGTTGTATTGATCACACAATGACAAGGTTCGATCCAATACAACATCAACAGCATCCAGATCTAGAGGGTCATGGTATGTTATTGGATCGGGCATAGCAATGATGCTCGTCGCGATGATGGTCGTGAGCGTCGCGATGATGGTCGCCTAAGCTACGTATTTAGCGTTGTCAACGAGCGCCGCGAAATTGTTTGCGATTTTGCGGATAGTCGTCTAAATTCTTGACCAAACCGCAGTGTTGAGCAATAATGATACGTTGCTGTCAAATTTCGGTGGATAGTCAAGCAATTTATTTTCAGATTCAAGTGTGAAATGTTTAGTGATTGAAAATCGAACGCATTTGTTTATGCTCATAGTAAACCGTGAATTTTGTTGGAAGTCAACGGATAGTTAAAAGAGAAGAAATTGAAACACAAATTTCCCTCACACGAAATGAGGAAGTGTAAAATTTTTTTTGAAAATTGAATACATAGACCAGTGCGAGTGTGTTTCCTTTGTTCAGCTTGGTGTGAAAATCGAGTAAACGGCAGTTTTTATTTTGCATTTAATATATCAGGATAGAGAATTTTAGTTTTTGAATAACTGAGGTTTTTAGCGGTTCGAGCGCGGTTAGTGCAAAAAATTATTCTATTTTTATGAAGCCGAGTTGGGTTCATATTCGCATATTTATCAAGGGAGATTCGCAAGAGAATATCCAAGTCGACGGGTTTTTTTTGCGGAAATAACTCGCACGCATTGTGAGAGAACATTAAAAATTCTGCCAGAAGGTCGCACTGGCGAGTTGCAAATTGTGAACAGAAGTGGCAAAAAGATATAAAGAGTGAGATGAGATCGCTCATCAAGGAAAATGTTCGTCGCGAGATGAGATTTTAATATGGTTAATGTAAAATTCGCGTGAAGTTTTGCAAGTGACATGAAAATCGTTGTGCATCGATGAAATAGATAATAGAAATTAACGCTCAGAAGCCTCGTGTATTAGTATCGCTAACCTAACTGTACTTTCCCAAATTGAAAATTGTGTAAGATTCGGAATTTTTGTGCAAGAGAGGTGCAATATCGTTCTCGACTGGCTACGTTGTTCAAATCCATGGTTAATCGTAGAATGAGAAAAATGTTTTGCAATAGTCAATAGGTGTAAATCGCGGAAAAGTTTTCATGGTTTTACATCAATCTTCCTAATTTGACGGAGCGTAAAGCTCTAATTGAAGTGTTCAAATAAAGTGTTCATTGACTGAGCTACGAATCTTGCTGGAATTATTGGCTAGTGATATTTCCCGCCAAAGGAAAAAATAACTCTACCCCCAGGATACAATTTCCGGAGTTGCGCTAAAAGTCCAAATTGTTGTTATTGGCGAAAGAAAAAGAAAAACAAAGATTAAACATAAATTTAGTTAGATAGTCACGAGTGTTGATGTGTTTACTTAATTTATTTCACTATACAGCAATCTCACAACATCACCAGCGGGCGCCCGGCGTGGATGTAGGTGAGTACCGTTTTTTTTGGTATCTAATTGCTTCATAATGGATAATTTTTTTAAAATTGAGTAATTCCTTTTTTATTGCTTGAGTGAATTCCCTTTTTTTGTATGCATGGAGCTAAAATTTCGTTCCTTTGAAGTACCCTCTTGGTATTTTTTTAAAGATTTCTAATTTATTAAAAGATTTCAAGTTTATTATTATTGTTTTAAAAATTTATTATTTAAACTTATTGTTAATATAATGTGTAGAAGCTTCATTTTAAAAATGTAGAACCATATTACCTACACGAAAAATGTTTTTAAAACATTTTTGTAATTCATTGTACTATTTATAACTTTTTATACAATTCTCAGATTTGATGGAAATACTTCTTCAAGGCAATTATTTGAAATAATGAATTTCTAAATTAAACCATAAACTCGGTCATTCTATTTTGGTTCCTTTTGACCGGGTATAGGACCCGGTAAGGTAGCAGGCTCACACCACCAAACATGAGCCAGCCGCCGGGTACATATTAACTTCTTTGTTTCTGGTGACGGCGCGGGTTGAGTGGCCCGAGCAAGGTGCCTCCTTTATAACATAGGGTTATGTAATCGAATTGCATAATTCTATGGCATAAATTGGTCACCGGGGTACTTCTCCTCTGATGGGAAGGCTCATTCAAGTTAAGTTGTATGAGTTTCCCACTCAGAAGAGGAATACCTGGCCACTACAACAATTATGGATTTTGATCCGGTTGGGTGGGTGCGCGGGGGCTCCATCACCACCCGGTTGCCCCTCTCTCATTTGTGGGCCATGAGCCTCTTCGGGTAAGGACGAAGTTACCCTAATTCCGTCCCTTTTTACTTGTTTCTCTTGTTCCATGAACAAGTCATTTACCCCTGGTGTAGTTGCCTACGATTTTTGCGACTTCGGTCGCCTTGCTTTTCTCGACCCCAAAAATTCGTGAATGCGAAATTCTCATGGGTCCTTGTGCTGGGGTAATGAATCCGCCCCACGACACCGCAATGCTAGCCTGCCAGAGCATTCACGTGTCCCCAGACAAGGGCATTCTCGGCAGATACTGACACCCTCTTCTGCCGAGGCAGCAGACCATCGCTGCAGTCCTTCACAGACATTTGATTGTACCTTTTTCACTACAGTCTTCCAGGTTAGGCCTCGTAGCACGTATTCCATCAGGCAACCAAAGGTGGCTGGAGCGTTGCAAAGCCCAAATGGTATCACTACAAATTGCCACAATCCGGTACCAACTGAAAATGTGGTCTTCTCTCGGTCCTTCTTGTCGATTGCCATCTGCCAGTAGCCACTCTAAAATCGAATGTAGAAAACCATTTTGCGTCGGCTAAAGTGTCCATGATGCCGTCGATGCGTGGAAGCGAGTAATTATCTTTCTTACAGACGTCGTTAAGCTGCTTATAGTCGACACAAAAACGAGTGCTACCATCCTTTTCTTTACTAGAACTACTGGCGCGGACCATGGACTGACAGAAGGTTCGGTAACACCTTGTTTTTCCATGTCCGAGATCAGTGCGCTCACTTCTCCTTGTTTGGCTATAGGAAAACGTCTCGGTGGATTCGGCTTGGCTCCCTGTGTATATATGACGTGAGTCACCATACTCGTTCGGCTTTGGTCATCCGGGCTTGTTGAGAAGATGTCACTGTACTTGGCCGCCAGATCAGAGGCTTGCTTGAATTGGTTTGCTTCAATATTGCAGACGTAAATTCCCGAGCTTTGTGTGTCTTGCCCCCTTTTCTAATGATGGTCATAAGTAGCTTCCAAAGCGGTGATGGTGGAAACAAGCTGGCACCTGCCGATGACTTCTCCCGCTTTGATGCTCGTGGTTGAGTTTGCGGTGTTAAGGGCTTTAACAGGCACGTATCCGTTCCTTATAGATCTTACAAGGGTTCGTCTTACGATCAAACTGTACAATGCGGACGTCTTCGTTGGCTCTATCAGATAAGATCTGTGGTCTTCAGAATCACCATCAGGCTTGGCCCGTATAGAGCTCTCGGAAGATTTCGGTATATCAGCGTCAGCACACACTACCACATTCATCTTGGGAATTTGGACACTTGGATTCTCCATTAATACTTCGTCATTTCGCCATTTCGCCATTTCAGTACCCGTTTACCCAAATCCAGCGTGATTCCATGTGGTCGCAGAAAATCCATTCCGAGAATGCAGTCATTCATAATGTTCGCGACCAGAAAATTATGTCAGAACACAAGGTCTCCCAACTGTATCTGGAGGTTGACCTCTCCATGGATAGGTGCAGTTTCTCCCGCGGCTGTCCGTAGTGAGAAAATCCTGCCCTTGTCTGGCCGGATAATCGATCGGGTAGCACCAGTGTCGATTGTTATGGAGCAATGCTCTCCGTCAACTTGACCCTGAAGGCATAAGTCTGCTTCTCCCCGATGTTGTCTTGACACGATGAGCGTGGTGCTGAGGATGCCGATCCTCCTAGCCAACCTTTATCCCATGAAGTTGGTTCCCTCAGTTTGCAAAACTTCCATTCTGGGTTTCTGACTCGGTCTGGATCTTATCCATCCTGAACAATAGCTCGGTTTTCTTCGCTTCTTGCAGCCTCTTTGCAGATGCTCCTTCTCACCGCAATTCCAGCATCTAGGCACACCATTTACCTGCCGCTCTCGCTCAATTTCCACGCACTCACACCTGCACTCATCTGTCACTATCTCGCGAACCCGGGCAGTGGTACGAGTGACATTTTTCGCTGCCTCAAAGCTTTTTGAGGAACTACCTAAAGGACCGAAGCCTGCTCACGACACAACACAGGGCCAACGAAGGATGGAAATTACATCGGGTGTTGCCCAGGGATCTATCCTTGGTCCGGACCTGTGGAACGTGTCTTACGACGGGCTACTGAGACTTGAGATGCCAGATGAGTCGCGCTTGGTCGGCTATGGAGATGATGTTGCGGCTCTGGTCACTGGACGCACTGTTGAACAAGCGCAACTTAGGCTAGGTATGCTTATGCGCCGAGTGAGGGACTGGATGGCTGCTCGTGGGCTGAGTTTAGCACTGGAGAAAACCGAAGTGGTCATCTTGACAAAAAAGAGAATCCCTAGAGTAAGGATGATCAGTATTGGAGACATACAAATCGAATCGAAGCCAGCGGTGAAGTACCTGGGGCTACTGATCGACTCGAAGATGAGTTTCTCTGAGCAAATCAGGGCAACGGCTGAGAAGGCTGCTTCGTGAATATCGGCCCTGAGTCGACTTATGGCCAACGTAGGGGGACTCAGCCCATCAAGAAGACGCCTCTTGATGAGTGCTGTAGGGTCAGTGCTACTGTACGGAGCAGAGGTATGGGGTGACGCTCTCAGCAAGGAGGTATACCGAAAACGTTTGGCACAGGTACAGAGAAGAGGAGCACTGAGAATTGCATCTTCGTATCCAACAGTCTCCGACTCGGCAGTGAGAGTGATTGCAGGCGTGATACCTGTCGCCCTCCTTGCTAGAGAGCGCCGCGCTATTTCGCGCCGAAACGAGGATGCAAGGGAGATAGTTGTCCGCGAGGAGAGACAGCGCTTGCTCAACGATTGGCAGCAGTCTTGGGTGAATTGCACGAAGGGAGGGTGGACTGCGCGCCTCATCCCGGATGTGAGACCGTGGCTAAATCGAAGGCATGGTGAGGCTGACTTCTATCTGACCCAGCTTTTGAGCGGGCACGGGTGTTTTCAGTCTTACCTGCACAAGATCGGTAAGTCATGGTCTCCCGATTGTCGGTTTTGCACAGGAGAGGAGGACAATGCCTGTCATACATTTTTTGCGAATACAAAATGGGTCAGGCTGTGAAGGGAACTCTACAGGGAGACGGGAGAGCTCACCCCGGATAATATAGTTGCGGTGATGCTCGAATCGGTTCGAATCGGCATTTCCTCTTCCCCTCTCCCCTCCCGCTAAGAAAGGGCGCCCCACGGCGTAACAAAACGAGACCTGGCCCGAAGTAATCTGTCAAACGGTTCCAGGCTGGGTTCTCAGGTTGACAGGGGAGGTGTTTAGTGGGTAGTCCAGTCGCGCATGGGAGTCCCACACTCTGTGCATAAATAGCATTCACCTCCCTACCACAAAAAAAAAGTTCAGACTAAAAGCCAATGCATCCTTAACCTTTTGCTTTTGAGCTAAACGCACGGTTTGTTGCAATTCCTGGTCCTTTCATGCACTGATGAATGTTGCTGTTGCTGCGTCATCTCGATGTTCTGGGTCGTAAGCTGGGTAAGCCAAAAGTGCCAGTCGTTCAATGTCTTGGGCTAGCTGATGTAAGGTTTCGCCAGACTTCTGCATCCGATGCCTTAGCTGCGACCAATAAATCTGCTTCAGGTAATTGTCCCCATAACGCATGTCAAGCGCATTCATTATAGCAGCTGAGTTTGAGTACGACCCAACGGGGATAGTCTGCAAAAGCTCGGCAGCTGGGCCTTTAAGAGCAAGAATTAATGCAGTTGCTCGTTCCTGCTCATTCCAGTCATTTATTCTAGCGGCCGCTTCAAACTGGGTTTTGTAAATACTCCAGACCATTTGCCCGTCGAATATTGGTGCTTGCACATTTCTGGATGAGCTTTGTGCTGCGGTTATAAGCAGGGCTAGTGAGGTGGTTTCTACTGCCTCCGCTGCTTCCAATTCCTTTTTCACTTTTTCCATCTCATGGTTGATTCTCTCCTCGACCTGGCTAAACTTCTCCCTTCTGGTAAGCCTTTTCCTCGACGCATTTAATTTGATTGTTCAGACTACCGAACTCTGCTTTTATTTCAGTAGACTGTTTTATCAAGTCTGCCCTGATTTTGATTGCCTTTTGGTCTAGCTTCGTTGATTGCTCCTCCAAGTTCTGTGTGATGTCTGCCTTGATTTCGAATGCCTGTTGGTCTAGCTTTACTGATTGTTCATTTAGCTTCGCTGATTGTTCATTTAGCTTCGCTGATTGTGCATTTAGCTTCTCTAATTGTTTATTTAGCTTCACTGATTGTTCATTTAGCTTTGCAGTTAAACTGGATGACTGCTGCCGCTTCTCTTGCTGCATCAGCATCAACATTTGTATCAGCACATTTTCTGGTTCCTTCGATTTTGGCGTTTCTGCTTATCCATCTTCTGCACCTTTTTCCGCATCTGATGGCTCACCCGAATCCAGATACACGTCTTTCGATTCAATCGCGTCAAGCAAGCGTGCAATCAGTATGGCCTTTGTTCCAGATTTCACTGTTCCAACTCTTCCTTGAGCTCCGATATGGGCAATTTATTAATTCTTAAATGTAAGCTTCGCGGCATATTTATTGTTTTGGCTTTTCCCCCACCAATTTCCTCGTTAAATTTTACTATTGTGCACTTAAAAAATGTTTAAAGGTTTTCACTTTCAAAATTTTCTTTCTCACTTCTCGACATCACTGTCACGTGTTATGGTTCGCGGCAAATAATTTTAATGTTCCGGGAATGTGAAAACGCACTGTATTTTAGTTTAAAAGAGTATATTTACTAAGTGTGCACAATAATTAACTTCACTATTTTACAAATCACACTTTAGTTTGCTTTTCACTTGTTCTATCAATTTTTTGTTTTAAATGTCCTCAAATATAGCACGAAAAATCTTTACTTCACTATCAATCAATATCGCCTTCAACTTGCACTCTACAGTATTACTCCCATTCATTCAGCTCGGCTATATATATAGGGTCTCTAGTAGTTCAATCCATTTCTCGTATATTGGCGAATGTTCTGACGAGAACTACCTGTAATATTCGAGCAATCCTGAATACACGCAGTGACGTCACTTTCAGATATTGATCATGGATCTACTTGGTCGATTCTTGTGCTTTCGAGTACATTCGTTTATTGATCATGATGCTATTACTAGTTGCGACAACGATTGCGGCAGTAGCTCGCAGAATTATTTGGACATGTAACAATATATATATATATATATATATATATATATATATATATATATATATATATATATATATATATATGTATTTATATACATATATATATACAGGTATATATATATATACATATATATATATAAATATATATATATATATATATATATATATATATATATATATATATATATATATATATGTATGATGCACGTGCTATCTCGTTCGACGAGATGGTACATCACACACGGTTATTTGCCGGATCAAAAACGTTTTACGATGAAATTATATATTTTTTTTTATCAACGAATTGAAAGCCTTATGGCTCCTACCTTAATTGCGCACCTTCGTGAATGTTATCGCCACTTTCAACAAATTAAAACTTCACTTTGTTTCACTTCACTTTACACTTTAATTAATATATTCTATATTTTTCATATTTCTCTGTTGACTGCTTCTATACGACTGACTTTCAGTTAGCAGTTAACATTTAGTTAGCAACTAACCGGTACATTTTCTATTTCCAATTCAATTGTAACTAAAAATAATCTATTACAATTACACATTATGTTTCCAATTCAATTTTAACTAAAAAATAATCTATTACAATTACATATTATGTTTGCTATTACATTTCTATTGGTGCAACCCATTAAACGAGAATTGTCAGATTGACAGTAATAATAAACAAGTCTGACAGTTCTTGTCATAAGTAAGTGCCATCATTTAATCTCATAAAGCTTAGGTTGATGCTGCATCGCTCCCATCATCAGATAAGTACAAATATACATTTCTATTAACAATTTGATTCTTTGTGTTTCCTTTTCCTCTTTTGCAGGTCTTGCAGTGTACAGCCGGCGGAAACAATCAATTGTTATCACATTCATTTTCAATGAACGATGCTTCACTTGGTGAATATAAGTATACAGTGAATGTTGATCAGCATTTAATCAAGATCCAGGAAGAGAAATCCCCCGTACGACGTGCAACATACTCCCCCGGATGAGATGCGTCAGGACATCTCATAAAGCTTATGTTGGTAGTTTAATAGGTATCTGTAAATATAGCGATTAGTATAAGTTAATGATAAATATATTAATTTTAGCCATGGTTGAGTCCGATTCGCAATGTTATGTCAGCAAGTTGATTGATTTTCTTTCTTCATATACTGTGACCATTTGAAGCTACTTCGTTTTGATTGAGATGGTAGTGTCGATAGGGTGAAGTTATCCCACCTTATGCTGGGCGTTCCCCTCTATCTTCACGCATCTCTTGTGTTCTGTTTGATGTATGACGTCGTTTACTAAGTTTTGGATCTTGTGAGCTTATGTTTTGCTTATTATGTGACATCGTTTAGTCAATTTTGGGCATTGTGATACGCTCAGTGAAGGTGAGAGAAAGGGACGGATAATTTTCATTTCTGATTTCGATCATAGGGTGAGATATTTGGTAGGCGGATAGCATTTTTTGCGCGCAACTCGTTAAATATTATCAATATCTGGTGAATTTTGTGTCGGTAGTGGAGCAATGTTTGATATGGCTCTTTTGTAAATTTTTCCATTTATTAGTATAGATACTACGCGTACTATACAATCTTTACCTGGATGCACGTCAACAATTTTTGCTAATGCCCATCGGTAGGATGGTAATCTTTCGTCTTTCAGAAGGCACAAATCTCCGATCTTCACATTATTTTCTATACTAAGCCATTTTGGTCTTCGTTGTAGTCGACTTAAGTATTCACCTTTCCACCGCTTCCAAAAATCTTGAGACATCTTTTGCACTAGTTGCCATCGATTCAATCTGCCAATATTTACATCTTGTAATTCCATTTCTGGCGGTGCGATTAACGTGTCTCCAATTAGAAAATGTGCTGGCGTTAAGGCTGTAGCATCTGTGGGGTCATTAGTGAGTGGACACAGTGGGCGCAAATTAAGGCAAGCTTCAATTCTAATAAGGACAGTGGTTAGTTCTTCATATGTTAGCGATGCGCTTCCGATTACTCGCCGTAGATGGGATTTTATCGATTTAACTCCCGCCTCCCAGAGCCCGCCAAAATGGGGTGAAGCCGGGGGGTTAAAATGCCATGTGATTCCTTCGTTTGCAAAAATCTGAGCAGCATCGTTGTTTAAGTTGATCATTCTTTTGAGCTCCGCATTAGCCCCTACAAAATTCGTACCGCAATCTGTGTAAATGTGGGAACTAAAGCCTCTGCGTCCTATGAACCGACGCAAAGCTGCAATGAATGCTTGGGTGGACAGATCGCTGACTACCTCTATATGTATAGCTTTAACAGTTAGACAAATGAATATGGCAACATATCCCTTTGTAATTCTGCTTCCTCTGCCTCGTCTGTCCTTTACATCAAAGGGTCCACAAAAATCAATGCCAGTGTGAGTGAAAGGACGTGAAATAGTCACCCGTGCCGTTGGCAGGTCTCCCATGAGCTGAGTTGCAGCTTTGGCTTTCTCTCTGAAACATCGAATACATTTATGTACGAAGTATTTTATTGCATTGCGCCCATCTATTAGCCAATAAGTTTTACGCAATGTAGTTAACATCAACTGTGTCTGTCCGTGTAGGGTTAATTGGTGGATTTGCTGTAGGATCAATTGAGTAAACTTTCCAACTCGTGGTAAAATTATGGGATGTTTCTCATCTAAAGGTAAGGATGCGTTATGCAAACGTCCACCTACACGGATTATGCCTTTGTTGTCGAGAAAAGGATGCAGACTGTGCAATTTGCTTTTCTTCTCCACTGACCTGTCTTTTTTCAAACAGTCAAGCTCGGAATGAAATTCTTTTCCTTGTGCATATTTTATCCAAAATTCTAATGATTCGCGTAACTCTGTAACACTCAAATAGGATTGGTTTGTTCTATGATTTGTTCTCCATCGGATAAAACGAAAACAATATGCAGTAACCCTAAGCAGTTTCGTGAGTGTCGAATATTTTCCGATAAGGTGGTCTAACAGAGATGTTGCGTTAAGTCCAATGTTAACTGCTACACATTTCCTTTGCTCGGTTTCTACTAGTGATACATCCTTCATCTTAGGCCAAGCATCAAATTCTTGAGTTAACCAGCTAGGCCCATGCCACCAGAGATTACAGTTGATTAAATCTTGAGCTTTGATTCCCCGTGACGCAAGGTCCGCTGGGTTGAATTTTGAGGGCACGTAACGCCATGGTATGTTTTCCGTTTTTTCGATGATAAAAGATGTTCGATTTGCGACAAAAATGCTCCAGCGTGTTGGGTGTCCCTTCAACCATGCGAGTACAATTTCGGAGTCCGTCCATAGCCAAGTAGGTACATTCTGAATCTTTAGCGCTTCGTCAATTTCATGTAGTAGTCGTGCAAGCAAAACTGCTCCGCATAACTCCAAGCGTGGTATGGTGACTGGTTTTACAGGTGCTACTTTAGTTTTGGCCATGATTAAGTGACTATGAACTGTCAGCTCAGTACGTACGACTATATAAATTACTGCTGCGTAGGCTCGTTGGGATGCATCACAGAAACCGTGAATTTCGATGTTTGAATTTGGCTTGTATGTGATCCATCTAGGAATTCTGATTGTTTCTATCACACGAAGTTGTTTTTGGAATAATTCCCATTCCTTGTTGATTGTGCTTGTCACTCTTTCATCCCAGTCTTGACCATGTAACCATAAACTTTGAAGCAGTACTTTGGCTGAAACAATAATAGGTGCTAACCAACCTAAAGGGTCATATAATCGGGCCACTTCGGAAAGAATTGAGCGTTTAGTCTGCCATTCCTTAATTACTTGGGTCTTCAGACGATATGTGAAAAAATCTTGCACTGGATACCATACGATGCCTAACGACTTATGTCCACTTTCCGTGTCGAAATTAATCCTTTCACGCATCTCAATGTCTTCATTGGCAAGGTCCTCCAACAGTCTCTTATCGTTGGCTATCCATTTTCTTAATTTGAAACCACCAGATTTCAACAATGCTATCAATTGGTTTCTTTTGTTAATTGCATTGTCTACACTATGTTCACCAGATAGCAGGTCATCGACGTAGAATTCTCCTAATATTGCCTTGGAAGCTTCAGGATATGTTGCGCATTCATCTCTTGCCAATTGATGCAGGGTTCTGATCGCTAGGAACGGTGCTGACGTCATCCCAAATGTTACCGTATTAAGGCAATAATCTTTTACTGGCTGACTAGCGTGCTGCCTCCAAACAATTTTTTGATAGTTTGCGTCATCTGGGTGAATGGTTACCTGTCTGTACATTTTTGCAATATCGGCCATCATACCAAATTTGTATAATCTCCATCGCATGATAATGTAAGTCATGCGGTCTTGTATGGTAGGCCCGGTCATCAGAACGTCATTCAATGATATTCCCGTACTTGTCTTCCTAGATGCATCAAACACGACACGCAGCTTTGTTGTGGTACTTTCTTTGTAAACCGCATGATGCGGTAAAAAAGTGGCAGTACTAATTGTTTTTCCAGCGATGTTCTTCACTTCATTTTCTTGTGCTGTCTCGGTCATGTGTCCTAGATCAAGATATTCCTGAATGCACATGGTATATTCTTGTTGTAGTTCTGCGTCTTTGGCGAATCGCTTCTCCAAATGCAACAAACTATGGATGGCATTAGTTCTGGAGTAACCTAAAATGTCTTTGGCTTTGTCGTTCTTGAATGGTAGTCGAACTTGGTAACAACCATTCTGCTTCCGGATTGTGTTCATTTTGTAATGCTCCTCACAATCCACTTCTTGTTGTGTCGTTCCGCTGGAGATTCCGATTTCTTCCAGTTCCCAAAATTTCTTTAGTTGATCATTTAACTGCGCATTTTCATTTACTTCAATTTTATGTGTGTATACTATTGGATCCTTAGCATCATACAATCTGCCTGATATGATCCAACCTAATTTTGTGTTTTGCAGCATTGGGCCTATTTTCAATTTTTGTACTTCGCCGAGCAATATCTGAGCATACACATCCGCTCCTAATAACAAATCGATCTTTCCAGGTTGATCGAAATTTGGATCAGCCAATTCTACATTTTTTAGATGTTCCCAAATTATTGGTAAGACTGTTTGAGATGGGAGAAAGTTTGTTATTTTTGCCAGAATAATTGTATCTATTGTTAGGTATTCTTTGTCCTTTGTCAAAATTCTAATTTCTAAGTTTCCATTTGCGATTATCCCTTTTGTCCTCCCAATTCCTGTCACTGTAACATTGGTCGATTTCCTTTTTATTCCAAGTCGTTGAGCTGCATGTTCCGTAATGATTGACGCTTGCGATCCCTGATCCAATAAAGCTCGTAAAACGATGTATCCATTCGATGATTCTACTTGTACAAGAGCTGTTGCCAATAACACCGCTTGCGTTGAGAAAGTTAAAGAGTTGACGTTTGTAGTCGTGGCTGATGAAGTCGAAGGTCTAGATTCGACGAGTGTCGAAGGTCGAGAATTGTTCGCACAAGAAGTCGAATGCGGGTTTCTGAATGACGAAGAAGCTGGTGATTGTTGACTAACATTTTCACGATTAACAGAATCAGGTTTGTGAAGCAGCGTATGATGTGTCCTTTTACATTTGAAACATCTTGATATGCTGGGACATGCTCCTACTAAATGTCCTTTGCCCAAACAATTCAGGCACAAACCGTTCCTTTTAATAATTCCAAATCTCGTTATATGATCTGCGCCTAGAAAATCCGAACAGTGCCTCAGATGGTGAGTTCCTTTGCACATACTGCAGGAAAGCTGTTTGTTCTGTATCACGTTCACATGTTGAATCGATCTCGGATTCCTGGCTCTTTCCACCCCCAGCAGCTTCTAGAGCTCTAAACCGACACTGTAAAAATTCCTTTAAGGCTTGAAATGATGTCACTTTACTCGTGCCTGACTGCTGTTGTTCCCAGATTTGCCTCGTTTCTGTTGGAAGCCGTTGTGTGGTTATGTGTACCAGCATTGCGTCCCAAGTGTTTTCTATCTTTAAGTTTTCAATGGCTTGTACGCAGTCCACCGTTCTATCTAATAATGTCCTAATTGCTGACGCGGATTCGTTAGCGCTGTTGAGTGAAAGTAATTTCTTAAATTGAGAACCTAATAAGACATGTTTGTCATCATACCGTTCTACCAATAAATTCCAAGCGGCTTCATAATTGGAATCAGTGATCGAATAATGTCGTAACAATTGTTCCGCATCACCCACCAAACTCCCTTTTAAATAATGCAACTTCTCTACTCGAGACAAATGAGATTTTGTATGAATAAGCGACACATACAAATCCTTAAAAGCAGTCCACTCACTGTATGTCCCATTGAATTTCGGAAGGTTTATTCGAGGCAATCGTACATCTCCCTCCTCAGTAGGTCGGGAGGAAGGATTTGAAAAACTTTCCTCTACTGTTTGTGCCTTCAACTCATTCTGGAGATCCGCTAGTTCGATCTCAAAATTTAAATCCAACTCTTCAAACAGTGAATGAGTATTTTTCATAAAATATTCATGCCCTAACTCCTCTTCCCCTTTCACTAAGCCGAGTATCACTTGATGCCTTGCCATGAAATCTTGGCGGATTTCTTGCACCCGTTGTAGCAATTTGGTGGCATATGCCGAAGTTTTCTGTATTTTCGAATCTTTGCGGAAATTCGAATACATGCGGTTAAGTTGTTCATTCAACAGCCGCTGTTGTACCGCTAATGCTTCCATTATATGTATTGTATGTCAGATCACGGTACGTTATTATTAAGAGATTACACAACATATATACGACAAAATTGTTTAATGTCTCAAATATTGCCGTATTTGAGTATAAATTGCGATGTATGAATATAAATTGCTATCCCTCTGTATAATTCTTATGTTGAAGGACCCCAAAATCGATACCCGGAATGTGTGTTTAAAATTGCCACAATTGCGGCGTTACGAGAATTTTATACGGATATATCGAATGTTGTTATAATTACGCAGTACTTGCCGCAACTGTACATAAAAAATTGCCGTATATTTTTAACGGACCAACAATTTTCACTTTGTCACATGTATGCAATTTGTACAGTTTATTATTAACAAGTACGTAATTTATGTGCACTTTCACGAATGTTTGCACATAACAACACCAGTCTGTACGTAATTTATATCCGGCTCGACGGACCAAAAAATGTATGATGCACGTGCTATCTCGTTCGACGAGATGGTACATCACACACGGTTATTTGCCGGATCAAAAACGTTTTACGATGAAATTATATATTTTTTTTATCAACGAATTGAAAGCCTTATGGCTCCTACCTTAATTGCGCACCTTCGTGAATGTTATCGCCACTTTCAACAAATTAAAACTTCACTTTGTTTCACTTCACTTTACACTTTAATTAATATATTCTATATTTTTCATATTTCTCTGTTGACTGCTTCTATACGACTGACTTTCAGTTAGCAGTTAACATTTAGTTAGCAACTAACCGGTACATTTTCTATTTCCAATTCAATTGTAACTAAAAATAATCTATTACAATTACACATTATGTTTCCAATTCAATTTTAACTAAAAAATAATCTATTACAATTACATATTATGTTTGCTATTACATTTCTATTGGTGCAACCCATTAAACGAGAATTGTCAGATTGACAGTAATAATAAACAAGTCTGACAGTTCTTGTCATAAGTAAGTGCCATCATTTAATCTCATAAAGCTTAGGTTGATGCTGCATCGCTCCCATCATCAGATAAGTACAAATATACATTTCTATTAACAATTTGATTCTTTGTGTTTCCTTTTCCTCTTTTGCAGGTCTTGCAGTGTACAGCCGGCGGAAACAATCAATTGTTATCACATTCATTTTCAATGAACGATGCTTCACTTGGTGAATATAAGTATACAGTGAATGTTGATCAGCATTTAATCAAGATCCAGGAAGAGAAATCCCCCGTACGACGTGCAACAATATATATATATATATATATATATATATATATATATATATATATATATATATATATATATATATATATATATATATGTATATATATATATATATATATATATATATATATATATATATATATATATATATATGTATATATACAGGTATATATGTATATATATAGATATATATATATGTATATATATATATATATATATATATATATATATATATATATATATATATATATATAGTGTATAGCCATAGACCCAACTCATTCCGAGTTTCGAAACTGAGTAGGGATTTTCGGGGGGTGGGAAGTTAGCCCGTTGCCCAACCTCCATTCCGGCGGCATGGTTATAACTTTAGATTTCATTATCAGGCATGGAGGGCTCGTCTTCACCCTCTCACGTCCTCACAAAGTAGGACTTAGTAGCAGAGTTGCAGGTATGTTTGCAGTTATTGGCATTTACACAAGTATGATTCATTATGAGGTTTGGTTTTTAATCTCAAATAAAAGTCATAAGGTTGAATTCTTTAGTAAAAATTTTATGATGAATGAAAAGAATAGTCTATGACATTTACTTTTTAAAGATTATCTTCTTTAAATGTTGACCGTGACTGCGCCGTAAATGGTCCATCCTGAAAATAATTCCACCGGCCCATAAACCACACCAAATGTGCATTGTTGTCACTGTAGGGTAGCTATTGAAGCTCATCAAGTAGTTCATTAGCCCAAATATGGCAATTTTGTTTATTGATGTATCCATTGAGCCAAAAATGAGCTGATTTTCGTAATACAGCTGAACAATTTGATTACGTTGTTGCGATGTAAGTCTTTCTATGATGATTTGTCAAACAATACTGAATAAAAATTACATTACAGTTTGACAGGAGCTAAAGTGATCCGTCAAAAAAGCCTATTGAAAATCAAACCTCATAATGAATCACCTTTTATATATATTGTATATATATATATATATATATATATATATATATATATATATATATATATATATATATATATATATATATATATATATATATATATATATATATTGTTAACATTTACTCAAATTTTCTTACCTCTTCCAATTTTGCGCATCTCTTCATTAGAATGGTATGGCGGATTTTAATTTCTATCAAAGTGCATAACATCGTATCCTTATTTGCTTTAACCTGAAATTTAAAGGAATCGATTAAATTTGAAAAAAGTCTATGGGAAATAGAGGCCTCAATAAAATTTGAGTGGTTCGATTAGAATCCAGTTTTTGTTAGCTATTTAGTTAACAGTTGCAAGGATTTGGCATTCAGTTTAATATTACAAAGCATCATTTTAAAACCGTCAAACTAATTGGCCAATTCCCATTTAATTTTCTGTTCAGAGGATTAGCTCCAACCTGACATGAATTCGCGCACAAATGCCAAGCACAATAAAAAATCTCTGCTCCATTATTTTCAAGAGCAACCTACGCACCGGATGAAACTCTAGTGATAAATTTCCAATACAATCAATTCCCACAATTCTTCACACTTTTAACAGGCACTT
This sequence comes from Odontomyia ornata, assembly GCA_963969285.1. NCBI lineage: Eukaryota > Metazoa > Arthropoda > Insecta > Diptera > Stratiomyidae > Odontomyia > Odontomyia ornata. The sequence goes on from OZ017740.1 coordinate 271,002,084, forward strand.
CCTATAACCTTCACATCCTTTTTGAATCGTTTTTTAATCAATTCTCACCTGGTGTAAACAGGAAAATAAAAATCAATTGAAATCCAGATTGCCTCCCGTGTGAAAAAAAGTTTTTCCTAACTCCCGAAAACCTCCACTCCGACCTGAAGCCCCTCTTCAATTCTCCCGTGGGTAACACACAAGAAAATTAATTCACTTAACGTTCAACGAATATTCCCCCAGTATAAACGCCTATGTCACGGCCATACCAAGCCAATACCAGCAATATACGAGTATAGTAGGATCCGGGATCCAGAATGCATGCATTGATGTCGTACGTAGGTTGATAGGGAAGTGAATGAGTAAAATATTCTTGTATAGTGAAAACTCTGACATCAAATTGAATGATGCAAATAATGTAGAAACTGAAAACATGAGTACTCTCTTCTGGAGTGAAATGATAACAAAACGTGAAGCATGTTTAATGTATGCATGTCAGTTATTAGAGCGGAATTAATATGGATGAGTTCATATAGGGAATGGATACCATGAAAAAAAGGACGCAAACGGCATACGCATTGTTGGAACTATTTGATACAATAGTACAAGATGATTCTGTTAGAATTTTTTGATTTGGACCCTTTGATAACATGAAACAGAATTCGTTTGTTACTTTACGAGGAAAAGATGATTAAAGTGAAAATAGTTCGTTATTGAATATACATATTTTTGCTTTGTTTGTGGTTGATTTGTCCCTTAGAGCAGTACGCTACCGTAGTTGATAAGCAATATATGTATAATTAAATCGACTTCCATTTATCACAATGCTGCCAAAGGCATTATGTTAAAACGAAATCCAGGAAATGATCACTGATAGAAGGAATATGTCTCTGAGTTTACCTAGCATTGGTAAATTCGATGTGATAAATATTATCTTAGACTACCTACATATAGAGACTGCATTCACAACATAAAATATGCAAAAGGATTTCCATTTATTGTTACTCGTATAAGTCAAAAAGACGATTCTAGGAAGGACCTTTGAGTTCAAGTTTTGTGGACTTTTGTACAAAATTCTTCTTCTTCTTCTTCTTAGCACTACAGCCCCTTTCGGGCCTTCGCTTCCTGCAAACAGCGCCTCCAACTGTTTCAGTCCGTTGACCGCGTCTTCCAATTCCGAGCAGCGATGAACTGTCTTCGTCGACCGAGTCAGACCAGCGTTTCCTCGGTTTCCCCACTGGTCACCGGCCTTCAGTTCTCCCAACGAATACCTTCTTGGGTATCCGTTGTTCGTCCATACGATTCATGTGTCCAGCCCATTGCAGCTTCCGCAGTCTTACAATCCTTGAGACCTCCGGTTTGTCAAAAATTTCATACAGCTCATGGTTGTACCGAATTCGCCATTGGTCCCCGTCTAGCTTCGCTCCAATTATTCGCCTCAGGACCCGTCGCTCAAAGGCGTTCAATATATTTGCGGATGCTTGGGTTAGGGTCCGTGTTTCACATCCATTGCATAACACAGGTCTTATCACAGATTTGTATACTTGGAGCTTTGTTTTCCTGTGTATGCAGCTGGTCTTCAAGATCGTCAATACTCAATAGAATATTTTATTTGCGAGCTGTATTCTTCGGCGTATTTCGTCTCTTTCATTGCCTGTTTTCGTTATTTTGGCGCCTAAATACACAAATTCGCTCTCATTTTCGATACTGTATTCGCCAAGTGTGATATTTTGTGTATTTGAGGTATTTTTCCTCGACTGCGTCATGAATTTTGTTTTATACTCGTTGATTTGTAGCCCTTCTAGTTTTGCTTCGCTGTCGAGTTTCAGGAAGAATTCTTTGGCAGTTGTTAATGACCGTGACAGAATATTGATGTCGTCCGCATAGGCCACTACTTGGCTCGACTTGTATAGTAATGTACCTCTTGTATCGACAGGTAGCTTCCATATGACGTACTCTAGAGCCAAATTGAATAGCAATGGGGCCACCCCATCTCCCTGTTTTAGTCCGATGTTTGTATCAAAGGCATCGGTGAGTTGGTTATTGATGCGGATTTGGGAGGTTGTCAACGTCATTGTCATTTTGGTAAGACGGACTAATTTGGCAGGGATGCCAAAACCAAACATTATTTGGTACAGTACGTTACGATCAATACTGTCGTATGCTTGCTTAAAGTCAACGAAAATTTGGTGTTCGTCTATGTTGAACTCCCAGCAGTTTTCAAGTACCTGCTTGACTGTGAACAATTGGTCTTTTGTTGATCTGCCTGCCCTAAAACCACCTTGATACTCCCCAATAATACTGTTGGCGTATGATCCGATTTTATTTTCTAAGATTTTAGAAAATATTTTGTACGCCGTACAAAGTAGTGATATGCCTCTATAATTTTCGCACTGTAGCTTGTCAACTTTTTTGTGGATAGGGAATATAATTGATTGGCTCGACTCTTTCGGCATATGTTCTTGTTGCCAAATGTACTGGATGACTTTGTGAATAGCTTGATGAACACTACTGCCACCACATTTGATGAGCTCCACTGGAATCTCATCAATGCCTGGCGCTTTATTATTCTTTTGGGCTTTGATGATGGAACAAACTTCATCCAGAGTTGGTGGGGCCAATGGTTCTTGAAATATGATGCCCATCTTTCCTTAATCTTGCTTTCATCAGCGATAATGTTGCCGCTGTCATCACGACAGAGCGTGGTTTTGGGCTGATAACCACGTTTCAGGCTTTTCACTACTTTGTATACTTGTCTCGTGTTGTTGCTCGCTAAACTTTCATCTGGGCTGATAACCACGTTTCAGGCTTTTCACTACTTTGTATGCTTGCCTTGTGTTGTTGCTCGCTAAACTTACATCTATACTTCTCAATTGGTCGTCATAGTGTTTTCTTTTCTTAATCCTAATTATCTTATTTGCTACTCTTCTGAGATTTTCATAGTGTTCTCTCTTCATCCTGGTATGCGTCTGATAAAATGGGAGCCAGCTGGTTGTCGAGGGTCTCCGTGAAATTTTCGGCCACAGATGCCGTGGTCTTCGCTGAATAGGCCTTTGACATACGACATCGACAGGTTAATTTGATCAAGTACTGATCCGTGTTACAATTGGCTCCTCGCTATGTACGGACGTATAGTATGCTCGAGGCCCAACTTTGTCGTATCAGAACATGATCGATCTGGTTTTGTGTGTTGCCATCCGGTGAAGCCCAGGTCTTTTTATGAATGCGTCGATGTGAGAAGCAAGTCGCACGTATGACTAAATTTCTGCCATGTGCAAAGTCAATAAAGCGCTGGCCATTGTTATTTGTTTCATCGTGGAAGCTATATCCTTCAGCCGTTCCCCGATGAGATAGCTCATTGCCAACCTTAGCGTTGAAATCACCCAGAATAATTTTTGTGTCGTTTGTGGGCAATGAGTCGACCAGTCTTTCCAGGTGATTGCAAAACGATTCCTTCGTTTCTTCGTCCTTTTCTTCGGTCGGTACATGAACGTTAATCAGCCAGATTTTGAAGAATTTAGCTTATATACGGATCGCACACAACCGTTCATTGACTGCTTCAAAATGAATAACGTGCGATTTGAACTCCCTATCCACAATGCAGACCACTCCGGATTCTTGTTTTCCAGTAGGCTTCCCACTTTTAAATATTGTGAGCGATCTCATGTCTTGAATGTCGTTTCCAGTCCAATTCGTTTCCTGGACTGCCAGTATTTTTAATTGATATTGACTGGCCTGTTGTAAAAGGTCCTTAACAGCGCCAGGGTAATTGAGGGATCTGACAGTCCAGGATCCAATGCCATAGTTCTTTTTTCGTTTGCGAGGTCGTTGCCGTGAGTCCAATCTATTCCGAGGCCTATCTGCAGGTTTCGAAACAATTAAAGGTTTCTCAGGGACGGGGAGCTAGCCCGTTGCCCAACATCCACTCCGGCGGCATGGTTATTACGTCGATTCCATTATCAGGCGCGGAAGATTCGCCTTCACCCTCTTACGTCCTCACAAAGGAGGTGTAAGTACGATTTAGCAGGAGAGTTGTAGATGTATTTACAGGTATTAGCATTTCTCGACATTTAATGTTACATAATTGGGGAACCAGTAAACCCAATGTGCACGCCGAGAGCATTTACTACCATTTAATTGGGGGGTTTGGCATAAGGAATCATGGAAGCTATGGCTTGGGGAAACAAGGGGTTGCCTCTTCCTTTCTCAAACGGGCTTGGGACCGTCTATGGCGGAGTTTTTGCACAAAGTTCGCTGAGTGTAATTCCTGCAGTTTTGGGGAAAAGGTATGATACAATGACAGACCAACAAGACGCAATTTTAATGGACTTCGAAAAAAGAATTTTGAGCGAAACAATGAAAAGTGAGATGGAAAAATAATTTGCTGTAGCAGAGCTGCCGCCTAAGTGGTCAAATTTCTCAGCATTACGATATAGAGATAATTTCACAAAGTACTGTCACCGTATTAACATGTATCATCCAAATAAATGAACAAGCATTTGGCAACAAGCTTTAGATAAATGAAAAACAACTATCTAAAGGTACAATAGTAATAAATGCAAAATATCTTGAATCATCTTTCCTCAGATAGAATGATCAACACAATACCAACAATGTACATTAGAAAATTCGATACAATGCTAGAATGTATTCGTGAAATCTAGTCTCATTGATTTGACTGGGTTTTTCGTAGGTTACAACTCCGAGCAACAGTTTAAGCAACTGAAATGTGAATCGTTCGAGTGATGTTTGAAGCGATTTGAAAAGAATTTAAGGGGGAAAAATTTGATTTGAAATAAGGATCGAGATATTATGTGTTACCAAAAACTTCCACTTTAAAATTACGGATATTTTTTTCCGAAAATAAAAAATTATTGTTCAAATTGAAATGAAAAGACGGTGACGTTGAACTGTAATAGCTTAAAGTACAAGATAATGTGTAGAAAATAAAAATAAATAAGTTAAAAACAATTGAATACTATTACGTTAGTGAATTTTCTTAATCAAAACTTACTAGTAAAAATGTCACCAAATCGACCCGCAACACCTCAATGTAAAGAAAAAAAAAATATAGACGATTTCGATGAGTTGACATATAGAAGATTTTCCATAATATTGGAATAACTTGCCCTTTGAAAAATGCAGAGTGTCCTTCCGAAGTACATAACAGTCACAATTATGTTTTAGCTTGAGCTTAGCCCTACAATGCATACAGTGCCATATGCGTGCAACCAATTTTATAACGTACATTTATTGGAAAAGTATATCTAGCGACACTTATTGGGTGATGGAGGAATATTTACAAATCAAGTGACTACTCAACATCAGCAAATGTCACTAGATGGCATTAGCTATCGATTGTCAAACTAGTTCATTTAAATAGTCGGCAGTTCATTCGAATTCATTATTCGCGTCGATTCGAGGTTGTGAAAGAATAGCTTTTTAAGTGTTTCGGGAGTGAAAAAAAAAAATTCTTTTTGGAAATAGTGCAGATTAAAGAGAAGTTAATTTGCTTAAATGTGCCACTTATGCAACACCATGCATTAGTTAACATTTGCATATTACAGTGGTTTTAATTTCATTTCGTATTATGACTAAGAAGAAGTTGTCTGACTCGGAGATTAGGCGGTTGCTGAGTGAAGATAGCCTCGACTTTTCGGACGCCGAAAGTGATGACGACATTGCGAAAATAAAAGAAAATTTGGATGGAGCAGATGACTCTGTAATGAATCGGCCCTACGCCACTGGCGATTATTAGTCAGTCGTTTCGACGTCGATGAAATCGGAACGCAACCTCTAACCTCTCGCTGTTCCTGAACCGCTTTTGGCCAGCTGAGAGGAGGGTGATCATGTGTGTGAAACTTGACGTTGGATGAGAAGCCAGATGGCAGCAGACGTCACTACCACACAGATGACCATTAGTAGGCGATTGATACATATGCAATGTGCCACCGTATGACTTCCCATCCTACTTCAGTTTTGTCTGGGAGTGTCACGTAATTCTTTTTGCGACGCAGAACAGTTCGCGCATTCTCGAGTTTTGTTGAAGTTTCACTGTCGGAGGTGCATTAACATATTAGACGGTGTTACAGTTACGCGATTTTCATTGTTATAGCTAAGCGAAGGAGTTTGCTCATGGTGTTGCATAAAAGGATTGGAAAGGTAGAGAAGTTGTGCTCGAGTTTCCCATCTTTAATTTAGCTTTATTGAAGTGTCTCTGTCCTGGTTTTGAATGCGCCACCACCTTCTTTCCCATGGGACGAAAGTTTACCAGCCTTAGTTTTTGTTCTGGCTGTGCGATAATTTGGTTCGGTGAGTCTACTGTAGGCCGGTTCCCTGTGGCAAAGACTTGTGTGAGCCTCATATTTTTTCCGGCTTTAGTCGCGTGTACAGTACGTGCAACCCTATTTGCCTATATTTTTAATAACTGTATTTCCGAACAGGCGAGTGAGGCTGAACTAGTAGGCTTGCTTACACATTTGACTTCACAAAAGAAGGATGGCTTTTAAAAACAGGTCCACGGCTCAGTGATGGATATAAACGGCGCTGGTTTACTCTAGATAATAAAAAATGAATGTACCATGATGAGCCGTTGGATGCATATCCGAAAGGAGAAATATTTCTAGTTCATAATTTGGATGGCGATAGTGTTCGTGTTGGAGCACCAACTGGAGCGGAAGATCAAGATTATAGTTGCACATTATTTACACCAGAGAGGGTCTACAATTTATCAGCTAGTAGTGAATGGGAACGTGATGATTGGATAGCAGTAATTCAAAAAGTCTGAGAGAGACCACGCACGCCGCAAGATAGCTCTAGTAAGAGTCACAGCAAAATCTTGTTTTCCTTTCTTGGAAAATGTGTTATTTGTTTTCAACCCTCTACAGAGGCCTGTGCGTTAAAGTTTTGTTTGGTTGAGTTTTTGAAAATCAATTCTAAATTGAATAGCACAAGTAACTAGTTCAGGAGTATCAATATAATTCATTGCTCCATTTGAATCCTCCAGTGAGTGATAATTCACATGGATTGAAGTAAATTCTTCATAATTCCTATGTTCGATCGGTTTCGGGCAGGAGTTCAATTAGTTGCTTTACCTAGTCTGAGACTATTACGCCAGTTTAAAAGCAATTCTTTTCATCTGTATGAAGTGGTTTGTGAAACCATATTCGATTTAATAGTGGTAGCTATGTTTTTGTGTCCAAAATCGGGAATCGTTTAGACATACTGGATCCATCCAACGAATTCATAGTAGTGTTCTTGATAATATCTAAGTTTCCTATTCCTATGATTTACTGGCCGACTTAGATATTTGTCAATAATTTTTTAATAAAGTGAATTCCATTCAATACATAGTATTCGGGTGTAAGTTGAATCAAATTGGTAGCACTTACTTCGTAGAGTTATTCTAACAACGAAAAACAAGTTGCGTAGGCAGATCTATGCTCATGTCAGAAGGGTTTTGTACTCAACTTACAAAATGCAGTGACCAGCAACGAATAAAATCAAGAAACAAGTCATGTTCGAGGATCATACTATTATTAACAAAGTTGAAAGAATTTTGACTTCTGAGGTATTTGTTATAGTTATACCCATAAATATCTCCCTTGATAATTTTTTCCGAATTTTTTTAGATCACGGGTGTCCATTCGCGAAGGAGGAAACACATTTTTTATGTATTTCCCCCCCCCCCCCCCCCCCCCTGTGCCCCCACTGAAGCAAAAACTATCAATTTAAGAACTGTTTTGAAAAGCTCTTATACAGAGCTTTCAGTTGATACTCATATCGGCTACCTTTCATGAAATTTTTTTTTCAGGGGCCACTCCTCTGTACTGTAATCATCGATTCATGGCCTGTTTTTTCGAATCCTAGGATGGCTACAAAGCCCTTTTGCTAGGAGCTCTCTCCTGCCTTTTCGACTTGTTTCAATTGTATATACTCATCTTCATGATACCTATCATTCCTGAAATTTTCATTCAAATCCTAGCAAAGCTGTAGTGTCCAAGTCGGTAAACAGCGCATATGGCTCCATAGCCATATGTTTCCATAGTAATACAGGGCATATTGCTCCATAGTAATACAGGAAAATTCAAATCGCTATAACTTCGTTAGATACTGTTCGAACTTTCATAAAAGATCAATCTTATAAATACTCATCTGTTTGCTAAATTTTACTGAATTTAAGGGTACCGTTTAGATTTTATTCAAGAAAACATAAAATCGATAAATCATACTATTACTAAGAAAGTTGAGTGAATTTCGACATCTCATGTATTTGTTGTTGTTGTACTCATTAAGGCCTACATTCATAATTTTTTTCTGTTTTTTTTGGATGGAAGGTGTCCAATCGCGAGGGGGTGTACGCGAAAAGTTCGTACATTCCCCTTCCCCTGCCCTCCCTCGGTACTCATAAGGCAATTTTAAGACTTGTTTTGAAAAGACCTCATTGAGACCTTTCTAATGACACCCTACTCGACTACCAATGGTGAACAAATTTTTTTGAGGGGTCACCTCCCTCTATGGGGAAACCCCCCTTAAACCCCTTTGAAAAATTTTTCCACCCTTGAACTTTCAAGAAGTCACCAATTCTGACCTTTCCATAAAGTTTCATGGCTGTAGCCTCTATAGTTTCGGAGAAAAAGTGCTGTGACATACAAACGGACGGACGGACACAGGTCGTGATTGCAATAGGGTTTTGTATTTTAGTACAAAACCCTAAAAAACTGTTTTCCCTGAACCTCTATAATGAATTAATTTGGAATTACTATTAATCAAATAAGATTTTAATGCATTTGATCAGTACGTATAAAAATAACAATACTGTAGATTGATTTAAGTATTTTATCAAAGAGTAGAAGTATTTTCAATTTACACTAAAAACACAAAAAAAATTTTGAGTGATAAGTTGCTAGGTAGCAAGAATAGGTTTTCAAATTTTTTGACTTCTATTTTGAGCGCAGTTTTTGCTTTAAAAGATCCGTTTTAAGGACTGTACATTCCAAAAATATTTCAAACGAAATATTTTCCCAAATTTTAAATATATTAAAAAGAAAAAAAAGGAGGAAAAAAATTTTTCGCAATAACGTGATCAGATTTTTTTCTTAAAGCTATTTATAACTATTTACCTACAAATGGCTTCCACTAGTTACGTTTATAGCGAAATTGAATAATCATTCTATTTAATTTTATCTAAATGAATAATGATCAGAAAAAAATGATTTTATATAAAATTTGTATCACACATTGGCACTTATTTTTCGGTAGTTTTGGAAAGATTAAGATTTGAAACGAAACACTGAAAGCATGCAAGCTTAAATGAAAGTTCGAGACAAAATAATTAGAAATGTGCGAAAAAAGAAAAAATCAATTACTAGGATAATAAAAGTCCTTCATATTTAAAATATTATATTTTAAATTAAGAATAAAAAACATGATAAATTCAGATATCACTTTTTATCATGAAATTGTTTTATGTGAAGTTATCAGTAAACAAACAGAAACTAAATAACCTCTCTCCCTTTCTTTAGTTAATCTATATTTTGGTGTTGATTACAGTATTAGGTTAGTTGAAATGCATTTGGAGGTATACAGACTTAATAATAAAAAAAAAATTAATATGAATTGCTAAATGTAACAAACTCTTTCCTCTCCAGCTGACCCTTCTTTTCCAGCAGGGCTCATAGCGAACGGTAAGTATGCCGTGACGAGGGTAGGGTTGTAGGAATCCGCAGATGGCCGGTTTCGCGTCGCGTTCGGTACACGGTACCATAGTTTGTTTTGAGTTTTTTTCTTAGAGTCATTTATTTCGCAGTCGAATTAGAGTAGAAGAGTTTTCGATACGGGGTTGGGAAAAGTTAAAGAAAATTCGGGAACGCGAATTTAAGCCTAGTTTTTGTTGTTGTCTGAATTGAAGTTGAATACGGAACAACGTAAGAATAGGTTTCTTTTCCGTATGTTGTATTTTTATACGCGTTTAAAACCGGCACTTGACGGTGGCTGAAACAACGTAATTGAGCGTAATCCATTTGAAAGACCTGCAACCGAAATCCTCTCTGAACTAGCTGGCCGACAAGCAGCCACCGCGAAATGGATTACGGGTGCACGGACTGGTTGACCGGTTGGAACCATTCGTTGGCACGACTCAGACTTCACGTCAAGAACCGATGAGAGGTCGGTTCAGATTTCCTTCGAGAAATCTCTTCGTTCGAGCGATTTGAATTTAAAATCATTACAACTCTCTTAGTGACTCCGAAATTGATTCGCCATCGAATAGGTATGCAGCATCAGATCCTCAGCCCAGTACTTCTGGAGCAAGGTTATCACATGAAAGCAGAAGTTCTATCACTTTCCCTGCTACAAGAAAAAGGGTTTCGGGAAATACAAACATCACGAGAAAGAAACGAGATTTAATTTGGAAAAGGAGAACTCTGAAAATGAAGCATCGTCAATTCAATGGCAATATAAATTTGGAGCCAACATTTTTAGAACTAGATACTCCGTTACAATGGTTTTTTTTATGACAACCTACTTAGCCATATTGTCGATGAAATGCATAAATTTAGTGCTCAGAAAGACCCATTGAAACCCTTTATCATCAGTATGGGTGAGTTAAAAAAGTTTCTTGGTATATGTTTGGTCATGAGCGTTGTTCCATTGCCAAAAAGTCGGATGTACTGGGAATCTGAGTTAGGTTTACCTTTAGTAAGAGATAGGAAGATCCCGAATAAGTTCGAGAAAATTCTTGAGCTCTTACACTTTAACGACAACACATTATAAGTACCTTCAGGTTCTCCCGGGAACGACCGTCTCCACAAAATAAGGCCAATATTAGAAAGCTTCAGCAAGAAATGAAAAAAATATTCCGAAGATAGAAGCATTGTCTGTGAATGAGCAAATGTGTGCCATGAATATCCTGCGACAGTATCTTCCGAATAAACCACATAAATGGGGCTATAAACTTCTTGTGCTGTGTGACGATCGGGGGTTTGCGTACGACTTTGAGGTATACTCTGGAATGGAGAACAATCCTGAGCTGAGATATTCGTTTGAAGCTGGCTTGGGCGCAAGTGATAATATAGTAGTTCACCTAGAAAGATCTATTCCGGAAAACTAGCAATATAAATTCTTCTTCGAAAACTACTATACTTCACCTGAACTTATTTCTTACCTGGAAAAACGAGGAATTCAGTTATTGGGAACGGTCAATAAAAATCGCCTTGGTAAAGATCTGAAAATCCCATCCCTGCAAGAATTGAAAAGTATTAAGACAGAGAGGGGCTATTCAGAGGAATGGGTTGCTGATGTAGATGGGACAGAAGTCAATACAGTGTTGTGGTACGACAATAAACACGTCGTCCTATCATCATTATTTGTTGGCAACACCCGACTGAAAAGGTAAGACGGTATTGTAAAAAACCAAAAAAAAAAAAAAAAAATATATAGAAGTAAATTGTCCCAAAATAGTATGAACTTACAATCAGCATATGGAGGGAGTTGATCTGTTAGAGTCATTTCTTAGAAAGTATAAAATAAAAATGAGGACAAGAAAATGGTATCTACGTTTATTTTACCATCTCCTTGATGTTACCGTCATTAATTGCTGATTATTATACAGAAGAGTCGGGGAAGAGAATCAAATCCAATAAAACTAAAAGATTTTAAATTAGAAATTGCTAAAACGCTTTGCATGTATGCTCCATTGCCACAAAAGAAAAATATGAAGAAGAAAAAGTCGCACCTAATGGCTAGCCCATTTTGGAGGAGGAGCCTGCCATCGTTACGGGTCCTATACCCGGCCAGGTTGAAAGAAAAGGAAAGACCAAGTTTTTTGTAAAAAAATTTTACAACACCCTACTAAAATCGCGACCTGTCTGTCTGTCCGTCCATCCGTCCGTGTGCCACAGCACTTTTTCTCGCAAACTACCTAACCTAGAAACATAAAATTTTGTACCCAGGTGTAAAGTGGTGCTCTCTTCAAAGTTCAATCATAAAATAATTTTATAAGGTATTTAAGGGGGGTCTCCCCACAGAGGGGAGTGGCCCCCGAAAAAAAAATTTCATCAAAAATAGCAGATATGGCTATCAAATGAAAGGTCTTGATAAAAACTTTTCAAAACATGCCTTAATTTGCACTTTTTGTTTCGAGGGGCGCACAGGGAGGGGAAATACACAAAAATTTGCGTCCCCCCCCCCCCCTCGCGATTGGACACCTGTGGTCCGAAAAATCTGAAAAAATTACAGAGGTAGGTGTTTATGAGTACAACAATAACAAATACCTCAGAAGTCAAAATTCGCTCAACTTTGTTAATAATAGTATGATATTCGAATTTCACATTTTCCCCAATAAAATCGTATCGGTACCCTTAAACTATACGAAATTTTATATTCAAGTAGTCCTACAGAAGGTCTTTGTAAGTTTTATGAAAATCGAATGATAAACATACATGATTTTGGTATTTTATGGACTTTCCATCGAATCAGTCACTGCAGTTTTGATTTAATCTTCTTGAAATTTTCAAAAAAGGTCAATAACATTAATATTTTTGGGAATTCATGATTTTTAGTGATTTTTGTTGGTTTGTAACAAAATGGTGACCGTTGAAAATAGAAAAACAATGGATTTTCTAATAAACGAGCACATCTCTTTGACATATTTCTTGACTTTATTCGTTGCTGGTGACTGCATTTCTGAGAAGTTGGGTACAAAACCCTTCCGACATGAGCGTAGGTCTGTCTACCCGACTTGTTGATCACGACGTTCACTATGTTGTCGACAGGTGTAACAAGGAGTTTCGAGGTGGATAATGTTCCGTGGTGTGCTGGGAAGATGCACCACAGCTGAGTTATGGATATGTTTTATGCAGTCAGGCCATTGGCGCCACTAGCTGGATATTTAATTTGCAGCGCTAAACACGCTCTATATACTAGGATACGACCTTTGCAACGACGAAATCAATCCGATTCAATTTGAATCTCAAATACAGTTGCGTTTACTTCTCAGCGCTCAACTCCAGTTTCAGGTCCGCATTCAATTTAAAAATCCAGTGGTTGACATTCCTCGCCATCTCTGTCCGGTGAGCATAAAGCAAGCACAAAAGTCGTGGAAAAGTGCGGACAAAACGGGGATAATGCGCGCAAATTCCTTCATTAATTCATCAGATGTGCTGGGTATGATAGCTTGATACAAACTCTGTCCAATCTAAAACATTTATCACTAGCACTAGCTGTTGTGGATAAGCTACCGTACTTGGTGTATAGTGAGATGAGAATCAGATGGATCACTCTACCACGCACGCACTACCACTGACTGCACTAAGTGAAGTAAGCAACCGCACAAGAAAAACAAATAATGTTTTCGCTAATTGGAGCGGCATCCTTGCTAAGTTCTAGGTTTGCTTTGCACAAAACCGGAGCACAGTGACTGATGATCACTTTGAAGGTATTTTCGTTTGCCTGTAATGTCCCATTCCAATCAAACTCATAGTCTCTTTGGCGTCTTTGTTTTAAATCATTTATAATGACAGCGGATATTCTCAATACATCAGATTTTTCACTTTCAGCCGTATTCATGTCCACTTTGCTAGTTGGCGATTCAATTTGCTTGCATTTCATCATTTTTGTTGCCTCATCCAGAATATCTTTTAGAAATACTACAGTTCCTTGTCTTGTACTCATTCGCTTGATTCGTCCAAACTTTTGTTTGTTGCATTTTACCCTTTAGCCCTGGTATGGCTTTAGCGGTGGTTTCAAATAAACTTAAACAAGTTGGGTAGACAGACCTATGCTCATGTCAGAAGGGTTTTGTACTCAACTTACAAAATGCAGTAACCAGCAACGAATAAAATCATGAAACATGTCAAAGACGATTTTATTGGAGAAAATGTGAAATTCGAGGATCATACTATTATTAACAAAGTTGAACGAATTTTGACTTCTGAGGTATTTGTTATAGTTAAACCCATAAATATCTCCTTTGATAATTTTTTCAGATTTTTTAGAAAACGCGTGTCCAATCGCGAAGAAGGAAACACATTTTTCATGTATTTCCTCCCCCCCCTATGCCCCCAATGAAGCAAAAACTGTCAGTTTAAGAACTGTTTTGAAAAGCTCTCATAGAGAACTTTCAATTGATACTCATATCGGCTACCTTTCATGAAATTTTTTTTCAGGGGCCACTCTTCTGTACTGTAATCATCGATTCATAGCCTATTTTTTCGAATCCTAAAATGGTTACAAAGCCCTTTAGCTAGGAGCTCTCTCCTGCCTCTTCGACTTGTTTCAATTGTTTGTACTCATCTTCATGATATCTATCACTCCTGAAATGTTCATGCAAATTCTAGCAAAGCTGTAGTGTCTAAGTCGATAAAAAGCGCATATGGCTCCATAGCCATATGTTTCCATAGTAATACAGGGCATATTGCTCCATAGTAATACAGGAAAATTCAAATCGCTATAACTTCGGTAAATACCATTCGATCTTTAGGAAACTTTCAGAAAAGATCAATCTTATAAATAGTCATCTCTTTGCTAAATTTTATTGAGTTTAAAGGTACCGATCGGTTTGTGCATTATCCACCACATAGAATATTTTATCGAACTTGTAACCCGCAAATCGATCTGTCATTGTTGCTATACCTCGGGCCAAGTAAAATGTCGATCTATCACTTTTTATAATCGAAACACGTCAATCGCCAACTTGAACTATTTTTCCACCATCGGTTTAGTTCCTCGTGCAATAAACTATTCTCACAGACATTTTCTAGCACGCTCAGCAATCGATGGATCAGTTGAAGATCTCTTATTTGCTTCCACATAAGCACTGTAGAGATTTTGATTTTGAATTCTTTCGAATTTCATCATCGGATAGGTTCATAAGATCAATTCCAACATTAAGAAATCCAAACTACGTTTCCTAATCACGTAATTTAAGGGTATTGGTAAGTTGATGTAACAATGGAATGCTTTCTATCTGCAATACATCTGTTATCTGAAAAGGAACAACGCTGAGAAATTCTCATACGCCGTCTGTCACGGAAAACACTTGGTAGAATTTTAAATTCAAGATCAAATTTCCAAGAAACTTTTTGCCGGCTATTTCTGTAATTATTTTGGGGGATTTAGTAGGGAAATGCACAAAATAACACGCGCAGCGATCCACCAACGACTTCTATGACTCCCATTCTTATTTCAACTCCCGGTTTGTTTCTTGTCGTCGCCTTACGGGATCGCTCCAAAAAACGTTCGGCGAGCCTTCCATCCACTTTCCTTTTTGTTGTGAAAGTGCGATCGTGGAAGAGCTCCGTTGGAAAGGGGGTTGCCGCATCTAGATTTCAGTTTCAAATTAAAATGATGAGTATTATTTTAAATTTACAATTGAAATTTGGATCCGCAATATGTTGGTTTTCGAACATTTAGCTTAGGCGACTGCTCGATTATTACAAAACTTAATTTCTGTTTGCTACATAAAACTTGAAATACGTACCTCATATGTAACAGAAAAAAAATAAAATATCTCCTCTTACACTGGATTTTGATTTTTTTAGGTCATATTTAGAATCATAGATACTTTTTGTAGATAAAAATAAAAAATCATGACCTGAAGGGTTAACCCGTTAATGCCCAGTGCACACATTTGAGTGAACATGAAAATCCATATGTTTGCAGCCTTAATACACATCACCGGCAGTCAGGCTATAATGTACATTGTTAAGCTAGCATTGCCGCTTTCATAAACAGTGTAGTATTCACAGTGTAGGGCAATGAGCAAAGCTCACGCAAGATAGGAAGCTAGAAGCCTTCCAGTAGAAATTTGCATTTGTTGTAGTCAGCCTACGTTCCCCTAGGAAATGGAGTTAATCCGTAATTGATTATGTAATTGGTTCCTGGTAATCATGAACCCGTTCTAATTTGGATTTTTAAATGTTAAGTACACATTACTCGTAAATTTAACGTTGGGTATCATAGGCAGTAAACAATCGCTCCAGCCCCGATCAAAGTGGAGCTATTCGGTAACCAGTTGCCGGGAATCATTTTTATCACAGGTTCCTTGGTAAAAAATGTAACCAATTCGTATAAGAGCAGATTAATTCATTCATCAGAATGGCTTCATGTTTGGAAGGAATTCGCACAACTAATTCTAGGCTTTCCAATACCTAGTGATCATTGAATTTTGAAAATTAGTGAAATCCATCTTAAGGGTCTCACTAAACCATATTGTAAGCGCTGTCCGTCCATCTGTCTATCACGGCTCTATTTCTACAAAACTGTAGCAGCTACGGGCACCAAACTTGATACGCATATTTGAAGTGATTGCCTCTTGAAGGTTCAGGTATCAGAAAAATGTTTAAAAGGTTTTAAGGAGGAGGGGGCTTCCATACCGGAAGGGGACCCTTGCATATTTTGTTAACCGAAGGTAAGCGTGTGGGGCATCAAAAGAATGGTATTGAAGAGAACTTTCCAAAACGACCCTTAAAACAGGGAGGGAAAATGCATGAACAATTGATGTCCCCCATCGAGTTCGGACACCTTCGATCCGAAAAATCTAAAAAAAATAATCATGAAGACAGTCCTTTATGAGCAGAACAACGAATAATACCTTAGAAGTCAAAATTCACTCAACTTAGTTCATAATAGCATGATTTATCAAATTTACATTTTCGTTAATAAAATTGCAAGGATACTCCTAAATGTAACAAAATTTGACATTTGAGTATTTTTATGTGAGCTTCATATATCCTATAAGTTTAATAAAAATCCATAGATATTTAGGGAAGTTCTAGCCATTTTAATTTTTTCAGATTACAACAATAACTACACGTGATTTTTTTACCATATTCTACCGAACAAGACACTATAGTGTGGATTGAATCTTCTTAAAATTTTCAGATACTATGAAGAACATAAAAATCTTTGAGATATCACTCAATCAATAATATTAGTAGTACCACAACAAAATCGCGACCGCTTAAAATGAAGTAACGCTGGCTTTTCTTTCAAACCATGTATTTTATGTGAATGTCACTGAAGATTTCCTTGAGCATATTCATAATTTGTGACTACATAACATAGTTTGAGAACAGACTCCTTCTGACAGGAACGTAGATCTGTCTACCCATCTTGTTTGGTTTGTTCTTCTTTTATTTCAAAAACAAATCTTACGAGAGTTTTAAATTTATTCAATCTTCAAACGGTAGAATCCATTCGCGCTACAGCATCGTTAAAAAATTAAAAATATATCCATTTTGAAAGAAGATTTTAACTACAGAAACTTTGAAAACAATTAACGCAAACATATTTTGAATTCAATTCATTATTGCAAATTAAATAATCTCAGAACTCCAAATTAAATAAATGTTAAAAAGCCGTAAAAATAATATGTTATGAGAGATTATTTTTTGCTCTTTCAAATGTTTTTTTGATTATTCTATCTTAATTCTCTGCACCGACGGCATCTGAAATTATGTTATAGAATATTATTGTAGAATCGAAAAAATTGGGCCTTCTTTTTTTATACCTGCGAAAAATTCATTGACTTTTTCATACGTCCGGAATGGGAATTTACCATGCGTACTAATGTAGTTGTGGGATAAGCATATATCCTCTAACAGGAGTTTTTAATATGCTTCACAAAACCACCGCCTTTAGTTTTGCTTTTTACAGCTGCCACCTGGTGATTTGGTAAATCATAATCATTATTTGTTAGGGAATGGAAAGCAAGAAATCTCTCTCTTCGTAACACTGCAGCCCTTCTCAGGCCTTTGCTTCCTGCAACAAGCGCCTCCAACTGTCTCGGTCCATTGATCGCATCCTCCAATTTCAAAATCCAACAGCGATCAACTGTCTTCGTCGACCGAGTCAGACCAGCGTTTTCTCGGTGTCCCCACTGGTCTCCGGCCTTCAGTACTCCCAGCGAATACCTTTTTGGGTATCCGTTGTTCATCCATACGATTCATGTGTCTAGCCCATGGCAGCTTCCGCAGTCTTATAATCGTTGAGGCCTCCGGTTCGACAAAAATAGATGGTTATATTGAATTCGCAATCGGTCCCCGTCTAGCTTCGCTCCGATGATTCGCCTCAGGACCCTTCGCTCAAACGCGTTCAATATATTTGCGGATGCTATGGTTAGGGTCCATGTTTCATACCCATAGCATAACACAGGTCTTATCACAGATTTGTATACTTGGAGCTTTGTTCTCCTGTGTATGCAACTGGTCTTCAAGATCGTTCAATACTGAATAAAATATTTTATTTGCGAGCTGTATTCTTCGGTGTTTTTCGTCTCTTTCATTGCCCGTTTTCGTTATTTTGGCGCGTAGATACACAAATTCGCCAACATTTTTGATACTGTATTTGCCAAGTGTAATATTTTGTGTACTTGAGGTTTCATTGATTTGTAGCCTTACTGGTTTTGCTTCGCTGTCGAGTTTCAGGAAGAGTTGTTTGGCAGTTGTTAATGACCGTGACAGAATGCTGATTTCATTTGCATAGGCTACTGCTTGGCTCGACTCGTATAGTAATGTACCTCTTGTATCGACAGGTAGCTTCCTTATGACGTACTTTAGAGCCAAATTGAATAGTAATGGGGCCAGCCAATTTTCCTGCTTTAGTCCGATATTTGTATCAAAGGCATCGTTGAGTTAGTTATTGATGCAAATTTGGGACTTGGCTGGGATACCAAAGCAAAGCATTATTTGGAACAGTACGTTACAAGACAAGAAATACTTTCACCAAATGAGGAATATCCTCGTGCGTTAAGTTATCATTGAAAAGCTTCAATTCTTCCAAACTTTTTATTGGAAGACTTGTTGACATTTTCTTTTCTAATGTTTCTTGTTTATCCGCAGGGGGAATGCCGGTCGACAAGAGCACTCTTGGAGGCTAGCATTCTTTGGGGAGTTCCGCCCCCACGTACCCGAGGAAATCCCCGCAGTGGAAATGCCGCTCGACAAGAGCACTCTTGGAGGCTAGCATTCTTTGGGGAGCGCCGCCTCCACGGACCCGAAGATATGGGGGGCGCCGTGAGGTTCCCTCCTGGGATGACACGTAACGACTCTGATTGGATCTACGCTTAGCACAACGAACTGGAAATGACGCTTTGGGCTGGCGGAAGTTACGGTTTGGACCTAGTTGCTTTGCACAGTAGCGCCGAGGTGAAACTTGGGTGTGAACGGCTCCAATTCAACTATCATACCGTCTCCGTCCCGATAAAACCTTGGCAGGCCTCGGAGTACGTTCGAAGTTCGCACCATTGGGTTGGTGGTGTAGGTTCGGTTGAGACGGACTCTCGATTAGCGCTGGTCTGGCTCTGAGCACTTGTCCCCATAAGGGCTTGTGCCAACCCTCGCATGGCCTCCCTGCTCTGCAAAGATAACCATGGGACCAAAAAGACGACTACACGAACGGAGATAGCGGCTCCGAGGGGGGACCCAACAAAACTGGAGCAAACAAAATCAAAAGACCACAAATACCCAGAAAAGAAACGAAAAATAGTAACGACGATGCAACCAGCGATTGCAGCCACGATGTCAACAGTACATCGCGAGTGGTACTAACCGCGACAAAAACGAAGACTAACACAACGGCAGTGAAGACAGACGATAAACGGAAAATACAGACTGAGATTCCTGCGGCGTTCGGGCGCAGCAAAAAAATGATGCAAACGCCCGAGCGTCCTATTAAGGAGAAACGGGAAACTCTGTAGGATAATTCAGGTGTGTGAGCAGTGGGAGATAACATGAAGAGCACCGAAAATTCGATTGTCACTGCTGCGATCGTTACCGAAGCGACCGATGCAAGGGTCACAAATCCCGACATTGCAACGAAAAATCCAGAAGCCAACGAGGAGATAACGGCACTAAAAGCAAAGAGTGACCAGACACCGCGTGAATGCACCGCCAAAGTTGAAAATGTGGCGGAAGTACTGCACTCGGAAACGGAACGCGATAACCTCTCCCAAGGATGGTTGCAAGGTACAATTACGGCCCAGCGATACGAAGAAGAAAGACTACTCCAAAAAGCGGGAGATGTTCTGAAAAGAATACAAGCTGCATGCGACTCCCCAAAAATCAGCAAAGCAGCAAAGGCAGGGCTCCTTGAACTAGAGGAGCTCCTAGATCACATAGGGCACTATCGGAGGAGCTGGTCAAGGGCCGAAGACGATCAGAAGGGCAAAGAGGCGCTGGAGGCGAAATCTAAAGGCGACACGCAGATAGCTCCACCATTAAACGTCAATAAAAGAATGGCGTCTAGCCCGATCGAAGGAGATCGGGATGAAAGAAGGAAGGAAGAGGCACTTGAAGGGCGTGGAGCACCAGATCAGGGGTTCCAGACAGTGCTTACAAAAGGAGCGAAGAAAGCCGCAAAAAACTCCTTCAAAAAAAGCCAGAAAGTAAAGTTCGTACGGACGCCCAATTACAAAAAGGACCTGATGCAAAACAGGAGAGGCAGAAGCCCCGACGAAGACCCTGGCTGCAGGCACTGCTTGTAAAGCCCCAAGATGGCCGACCCTACGCGGAGGTACTGCGGAACATCAGGGGAAACGTAAGGCCCGAAGACACCAATACTACCATTAAAGTAGTACGACCAACGCGGTCGGGCCACATACTGGTCGAATTCGGAGCAGAGGCCGGCAATAAAGATGCATTCTGTGACGAAGTAAAGAAAGTCCTCGGTAAAAGCGCAACTATAGCCCCACTCGAGCCGATGGCAACGATCGAAATACGGGACATTGACTGCGTGACGAATCTAGCCGAGGTAGAAGAGGCCATCAAAAGGGAGTTCCCTAGCGTGGGAAGGATCTAAGAGAGACTGACACCAGAAAACAACAGGGGACAACGCATGGCCATAGTTGACTTGACCGAAAAGGACGCCGAATAATTCCTGAACAAGGGCAAAGTACGAATTGGGTGGGTTATCTGTACGATACGGCGAAGAGCAACGCCTCTTCAATGTTTCAAATGCCTTGGTTATGGTAACACCACACAAGTATGCAAAGGACCTGATAGGAGTTCCCTATGTTACAAATGCGGTGAAATGGAACATAAAAGAAAAGAGTGTACGAAGGAGGCACACTGTATTCTTTGCAAGGATGCTGATCCAAAACTTGAAGCCCTAGCCAAGGCAAAATCAGAGCTTCGATGAGCCGCATCCTGCAGCTAAACCTACACCGCAGTTCAACCGCCCAAAATCTGCTTGAGCAATTTGTGAGGGACATGAAAGCCGACTTCTTGCTGCTGAGTGAGCAACACCATAATAAAAGTCCTGCATTATGGTACGCTGATGAAACTGGTACTGCAGCTATCTGGGTTCCGAGCAATGACTTTCAAGTGGAGAGTTGTGGACGGAGGATGGTTTCGTGTGGGTTCGGTGCTCAGGGATCACCTTCTTTAGTGTGTACCTAACGCCTAACGAGTCGATATCATCTTTCCAAGCCAAGCTTAATGCTTTGGAGGGCGCTGTCTCGAACGCAGAGGGCAAAGTGCTCGTTGTGGGCGACTTCAATGCTAAAGCAATCGAATGGGGCATGCCTCAGACGGATCCGCGGGGAAAACGAATCCTGGAAATGGCGGCCAGGACGGCCCTCGTCGTACTAAACTCCGGAAACACGCCGACTTTCCGCCGTATTGGCTGTGAGGGAACCATATCGGACGTGACATTCGCCTCGGAGTCCTTAGACTGACTTCTATCTGACCCAGCTTTTGAGCGGGCACGGGTGTTTTCAGTCTTACCTGCACAAGATCGGTAAGCCACGGTCTCCCGATTGTCGGTTTTGCCCAGGAGAGGAGGACAATGCCTGTCACACATTTTTTGCGTGTACAAAATGGGTCAGGCTGCGAAGGGGGCTCTACAGGGAGACGGGAGAGCTCACCCCGGATAATAAAGTTGCGGTGATGCTCGAATCAGTTGACAAATGGAACCAGGTGGCACATTATGCTCGGGCAGTCCTAAAATATAAAAGGGACTCACAGCAGCCGGGGGCGCTGGGGCTGGGGGATTGCTCTTCTGGCATTTCCTCTTCCCCTCACCCTTCTCGCTAGGAAAGGGACTCCCCAGCTTGAAGGCGCCCCACGGCGTAACAAAACGAGACCTGGCCCGAAGTAATGTGTCGAACGGTTCCAGGCTGGGTTCTCACGTTGACAGGGGAGGTGTTTAGTGGGTAGTCCAGTCGCGCATGGGAGTCCCACACTCTGTGCATAAATAGCATTCACCTCCCTACCACAAAAAAAAAATGTTTCTTGTTTATATAGTTTTTTCAGCAGCACTAAATTTGCCGCCAGCATGCCCATTATTGCTTCATTTTGGAGCTCAATTTTATCTGAAATGAAATTGTTTCAATCTCCAATATGTACCAGTACATACTGTAGAAATCATATCTTCCATTTTTTTATCTGTTGTTTTAATTCACTGCAGGCACAAGCATTGTCACGGACTGAAAAAAAAACTATCAACTTTTGGAATATTATTGATCAATAGTTGTACGTACAGGAAGAAAACATCTGCTCTTCTCCAAAAGCTGCACGGTAGCGTTTAAATTTTGCTGGAGTCAGCTCATTTTCTGAAATTAGAAATTACGTATGTGCTCTCCATTATTCATCACAATTTTGCGATAACGGTATGATTAAAACATTTTCTTGTTGCCATGGTAGTATCATCAACTTGCAATTTATCTCTTCTAATGCGAATTTTTCATCTGTTCTGCTCAAATCTTTATTTGCGAGACATATACCCAGAACGTCCGTCGAAGGTACTGGTTCCGCAAAACAAGTCTCTCAAATCGTTGAATCTTTCCTCCATGATAAGATTTGTATCTTCTTCTAAGAAACCTATAATTTTTATGAGAATATAAGGTTTAATAGCGCAATAGCAGCTGGGCTCTTTCATGTTTAAGTAATACGAGCTACAAGTGTAACTTATTATTTTTTTTTGGTATTGTTTTTGAAAAACGGAATCGTTGGACATAGTATTGGATGTTCATGCCTTAGTTTATTGCTTACTTGGCGCAAAATGACAGTCGATTTTTTCACTTGCTTTTTTAAAATTTGCAAATGATCTTCAAATTTATACGCTGGATAATCAGAAATGATTTCATGCTCTCCGACACAATCTGGCAAATGAAGTAAACTATGGACGTTATATGTTAGGCTGTTTTCTCCATGTATCGTAGGAGAGTTTTTAACAAAATAATTGATCATGTTCTATATATTCGCCGAAAATAATTCTTTGGACACGATAAAAATGAAATGAAGCAATAAAAAATGGTAATATGAATTGTCATATACTCGTACATTGTCTTTTAGAACCACAATTCTGATGGTATAACCCAAACTGTCTGAGCTCCGTTGCTTTGAATTTTTAATCCCAGAAAGAATACTTTTCGGCTTCGGTGAAAATTTGTTGTTTTTAAAATAATGATTATGAATTTCTACGTAGTTTCGTGCGCTAAATTGGTTATCTCAAAAGTTGTCACTTCATTAACTGATGTTTAGGGTTTGGTAAAATAATTTTATAAAACCCTACTAAAATCGCGTCCTGTCTGTCCGTCCGTGTGTCACAGCACTTTTTCTCGCAAACTACCAAAGCTAGAAACACCAAATTTTGTATGCAGGTGTAAAGTGGTGGTCTCATCGAAGTTCATTTACAAAAACATTTTACCCCCGAAAAAAAAAATATTCTTAAAAGGTAGCCAATATGGGTATCAAATGAAAGGTCTTGATGAGAAATTTTCTTGCTTCGAGGGGAGGGGAAATAGACGAAAAATTTTTGTCCCCCCCCCTCGCGATTGGACACCTGTGATCTGAAAAAAAGTCAAAATTCGCTCAACTTTGTTAATAATAGTATGATGTTCGGATCTCACATTTTCCCCAATAAAATCGTATAGTTACCCCAAAACCGAACAAAATTCGACATTTAAGTAGTCCCACAAAAGGTCTTTAAACTTTGCAAGTTTGATGCAAATCGAATGATAGATACGGAAGTTATAACCATTTGAAATTTCTCTAATTACAATTTTGGTATTTTATGGACTTTCCATCGAATCAGTCACTGCAGTTTTGATTTGATCTTCTTGAAATTTTCAAATAAGGCCAATAACATAAATATTTTTGGGAATTCATGATTTGGGTGATTTTGTTTGTTTGCAACAAATGGCGACCGTTGAAAATAGAAAAACAATGGATTTTCTAATAAAAGTGCACATCTCTTTGACATATATCTTGACTGCATTTCTGAGAAGTTGGACACAAAACCCTTCTGACATGATTGTAGGTGTGTCTACCCAACTTGTTCTTTTTGCTTAGGTCTCATGCATCCATTCAACGATGTGTGTCCAACAGTGCCGCGTAGAAATGCTTTAGCAGGAGCATAGCAAATGAAGGCTCGTATCTGAAATTTGAGGGATCTCCCGTTAATTTCAATGCCATTCTTCGCTAAACTGTCAACTTCGACAACAAAGTCCTGAAGATAATTTTCAAAACTATTCGGTTTATTTCTGTCTAGATACATAAGTCCCGATGAGAAAAACTGCAATGCTTTTAACATGCACTACTTTTCCTATAATAGGCCATAGACTTGATTTGAACTTTTGTACAAGGGCAATCCATTAATGCCTATATCCAAGATAATATTGTAGTATCATGTTTATCAAATGCATTTGAGACTTTATCTAGTTGATTTTGTATTCCGCAAGCCAGTATTCTCCAGGTATAACTTTTTTAACGATACTTTTAGGCGAATCACTGATAATAATTTTAGATGATTTGGGTACATCTAAATTTTTAAGTCTGAGAATCTTCAAAAGCTCATCGAAGGCTTCACTGGAAGGCAAATATTTCAGATACCACTTTTTCAGTCTACTCCTCAGAGATTCTGCTTCTACTTCCTTTTCGTATTCTTCGATTTGTGAAACTTCTTCTATATATACAAGTATTTCACTATCATCGATTTTAGCACTATTATCGCTTGAATTCGGCACATTAATTGTCTCATTAATTTTTAATCGTTTTTGAAATCTTTCCCTCTCTTTCAACGAAATCACGGTGGGGTTACTAGATTTGGATAATAGAAGATACTTTTTCGCAATAAAATACCTGTTTTCAATAATGATCTGTAGACGCACGATTGTCTGGAATTCATTCCAATTCTCAACAAAGTCTCTCAGGTGTATACAGGTAAGTTAGTATAAAAGGCTTACATGAAGTTACCTCTTGTACTAACTTAATACTTCAGCTTCCGACGAAATGTTGGGCGAAATTACGATTAAGTTCATTCACTTCATATAAAAATTCTACGTCTCCTGTTTTTCCGAAGGTAACACAAAAATTTCATCATTCCCGTGCAACTTCTATTCAGCTAAAATACTGTATTTACGAACCTGGTCGTACAAAGAAAGTTAACCTATTTAATTAGTGCAGCAAATAATCCCCTTCCGGCTGCTCATCTTCTCATCTCTCCGATTAAAATCCTTCTCAAGTGCCAAAACTGAATCCAAAAATCTTTCTAAGTAAGTACTTCACAACTACTTACTGTAAAACTGTAATGGAAACTTTCTGGCAGCAATCTACACGAAAGTGGTATTAACAAAAACAACAACTACTACTTCTACAACAACAGGAACAAAACGATAAAACTTTAGTTGTGTGACAATTGTTGTTTGGCAGTCGACCGTATTCAAAATGCTCTTTCCATCATTAAACTGTAACGTTATACTCCAAGTGGATAATGCCAGAGAAAATGAACGGAAAAAATAAATTTATAAATAGGAGCGAGAGTTAGTAGACAAAAAAGCTTGGGGTAGAAATAGTTTCTCCATACTTTTCATTTATTTCAATGAGAAATTATCATATTTACGTGCGAGGATTTATACGTGGATTGTGTTTCCACTAATAAAGATTGTGGTAAAATAAGTTTGAAACTATTATGAGGATAATGTTGATGAGTAGAAATCATCAATTATTAATATGCATAAGTTTTAGGGATTAATGAAACAGAATATAAAGTCGTGTAAAATTTGTTGAAAACTTTTAATTTGAAAAATTTATGCTTTTTTTGAAATGTTCGATGCTAGTAATATTTATATGAACGAGGGTGGTTCACACACACATTTATTTATTATCCAAAAAATCGACATTCTGTCTAGGTACTCCCCCTTACAAGTTATGTATCTTGTCCACCTTTCCAGACGCTTTTTGATGCCGGTATCGAAGAATTCCTTGGGCAACTTGGACAGCCATGTGCGCACGAACTCCTTTACCCCGTCTTCGGTGTTGAGTCCTTGACCTCCGAGGGCTTCTTCCAGTGGTCCAAACATGTGGTAGTCGCAGGGTGATAAATCCGGACTGTAGGGGTGGTGTTACAGTACCTCCCACCGCAATTCTGATATTGTAGTGAGCGTGAGACGCGCGTTATCCTGGAGAAGAATCGCACTTCTTGCTGGAATGCTCCTTCGTTTCGAGCGATAAGCGGGTTTCGCATATGTTTCTAGAAGGTTAGAGTAGTATGCAGCATTGATGGAACTTTGGGTGCTCAGAATATCGACGTACAGCACGACCCGCCGGACCCAGAACACAGTACACATAACCTTACCCGCGGACCGGGTTGTCTTCGCTTTGACTGGCGGCCCTTCCTGCCTTAGATAACAGTTTACTTTCGGGAGTGTAATAGTGTACCCATGTCTCATATGTATTGAAAATTCGCATTAAAAAACCGTCCCCCTTCTCATCGTATCGCGTCAGCAAGCGGCGACAAACTTCCAACCGCGTGAATTTTTCCCCGAAGTTCAACAGTTTAGGAACCCATCACGCCTTCATTTTGCTATATTGAAGGTGTTCGTGGATGATAGACTACTAAGATTGGTGCCGAGTTCAGCCGAATTGCCTCGAAAATTCATCCTATGGTCCTCCAAAATGAGTTGTTCTACGCGGCAAATGTTGCCTGATGTGATGCTGGTTTGCGGTCGACAATCATGCGGCTCATTCTCGACAGTTTCACGACCATCCGGGAATGGTTTGGCCCTCTTAAACACAGCAGTCCTACTCAGACACACTACCGAATTGATTTCATAACCACAGAAAAATATCCGTGTTTTTAACGCCTTCCCACACTAAAAAACGAATGGCAATACGTTGCGCAACGGCGGTTGGCACTTGACGTTCATTCATGGTTGTAGCACGCGTGTGAAACATGCACTCCCGGCGAAAACGATGCCACACTGTTTGTAAGGGACCCAGCTATCACATACACAAGTCACGACCTACAAAACATAAATGTGCGCCATCTACAGCATTTGTCTCCATCAAATTTGAACCGCCCTCGTACATCAAAACCAGAAGAAACGTTTTAATCTGATGTTATCAGTTAAGCAGTTGTAAGGGAAAACTACATTCTTCTTAACGTAATACACCTGGAAGACTATCGGGACTCAGTTGTATAAGATTCATGGAATTATCAGGTGGGAAGCAATACTATATAAGACGAGCCAAGTAGTAGCCTATGCGAATGACATCAACATTCTGTCACGGTCATTAACAACTGCAAAACAACTCTTCCTGAAACTCTACACGAAGCAAAACTAGTAGGGCTATAAATCAATGAAAATAAAACAAAGCTCATGACGCAGTCGAGGAAAAATACCTCAAATACACAAAATATCACACTTGGCGAATACAGTATCGAGAATGCTAGCGAATTTATTTATTTAGGCGCCAAAATAACTAAACGGGCAATGAAAGAGGCAAAATACGCCGAAGAATACAGCTCGCAAATAAAATATTCTATTCAGTTTTGATGATCTTGAAGACCAGCTGCATACACAGGAAAACAAAGTATACTTGGTATACACACCTGTGATAAGACCTGTGTTATGCTATGGGTGTGAAACATGGACCCTAACCCAACCATTCGCAAATATATTGAACGCCTTTGAGCGACGGGTCTTGAGGCGAATAATCGGAGCGAAGCTAGACGGGAACCAATGTTGAACACGATACAACCATGACCTGTATGAAATTTTTGACGAACCGGAAGTCTCAAGGATTGTATGACTGCGGAAGCTGCCATGGGCTAGACACACGAATCGTATGGACGAACAACGGATACCCAAGAAGGTATTCGTTGGGAGAACTGAAGGCCAGAGGCCAGTGGGGAAACCGAGGAAACGCTGGTCTGACTCGGTCGACGAAGACAGTTCATCGCTGCTCGGATTTCGGAATTAGAGGACGCGGACAACGGACCGAGATAGTTGGAGGTGCTGTTTGCAGGAAGCAAAGACCCAAAAGGGGCTGTACTGCTAAGGAGAAGAAGAAGAAAAAGAAGCAAAGCAACAAAGAGTGAAGGGCGTTCATCAAAAGTCAGCTTATTGTTGACATTAGTAACTTTTTGCTGGCCATAAGTTAGCCATTGTCCTGATTTGCTTTGAAAAATTTAGCTTCACTGCTGGTTTTGACTTGATAATTCTTTCCTTTGTCAGGATAAGTATTTTTTTGCGTTTCTCGGTGCTAGGCTGAATCCGTGAGTGGTCCTCTTGTCCTTCACTCTGCACATTTGTGTATCCGGCCTAAGCTGCATTTATTCAACAGTGCTCGTGCAACTGATGCAACTACACTATTTACTTAGCCCGTGCATTATCACAGCAGCCTATCAAACGAGACCCAACAAACCTTCCTTCACCAGTTTGGACACACTGGTACGATATTTTCGTATGGTTTAGTTCATTTTTCTACCCAACGCCAGAAAGCTTTCAAACGTATCTAATGTAATTTAAAATTAGTTCCCCCCACTCTAAAAGCACGGCAAATGATCTTATTTATTTCCAATTCTCTATCTATTACCCTGCGCATGGGGAACCTTTCTCACTTCATTCGATAAACGACGCTGCAGAAAGCTGCACGTGTAAAATGTATGCTCAAAGTTGGCAATTAATCATTTAACTTTGAGAATTGACAATGGTGTTCATTTTAGGCCAATAGATAAGTGTAGTGTATTGGTAGGCCGAAAGTTCGATGGGAAAAAGGGGGGATGCTTTATTGACAAAAGAATTTATACATATGTTTGTCATTTTTTACAAGGGTTAAGTTAGTCATTAACAAATCTAAATTAGTGTTGCCAGATTATAATACAAATACTTAGCATCTTACTCTCTAAGCTTTTTAATACAGAAAATACAGATTATTTTTACAGAAATTTTATGATTTATTAAAATTCAAATAAGTTTTATTAAAATTATAGTTACTTTGTTATTCTCGATAGCTTACTTTATTTGTTCTTGGCCATAATACTGGAGGTGAGTCAAACGATTCATCAGCTGTTTCAAAACCCTGGTCACTTGGCTATTCAGTATTATTTTCAGCAACGCTTCCTTGCCGATCTGCTACAAGTCCTTCGCAATCATTGCTTTCGTTTGATCCATTCCCAACCTCTGCATCATCCACAGATTCAACATCTATAGATCTATTAACTATTTGATTTAAATATTTTATTAGTTTATTATTGCGAGTAATGATACAATTGTAATTACGTGGGCCAAGTTTCTTATCTATTTTAGCTTCTTCCAACCAGCTTTGTTATGATCAGTATAATCTCCAATGTAAACTTTCTAACCAGATTTGAATTCAACATTTCGTTTGCCCTTGTAATTTACGACGCTTTTTGTTGACTAGTTACTATGATATCCTTAGTACAAGGAGTCTAAAGATGTCTGCGGAGAGCTTCCATTGACCCCACCAACTCTGGATAAAGTGTGTTCCATCATTAAAGCCCCAAAAAATTATCAAGCGCCGGGCATCGATGAGATTCCGATGGAGCTCATCAAATATAGTGGCAGCAATGTTCGTAAAGCTATTCACAAAGTCATTTAGCACATTTGGCAACGAGGACATATGCCGAAAGAGTGGAGCCAATCAATTATATTCTTTATCCACAAAAAGATGACAAGCTACAGTGCGAAAATTATGGAGGCATATCATAACTTTGAACGGCGTATAAAATATTTTCAAAGATCTTAAAAAATAAAATCGGGTCATGTGCCAACAGTATAATTGGGGAGTATCAAGGTGGTTTTACTGCAGGTAAATCGACAATAGACCATTGTTCACAGTCAAGCAGGTACTTGAAAAATGCTGAGAGTTCAACAAATTTTCGTCGACTTTAAGCAAGCAATCAACAATATTGATCACAACGTACTGTACCAAATAATGCTTTGCTTTGTCATCCAAGTCAAATTAGTCCATCATTCTAAAATGACAATGACGTCAACGGCCTCCTAAGTCCGCATCAAAAACCAACTCCCCGATGCCTTTGACACAAATATCGGACTAAGGCAGGGAGATTTGGCTCTAGAGTACGTCATAAGGAAGCTACATGTCGATACACGAGGTACATTACTATACAAGTGGAGCCAAGTAGTAGCCTATGCAAACGACATAAACATTTTGTCACGGTCATTAACGACCGCCTAAGAACTCATCCTGAACTTTGACAGCGAAGCAAAACGATGAGGGCTACAAATCAATGAAAATAAAACAAAGCTCATGACACAATCGAAGAAAAATACCTCACATACACAAAATATTACACTTGACGAATACAGTATAGAAAATGTAAGAAAATTTGTGTATTTAGGTGCCAAAATAACGAGAACCAGTAATGAAAGAAACGAAATACGCCGAAGAATACAGCTCGTACAAAAAATATTTTATTCGGTTTTGACAATCTTGAAAACGAGCTGTATACACAGGAAAACAAAGCTCCAGGCATTCAAATCTGTGATAAGATCTATGTTATGCTAGGGGTGTGAAATATGGACCCTAACCCAAGTATCTGCAAATATATTGAACGTCTTTGAGCGGCGGGTCCTCAGGCGAATAATCGGAGTGAAGCTAGATGGGAACCAATGGAGAATTCGATGCAACCATAACTTGTAAAAAATTTTTGATGAGCTGGAGGTCTCAAAGATTGAAAGACTGCGAAAGCTGCAATGGCCTGGACACATGAATCGTATGGACGAACAACGGATACCCAAGAAGGTATTCGTTGGGAGAACTGAAGGCCAGAGGCCAGTGGGGAAACCGAGGAAACACTAGTCTGACTCGGTCAACGAAGACAGTTCATCGCTGCTCGGATTACGAAATTGGAGGACGTGGTCAATGAACCGAGGTAGTTGGAGGCACTATCTGCAGGAAGCGTCCGAGAGGGGCTGTAGTGCTACGAAGAAGAAGAACTTCTTACCTATATGAATGAAATACACCGAATATGAATTTCGCTATAGAAAAATAAACAAACGGACAACTCATCTATATGGACCTAACCGTGAAACGCAAAAAATATGATTAGACTACAAAGTATACAGAAAACCAACCACAACTGATCATACCATGCACGTAAAATCTAACCACTCGCACAACATAAGCTAGCAGCGTACAGATCAATGATACAAACAAAAACAGGGACGCCAACTGACTGAAATGCATAAAAACGACCAACAGTGGATTTGTTTTTACATACATAGGCAAAGAGGCATACAGTCTATGAAACTTCCTTAAGAAATACAAACTGCATTCAAAACTGACAACAACATTGGAAACAAACTGAAACCAAAACTGAATGACACATGAATATACGAGAACAGTGGCACATGCAAACTGATATGCAAGGACTGCGACATTGTATATATAGGGAGGACAACATGGAAACTAACCATAAGGTACAAAGAACAATTACGATCTTCCAATTCTGAGACGCACCTACAAAACCACGCACACGAGCCGAACGCTATGAAAAACTCTAAGACATTACAAAGGTAATATATAAACATAGAAAAACAGACGGTAACATTATTAAGGAACAACTTATTTTAGATGCCGATGCAATTTTCTTAGTACTATACCACACTCTTCTCCAGCTAGAAGGCGCCTCATGGCGTAATAAAACGAGACCTGGCCCGAAGTAATGTGTCAAACGGTTCCAGGCTGGGTTTTCAGGTTGACAAGGGAGGTGTTTAGTGGGTAGTCCAGTCGCCTTCTTGCAAGCATGGGAGTCCCACACTCTGTGTGTAAATGGCATTCACCTCCCAAACACAAAAAAACCACATTCTCTGGGGAAATGGAAACGAGATGAAATAGAACAAACGGACATCCAACAATCCAAAGAACAAAAACCTCATATCCATCCACCTGACCTAATTTAGTACTTATCTAATTTAGTACTTACCTGCTGAACTCATCTTACACTTATATAGTCATTTCCTTCCACATATACTTTAGACACTGAAGATGACTCAAAGAAGTCGAAACGCGTTTGCCCACACAACAAAGCAAGTTCCAACGGCCTTTCAAAACAAAAAAAAAAAACAAAATAAAAAATACATAAATAAAAAAATAAAATAGTTTCTTATGTTACAAATGGCATTTAATGTTGCACAAATTATTTATTTATGGACATGATTATTTTTTAAAGTCCTTTGTCTTGTTATGTATATTTACATAATATGAGAAAACGGCAATTGAGTATATAATCTAGCGATATGCGGTAAGTTTTTATACATTTATAATACGAGCAACATCAAAATCTGCTTGGAGGATTATAAAAATATAGCCACAAAAAAATAAGCTCGACTTATTTAAGGAAGACATTAATTTACCTTGGCAAAATATATACATAGTTATTTTTAACAAAACGATACATGTGATTTTAATGAATGAGATTTTTCAGGGGTAACCAACTCAAAGGGGTTTCTTCATTAATAATTTCTTTTACTAACATAATCGACTTAACCACGAACGCAGCCACTAATGTACCAATAAGACCCCGTTTGTAGTACACTATAAAAGTAGTTAAACTAAAAGCATAAAAAAAGATTCATACAGCTGACTTTTGTCAAATGATCCTCAGTTTCGACTATTTTCTTCATACATATCTCCTGCTTGCGCCGTAGAGTAATTTAGAGCTACTTATACTGCGCGGATGTCAACGAACTCTTTGAAATTTTGCCATGTTCGTTTGGAGGATCGATTCAAAACGAGTTTCTGTCTATAGGCATATATGAAAGTCAAGGAACTAAATTTTTACTGTGGTTTTTAGTGCGATAAAAATTTAACGCAATCAATTCAACTATGACGCACAAAATGTACCAATAAGTCCTCGTAGTGTGATAAAAGTTCGGACAGCCACTTGATTGCAACTAATGTTTGGATAACCGGCATTGCCACCATCAATTGTTATTCTTCTTCTTTTTAGCACTATAGCCCCTCTGAGGCCTTCTCTTCCTGTAAATAGCGCCTCCAACTGTCTCAGTCCATTGAACGCGTCCTCCAATTTCCAAATCCGAGCAGTGATGAACTGTCTTCGTCGGCCGTGTCAGATCAGCGTTTCCTCATTACCCGACTGGTCTCCGGCCTTCAGTTCTCCCAGCGAATACCTCTTTGGGTATCCGTTGTTCTTCAATACGATTCATGTGTCCAGCCCATTGCAGCTTCCGCAGTCTTACAATCGTTGAGACCTCCGGCTCGTCAAAAATTTCATGCAGCTCATGGTTGTATCGAATTCGCCATTGGTCCCCGTCTAGCTTCGCTCCCATTATTCGCCTCAGGACCCGTCGCTCAAAGGCATTCAATATATTTGCGGATGCGTTTCACACCCATAGCATAATGCTGGTTATCACAGATTTGTATACTTAGAGCTTTATTTTCCTGTGTATGCTGCTCGTTTTCAAGATCGTCAAAATTGAATAAAATTTTATTTTTACCAGCTGTATTCTCGACGTATTTCGTCTCTTTCATTACTGGTTCTCGTTATTTTGGCACCTAAATACACAAATTCCCTCACATTTTCTATACTGTATTCGCCAAGTGTGATATTTTGTGTATTTGAGGTATTTTTCCTCGACTGCGTCATGAGCTTTGTTTTATTTTCATTGATTTGTAGCCCTACTAATTTTGCTTCGCTGTCGAGTTTCAGGAAGAGTTGTTAGGCGGTCGTTAATGATCGTGACAAAATGTTGATGTCGTCTGCATAGGCTACTACTTGGCTCGACTTGTATAGTAATGTACCTTTGTATCGACTTATGACGTACTCTAGAGCTAAATTGTCCGTTTTAGTCCGGTATTTGTGTCAAAGGCATCGGTGAGTTGGTTATAGATACGGACTGGGGAGGTCGTCGGAGCCATTGAGTTGTGATCGATCAGTCACTTCATTATACAAAAAATTTTCCTTAAAAACATTTGGGTCCTATAGATACATCCCTGTAATTTGCGTTGTCGGTACAACTCTTTGCTGAGTATGTAAGTCTATATGTTTGATCCACACGATAGCGCCGCTTGTACGGCAATCACATTTTTGATGAGGTGGGTCCTCTCTAAGTTGGCTAGCAGTATACGCTATAATATCTGCAAGCAAATGCAATTATAATCATAGTTGGGCGCCGAGAGGAACTTTGCGGAGATCAGGTAAAACTTACTGCCCAAGTAGTCATCTGCAAGTAGAACTCCCCAGTAGTGTACACTTGGTATCAGGAATCCCGAAGCAAGTATCATGTCCAGTATGGTTTCCACACACTTCGAGCGGCATAAAGAAGATCTGCATGATGAGGTCTATTTTATCCATCATGATGAGGTCTATTTTATTTAATGGAAATTTTATGTCTTACCAATGGCCAATCTAGTGTCTTGGAGAGAGTATTTTTGACTGGATGACCCAAAAATAGAGTATCATAGTCTTTCATGCTCTCCTTAAAGCAAACAAAAAAAATTAATTTACTCTCGTGAAAAGTTATTGGAATCTGTATTTTCATGGTGACATATGTTTTGCCATTATAAAGGTAAATTGGAAAAAATATTTTTAAGGTTAAATCTTATTTTTGGGCAAAAACTGTCTGGAGGTACTCGTTGCTCATTTCACAAAACATGAAGGAAATCAATATCGATCAATAATTCCGAATTTGGATAGCAAGGTGAAATCTATCTGAAATGCAAATTATTTGATTGATAATAATTATTCATAGTGACTGACATTAGTGGTGGATGATTAATAGTAAATGATTTTTTTCATGTTTCCTTAATGCAGAATATACTCGTACATACATTCATACAGAATATTAACTTTATGATAATGAGTCAATATTCCTCGAGTATTTTGCAAATTTAGCATACAATATAAAATGATATCAATGATTTGTGGTTATATATATATATATATATATATATATATATATATATATATATATATATATATATATATATATATATAATATATATATATATAAATAAATATATATATATATATATAAATATATATATATATATATATATATATATATATATATATATATATATATATATATATATATATATATATATATATATATTTATTTATTCATTTCACCAAGCAATGCGTAATTACAAAAAAAAATACAATACAAAAAATACAAACTTAATTTAAACATTTATGAAATAGCGGCGTTGAGGGCATTTAAGATTTGGTACTTAAAATTGGATTTGGAGATGGTTGGGGAGTAATGAACGCTAAACCTGTTGAATGCTTTACAGCATCTGTTAATCGGCTCATTGCTAGCATAGTTCGTGTGGTGCATACGCACGGTTAGCATTGGTGTGTGTCTTGTGGCTCTTATAGGATCGTTTAAGTGTATTTTGTCTGACAAGGATGTAGTTTTAATGTTGCCTCTTATTACATCAAAGGGCAAGCAAGTGGACCATGCAACTCTCCTAGAAGCCAGTGTAGTCAGGTTGATTATGTGAGGTCGAACATCATAAGATGGAAGATTGTGGAAAGAAGTAGGATCATACACGGATCTAAGGGCGAAGAGTAAAAACTGTTTTTGCACTGACTCTAATCTGCGACTATGAATGTCGAATATGGGGTCCCAGACTGTGCAGCCGTATTCAAGAAGTGGACGGACAAGTGAGGTGTACAGAGATTTAGTAGCCCAGATATTTCTGAACTCTTTTGCTCTACGTTTAATGAAACCTAGCATTTTATAAGCCTTGCTCAGGATTTCATCATAATGGAGGTTAAAGCGGAGTTTAGTATCTAAGACTATGCCAAGGTCGACAACTCTCTCGACTCTTTTCAAACGTGTGTTATTAATATCATAATCATGTAAGATAACGTTCTTTTTTCTTGCAAAACTTATTATCTGGCATTTTTCTATATTAAGAGCAAGTTGGTTTCTATCGCACCACTGAAGGAGAGCTGCTAACTTAGACTGAAGAAAAGATACATCGGATAAGGATTGTATACAGTGATACAGTTTGAGGTCGTCGGCGTAAAACAGGTGCGAGACATCAAACAGTACTGTAGAAAGATCAGCGATGAAAATATTGAAGAGGAGTGGACCAAGATGACTGCCCTGAGGTACTCCAGAGGTGACATTGAACTCACGAGACAACCGACCTTGAAACTTGACGCATTGTGTGCGGTCTTTCAAATATGACTGAATCCAGTTGAGCAGTGAACCGTAGATGCCAAAAATGCGAAGTTTATTCACCAGTAGTTCATGGTCCACTCGATCGAACGCTTTACTGAAATCTGTATATATTGCATCTACCTGGAAGCCTTGCTCCATGCTACAAAGAATATCCGACGTCAAGGTAATAAGATTAGTGGTGGTAGACCTGTTTTTACGGAAGCCATGTTGCTGTTCGTTCATATACGGTTCTATAATGGGGGAAATTTTACTGCAGATAATTTTTTCGAACAGTTTAGGCATAGTAGAGAGGAAAGCAATGCCCCTGTAGTTCTCCACGCGCCGCTTATCGCCTTTTTTGTGAATTGGTATTATAAAGGATGGTTTCCAAAGTTTGGGAAATATACCAGATGTTAGCGATTTATTAAAAATAAGGAAGAGAGGTCTAACCAATTCATTTTTGCAGAGGGACAGGAAGCAAGGAGGAATAAGGTCAAGGCCGGGTCCTTTAAGTAGATCAAGATCTTCAATAGCATGAAGAATTTCATCTTCAGAAATGGTAATGTTATCAATTAAGATCTGTGTGGCTGTTTCTAACGACTCAAAATGAGGCGAGTTGACTGGATTGGAGTAAACATGCTGAAAATGATCAGCAAAGAATTCACAGATCTGCTCGGTGCAGGACGAGTCGGAGTCGTTGTATGACATTAAAGACGGGTAACCAGATGTTTTGCGCTTAACGTTAACAAAGTCGAAGAATTTTTTTGTATTGGATATAGTTTTCTCCGCTATGACGTTAACGTATGTTTGATAGGCCTCTTGCGATTTAATATTGAATTCAAGTGCAAGTTTGTTATATTTACTCTTAGTCGCATCGCTTACACATTTATCTTTTCTTAGGAGCCTATATAGTTTATTTCTCTGGTTACGTAAATGTCTCAGATCACTCCCCAGCCATGATTCAGAAATCTTATCCCTTTTCTTGATTTTCGGTACGAAAGATTCAACGGCGTCAAAGATTATACGATAAAAGGTGGATAGAGCCGTATCCAAATCTAACGTTGACAGAGTACCGTACCAGTCAATGCTAGATAGAAGACTATTAATGTTTCCATAATCGCCATTGCGGAAGTCATATACAATAGTTTGATTGTACGAAATAGAATTAAAAGTATCAGGAGTGGACAGTTCAATAGAAAAAGCGGAGTGATGTCTCGAGTTAGAAAACAGATTCTCGTTGTCATCAGTTAAACTGGCCACAACTTCGTCGTATGTATTAGAAAAAATAAGGTCTAGCCATACACCGTTCTGGTTGGGAGCAGGAGATATCTGCTGCAAGTCGTTACTATAGAAGGTGCTTATTAATTTGAAATCATTACTATCAAGGAGATTCACCGGAAGGAGTCGACCATCGTCATTGTCGATCACAAATTTTATATTACGTCTATTAAAGTCGCAAGTAATGATAATTTTATCGTCTTCGTTTGTCATTGCAGTGATATCACTTATAATTTTACAGACATTGTCGTAGACAGTATCATTCGATTTAGGAGGGACATAAAAAACGCCAATGAACACAGTAGTATATATATATATATATATATATATATATATATATATATATATATATATATATATATATATATATTTATATAAATAGATTTATATATATATATATATATATATATATATATGTGTATATGTATATGTATATATATATATATATATATATATATATATATATATATATATATATATATATATATATATATATATATATGTATATATATATATATATATATATATATATATATATGTATATATATATATATGTATATATATATATATATATATATATATATATATATATATATATCAAGGGTTTGCTAAAAATCAAACAATATTCGATTTAATTAGAATTTTACTTTTTTAGATTACAAACATGAAGTAGATACGAAAGTGTTATGCCATATACACCCATACGGCAAATTATATCCACAGCTTCGGTGGCATAAAATGTACTCTTTTGTCAAAATTTTTTATGACTATTCTGTATAAATTTACAGAGGCATATCACTACTTTGTACGGCGTACAAAACATTTTAAAAAATCTTAGAAAATAATATCGGATCATACGCCAACAGTATTATTGGGGAGTATCAAGATGGTTTTAGAGCAGGTAGATCGACAATAGGCCAATTGTTCACTGTCAAGCAGGTTCTTGAAAAATACTGGGAGTTCTACGTAGACATGCACCAAATATTCGTTGCCTTTAAGAAAGCATACGACAGTATTGATCGTAACGTACTGTACCAAATAATGCTTTGCTTTGGCATCCCAGCCAAATTAGTCCGTCTTACCAAAATGAAAATGACGTCTACGACTTCCCAAGTCCGCATCAATAACCAACTCACCGATGCCTTTGACACAAATATGGGACTAAACCAGGGAGATGGGGTGGCCCCATTGCTATTCAATTTGGCTCTGGAGTACGAGTAAGAAAGCTAACTGTCGATACGAGAGGTACATTACTATACAAGTAGTAGCCTTTGCAGATGGCATCAACATTTTGTCATGGTCATTAAAAACTGCCAAAGAAGCACTTCATCAGTAGTAATTCCTGAAACTCGACAGCGAAGTAAAACTAGTAGGCAAACAAATCAATGAAAATAAAACAAAGCTCATGACGCAATCGAGGAAAAATGACTCAAATACACAAAATACACAAAATATCACACTTGGCGAATACAGTTTCAAAAATGTTGACGAATTTGTGTATCTAGGCGCCAAAATAACGAAGAAAACTAATGATAGAGACGAAATACGCCGAAGAATACAGCTCGCAAATAAACTATTTTATTCAGTTTTGACGATCTTGAAGATCAGTTGCATACACAGGAAAACAGCGCTCCAAGTATACAAATCGGTGATAAGACCTGTATTATGCTATGAGTGTGAAACATGAACCCTAACCCAAGCATCCGCAAATATATAGAACGCCTTTGAGAGACGGGTCCTGATGCGAATATTCGGGCCGAGGCTAGACGGGGTCCAATGGAGAATTCGATAAATTCATGAGCTGTATGAAATTTTTGACGAACCGGAAGTCTCAACGGTTGTAAGACTCGGAAGCTGCAGTAGGCTGGACGCATGAATCGTATGGACGAACAACGGATACCCCAAAAGGTATTCGTTGGGAGAACTGAAGGCTGGAGACCAGTGAGGAAACCGAGGAAACGCTGGTCTGACTCGGTCGACGAAGATAGTTCACCGCTGCTTGGATTTTGAAATTGGAGGACGCGGTCAATGGACTGAAACAGTTGGAGGCGGTATTTGCAGGAAGCGAAGGCCCGAGAGGGGCTGTAGTGCTACAAAGAAGAAAATTCTGTATAAATTTATCTAAGTTTCATTCAGACAGCGTTGAATCTTCTCCTTCAATGCATGGCTGACATAGACCTTTGACTTCAAATAACTCATAGAAAAAGTTCAACAGTGTTCTTAAGTTAGGTGATCTTCTGATCACCGAAATGAAGAAGTAACGATCAGGAAATGTTTCCGTCTTGTTGAAATTACTAGACGTTAACATCAATTTAATTCAATTTAGACAGAAAGTATTCATCATGACGCAATATCGGTTACTAGTAAAAGTTACTGCTTCATAAGTTTCACTTTCTATTCTAGTAATTAAATTGTTTCATGGGCTGTGTGTCATGTCGTACCATCTTGTTGAAATCACTTGACGTTTACATTGATGTCATTCAATTCAGACAGGAAGAGTCCAGTTGCGACGCAATATCGAGCACCAGTAACAGTAACTGCTAATCTGGAAATTAATAATATTCAAATATATAATTTAAATCCACAAAATGTGTGCACCGGTAAAGTGTTTTGAGTGCAACGAACTCATTGTTGAAAAGAGTGATTCTATTGAATGTATGACCTGCAAGAAACTCTTTCATTTATACTGTGCTAGTTTCTTTGAAGCGAACTTTAGAAAACTTGCTAAAGAAAAAAAGCGAACTTCGATCTGCAAACATTGCAAGAATCCAACTGTTCCTGCTATGAAAGCTTCAATCAAAATAAACAACGACTTGAGTGACAATTTACAAGCTATCAGGAAGGAATTACAAAAGCAAAATATTGAGTTTCTCGAATTGCGTAGATTTCTAAAGGAGGAGTTATTAGAATTCAAAAAATCGCTGGACTATTGTTGTAGCAAGATCGACGACTTCAACACACAAATTTTAAAATATTGTGAAAAAATTGATAGCCTGAGCTCAACTTGCAACAAGTTATCCTCTGAAAACTCAACCCTAAATGCGCAAGTGAAAAGTTTGTCCGTACAAGTAAATCAGCTTCAACAAGCTAAACTGGCTACGGAAATAGAAATACATATGTGGAATTCCAATAACGCCAAATGAAGACGCATTCGCTGTTGCTGTGAAATTAGGAAATCTGCTGGGAGTGGATCGAGAACAAAACCTGCCGAAATTCGCAAAGCGCAAAATTATCAACCGACAACAAATCTACGCATCTCCATCAATGGTTGTTCGTTTCGCTACGGAAGAAGCGAGGGATCTGTGGCTAGTCGCAGCTAAAGCAAAGTGAGACCAACTCATCTGTAGAAATTTCCACGATAAATTTCCAACTAGCAAATTCTACCTAAATGCTCACTTGACCCAACATTTAAAAGGCTTATTTACTTAGCAAAAAAATTTGCGAAAGAAAATAATTTTAGGTACGTATGGTTTAAGAATAATAATATTTATATTAGAAGATCTGAAAACGAGCACGTTCATAGAATCAATTTCGAGAATGAATTAAACGTAAATTTGCTTAAATGAATGTAATTAACGTAAATAACAAATATTTGAAATGTTGGAATCATATATTCCTACAGAACTAATCAATTTTCACGATCAATTAACTTTTGAAGCCGACACAACCTTTTCATGCAATAAGATATTGTTACATGTACAAATAATTCTGCGAGCTACTGTCGCAATTGTTTTCACAACAATTAAGAAACATCAACAAAACGAATTTACTCGAAACCAACAACATCTGAAAGTGAGTCACTGCTCCATTCATTCATGCTGGAATGTTCCCGCTAATCCACCAATGTACGAGAACTGAGTTGAATGATTAGACACCCTATATAAAAGCGAGCTGAATGATTGGGGGAATCATTCATTACAACCGCGATAGAAAACTGCGATACGCGAAGTACAGGCGATATTGATTGTTTGAGTGCGAAGTGATTTTAAGTAGACAATTGCGATAGAAATTTATGGATAAGTAGAAGGTTGAATTTTAATAGTGAAAATTAAAGTTGTGAAATTGTTAGTGAAGTGATTGTGCATTTTTGACGAATTAAATAAACTCTTTTAATTTGATTTAAAAGACATTACGTTTTCACTTTCCCGGAACATTGAAATTATCGGCCGCGAACCATAACACGCGACAATATTTGATAAGTATTCATTTAATAGTAGCTTGAATATCCTACACCTCAACATAAGAAGCGTAAGAAAAAACTTTGATGAGTTGGTGATATTATTGAATGAGTCAGATATTTCTTTTGATGTAATTGTGTTAAGTGAAACGCATCACAGTAGTTACATGAATGACTTCAGTGTTATAGCCCCGAGTTTTCAGTTACCTGAATTCAATATGTTTTATACAATTTTATGCCGTAACAAAAATGACGGTGTAATAGTATTTGTCAAAAATACTTACTTTGCTCAAAGCGAAGAAATTACGTGCATGGAATTAACGGGGTTAAAAATTA
The DNA here is from genome assembly GCA_963969285.1 of Odontomyia ornata. NCBI lineage: Eukaryota > Metazoa > Arthropoda > Insecta > Diptera > Stratiomyidae > Odontomyia > Odontomyia ornata. Next base: position 271,044,257 of record OZ017740.1, read on the forward strand.
ATATCCATTTGCCAAATCAAAGGTCAAAGGTCATCCACAATATACGCGATTTATAAATCACCTACGATTAATGACTCAGAATTTATTTTGAAGCTTCATTCCATTTTAGGAACGAATAGCAACATACGTAGTGATTACGATATAGTGGTTGGTGATATTAATATAGATATTATGGACCAAAATAGAATCACAAACGAATATTTAACAGCTATAGGTAGTTTAGGTTTTTTATCTCTTATAAACAAATACACTCGTGTTAATGGTAATCAAAAATCGTGCCTTGATCATGTTCTTATTAGACAAAAAAACTTCGATAGTCTTGCAACAGTTCCGATTATTTTGCAGAACTCAATAACTGATCATTATGCTATACTGATAAATATAAACATGGATTATCAAAGCAATCAAAAAGTTAAACTTAATAATAAAGAAATAACTAAAATATGCTACGAAAAACTAAGGAGTCAATTATCTAAAATAGATTGGAGTCAAGTTATCTGTACGCAAGATAATGCAAACATATCAGCGAGGTAGTTTTTATCTACATTCAGAGACAATATTCATCTCTGCTCGACAAAACTGTATATTCCCAATAAACTTAAACCACTGAAACCCTGGGTAACCCAAGGTATCATGAAATCAATTCGTAACAGAGACAAAATTAAGCAAAAATTAAACAAACTACCATTTAACATGCAACTAGCCCTATATTACAAAAAATATAGAAATAAATTATATGAAGTAAAAAAATATGCGAAGAGAAACTACTATCAAAAACAACTCGCAGTGGCTAATAACAGCAACAAAAAACTTTGGGAAATTGTTAAAAACAACACCAATAATAAAGAAAAACAAAGCGCACTTCACGAAATAGTGAACCAGATGAGGGTAACAGACAAAAACTCTATTGCTGATGAATATAATATTGCAAATATGTTCAATAATGCTTTTTAGGAGTCGGTAATATAGAAGTAAACACCACATGGAACGAACCAAATAACGAGTCCTACGGTTCCGATATGTTGTGCAATTTTCACTTATCCAATATCAGGGCTATAGAAATTGAAAGTATCATCAGTTCTCTGAAAACAAATACATCGGCAGGTTGGGATGATTTGTCTCCTCCAACATATAGAAGAATTAAAAACGAAATCAGCAAACCGCTCACCCTTTTATTCATTAAATGCATTGTCGAAGATTTCAAGAATGCAATAATTATACCAGTACATAAAAATGGAGGAAAACTAGAAACTAATAACTATCGACCAATATCTCCTCTGCCAGTAATAGCTAAAATTTTTGAGAAATGTATCAAAAATCGACTGACAAAGTATTTGTCTGAAAATGATATTATATCACGCCATCAATATGGTTTCAGGGAAGGCATGAGTACAGAAGACGCTGTCTTATCAGTAACGGACTTTTTGTACTCAGAAATCGATGCCAATAACAAACCTTTGGCAATTTTTATGGATCTTTCAAAGGCTTTTGATACAAATTCACATCAAATTTTGATATCAAAACTAGAAAAAATTTGGTATAAAAGCCAATCCCTTAAAACTCCTTAAATCATATTTGTCTTTGAGACAACAACGAGTCAGAGTGTTAAGTACGCTAAGCGATTGGTGCACGAAAGACAAAGTAGATTTACCACAAGGGACAGTGCTATCGTCGTTACTATACAATATTTACGTAAAAAATCTTTGCAATATAAAATTGAGCAGCAAATGCAAGGTTTTGGCTTTTGCTGATGACACTGCCCTATTAGTCTCATCAACAACTTGGAACGAAACTAAGCATATAGCAGAAATTGCAATGACTCGGATCCATAACTGGTTGCAAAGACATAGACTTCGCCTTAACTCCCGCAAAACACAGGTGTTAACCTTCTCATTGACATCTCCGGGTCAGCCATCATACCGGACTCTTAAACTGCACGAACTAAACTGCCATAACACTAATAAAGGGAATACAGTGTGTAAGTGCCAAGACTTAGGTATTGTTGAGAAAACAAAGTACCTAGGAGTCATAATTGATCGTAACCTCAAATAGAATTCCCATTCTGAATACATTAATGGAAAACTCAGAAGGGGCATATTTCTCTTTATTTCATTACGAGAGATGTTGACAATACCGCAGCTGAAAATAATCTACTATGCTCTAGTTCAATCTCTAATCCAATACTGTATATCAGTATGGGGAGGTACATTTAAGAGCCATATAGAAAATTTAGAAGTTACACAAAAGACTATACTCAAGACAATTTTCAAGTTACCTAGAATATTTCCATCATCAGAATTATATGACTTAACAGGAGTACTTGACATAAGAAAACTATATATCAAATCTGCAGCTATTTACACATTTAAAGCGCAAACCCGTCAGGTTTCAAGCAATGTTTATAATACTAGATATAATTATTATAGAATCAATGTACCTACTTGTAATAAAACACAATCACAAAGATATATTCAATATATTGGCCCAAGAACCTTCAACTTGTTGCCAGAATTCATCAGATGTGCTAATACATCAGAAATCTTTAAACTTTACATCAAAAAATGGCTTCTTAGTATGTCTGGTGAAAAATTTTCAAGAACATTTAATTATATAAATTGAAAATTTTAATTTTCAAACAGTGTTATTACCACTAAATAGTAACGTAATTAGAAAAAGGAATTAATCTGTTTTATAATATAAAAAAATCAAAAATTGCGTAGGCAACTAATTTGTTTAACCAAACTCCTCTCTCAAGCCCTGCTTTTGAGGAGTTGTCATAGCAAAAATTAGTCTTAAGTTTTTATGAATTGTCATGTTTCATTGCTAAATAAAGTTATAATATAATCCAAAAAAAATATTTAATCCAAATTGAATACCTGAAGTTTTACTTGTGAAGAAGTTGCGAGAAGCGGAAAGAAGTAATTCAAGGGGGAGTCCCGTTTGATGAATATTGTCTCGAATCTCGCGGCAAAACCAACGAAATGGAGGAGCCTAGTGGCTTCTGCCATCAAATGAAACGATCATACCGATCGCCACCAAAGATGGGCGGGAAGCAGTTTAAACGAAGATTCAAAAGAGATAACAAGGAAGAAAGAAACAAATTGAAAATTTTCTCAGTCAACGAAATCGAATAAATAGTTAAAGCTAATTTGGACAAAGTGGAGAAGGTCGAGAGAGAGAAAACGAAGAATTCAGACTAAGGGTCCATTCGCTAGAGGAGCTAGTTGGCAAATTGACTTTCAACAAAGAAAACCAAACGACCAAGAAAGAAAAGGAAATAAAATCAATAGTAACCGATGAGAAATTATCAAAGAAATCATAAGAGGAACCTAATTAAGAAGGTATCCTCAGCACAGGCGGAGCAAATGTTAGTACAAATTATTATGCAGCGCTATCTGGGCTAGACGATTCAGTGAAGATCTAAGAGGACGAATGTAGCAAAAATTCTGAAAGTTTCTACACTTGACCTGATAATACGTTTATTGAATATTTAAGAATTAAAAATAGGGAGAAAAAATCAACTGTTTTGTCTGCTGGTCCGTCTATCAGTATCAATAAAAAGAAGCAAAAAAGCACCACCAATATGTGTATTTGGACAAATTGGCAAAGAAATGGTTCAGCTTTTGGCAACCGAAAATAAATTAAATAATTTTGAAATCAATAGTGTGAATGCTGAAAAACTCACGATCAAAACAAAGACACTTGTTGACTTTCAGACAGCAAAAAATGCTTTGAATTCTGGACCACCAAGAGTGAGAAAAACCAGACTTTTTTGTTAAATGGTTTGGACTGCGGAGAGGACTCAGTCGATCTCTTTCAGGTGCTCAAAGAAGCTGCACCAGAAATAGAGTTTATTGCTGTTAAACATTTTGCAGCAAAGAGATCGATTATTGCAGATAACTTTTTACCTGGTTCAAGTTTCGAGCAAAAGCCGTCAAAGTTCTCTGTAAAAAATAAGGTACTTGAACCAAGGTGGTGAAGTGGGAGCACCTTAAAAGAGCGATGTCAACCAGCGTTATAGTTGTCAAAGATTTGGTCATTTGGCTGCAAATTGTGCCATGAAATACAGATGTGTAAAATGTAAAGATGTCTATGCCTTCCTGGCGATTGCAAATCGGCTCAGATGCAGCCAAAAGAAAGACTATATTGTGTGAACTGTGGTGTTTTTGGTCATACAGCAGCGTATCAAGGATGCCCCCGATATGAAGATACAAAAGTAAAATTTATTCCAAAACAAACACAAGTAAACCGCACTGTGATACCTTCCAACTTCGGCAAGCCCGAGGTATCATTTGTGCTCGCTGTTAGAGGACCAGCAGACAACAATGTAAATAATGTAAGTAGCAATAATGAGCTACTTCTCAAAATCTATCAACAACTTGAGTCACTTTCGACCACAATTAAGAAATAAGATGAAAAACCACCTCCGAAATGGTTTCTAGATTTAGTGTTTCATGGAAAGATTTCCAGAGCCTTAAGTTAACAATCATCATCAAAATGGTAGACAATACTCCTCCTAGCAAATACAATCTGTAATGATTTTCACCTTTTTAGGTCCGAACGCGGAACCGACCTCTCATCGGTTCTAGACGTTAAGTCTGAGTAGTGCCAACGGATGGTACCAACAGGTCAACCAATCCGTGCACCGTAACACATTCACGCGGTGGCTGCTTGTCGGCCAGCTAGTTCGGAGAGGATTTCGGTCGCGGGTCTCCGAATGGGTTACGCTCAATTACAATATTTTCAGCCACCTGAACATGCCCGTTTTCAAAACGCGTTATCAAAACAAAACCATACGGAGAAGAAACCCACTTTACGTTTCTCCGTATTTCTTCATTCATCCAGTTAAAACATAAAAATCTAAATTCCGTTTCGCGTTCCCGAAATATACCGACGCGGTACCGAAAAGCATACTACTCTAACTCAGCCCGACGAAGACTACTCTAATGAAATGACGACACAATCAAAGGTACCGCGTACCGCGCGCGACGCGAAACCGACCTCAGCGGATTTGTCGAAACCCTACCCTCGCGACGGCATACCTACCCTACACTCTCTCCTCCCACTGAAAAAGAAGAACCGCTGAAAAGGAAAGTCGTGGTTAAATTTTTAGCAATTCATTTTTAATTATTCAAAATTATAGAAATACATTCCTACAAATAACGATAGCACTCCATTTCATTTTGTTTTTTTTTCTTTATGTGCTAATAGAATATGAAATGAGAAAACTAATAAACTAACACATTTTTATAAACTATCAAAACGGAGTTTTACAATAATAAATGAGTTTAAATGTTAACGATATTAGAAAAAAATAAAAGTAGAAAAATTGAAAAGAATGTCTTTGTCATCGCACAAGAAGTAATTTTAGGTTGTGATATGGAATTGGAAACCATAGTTGAGAGCAATTGTAGGATGATATAAACGTTAAGCTTCCTTCTTATGCATTTCGGCCATACAAATATTATTCTTTCTTGGTTGTTTGTTTTACTTTTTCCAAATTATTTCAATTTATATCTTTCATTTACTTGGAATATTTTCCGTAAAAAGAGCAACTTCAAAAGAGTCACTTAAAAAAGTGCAGTCTATAAAACATAATTTTTCATTTATTCATCTTTCTTTCTTCGCATAATATTTTGTCCTCTACTTATTTTTTCCTTTATTTTTTTCTTATAACTTGACTTACTTTCGTCCTCGCCCTGCTTATAATTCAATAAGATTCAAATACATTACACATATACATATATATAGTTCCTTTGTTATTTGACGATGATTTTAGTTTGTTAAAAGGAAAAAACGTAAAATTATAAAATTAAGAACGAACAAAAAACTTTCACCTTTCTCTTTATCCGTACTAAACCTTTTACATTCGACTTTTATTAACGACTTTGAGATATTTGAAATATGGTTGAAATGAATGTCAGGAGTTTGTAGAAGGACGTTAAGAGGAAGTAGAACGTGTGTGTAAATAGAGACGAAATTGTAAAGTTTTTTCTTCGCTTTCATCGTTTTTCCCACTATTCCAGCATTCAATTTTACATACCCGTAGGGTGGTTTGTTTTTCAGTATTTGTGTATACGTTTACTACAAAGTTGATTGTTTGCTTTCATCTATAATTATCAATTTTTCAATAGCTAGATATGATTTGTGTGTAATAATAGAAATGTATAGAGACAGTTTTGGGATTTCAATAAGAGTCCTATAATATATAATAGAACTATCTGCCTAAATTTGTGTCCCTTACTATCAATAATATTAACATAATTTGTTTCTAGTCTCTTTTTGTTGCTTTTCTTGTTTTGAAATATTATAATTATTAGTCTACATTACTTAGTACCGAAATAGAGATACTTTCTGTTTTTTTTTTATCTAATAGTAATTATATTAATAATAATAATGTCTCCTTATTTTCACTTCGCATATACTTAATCAATAAATTTCAAGTATCTATCTTGTTGCGTCTATTGCATAACTAATCGTTTTTCATCTTTAGGGGTTCTTTAATTTTTAAGGTGTTCAATCACACTTGAAATTATATTTACTTAATTTCTTTTGTTTGTTAAAGAATTCTAATTAGCTGCTTACATCTTTCGCCTACTTGTGTCAATTTCATTTTGGTATTTTTATCTTGATTTTCTTATTTGTAGTTTTCTCTCACACATTCAATATCACTTTTTTAAATGTTTGATTTGGAGAAGCTTACACGTAAATGATTGGATTCCGATAGTTGATGATTGTGCATTTTAATGAGAGCTAAAACAGCATCTTCTACGGATGCAAGTTGGATTAGTGTCATTTCGCGGTCTTTCGGGATTGTATCGAAAGACACTTTAATCATCCCCAAATGGTCACGATTTTGGGGGACTGAATTGTTTTAAAATTTGATGGCTATCCGTCTAAACAACAAGCACCATCCGGCACTGCCGATATTTCGCTATGCCACTTACTTGTTAGCGCCGCTTGGTAGTTGCTGCGTGCTACGATTTCGACTGCCACGTGGACTTTCCGGGGGACTGGAAGAAGCCGACGCAGGTCCGTCTTGTACGTTATCGAGAGCTCGCCCGTCGTGGGATACCCAGATGGTGCCGCTGGAGGCGCAGCCATCCGCAATCCGGAGTGGTGTCCGGGAGCACCCGGGAACTGTCACGTGCGCAACGGTGCGCGATCGCGATCCGCATTCCCCTAGTTGAAGATAAAAAATTTCCAAATCAGTCGAGGACCACAAATACTTGTCGATTTACCTGGTGACTGCCACTCTTCACGCGTTCCATGGCACCCCGCACAACAGATGTGTTAAGAAGTCGCAATAAAGCGAAAAAGTAATTCGCACGATTGTCCACTTGAGTGGGAACCACTATTTTTTCCTTTTTTTTCGTTTTTTAATTATTTTCCCGGCCTCGGAGGTATTTTTCGCGTCTTATGTTTAAGAAATTGTCTACTCGTACGTCCTCTCCATGTGGCTGTCAAATCCACCGGTTGTCACATCGGACAAAACAGATGTGTGTGGAATGGCACGCCACATGGCGGCAATGTGCCTCTCCATTTGTCGCCAGTGGCATAGTTTTTCGATGGCCACGGTGGAGGGGCATTTCCAGATGGATATGTCTCGAAATGTGTCGGGGTTTGGATTAATTTTATATTTCGAATATTTATATCCACAGATCTAAATATTTGGAAAGAAAAGAAATATTTTTCTGCGCAGCGATATCCGCACGACAGATGAAGTCCGCTGGCACTTCGAGGACATACCCATCTGGCCGGTTGCAAGGGTTCGGGATCGGAATCACTTCGATTCCCGGGCGTAGGCGTCACATTACACATTCCCCCCCCCCCCCCCCCCCCAAAATCGAAGTAATTACGATTCCGTCTCCTATGTAAAAGGTCTTGGTTAGGGCCGTGGCGGGTCGAAGGTCGATTTCGAGGAATAGGCTACAACAATTTCAGTGAAGACTCGACAGTGACTATATAGTAGGGAGTCAGGTGTCATTCGGAGGTCTTCGTCTAGGCAGAGATTTAGGCAAGCCAAGGTTTTTCGTGGGGAATAGTTACACTTCATCGTCGAAGGTCTTTTGCGTGGTAAATTCCCAGGGTTTTACCAGTCATGTCCGCGATGAGGTATCGGGTGGGGCTTATGACTTGTAGGACTCGACATTTCACGAATTTCTTGTCTAGTTTGGCATTGTAATGTCGGGTGGCATCGCTCTGCCGGAAGTTTCGACGATATATTTCGTCGCCTACCTTAAAGCCAGAAGGATGAGATCGCAAGTTGTACCGCTCCTCTCCCATCCGTCTACTTTCTTCAATCTTCTCCCGCAGTTGATCTCGCAGAAGTTGGAGCTTTTCGTGCGGTTCCAGAACCACGATTGGGTCCTCTAGCGATTTCAGCTGCCGCAATAGCCGGTAAGCGCTCCCATGACAGATCATGTACTGCCCGAACAATCCGAAATACGGCGAAATGCCGGTAGTGGCGTGGTACGACGAGCGCAGCGCACTAGTGATGGCGGACAATTTGCGATCCCAGTCCCTCTGATTCGGGTGGACATAGGCGCGGATGGCCGCTATGAGCGTACGATTCAGTCGTTCGGATGCGTTGGCTTGTGGTGAATAGACGGCAGTTCGTTGGTGGATGATGCCGTATTTGGACATTAGGTCTCGGAATTTGCTGGAGGTGAACTGGACCCCATTGTCGGAGACAAGTTTCTCCGGAACTCCAAACATGTGGAAGACTCGGTTCTCCAAAAAGCTGATTATAGGTCCAGTGTGCATGTTACGTAGTGGTTCTATGATAGGGAATTTAGAGAGCTGGTCCAGGACCACGACAGCTCCCGTGTGACCAGAAGCAGATCGAGGGTAAGGACCGATAAGATCAATGTACAAGCGCTGGAACACGCGTTCGGGGACCTCAACCTTGCCCATGGGTGGCCGGAGAATAGTGTTGGGCGCTTTGGTGCACTTGCATAGCTCACAAGAGGCTACGTACGCTTTTATCTGTTGTGCCATCTTAGGCCAAAAGAAACAAGTTTTCAACCGCCTAAGTGTACGACCGTATCCGCCGTGCGCACTTGATGGGTGGTCATGAGCCCGTCTGATAAGATCAGTGGTTAATTCTTCGGGCACCCACAACTTCCACTGTTCTTCTTCTTGTATGGGGTCTCCGGATGCGTGTCCCATCCGCTTATAAATAAATCCATCCGTCAACCGCAGTTCAGGAAGCTGGGACAGTTGATTCTGGATAGTGTGAACCAGTTGGGTATAGCTGGCTGACTTGAAGGCAGGATGGTCCAGATCGATCAATTGGGGGCCGTCGTCCTCCTGGACCAACTCGGCTCCTTCAGGGGCGAACATTCTGGATAAGGTGTCGGGGACTACATGCTGGCTTCCTTTTCGGTGGCGGATTGTGAAGTCAAATGCCTGTAATTTCAGTGCCCACCTGGCCAATCTGCCGTTGAGATCAGTCTGGCGCATTAGCCATTTCAGAGAAGCGTGATCCGTAACGATTTCAAAGGTGTGTCCCTCCACATAGGCTCGGAAGCGTTTCACTGCCAACACCGCAGCTAGACATTCCTGCTCGGAGACCGTGTAATTTCGCTGGGCTGGGTACAGCTTGTGAGACATGAAGGCTATAGGTCTCTCCTCGCCGTCTTGTGCAACCTGGACTAAGACTGCTCCCACCCCATGTTGACTCGCGTCACAATGGATTGAGAACGGTTTGTCAAAGTCCGGGCTGTGCAGTACGGGGGCTGTAGTCAGACTCTTCTTTAGCTCTTCAAAGGCTCGCAAGCTGGGCTCTTCCCAGACGAATTTACGTCCCTTACGCAGCATGTCGGTCAAAGGAGTGGTAATGGTGGCATAGTCACGTACAAAACGCTGGTACCATCCGCATAAACCTAAGAATCGGCGTAATTGTTTGGTGGTCTTGGGTAGTGGAAAAACGTCAATCGCTTGAGTCTTTTCCGGATCGGTCTTGATATGGCCATGCCCAATGATGTAACCTAAATACCTCACCTCCGTCATCACGAACTGACTCTTCCTTATGTTGATGGTTAATCTTGCCCTCCGGATGTGTAGAGCCACCTCCTGAAGCAGGTCGAGGTGTTCGTCAAAGGTCTCGGTTATAAGCAACAGATCGTCCAAGTAAACGAAAACTTGGTGCCGCAAATGAGGTGGTATCACCTTATCCATAAGGCGCGTCATTGTTTGGGGGGCATTGCACAATCCGAATGGCATGGTCACGAATTGGTATAGGGGCCGACCTGGGACTGTGAAGGCTGTTTTCTCCTTTGAACCGGGGTCTAAAGGAATTTGCCAGAAGGTGTCCTTGAGGTCTAAGCTCGTGATGAAGTGGGCTTTAGGCAACCGACTCAAAATGCCTTCAATCAACGGTAGAGGGTATGCGTCCTTGACGGTGACGGCGTTCAAGCGTCTGGCATCTAAGCATAACCGGACCTTGTTCGGCTTGACAACTAAGGTGACTGGGGAAGCCCACGCGCTCTGTGATTCTTCGATTACGCCTAATGCTAGCATTCGATCCACTTCGGCATATAACGATTTGTCCTTCGCCGGAGATATGGCGAAATGTCTCTGTTTTATGGGTTTAGCATCCCCCACATCTATAGTGTGGAACACCAGGGCAGTCCGCCCGAGACCTTCCTTCTCATGCGATGGAAAAGCCGATATAGCCGAGTCTAGACGCAGTTGCTGATTTACATCCAGAGTATGTCGTAGTAAGTTAGTGGGTTGAGATTGGTCAGGAGCTGGGGTGACGGACTCCAGGGTCGTACCGGAAAATAGTGCCGGAGCTAAGTTAAATTTTCGAACGAAATCCACTCCTAGGTAAAGATTCTGGGTTAACTGAGGTATGATGAAAAATTCCATGGGTTTAGTTACTCCTTTAAAGGTGACATCCGTCATAATTTTTCCCACTACAGAGTGACGAGTTCCGTCCGCCGTGCTTAACCAGGAGGTGAAATGACGGATTTGGTCCGCGTGCCTTGCCAGTACCTCCCCTGCAAACTTGGCAGATATGCAATTCACACTGGCTCCCGTATCGACTAAGCCTGACACTCGTTTTTGCAGGAGGTGTACTGACGCATATGGCCGAACATCATCCCTCAATAATTCGTCTAAGTATATGTCCTTCAACACTTTCCTCGACTGCCTGACTTTTCTCCAGAAGCTCCGCATCCGACGCGTGGCGCGCTTGCTTCGCGGTGGGACATTTGTGGACAACTCCTCATGGAAGATGCGCTGTCGAGTAGCCAAGTAATTCCGCAGCCTGACATGAAAAGGTTTTACATGCCAAGGAACTTTCGCCTCGCTATCATTCCCTTGCGCGTTGGCCTCGGCGAAGGACGGCGTCGGTTGTGGAACTTCGGGAGAACTGTGTTTAGCGGTGCGAGTCAGCAGAGTTGGAGTCCTGTTGGGAGCTGGGTCATAGCTAGTGATGGGGTCTGGATTGGTTCGTCCGGGGTTTAGGAGTGCCGACGGGTGGTCGCGGCACTCGGTGGCAAGTTTTTTCGCCCTTTGCAATTTGCACAGTCAGGTGCGTATGTGTCGGCCTTCCCGCAGCGGTAGCAGAAAAGCGTCGGCTCCGCTGGACATGCATAGAACCGATGTCCCGGTTGTCGGCAGTTCCAACAGACCGTCGGGCTTGTAATTGCTTCAAGGGAGGGTCGATCAATCAAGGCTGGGTCCTCAAGCTCCGGTGGTGCTCCGCTCCTCGGTACTGGTACTGGATCAGCAAGCAGGTGGTCAGCTGCCATCAACTCCGCGGTGTGATGATTTCGGGGATTTGGTCCCGTTATGCGAGGTTGTGGACGGAAGGTACCTCGCCGCTCATCCAAGTGTTCTTGTCTACGGGCATGGAGGCGCAATCCCTGTATGGTGTTGATGGGAAAATGTAGAAGGCTGTTCTGGAGATCCCAGCGCATATTCTCTCTGATAATTTCTACCAGTTCGTCCTCGGGCATGGTATTTCGCAAGCGAGTGCTCAATCTCACTATACTTGTGTAGTACTGGTCGAACGGTTCGTGAGCGCCTTGTTTCCGTTTCTTTATTTGCTCCCTTAGCTCTCTCTCAGTGAAGCCATCCTCAAATCGATTGCGGAAGGCTGCACTGAAAGAGTGCCAAGTGGGACGTGGCGTTGATTCTTTAAAGCTCCAGTACCAGTCGGCAGCGTCGCCGCTGAACAAAAGATGTGCATGCCGGAGGAAGGCCGAGGAATCACCTCCCAGGGTGCTGGATACCAACGCCTGAATCCGGAAAAGGAACCGGTCCGCCGATATCATATCGTTGAACCCTGTAAAGTTCAGGCGCCAACTCTCCATGATACGAGGCGTCGGGTCTCGAAAAAGTGTCAATGCGTTCCCGGGGGGAATCACATCCTCGATTGACCTGTTGTACTGAACGGCCTCGGGGGCTGGAGGTACCAACGGAGGTCCGGTACTGTGTCGTGGTCTATATTCGGGAGCTCTGGGATCCATTCCTGAGTTCCTTGGAGGTGGGACCCATTGCTCGGATTGTCGGGAGGGGGGCATCGCCACACTGGGATTGGGCTCCCAGCCAAGCGGAGTTCTCACGCGACTGGGTGGTTGGCTCATAGGGAGATTCTGGAGCTTTCCCTCCAGGTTGCCAATTCTCTCCGACATATCCCTCATCAACGCCACGAGGGTGTCAATGGAGTGGGCGGAAGGCATGGGGGTCACCTCGGACACGACACTTGCGGCCGGAACTTCACCGCCTACGGCTCCTTGCAGGTCTAAAAGTGGTTGGGACTGTTCGGCCTCTGGAACTCCTTTCGCCACTGCTCCACGCATTGGTAGGGGCGTTCCGAGGGGGACGTCTAGGGCAGACCGCTCGATGGGTCGCCGACATAAGGGACACAGCTCGGACGTGAGGAGGAGCTGTTGTACACAGGCACGATGGAATAGATGTCCACAATCCAATCGCACGCTGTGTACGCCCTCCACTACGTCTTCGAAGCAGATCCCGCAGTTAGCTGGTTGGACCGTTTTGGATCTGGTCCAACGCTTGTCTGGGGTCCGCTTCGTTGCCATTTTCGTTTGGTCTGGGTGGTAGAAATAAGTTTTTTACAAAAAAAAAATGTAACGCTAATATATAAAAAAAACTTAAGAATAAAGTAGTGGCCGATAGTGGCGAGCTATATCTAGAGGGTAGAAAACAAATTATTTGATATACACTTTCCTTTTCAGTGGTCGACTCCTCCAACGGGAAAAGAGAGTGCGTGGTAATCTGCCGGAGAAAGGGTGCTTTCGGTCGATTTACAAAATTTATCCCCTAAACCCTCATACATTACAAAAAAAACCGTCTCTAAACTACGTTAAAGTGACTCGACGAGACAAGTGGTAGAGCTACCGTAACGATTTTAGTACGCGGTCAAAATTCCCGACGCGTGGAAGCATTCCGGGCTTTGCAACTCCAGCGTACGCCACCGAACGTTGAACCGATACCACTCGTCTAACACGCATACCACTCGTCTAACACGCATAGAAATAGTTAGATAAAGGCAAGGTAGCCTTCTATTTTCTTGAGAGTCCATGCTGATAGGTAAACCCATCAGACTGGCAGTTCCATCAAGAAAATAGAAGGTCCTTACAGGGGTTAACCTGGGACAACACATCGGAAGGATTCTGTCGCGAAAAAAAAAATCAATCAAAGGAGAGCGGAAGCTACAACTCACGTGAAGCGACTTCTAGTGTGTATCACACAACTCCACTGCTCCTGATAGTGGGACTCGAGTACCAGAGTACCTTACATCCTCCGTAAAGGACCAACTCGTCAGAAGACGCGAAGTTCTTTCCCCCTTAGGATGTTTTAGGCCCCACGTTGGGCACCATTTGTAATGATTTTCACCTTTTTAGGTCCGAACGCGGAACCGACCTCTCATCGGTTCTAGACGTTAAGTCTGAGTAGTGCCAACGGATGGTACCAACAGGTCAACCGTAACCCATTCACGCGGTGGCTGCTTGTCGGCCAGCTAGTTCGGAGAGGATTTCGGTTGCGGGTCTCCGAATGGGTTACGCTCAATTACAATATTTTCAGCCACCTGAACATGCCCGTTTTCAAAACGCGTTATCAAAACAAAACCATACGGAGAAGAAACCTACTTTACGTTACTCCGTATTTCTTCATTCATCCAGTTAAAACATAAAAATCTAAATTCCGTTTCGCGTTCCCGAAATATACCGACGCGGTACCGAAAAGCATACTACTCTAACTCAACCCGACGAAGACTACTCTAATGAAATGACGACACAATCAAAGGTACCGCGTACCGCGCGCGACGCGAAACCGACCTCAGCGGATTTGTCGAAACCCTACCCTCGCGACGGCATACCTACCCTACACTCTCTCCTCCCACTGAAAAAGAAGAACCGCTGAAAAGGAAAGTCGTGGTTAAATTTTTAGCAATTCATTTTTAATTATTCAAAATTATAGAAATACATTCCTACAAATAACGATAGCACTCCATTTCATTTTGTTTTTTTTTCTTTATGTGCTAATAGAATATGAAATGAGAAAACTAATAAACTAACACATTTTTATAAACTATCAAAACGGAGTTTTACAATAATAAATGAGTTTAAATGTTAACGATATTAGAAAAAAATAAAAGTAGAGAAATTGAAAAGAATGTCTTTGTCATCGCACAAGAAGTAATTTTAGGTTGTGATATGGAATTGGAAACCATAGTTGAGAGCAATTGTAGGATGATATAAACGTTAAGCTTCCTTCTTATGCATTTCGGCCATACAAATATTATTCTTTCTTGGTTGTTTGTTTTACTTTTTCCAAATTATTTCAATTTATATCTTTCATTTACTTGGAATATTTTCCGTAAAAAGAGCAACTTCAAAAGAGTCACTTAAAAAAGTGCAGTCTATAAAACATAATTTTTCATTTATTCATCTTTCTTTCTTCGCATAATATTTTGTCCTCTACTTATTTTTTCCTTTATTTTTTTCTTATAACTTGACTTACTTTCGTCGTCTCCCTGCTTATAATTCAATAAGATTCAAGTACATTACACATATACATATATATAGTTCCTTTGTTATTTGACGATGATTTTAGTTTGTTAAAAGGAAAAAACGTAAAATTATAAAATTAAGAACGAACAAAAAACTTTCACCTTTCTCTTTATCCGTACTAAACCTTTTACATTCGACTTTTATTAACGACTTTGAGATATTTGAAATATGGTTGAAATGAATGTCAGGAGTTTGTAGAAGGACGTTAAGAGGAAGTAGAACGTGTGTGTAAATAGAGACGAAATTGTAAAGTTTTTTCTTCGCTTTCATCGTTTTTCCCACTATTCCAGCATTCAATTTTACATACCCGTAGGGTGGTTTGTTTTTCAGTATTTGTGTATACGTTTACTACAAAGTTGATTGTTTGCTTTCATCTATAATTATCAATTTTTCAATAGCTAGATATGATTTGTGTGTAATAATAGAAATGTATAGAGACAGTTTTGGGATTTCAATAAGAGTCCTATAATATATATATAGAACTATCTGCCTAAATTTGTGTCCCTTACTATCAATAATATTAACATAATTTGTTTCTAGTCTCTTTTTGTTGCTTTTCTTGTTTTGAAATATTATAATTATTAGTCTACATTACTTAGTACCGAAATTTCTGTTTTTTTTTTATCTAATAGTAATTATATTAATAATAATAATGTCTCCTTATTTTCACTTCGCATATACTTAATCAATAAATTTCAAGTATCTATCTTGTTGCGTCTATTGCATAACTAATCGTTTTTCATCTTTAGGGGTTCTTTAATTTTTAAGGTGTTCAATCACACTTGAAATTATATTTACTTAATTTCTTTTGTTTGTTAAAGAATTCTAATTAGCTGCTTACATCTTTCGCCTACTTGTGTCAATTTCATTTTGGTATTTTTATCTTGATTTTCTTATTTGTAGTTTTCTCTCATACATTCAATATCACTTTTTTAAATGTTTGATTTGGAGAAGTGTAGTGAATATGAATTCCATAAATGTCCGTGAAGGACTGCAGCGATGTTCTGCTGCCTCGGCAGAGGAAGGTGTTGATTCCTGCCGAGAATGCCCTCGTCCGGAGACGCGTGAATGCGCTGGCAGGCTAGCATTGCGGTGTCGTGGGGCGGGTTCGTTTCCCCGGCACGAGGACTCACTACAAAACATTTCGCATTCACGAATTGCTTGCAGAGTTCGAGAGGACGACCGAAGTCGCAAATCTGTAGATAACCTCCACGAAGGAATTACGACTTGTTGCGAGAACAAGAGAAACCTGAGAAGAAAGGCGAACTTGGGGTAACCTCGTCTTTACCCAAGTAAATTCAGGGCCCACAAATGAAAGAGGGGCAACCGGGTGGTGGTGGAGCCCCTTCATGCCCACCCAACCGGAATAAATCCAATGTTAAACTGTTGAAGTGGCCAGGTATTCCTCTTCTGAGTGGAAAACTCATATAACTTGAATTATATGAACTTTCCCATCAGAAGGGGAGTACCCCGGTGACCAATTTATGTCATAGAATTATACAATTGAATTGCATAACTTTATGCCATAAAAGGGCACTTGGCTTGGGCCACTCAACCCATAAAGTCTCCTGAAACAAAAAAAAATTTTTTAAGTACCCGGTGGCTGGCTCATATTTTGGGGTGGAAGCCTGCCACCGTACCGGGTCCTATACCCGATTGGAAAAGACCGGAAGGAAAAGACCGATTTTCCATTTAATCCATCATTTTTTTTGTTTTTATTCGAACAACGTTAAAGCAATGGAACAGTATGATTTTTCTATGGCAATCAGCACAGCAATTTACAACACCATATTGAAAAGCATTTAATCGTTGAAAGAGGGAAATTGATATTAAAAGAAGATTAACATTATACGAAAATTCATTTTTTCTCTGATTTCCTGTAGTATTATAATTATTGTGGTTAGCTGTTGTAGATGCCACACTTTCACCCTACATACATTATGTATAAAAAAAAATTCTTACATAGATTTTTTACGACGATTCTTCTTCTTTTTTTTTTTTCTTTTTTTTTACAAATTCAATAAATATTTTTCAAAAAAAATATTTCAATAAATATTCAATAAATATATATTTTTTTTTTTTTAAACTCAATAAATATTTAATTAAAATTCAATAAATATTTTTTTTTTTTTAAAAATTCGATAAATATTTTTTGTTTAAAAAATTTCAATAAGTATTTAATTAAAAAATGTTAAGAGGTTACTTACAGTACCTTTCCCTCGACGACGAGCGCTCGCTGACAATGTGGAGGTAAGCAAGTCCTGAAATTTTTGGTAGTGAAGAATCGCGTCCATACATCAAATTTTTAACACACGAGTATTAAGACATAGAATAACTCTTAAGGGTGTATAAAATCATCTAAAAAATTCAGCTATCAAAGTGTAAATACATATAGACTTCCTTGAATATCAGAACCGTATGGTCTTCGAACGTGGTAATGCTCGCTGCTACTTCTTCTACGGCTTTTAATGTTTAATATTGCGTTTATATGCAATCCGTTGGTCAATATATGGATTGAGTGATTTGACTAATTCTTCTGGATCTAACTTTCCAGTTGATTTATCACTCCTTGTTGAACTATGTTTGAATACACAATGCGCCTTTTTGCATACAAACGGTGTGGTTTCCCAGAAACAGGGAGTACGGTCCCGCCGTTTCCCAATCAACATGTGCCGCTCCGTAATATGAAGATCTTCACCTCGGCCTTCCAACCACCTGTTGCACCCCACTTCGGGACCTAATGCTGATGGCTCATGGCGATATTGGCAGTTGCTATCATTTTTTTACAGGCACGGTCGTAGAAAAAGTAGCAATATCTGAAGTTCCTTTTTTTTTTTTTTTTTTTCTTCTTCTTTTTCCGCTGTGCATCCACAGGATGGTAGAAGATGTCTCTGCCACAAACGTTTTCTTAGCACGTCACCCTCGTCAACCATCCAACCATATTCCTCCAAGGACCACCACGAGCACACAAATCACTTGTTGGCACTGTATCGAATCCGTCTTATCTACGGAGCGGTTTATGGGAAACTCTTCCCTGAAAACATCTTCGAGGCAAACGCAATAACCTCGCTCGTACCATATGGAAATAAAAGTGCCATCTATGTGTGAACATGCGGTGGTGATAATGCACACTCATTTCGGTTATTTTTAAAATTCGAAATTGTTTATTTTTTGTAGATTCGATTAAGTTTTCAATTGAAAGCAATTTATGTTTATAATTATTAGGCGTAATTAAGGCGGAAATAAATCGAAAGAATAGGACAGGCACGCGTTAATTACCCACAAACAAAACAATTTTTAATTAATATTATGGTTGGAAAGGGTAAAATTTGACAAATTTTGTGGGGTTTAAATGATACAATGATTTTATCGTTCCTATAATTTAAGGGGTTAACCGTTTCGTTCTAAGCATTTGCATACCGCATTACACCCAATTAGTTAAATTATGTTCAAAAGATATTGTAATAAAATCACTACACATTAAAACAGTTTTAGAATTTTGTTTCCCGGGTGTTAAGTACAAAAGAAATTTTTCCCTTTAATTATTTTTCATGCGAGAGAAAAAAAAACGAGTGTCGCGATGAGGAAGGTGACTGAAGGGTTACTCCTTGTTGAATTGAGTTGGTGCTGTGTGCCTGTGTCAGCGCTGCTTTTAGAGCCATAGCTCCTAGATTACTACAGGGCAGCTAATTTTCTCGTGATCCCGAGGCAATGCGGATTGCGAAAAAGGAGCTGAAGGATATTTCTGTGCATCATGGGTTGGCTTCGGCGTCGGGACTAGAGATGACGGACAATAAAAGAAAAACACAATTGACAGACGGACGGACTGACTTATGTTAATGTTTGCCCGGAAATATACAACCCTTGTGCGTTTGTTGAAAATATATGCGGACGGACAAACAGACGTGACTAATTATCTATCGACGCAGGTCCTTCGCGTGGTATATTCCCACTTCTTTTCCCGATGGATCCGTTATCAAGTAACGGTTAGGTCCCATTACCTTCTTTATGCGGCTTTTCAGGAATCGCCTATCCAGCTTGGCGTTGTAATGCCCCGCGGCGTCACTTTGGCGGAAGTTTCGCCGGAAAACTTCATCTCCTTCTTTGAAATTAGCAGATCGTGACCGGAGATTGTACTGCGCTTCATTTGCACTACCTGCGGCCTTAATCTTCCGTCCGATTTGTTGGCGGAGGTCTCCTAGACGTTCGTGGGGCTCCAGCGCAACGACGGGGTCTCCCAAACACTTTAATTGCCGTAACAGTCGGTATGATTTACCATGGCAAATCATGTGCTGTCCAAAGGCGGCAAAGTAAGGGGCGACACCGGTGACAGAATGATATGAGGATCGCAGGGCGCATGTGATGGCGGACAATCGACGATCCCAATCCTTTTGAGATGGGTGAACGTAGGAACGGATCGCAGCCAATAGGGTGCGATTCAAACGTTCTGATGCGTTGGACTGAGGAGAGTATATGGGCGTCAGGTGGTGTTCAACGCCATACTGCTCAAGTAGGCTCTTAAACTGCCGAGACCGGAACTGTACTCCATTATCTGAGTACACACTCTCTGGAACACCGAACACATGGAATACCCGGTTCTCTAAGAATTTCACGATCGATGGAGTTGTGAATTTACGGATAGGTTCCACCATTGGGAATTTTGAGAGCTGATCTAGAACGACTATAGCTCCGATGTGTCCCATTGAAGACCGAGGATATGGACCGAGTAGATCGATGTATAGACGCTGGAACACGCGTTCTGGAACGTTGAGTTGACCCATAGGAGGTCGAAGAGGCTGGTTGGGCGCTTTGGTGCCTTTACAGGTCTCACAGGCGCTCACGTAGTCTTTGACCTGGGATGCCATTTTAGGCCAAAAGAAGTATTTCTTGAGTCGCCGTAGTGTCCGACCGTACCCTCCGTGGGCACTTAAAGGATGGTCATGTGCGCGGAAGATCAGATGTTGTGTCATTTCCTCCGGTACCCAGAGTTTCCAAGACTCTTCTTCCTGCCATGGATCACCAGTGGCGTATTCATTTCGTCTATACACATAGCCGTCTATTACCTTCAAATCAGGCAGCTGTGTTTGTTGGGTCGCTATGGTTTGCCTCAACTCTTTGTAGCTATCTGATTCGAAATGTGGGCTGTCCAAATCTATTTCGATGGGGTCCTCGTCAGTTATTGTTAATTCGGCTCCCTCTGGGGAAAACATCCGTGAGAGAGTGTCGGGTACGATGTTCTGGGTTCCTTTCCGATGTTTGATGGAGAACTTAAACCCTTGCAGTTTAAGAGCCCATCTGGCTAGGCGTCCACTTAAATCTGCTTGGTTCATCAACCATTGTAGTGACGCGTGGTCCGTGATGATCTCGAATTGGTGGCCCTCGATATAAGCTCGAAACTTCTTCACAGCCATTACCGCTGCCAAACATTCTTGCTCGGAAACAGTATAGTTTCTTTGGGCCGAATTTAGCTTATTAGACATGAAGGCGATGGGAGCTTCCTCTCCTTCGTCGGTCAATTGCACCAGCACGGCTCCTACTCCATGTTGACTTGCGTCGCAATGAATGGAAAAGGGCTTCGTGAAGTCGGGGCTGTGCAAGACAGGAGCTGATGTGAGGGCTTGTTTAAGCTCTTCAAATGCCTTTCGGCTGATTCCGGTCCAAACGAACTTCCCCTTCCGCAACATGTCTGACAGGGGCGCTGAGACTGTTGCATAATTCCGAACAAACCTTCGGTACCAACCGCACACACCAAGGAAACGTCGTAGCTGCTTCACAGTTTTTGGTAAGGGGAACTCATCAATCGCACGAGTTTTGTCTGGATCCGTTTTGATAGTGCCATGTCCTATGACATGTCCGAGGTATCGGACTTCTTTCATGACAAACTTACTTTTCTGTACGTTGATGGTGAGTCCCGCCTTACTGATGTGCAGGGCTACTTCTTGTAGGAGTAGGAGGTGTTGATCGAACGTTTCCGTGATGAGTAACAGATCATCAAGGTACACGAACACTTGGTGTTTTAGGTGAGGTGGGATGACCTTGTCCATCAACCGAGTCATCGTTTGCGGCGCGTTACACAGGCCAAAGGGCATTGTGACGAACTGATATAATGGTCGTCCAGGCACTGTGAAGGCGGTCTTGTCCCTTGACCCCTCATCAAGTGGAATTTGCCAGAAGGCGTCTTTTAGGTCGAGACTGGTGATATAATTGGCTTTCGGTAGTCTCCCTAGTATTCCATCGATGAGTGGAAGAGGGTACGCGTCCTTGATGGTAACCGCGTTTACCTTACGGGCATCAAGACAGAGGCGGACTTTACCTGGCTTCACCACCAAGGTTACCGGTGATGACCAGGCGCTTTGGGACTCTTCTATGACCCCCAACTCGAGCATCCTATCTAATTCCGCATACACCAATTTCTCCATGGCTGGCGAGATGGCGTAGGGTCTCTGTTTAATCGGTTTACTATCGCCAACGTCGATGGCGTGTGAGACTAGGGTGGTGCGGCCAAGGCCTTGGGTAGCGTAAGATGGGAAAGCAGCAATGGATGCTTCCAGGCGTTGCCGTTGGTTAGGCGTCAGGTCATGCCTATCGGGAGTAGAAGTGATTTCGTTGACATTTCTGGTTTTTAAAGACAAATCGGTGAATAAATCGGAGGCCAATCCAAAACGAAGGACGAAATCGACACCAAGGTATACATTCTGAGTCAAAGACGGGATAATGTAGAAGGTAATATCCTTCGTCTGACCCCTGAACGTCACGGGTGTTGTTAGTTTACCTCGTATAGGGTGTTTGGTGCCATCAGCTGTACTGATTTCAGTGCGCCAGGATTTAATCAAGTTCGGGTATTCTTGGAGCACCTTCGAGCCAAAGCTCGAGGCAAGACAACTGATACTGGCACCCGTGTCGATCAATGCAAACACGGTCTCGCCCAACACTTTAATTGGATGATAAGGTCTGATCTCATTCTCAGCAACCTCCGAGATGTTACAAGAGTGTAACGTTCGACGGCAGGTGCGCACTCTCTTGCGGAAATTCCGCCAACGACGGGTTGACCATTTTGTCGTGCACGAACGGGAAGTGACGACTTCGGAAGCAAATATTCGCTCTCGAGCCACCCGATATTCCTGCAGTCTAACATGATAAGGTTTTAGCGTGCGTACTTGAGGCTGCCGCGGTTCTTCTGGCAGTGACTGCGATGGTCGTTTTAATATTGTCGTTGGTGAGGTCTCCGGAAGAGAGTGAACATCCGCAGTCGTAATGGTCATGGCTGGTGGGTTAACGTCATGTTGGTTGGGGTGAGCCACTGATTGAGGAGCTACTGTTGGGGTTTCGAGTACCGCTGAGGTGGTCGGGTACTCTTTTGGCCGTTTTTTCGTGCGGCACATTCAGAACAGTCCGGGAAGTAAGTGTCCGGCTTGCCGCAACCGTAGCAGAAAACCTTACGTTCTGCGCGGCATGAAATAAACCGGTGTCCGGTTTGGTGACAATTCCAGCAGGTCGTAAGACTTCCCACTGCCGCTACAGCAAGCTGGTCTGGGTCCGAATCATCCTCCAGATCTAGGGTGGTATAATCTGGGGCCAATTCCGCGATTCCTCGTCGAGGACCCGTCCTGGTTAGTAAGTATGGCCGGTCCCGTAGGTCTTCCTCAAACCCTTCTATGCGACGCACATTTCTCAGCAGGGCCTCCATACTCTGTGGATCGGAGTTCACGATATGCCGACGAATCTCCGGTCTCAGATTTCGCTTTAGCAGGCGCAGAATTTGGGTAGAAGACAATGGCTCTGACAGCTGGTCATTCAACCGAAGGATATCGGCTCGATATTTATGGAAGGACTCGTCCGGACGCTGCCATCTAGCATTCATCTTATCCAGGACTAATTCGTCCATGTCGACCGTAGGGTATTCCATGCGGAGTACCTCCTTCAGCCGTGACCAGCGTATGGATGGTGGAGCTGAATGTATTCTCCAATATGTCTCCAGGGCTGCTCCCCTAAGCAGCATAGGCAAGTACCCTGCGAGCGCTGTGCGGTCTCCTGCTAGCATCTGCTCAATCAGTGACTCCACCCGACTTATGAAAACCTCTACCGTTATCGTGTTGGGTTCCCCACTGAAATGTAGATTCCATCCCTGGATGATGCTGGGGATCTGTGTCGGCTTCAGCCGATACATGTCGTGTGGATGGAAGCGTTGGTCCGGCGGAATCACGGGAGCCTGATTTGGTGGCGGTGCTTGGCTCAATCGGGGCCGGTAAACTGGAGCCAACGGATTCATGGCTGTA
The DNA here is from genome assembly GCA_963969285.1 of Odontomyia ornata. Lineage (NCBI taxonomy): Eukaryota > Metazoa > Arthropoda > Insecta > Diptera > Stratiomyidae > Odontomyia > Odontomyia ornata. The sequence goes on from OZ017740.1 coordinate 271,067,583, forward strand.
CCTGGCCGGATCCGTTCGGGATCACGCCGCGAGTCTACTGGGAAATCCCACGGATTTGGGTCCGAATCCCACATAGGAGGAGTTCTTGGCCGGGATGGTGCGGGGTTCTCTCTCTGGCTCTCTAGAGAGGCGAGCCGGGTGGACATGTCCTGTACGTGCGCCATTAGATCTCTTAGAACTGTGGTTTCCACAGCCACCGGTGGACTCGCTTCTTCTGCAGGCGGAACTGCTTCAGCCCTGTAGTCATCGTCTCGTGCACTCCTTGTCGTGGATGGAAGGGGTCCGCTTTTGGGGACAGCTCCACTTGCACTGGAGGACTGAGGTCGTTCTGTTGCTGGCTGTGCGATTTCCAAAGGCTGACGACAGAGCGGGCAAGTGGATGAGGTTTGCCGCAGTTGTGCCAAACACAGCTGATGTAGCCTGTGTCCGCACTGCAACCTCTGGCTTGTAGTTTCGTCCATGTCCTCGTGACAGATGGAACACAATAGAGCTGGTCCGGCATCCGACCGCAACTTTCTCCTTTCGGGAGTTCTTTTTGTAGGCATTTTAAATCCAAATGGTTTTCCTAATTAAATACCTAGATAAATAAATAATGAAGAATATGGGTATATAAGATTAGCTATATGAATAATGACAATAATGAAGAAAAGGTGAGAAAAAGTTACTAAAATTCTTATGTGGCCGTCAGTGGCGAACTATCTCAGAACCTCACAAAAAAAAAAGTATGAAAAAATTTAAGTGGTGATTGAACTATCAAAAAAAAATATAATAACCGGTCTTTCCCTTCCGTCCATCCTCCCAAGTATGGACACCATGGCACAATCCTTCCAAAACGTTTCAGGGACACTCTCTTGTGGCACCATGAAAATCAGGGTTCAGAAGTGATCCCTCATTAGCAAACTTCTCAAGTTACAGCTTGTCAGCCCAGGGTGGGATTCTAATCCACAAGCAGCGCGTGTCTTGTCATGGATAGTCATGGATTAGCTAATCAGCCAATCACATGAAATCAAAATCCATGTAATTTAAGACACTTAGGCACCGCTGGTTTGGGGAGCGGATCAGAATCCTCCGCAAAATAGATGTTGGGATAATAACTTCCGAACACAAAAAGGGACTCTAATATCATTTGGCCTTACTAGTTATACAATGGTGGTAAACCACCAAAGTATAAGTCAAAAGCAGGACCAAACGACATTGATGTCCAGGGACTACACACGTTCGAAAGGTATTAGGCTGCTGGGGCACGATTAGTGCAAAAACCCTCGGGAGTTATCTACCCGCCAAAATTTCTAACACCTAGTGGGGACACCTAGAGACGATGGACTGTCTCGTGCTCACGACTGATGATACAGCCGGGCTTTTCGGGCCCCATGTTGGGCGCCATTTGTAGTGAATCTAGAATTCCATAAATGTCCGTGAAGGACTGCAGCGATGTTCTGCTGCCTCGGCAGAGGAAGGTGTTGATTCCTGCCGAGAATGCCCTCGTCCGGAGACGCGTGAATGCGCTGGCAGGCTAGCATTGCGGTGTCGTGGGGCGGGTTCGTTTCCCCGGCACGAGGACTCACTACAAAACATTTCGCATTCACGAATTGCTTGCAGAGTTCGAGAGGACGACCGAAGTCGCAAATCTGTAGATAACCTCCACGAAGGAATTACGACTTGTTGCGAGAACAAGAGAAACCTGAGAAGAAAGGCGAACTTGGGGTAACCTCGTCTTTACCCAAGTAAATTCAGGGCCCACAAATGAAAGAGGGGCAACCGGGTGGTGGTGGAGCCCCTTCATGCCCACCCAACCGGAATAAATCCAATGTTAAACTGTTGAAGTGGCCAGGTATTCCTCTTCTGAGTGGAAAACTCATATAACTTGAATTATATGAACTTTCCCATCAGAAGGGGAGTACCCCGGTGACCAATTTATGTCATAGAATTATACAATTGAATTGCATAACTTTATGCCATAAAAGGGCACTTGGCTTGGGCCACTCAACCCATAAAGTCTCCTGAAACAAAAAAAAATTTTTTAAGTACCCGGTGGCTGGCTCATATTTTGGGGTGGAAGCCTGCCACCGTACCGGGTCCTATACCCGATTGGAAAAGACCGGAAGGAAAAGACCGATTTTCCATTTAATCCATCATTTTTTTTGTTTTTATTCGAACAACGTTAAAGCAATGGAACAGTATGATTTTTCTATGGCAATCAGCACAGCAATTTACAACACCATATTGAAAAGCATTTAATCGTTGAAAGAGGGAAATTGATATTAAAAGAAGATTAACATTATACGAAAATTCATTTTTTCTCTGATTTCCTGTAGTATTATAATTATTGTGGTTAGCTGTTGTAGATGCCACACTTTCACCCTACATACATTATGTATAAAAAAAAATTCTTACATAGATTTTTTACGACGATTCTTCTTCTTTTTTTTTTTTTTTCTTTTTTTTTACAAATTCAATAAATATTTTTCAAAAAAAATATTTCAATAAATATTCAATAAATATATATATAAATTTTTTTTTTTTTTAAACTCAATAAATATTTAATTAAAATTCAATAAATATTTTTTTTTTAAAAAAAATTCGATAAATATTTTTTGTTTAAAAAATTTCAATAAGTATTTAATTAAAAAATGTTAAGAGGTTACTTACAGTACCTTTCCCTCGACGACGAGCGCTCGCTGACGATGTGGAGGTAAGCAAGTCCTGAAATTTTTGGTAGTGAAGAATCGCGTCCATACATCAAATTTTTAACACACGAGTATTAAGACATAGAATAACTCTTAAGGGTGTATAAAATCATCTAAAAAATGCAGCTATCAAAGTGTAAATACATATAGACTTCCTTGAATATCAGAACCGTATGGTCTTCGAACGTGGTAATGCTCGCTGCTACTTCTTCTACGGCTTTTAATGTTTAATATTGCGTTTATATGCAATCCGTTGGTCAATATATGGATTGAGTGATTTGACTAATTCTTCTGGATCTAACTTTCCAGTTGATTTATCACTCCTTGTTGAACTATGTTTGAATACACAATGCGCCTTTTTGCATACAAACGGTGTGGTTTCCCAGAAACAGGGAGTACGGTCCCGCCGTTTCCCAATCAACATGTGCCGCTCCGTAATATGAAGATCTTCACCTCGGCCTTCCAACCACCTGTTGCACCCCACTTCGGGACCTAATGCTGATGGCTCATGGCGATATTGGCAGTTGCTATCATTTTTTTACAGGCACGGTCGTAGAAAAAGTAGCAATATCTGAAGTTCCTTTTTTTTTTTTTTTTTTTTCTTCTTCTTTTTCCGCTGTGCATCCACAGGATGGTAGAAGATGTCTCTGCCACAAACGTTTTCTTAGCACGTCACCCTCGTCAACCATCCAACCATATTCCTCCAAGGACCACCACGAGCACACAAATCACTTGTTGGCACTGTATCGAATCCGTCTTATCTACGGAGCGGTTTATGGGAAACTCTTCCCTGAAAACATCTTCGAGGCAAACGCAATAACCTCGCTCGTACCATATGGAAATAAAAGTGCCATCTATGTGTGAACATGCGGTGGTGATAATGCACACTCATTTCGGTTATTTTTAAAATTCGAAATTGTTTATTTTTTGTAGATTCGATTAAGTTTTCAATTGAAAGCAATTTATGTTTATAATTATTAGGCGTAATTAAGGCGGAAATAAATCGAAAGAATAGGACAGGCACGCGTTAATTACCCACAAACAAAACAATTTTTAATTAATATTATGGTTGGAAAGGGTAAAATTTGACAAATTTTGTGGGGTTTAAATGATACAATGATTTTATCGTTCCTATAATTTAAGGGGTTAACCGTTTCGTTCTAAGCATTTGCATACCGCATTACACCCAATTAGTTAAATTATGTTCAAAAGATATTGTAATAAAATCACTACACATTAAAACAGTTTTAGAATTTTGTTTCCCGGGTGTTAAGTACAAAAGAAATTTTTCCCTTTAATTATTTTTCATGCGAGAGAAAAAAAAAACGAGTGTCGCGATGAGGAAGGTGACTGAAGGGTTACTCCTTGTTGAATTGAGTTGGTGCTGTGTGCCTGTGTCAGCGCTGCTTTTAGAGCCATAGCTCCTAGATTACTACAGAAGCTTACACGTAAATGATTGGATTCCGATAGTTGATGATTGTGCATTTTAATGAGAGCTAAAACAGCATCTTCTACGGATGCATGTTGGATTAGTGTCATTTTGCGGTCTTTCGGGATTGTATCGAAAGACACTTTAATCATCCCCAAATGGTCACGATTTTGGGGGACTGAATTGTTTTAAAATTTGATGGCTATCTGTCTAAACAACAAGCACCATCCGGCACTGCCGATATTTCGCTATGCCACTTACTTGTTAGCGCCGCTTGGTAGTTGCTGCGTGCTACGATTTCGACTGCCACGTGGACTTTCCGGGGGACTGGAAGAAGCCGACGCAGGTCCGTCTTGTACGTTATCGAGAGCTCGCCCGTCGTGGGATACCCAGATGGTGCCGCTGGAGGCGCAGCCATCCGCAATCCGGAGTGGTGTCCGGGAGCACCCGGGAACTGTCACGTGCGCAACGGTGCGCGATCGCGATCCGCATTCCCCTAGTTGAAGATAAAAAATTTCCAAATCAGTCGAGGACCACAAATACTTGTCGATTTACCTGGTGACTGCCACTCTTCACGCGTTCCATGGCACCCCGCACAACAGATGTGTTAAGAAGTCGCAATAAAGCGAAAAAGTAATTCGCACGATTGTCCACTTGAGTGGGAACCACTATTTTTTCCTTTTTTTTCGTTTTTTAATTATTTTCCCGGCCTCGGAGGTATTTTTCGCGTCTTATGTTTAAGAAATTGTCTACTCGTACGTCCTCTCCATGTGGCTGTCAAATCCACCGGTTGTCACATCGGACAAAACAGATGTGTGTGGAATGGCACGCCACATGGCGGCAATGTGCCTCTCCATTTGTCGCCAGTGGCATAGTTTTTCGATGGCCACGGTGGAGGGGCATTTCCAGATGGATATGTCTCGAAATGTGTCGGGGTTTGGATTAATTTTATATTTCGAATATTTATATCCACAGATCTAAATATTTGGAAAGAAAAGAAATATTTTTCTGCGCAGCGATATCCGCACGACAGATGAAGTCCGCTGGCACTTCGAGGACATACCCATCTGGCCGGTTGCAAGGGTTCGGGATCGGAATCACTTCGATTCCCGGGCGTAGGCGTCACATTACAAATCCTTCTTTGATACTGTGGCTACTCCAACGAGTCTGCTCTGTGTGAGTGATCAGCATTCTTATTATTACCCATAAAATTGTAACACTTCTCATGTGTGCTTTTGCATTTCTTGAGCTCATGTTTTCCTCCACATTTCATACAGATTTGTTCTCCTTCGCATTTCGACGTCTTATGGTTATATTTTTGACAATTAAAGCATCTCGTAACTTTAAAGTCTTCCTTCACAAAATTTGACGTGTTTGTTAGCTAATATTTTATACATGCTTCCGTTTACATCAATAATGTGATTTTTGTCTGTCTAGCATGAATGAGCTCCATTTTTCTCTACTCTCAACATCCGGGTTTAGCGCCTGTATTTCATTTCGTAGCCCATTTATAACCAGTCTGGGTTGACGCATCTTTGTCTCGGTAATGTCGTACTCATCCTGCATGGTATCAATGGTTAATCGGTATAGCTCAGATGCGTTGGCATTGTTTGTTCTTTTAATTACCGCTCACCATTGCGAATAGGCCGTAGCAGTTGAAGATGAATCTTGCAATTTGACGATCTTATCCTCGATTTAAAATCGGCAAGCGTTTTATCTGATGATGTATGCTTTTTTGGCTTAAGTATGATCCCTTTCTGTTTGAGGCGTCATATATTTTTTTATTACCTGCGCATATGTTGGTTTGTATGTAGCTGCCGTCTTATCAATTAAAGAACTGACATTCGTCTTTAACTCTTTAATGTTACTTTCCAGAGTCATTAGCAGAAAAAGTTGTCCCTCCTTGAATTTTTGATGAAACAGCCTACACGATATCTCTCTTCAGTCACCTTTATACATTTCAAGTGAAACCACTTGAATTAATCCCATCATAGCTCATCGCTTAGTAATCATCTTTTACAGGTTTCCTGCATTTACCACATTTGTACTTTGGTATTTTTGTGGCCATTATTGGGTTCATTGACCGCGGTAGTATTTAAATTTATTAAGATTTCCTCGGATGTACTTATTTTTTCTCTCCAATTCCACTTCATGGGAGTATTTTTTCTTATATTTTCTTTTTATTACATTATTAATATTTAAAAAAACTTTATAAAAAAAATTTATTTATATTAAATTTTCGAAAAAATATATTTATTGAAAATAAAATGTAAAATTAACAATTCTGCACTCTACTGCATGAGAATCCCTCTCCTCGTAGAATGAAGACAATGAGTATAGAAGAAAGAAAACCACCGTTCATTTATTATGAGCAACAAAAATGTTAAAAAGCCTGCACTTAGCTCTATCTACTTATCCCCAAAATTTTTGAAACACCCAGTGTACCTCTCTTCCCACTTCACTTTCTAAATCACTGTTTTATTCAAATTAATGAGCACTCTGATCAATTTCAATTCACGAAATGACTTTTCTCCGTATAACTTGTTATATGTCACAATGACTGGATCACAGTTAACTCGATCGATCGAATATATTGAGGACAAGGAAATTATTCCCGAAGAACAATACGGCTTTTGAACTGGACACTCCACCGAACTCCAGCTAATAAGTGTCGTCCAACATATAATAAATGGGTTGAATCACAGAAAATCAACAGGCCTAGTTATGGTCGATATAGCAAAAGCCTTTTACAAAGTCTGGCATGCAGGGCTCATCTTTAAAATGCATGAGTTCTTCGTTCCACTACATTTGGTAAAAACTATCAACTCTTTCCTACAGGACAGGTGTTTTCACATCAAAATTGACACCAAACAATCTAACATGCGACCAATTCAAACTGGAGCTCCACAAAGATCACCACTCTCCCCATTATTGTACAGTCTATACGCTATGGACCTTCCACGTCTGGCCAACAGTGTTAAAATTTCGCTATATGCCTACGACGCTTGTACTGGTATATATTACACCTCGTGACAAGCAGATGTCGTATTTTCAAGTCTGCAACGATCCATTGAAATTCTTTTGGGGTATTTTCAAAGGTGGAAGATAAAAATTAACACTGACAAGACACAAGCTAGCTTCATTACGGGAAGATCACAACATCAACCTTCCGAACTATAAATAAACTCAATCTCAATACTATGGAACAGAACAGAAAAATACCTAGGACTAAAATGTGACAATAGACTTACATTGACTGATCACATGCGTGACAAGAGACCTCAGAGTTTAGGTATCTTACCCTCCTCTTACCCCATCTTAAACCCAGGAAAAATAAACGTTTAAAATTAAAATCCTCATCAGTAAACAAATTATAAGATCTTTTTTCTCTATGACTGAACAGCCTTTTGTCAGATCTCGAAATCTAATAAAAAAGCACTTCAAGCCCTTTAAAACTAAGCCCTTAGGAGAACCTTCAGAACTGTTGTGAACGTGCAAACATGCTACCCCATGCCTTACGCCAGCCAATGGCATCAACGTCACAAAGTATGAGTGGGCAACCACGCCACTTTCCGTTCATTCGTATGATAAGTATTATCAAGTTGCGATCAAGCCGTGTTGCCTCATATAGTAGGTATGTGGTGGAGGTGGTGAGACATCAGCGGAATGTATCTCATGAGCAAGTACGAGTCAGCCAGGTGAAAGCTGCAGAGAGGAGAATGCTGCACATGACAATCAGCTCGAAAGATCTGCCCGCTATTCTGCAAATTCTGTTTCCCCAAATTGGGCTACGAAATTATCGCTTTTTGGCTCTCTCTGTTTACATGTTTAGGAAATAATGCAAGCACGGTTAGACCAGAGTTTACTATCGTTTATTTTCTATTAACTATACAAGAGTAACAAGAGATTCACTTCGCCTTTGTCGTATTCGTTTCTGCCGCTTCGCGTTTGTCGTATTCGTTGAAGCAGTAATTATTGACTGACTTGTTTCTCTTATCAACTCGACTTCCACATAAAGTTATCGTGTGTGCGCTGCTTCGCATTGTACGTTGACGGCCTTGTTGCCACACAGTGTATTTCGATGTGTGTAGTTGGCGTCGTTCTCCCAACAACGCCTAAAACGTTCGTCGCCACACTACTACCTCCCGAGTGACATTGGTGAGGTAGTCAAATGATATGATCTGTATGGTGCCTCGAACATACGTGCTTTTTGCTTGGTGGGTACGTTCTTGTTCCTGCGGGCAGTATATTGATTGGTGTTGGGTGATGCTTTATATACACACGAGGCGATCGCTGCAAAGTCAGTTGCAAGTGTTTATGAGCAGGAATAACCTGTTTGGTTGTCATCTGGCTACGGACTCACTGCGTAGCTACTGACGTACGTATAGGCTGTCAAATTTTCGCTTATCGGCTCCGATGTATGATCGCGAGGATATCCGTCCGCTGAAACTTCAATGAACGCGGGTTTGAGGCGCTCCGTCGACTTGTCGGCCGTTTACTTAGATCGTGTAAACGAAGTTCGACAGGTGATGCACTATAAGGTGTGGTCCCGTATACGGTGGCAAAAGTGGCTTGCGAACAGCATCGACGCACATAAAAACATGTGTGCATGTATTCAGCTTTTTGTTGATGAAAACTGATCTGCCGCCATGCCGATCTGTGTGCATGGGCCTGATTGATGACATGAAATCCCGAAGGTGAACAATAAAATCATGCCGGCTGACGGAGGAGCTGCTAGGGCTAATGAATTCTCGCTAAATGGACAGTGTAGTTCCGTATAGCAAATCATCACACGAGGCCTGTACCTCTTCCTTAAAGATGGTTCGCAATCTCAGTAACACGGTGGGAAGAATATCGGGCCAGGAAGAATTGTTAGAGCGACACATAATCGCAGCTTCCAGTGTGCGATACCAGTGCTCCACTAATCCATTAGACGCTGGGTGATTCGGTGATGTCCTGTTTTTCGTACTTCCAATAAACGATACCAGAGCTTTGAGCAGTGCCGATTCAAACTGAGTACCTTGATCGTAGGTGATTGTTTGAGGCGTGCCAAAACGAGTAACCCAATTGTTAAACAATGTTTTTGCGACGGTAGCTGCGGTCTGATCCGCAAGGGAGAATGCCTCTGGCCACCTCGGTCGATGACCGTCAAGCAATATTTATAACCCTGCGACGGGACTAGCGGTCCCACGATATTAACGTGGGTATGTTGAAAGCGAGCATCAGGCACCGGAAAAGGCTGTACTGGGTTCTTTTCATGGCGAGCAACTTTGGATTGCTGCCATAGAACGCATGAACGAGCCCAAACGCGGACGTCTTTCTTCATGATTGTCCACACGTATCTCTAAGCTATAGCCTTGCCTGTGGCACGTGCATTGGGATGCGCTAGCTGATGAAACATATCAAATACTTTCTTTCGTAACGTCAGTGGAACAAAGGGCCTCAATCGTTGCAGTGACTTGTCGTATACTATTCCATCACTTGAGCCTATAGGTTGGCGGGCAAGTTTTAGGGATGTAGTGTGTTAGAAAGAAGAAGTCCTTATAGTTCGACATCTCGCGCTTGCTCTTTCATCAGTTCAGATTCGTCGATTACTGTGGGCATCATAATATCTTCCAGCCGTGAGAGCGCATCGGCGACATCATTACTTGCGCCCGCGATAAAGCGGATATCTGTTGAAAACTGCAAGATGTCATCCAAATGTTTGATCTGGCGCGGCGATGCTTTGCTTGCAGACTGAGCGAACGCATACATTAGTGGTTTGTGATCCGTGAGGATGTAGAAACTAGAACCTTCTAAATAGTGCTGAAAACGTCTGACGCTGGAATATATAGCTAGAAGTTCGCGATCATATACACTATATTTACTTTCGGGAACGGACAACTTCTTCTGGAAAAATGCCAATGGTAGCCAATTATTATTCTGCTTCTGCTCTAAAACGGCTTCTACTGCTACGTCAGATGCATCAGTTGTGAGTCTGAAAGGTTCATTGGCTCAAAAGTCGACTAATAGAACAGCATTAGCGAGACTGTTTTTACAGTTTATAAATGCATCACTAGTTTCTGGGGTCCGTTCAATGACGGTTTTGTCATTCTTTTTACGTTCAGCACACAAGTCATTGAGCGGAGCCTGTAGTACCGCAGCATTGCGAGCAAACCACCTGTAGAAACTTATTATCCCTAAAAATCGCCGAAGTTCCCTAGCCATAGTTGGTTTTTAAAAATTTTGAATGGCGTCCACACGTGACTTTGGGGGAATTTTATCTTTTTCGTCGATAACTTGCCCCAACTGCTCTAGCCGGCTGACTCGCAGCTCACATTTGGCTAAATTGATAACAATTCCGTATTTCGATAGACACTGAAATACAACTTTTGCTTTAGTAGAGGCGTTCTCACTGGGATCTGATAATTTGCCATTTTTGAGATCTACCACCAGTCCGAAATGCCGAATAAAGTCTGTGCTTAGAATAGGTCGTGATACTTTGGCCACGGTGAATCGCCACTGGAAAAATTCGTGGTAGACCCAAAGAGAGGGTTGGAGCTCGGTCACCGTATGTGTTGATGGTGGTTCCGTTCACTGCAAATAACTTGAAGGCTGACGATGAATGAGCGGGGTGCTTGCGGGATACTGGAACGACATATATGGCTGCTCCCGTATCGATGAGGAATCTCAGCTTTGTTTTACTGTCAAAAATTTCGAGGCGACTTTTAGATGTGCCACTAGCTGTCACCTGTTGGGCTAGTGGCTCGATTCGTTCCCCGCCTGCCGCTTGAAGAATATATATGGTGGTCTACAACGCTTTGGTTTGGCGCCGAATCGCTGGTGGTAGAAACAAATTTGACTCACCTTGGACTGAGTACCCGGCCGGTATGATAATTGGCATGAATTATACGTGGAAGCGACGCTTTCTTTTGAAGGCAATTGAATTCGGCTAAGCTCTGCTCCTATCCCCGCAATATTTTCCGCTGATTGCTCACACTCTGGCGTTGAGTGTGACGTTGCAATATTTTGAATGCATGCTACGTCTGAGACGGCGACGCTAGTTACTCGTTCCGCAGCTGCTGCCAGTTTATCTAAATTATCGCTATGATTAGCCACCAAAATGGCTCGCACATTGAGTGGCAGGTGCTAAAGCCACAATGTTTTTATCAATTGGTCTGGAATAGACTTGCTTGCCGCTCACTGTAATCGGCGCAGAAACTGTGAGGGTCGGAGGTTTTCCATCTCCATGTCAAACAACACCTGGCGCGTTCTCTCCTCGTCCGAATCTCCGAACGTAGCCAAAAGCCTTTTCTTCAAGCCATCATATTTGGCGGGTTCAGGCGGCGATTCAATAGTATCGGCGACATGCAGTAATTATTGCATTTCCAATTGCGCAATCACCCTGTCGAACCGGGCCGCGTCGGTAGTTACTTTATGTAGGCGAAATTGGATTTCGATGCGCGCGAACCAAAGGTCTGGTTTGCTTTACCAAAAGGTTGACATTTTGAATGTAACTGCACTAACTTGCGCGTCATTTTCCACTACTGGGGGTTTGCACTTCACTTCCATTTACGTTGATTAATGTGTCCGGCATCGTCGGGTCACCAATTTAGGAAATAATGCAAGGACGGTTAGACTAGAATTTATTATCGTTTATTTCCTATTAACTATACAAGAGTAACAAAAGGTTCACTTTGCGTTTGTTGTATTCGTTTTTGTTGCTTCGCGTTTGTCGAATTCGTTGTAGCAGTAATGATCGACTGACTTGTTTTCCTGTATCAACTCGACTTCCAGATAAAGTTTCCATGTTTGTGCTGTGTCGCATTGTAGGTTGACGGCCTGGCTACCACACAATGTGTTTCGATGTTTGTGGTTGGCATCGTTTTCCCAACAACGCCTAAAATGTTCGTCGCCACACGTGCAAACGATACCATACGGGGAGGAATAGCTTCTGTGGAATGGGAACTCACGTGCTCATTTCTTCAACAGTTTTTGGGAAAAAGTAGAGCAAAAGCTCACTGCACGACCAGATATAAGCGCTTTGTCGAGTATTTGCAGATCAGTAGGAATTTAACTTTACTAGAAAGCGGGTTGCTGTCGACGCGATATTATTTACCAATCAGTCTTCGTCACGAGATAAGCAGTAGTGTTCCAGCAGTCCCTCGATTTACTATAAAGTTTCAGTTTGACCAATGATGAGGGGTGAGCAGTTGGTTTAAGCCGAGATCCTCTTTCAGCCTTTTGGCGTTTCACGCAGTGTGGGAGGCGCGACAAATTCTACCGACCCCAAGCAATATCGAGTCAAAGTTAAAAGTGTTTCATTCAATATTGATCGTTACGAGTTTTCAAGGAATGTAAGGCCAATCCCAAGCTATAGGAACTAATGAAAATGTAGTAAATGAACTTGTTTATAACGTAAATATTTAAGATAATAAAGAATAAATAAAATTAATACATGGGAAAACCCTAAATCTTTGTTGATCTATTTTGGATGGCTGCAGTAGCAGGTAATTATCATGCAGTGAGTTTTCTCTCTGCAAGAGCCTTGATGGGTAATAAGTTAGACATCATATCAAGCTCCCAGTTCATGCCAGTATATCTAGGGTATACTTGCTATGTAATAGAACTCCTTGGTACATTAGGAACATTGACATTCACAAAGACCTAACACTAGACACAATTGATAAACATATACTAGACCGCGCACTGAAACTGTTCAACAGGATATATGGACACCCTAATAGTACCCTGAACCCCCTAAGATCAACAAATAATGAGCAAAGGCTCACCTACCCTAGCCTCAGATCATTTTCTATGTAATATAGTACTGAAACTAGTTGAATTATTTACTATAGGCCAGTTGAGTACAACGATACCCACACAGGAATGATGCAAAAGTGCTAAATCGCACTACCTCCACGTAACCCCACACCTCAAGGCAAGGTATGAATTTCATCCAAGCTTGAAACTTTTGTTGTTATCCATGCGTTCTATATTGTTAGCTTAAAATTGTCTTCCTAACCAAAGATCGAACGAAGTCCTGCTTTGTTCCTGCTGAACAGAGGTTTGCCGGATATTTAACTTTGATGCGTCATATCTCATTGTAAGTCAAAATATGATCTCATTGCAAATTTCAAAAGATGTGTATCAAGTGATTACCATATTTTTGGAGATTGTTAAGAAATTGCATTATATTTAACTATTCATTCATTAATTTATAAAAATCAAACCTCCCACAATCTTGCTACATAAAATCACCCAAAGTAAATGCCTTAATTGCACTTGAAATATTCATACCTATTCGTTAAGTCGCTTTCATGTATTCGAAAAAAAATGCAATCAACTTAATCATTTGAAAGCTAGCAAACAAATTGCTCATTTCGCCCAAATCGAACAAAACGAAAAAAGAAGACAAACAAAAAAGAAACCATTAAAGTTTTGCAATAAGATTTAGTGGAAAAAAGTTAGAATTGAAATATTTTGAATTTTCCCAGAATCAAAATGAATGCAGGTATATACGAGCAAGTACAACTATGCATTATCTTCTCATCATAATGCTTTTGCCATTATTTATTGCTAGCTTGCAATCGAGCCTAGTCACATAGATCAAGATATTTCTTTCAATATCTACATTGCACTACGGTCCACGTGAAGGAGAAATTGCATTTGATACATTAAGGTTTTTGTACATTAAAGGTTAAAAGTTATTTTACAAGTCAAACAAAAATCTCAATCATCATCAGTATCTTCGTTTTCATTTTGGTCCAGCACTGATGCTGCCTTACTCTGAAACAATCCTCGTACATACGAGTATCACGTACAAGGAGGCAAAAACCACTGCAACACTATAAAAGAGCGAAAGCATTTAATCTGGAACCGCATTTCGAAGATTTGCAGTGCCGGGCTAACACAACTGAGAGACCGCCAAAATAATCCGCTTCAGCAGCATCTTCAAGCTTTACCGGCATCAAGATGAAATTCATTACGGTAGGTTAATTATTTGTCTACCTATACCTGAATTGTACCTATTTATCCAGCCTTTGCAATTTTCGACGTTTAATATACAGTAATCTTCCAATTAGTTTTACTTTCACTTAACCAATTTTTTTCGCTTTTATCTTTTCCTTTCTCGAATGTATCTTTTTTCCGCGGCGCATTACTTGGGTACCGGTGTATCTTTTTTCATCAACCATTCAACCCACCGTCATTCAATCCACCTTCCAGGTATGCATCTTTGCAATTTTGGTGTTGTTTGGAATTGTCTCGTGCGCTGACATGCCGCAAGTAGTCTACATCCACTACAGCACACCTGAGGAGGCTGAAGAGGCTCAAAAGAAAATTTTAGGTAAGTAAACTATTAAATAAGATTCAACTACTCACAATATGCATGTGGAGCTCTGCCAATCAGTCCCACCTGCAAGTCTGTCGTCAAGTTTCGTGAAAGACGCAAACGTACTCGTACGTTGCTCTAGCACAGTAACCCAATTGTGGGAAGACACATTCAAATTGCTCATGTTAACATACTTGTAATTACGTATAATCCGTCTTTTCTTCTTTCTTTCATCTTAATCCGCATCTGTTTGAATGGTGAAGCCGAGTACGAAGGTGCTACAATTGTTATAGGTGATGACCCAACGCTGTCGGTGGCAAACGTTACGTCAACGATGTCAGAAAAACTTGAAACTCCTTCCGAGGCATCAGATAGCAAAGACACGGACGCGACAACAGCAGCAACGACTTCTTCAACATCAACAGAAGCGGCTAAAGATAAGGAATAAAGGCTTGAAAGTGATTGACGATAGCTCTAAGTATAAGTTAAGCATAATCTAATAAACGTTAATTAATTAAAAGAGGTTTATTCAATTAAAACGTTGACGTGAAAATGGTAGTGATTGCATGGTCAGCATCAGCTGAAATCAATGATGGTTAATTTGTTTTCAATTAATCATCCGTTGATTGAATGATGGACAAATTGCTGCAGGATCTTTGAAGTTTCTAAAGCGTACTTGAAGATTGCTCAATGAGATGTTAAGTTTCTGCTAGACGTTCAATTATAGTTGCATTAAGATGTTCAAGCGTCTGATTTAGTTGCTAGTTTTAGGGTCAATAAGTGGCCTTAATTGAATCATGAGCAATTTTGATGGAAAGTAATTTGCTGTTGGATTTTTGGTAGAGTGATCATTAGGTACACTCTTATTTTGGAACATTGTGATGAATGCAGCTCTATCTCATGCAGAATTAAAGGAGCGCAAGGTCAAACAACTTTTTTTTAATTAAAGTGTACCTTTCTCGAATATTTCGTTAATAACTTGGGCAATATTTCCCTGCATTCATTATTCTATTCGAATATGTTTGATTTTCGGGGCATACACTTGCAAACAAGTAAACAATATATTCATGATGATAACATTTTCAACATTTTTAAATATTTATAGCTACTATAACGGGTGTGCAAGATGATGAGGTATGGGAGACATATTCTGGTTTTAATTGCAAAACTCGCAAAGAAATATTGCCTCGTTGTCCTCGTCATCTATCTCAGCACAGCTACAGTGTGCCAATTCCAACAGAGAGGACATCCAATCCATCGTTCATTTGAATCCAAGTATTTTCTATGCATACAAGTCGAGCCAAGTAGCCTATGCGGACGACATGAACATTTTGTCACGGTCATTAACAACTGTCAAAGAACTCTTCCTGAAATTCGACAGCGAAGCAACACTAGTAGGGCTACAAATCAATCAAAATAAAACAAAGCTCATGACGCAGTCGGGGAAAAATATCTCATGCATGCAAAATATCGCACTTGCCGAATACAGTATCCAAAATGTGAGCAAATTTGTGTGTTTACGTGCCAAAATAACGAGAACCAGTAATGAAAGAGACGAAATACGCCGAAGAATGCAGCTCACAAATAACATATTTTATTCAGTTTTGGCGATCTTGAAGACCAGCTGCATACACAGGAAAACAAAGCTCCAAGCATACACACCTGTGATAAGACCTGAGTTATGCTATGGGTGTGAAACATGGACCCTAACCTAAGCATTCGCAAATATTTTGAACGCCTTTGAGCAACGGGTCCTGAGGCGAATAATCGGAGCGAAGCTAGACGGGGACCAATGGCGGATTCGATACAACCATGAGCTGTATGAAATTTTTTGACGAACCGGAGGTCTCAACGATTATCAAACTGTGGAAGCTGCAAGGGCTGGACACATGAATCGTAAAGGTATTCCCTGGGAGAGCTGAAGGCCTGAGGTAAATCGGGATAGCGAGGAAACGCTGGTCTTACTCGGTAAACGAAGACAGTTTATCGCTACTTGGATTACAAAATTGGATCAAGACAGTTGGAGGCACTTTCGTTGGAAGCGAAGGCCCAAGAGGGGATGAAGTGCTACGATGTAGAAGATTTTCAATGTCAGTAAAAGCAAGGGCTATTATTTGCAAGAAAAAAAAAATATTATTTTCATCGTGGTCACATTCTGGTGAAGAAGTACGATTATTGTTGGTTATCTTCTTATTCCTTTTCAATTTCGATTCTCTTGTTCTTTTTATTCTTTAAGCTTGTTATCTTCTGACAGTTTTTTCCATTGTTTCTTCTAATTCATTTTATACGAAGAAGGCATGATAGCCGTTTTGCCTCCTTTCTTTTTTACGCGTTAAATTTTGCGAGTTCCAGGATAAAACATCACTTGTTGAGCACTAGAGCACTAACAACAGGGAAAACTGTTAGTGGAGTAGTTAGCCTGTGATCTTTTTCGATATTGCTCATCCAAGTGAGGCATCCGGGCTCAGACTTTGCTTCAATCTCAGATGGTGTCATGATAACAGGCATGCGGAATATCATCGGTTTGTCAATAGTTACTTTGTCAGCACCTTCAACTTTCAAAGTTGAAGTTAACTTTGCAGGTTTTCTTCAGCCGTTATCGTCTCTGATTAGTATAGTTTATTTGGAGCTTTTGCACCGCTGGTCGACGTAGTGGTTTCTGGAAATGTTTTGGTGAGGGATAACTTCCCCGTTTGTAAAATATCTATCGCCTTTGATCGTGCAAAGTCAATATAGGAAAAAAACTGTTTGGATTTCGGCCATTTACCGCCGTTGCCATTGTGGAAGCCTAAGTAAAGGCTTTGCCAAAAGTATCTGCTAATTGCTGGACAGTTACCATAGTCTCTAAATTGCTCCAAACATATGCTGTGATTTTGTAGCCGTAGCACGTGCTCAAAGGTCTCCTGTATGATAAAGGCTGGTCGAACCAAAACGCACGATGTTAATTGTAAATAAAATAAACAGTTTTCGAGAATTATATTAATATTTTTTATTATAATAAAAAGTATCTATAACAATTATGTGTGAAAGAAAATATCGCTTAAATGCTCGTCACGACTACGGTGGCATACTTCTGTCCGATGTTCCATATTTTCAATGACTCTGAGATATAATTGGAGGTTCAATGTCGTTAATGTCCAACGGTTTCAAATCAAATGTTCGTGGTGGCCAATTAATATCGCCACAACGTGAGATAACACGGCCATTAAATTTCTTGCGCAAAAGAGCCATTGTTTCGTTGGCTGTGTGGCAAGTGGCACCATGCTGTTGGAACCACATATCTTCCAGGTCCATAACCTCAATTTCTGGCCATAAGAAGTCCGTCATCATCTCGCAATAGTGAACACCATTCACGGTAACTACTTTTCGAAGAAGTACGCTCCGATGACGATGTGGATGCATCAGTTTTTCAGCAATCACTCGTAGATTCTCATTTGCTCAAATGCGGTAATTCTGCTTTTTTAATCTTTATTCAAAATTCGCATCAGTGATGTTCGTGAGATGTTCAATTGTTGGGCACGACGACGAATCGAGGTTGACGGGTCTTCTGCTACACTATTGCGAACAACAGCAATGTTTTCCGCAGAGTGAACTGGACGAGCATGCACAGGTAATTTCACATTTGCAACAGACCCGGTTTGCTGAAATTTTCGCACAATTCTCCCGATTGTGGATACATTTCGGAGCCGTACTACAACAATCGAGGGGAGAAACCACAGCACCACTTGAATTCTTCTCTAGGAAGCTAACAATTGTGCAACGAAAGTATAGCACGTATGATTGGGAAATGTTAGCTATACACGCGGCCATTCCGCACTTCCAACACATGGTCAAACGCAGAGTGTTTGTTCACCGTCTTCACCGACAAAAGCCCTTGTAGTTCGCAATCCAACAGCCTCGAAAAAAGCATTGCCAAAGCAACAACGCCAGCTGGATTTTATATCGCAATTCACCACGGACATCCGACACATTCCAGACCGAGACAACGCCATCGTTGACTTTTTGTCAGGGGTCAATATGATTCAATCAAATGACTTTATCGTTTTCGCTCTAGCTCAGAAGGATGACCCCGAGCTCCAAGCGCTGTTAAGTAGCCATGACCAGCCACTCGAGTGGAGACAACAGAGGTTGAATGACTCCTCCCTAACTCTTCACTGCATCATCACTCTAGAGAGGATATGACGATTCATCCCGCAGCAATTCTAAGCGACAGTCATGCAGAACGTCCATGGCCTCACTCATCCAGGCACCCGAGCGACCAGGAAGATGATCGCCGACCGTTACTTCTAGCCCTCGATGAGCTCCGATATCAACAAGCTCATCCGAGCATGCCTGCCATGCCAGCGCAATAAAATCACTCGACATACGAAGTCACTACTGCAAAAATACATCCTACCCGATGCGAGGGCTGAGCATATCGATATCGATTTCATCCGACCACTCCCTCCGTGTGAAGGATTCCGATACTGCCTCACCATCGTGGACAGGTTCTCCCGCTGGCTCGAGGCGATCCCAACGGAGAAGATCACGGCCACAGCAGTCGTAGATGCGCTAACTAACATATGGATAACCAATTTCGGGTAGACAGTTCGGGAGCCAGGTATTTCAGGACCTAAATAGACTGCTCAGAATCACACACTTGTGGATGACGTCCTACCATTTGGCTTCCAATGTCATAGTGGATTGGTGGCATCACATGATGAAAACCACGATCCACTGCCACGATTCACTCCAATGGAGCACAGCACCACCAATCGTACTGCTAGGACTGCGATCAACGCTGAAGGAAGACATCGAATCGACGCCAGCCGATATGGTCTACGGCACGACGCTTCGACTACCTGGTGAATTTTTGAACACTTCCGAAGCTGACATGAATGACTCTCACTTCCTAAAGGATCTCCGCACGGAGGATGGTTTCATTACCAAGGATATCTTCGTGAACAGGGACCTGGCAAACAGCACAAACGTCTTCGTCCGAAACGACAAGATTAAGGCCCCACTCTGACCACCTTATGACGGCCGGTACCCGGTAATGACACGGAAGGATAAATACTACAAGGTTGACGTGACCGGACCGACCAACGACCATATCCATCGAGAGGCTGAAGCCCGCATTTTCTACATCTGGTGAGCAGCCCACCGCTTTGGATGTAACAACAACACGGTCAGGGCGAGCGATCCACATACCAGTACGATACGCAGCATTGTTTCACTGCAGAGGGAGTACTGTGGCGGATCAGCCACCCAACACGCACGCCACGAATGTAGCAACCAGAATGCATGCTTGTGCACTACGGGATATGCAATCGTCGAGTGGCAATTCATAGACCATCAGCGTATGGCTATGAAACATGTACCCACGGGCGATGCACTTAGGGTTCGGCCACATTGCGATTTTACAGTCGTAACCAGCGATTTTTAGACGCAAATACGAACACACTGCGACAAGATCTCCGAAGGAACTTCAGGCATGCGCAGAACTAATATGCTCATTTGAAGGTATGTCTTTGCCAGGAACACATGCGCTAAATCATTTGTGCGGTAGGCAAGAAACTTCCATGCACGTCAGCGTCAAATGTCCAAATGATGTGCGCCTGCGCGAGTATCATAAAAACGACCTACTAAACTGGTTTTAGGATAAATCGCAAATTCCTGCGACTGCCGACCTGGAGAAAATTGTCGAAAATCGCAGTGTGCGGGCTTCCATTTAACCATGTGTAACTTGCGACAGAAGTGCGGCTAAATAGTCGTAGTCTGATGCACGCAGCGCAGGTTCATGACCACCGCATCAGTATATTTGATGCATTTAAGCAGTGGATGTAACAAACTTCGCCCCATTCAGTCGCTCACTCAGCGTTGACGCACCAACATTTCACAAACTAAAACTTTTAAAAACTTTTTTTAAATAAATCTATTCATAGGGAAAGGAAACGCCTCTTCACTTATCCCATATAGTGAATTTAAAGACGACTCGACAAAAATCCTACTGATATTTCATGTTGTTGGACTAATAAAGACTTACCTCCAGGATTTCTTCCAGGTTTTGTAGAGCACTGGTGCTTAATCAGGAGGAGGGTAAAATAATTTTTCCAATATTCCATTCCTCTTGCGCCGCCCGATGTAAACGTTGTATTTGTTAGCCCATTTTTCTAAAGTTCTGATTAAGGCCTTTAATTTGATGCATAACCACTTTCAGTAAATTTTTTTCTAAGGACTCCCTTCCTATATGGAAAGACCCCCTTTACAGTCTTTGAAAATTTTTCTTATTCGAAAACTGTCAAGAAGCCATCACTTTATATCTACGTATCAAGGTTGGTTTTTGTCTGTTATGTGATTTCGGAGAAAAACTGCATTGACAGATGGACGCGCGGAGAGAAATATGGATGGCCAGACAGGTGGCGATTCCGATTGGGCTAGTCAGCTAGTATAAAACTCTAAGAACAGCCCCAACGGGAGAAAAACTCCAGTGGTAATCTTTCACGAAATAACATCATCATCCTATTCGATGTGCGGTACCTAATATTGGGCCTGAGACTCCAGAAGCAATCTTCTTCATTCATTATTGTCCTGAGACCTTGATTGCTTACTTATAATCTTCTTTCAGCGAATTTACGAATCATTAGAAAGTTCAGTATCCATGTACATAAAATAAGTAAAGTTTGGATAAAAAGAAAAGTGATAAATTCATTAGAACTAATTGAACTAAAACTCCTTCAAAACTTTTATGTTCCATTTTGGGGTATTGTAAAATACTTTTTTTTACAATACCTGTAGTGAAAGTAGGTAGATAAGTGTCCGTGCAGGACTGTAGCGATGGTCTGTTGCCTCGGCGGAAGAGGATGGTAGTATCCGCCGAGATTGGCCTTATCTGGGGACGCGTGAATGCGCTGCCAGGCTAGCGTTGCGGTGTCGTGGGGTGGGTTCTTTCCCCAGTACAAGGACCCACTGCAAAAAAATTGCTTGTTCAAAGAACAAATCATGCCGGGCAAAAACGGACGGACTCACAGAGACTTCGTCATTAACGACGATCCCTACGGCCCACAAATAAGAGTGGAGCATCCAGATGGAGGTGGTGCCGCCTCGCACCCTCCCAACCGGAGCAAGATCCAAACGTAGACGTGGCCATATTTTTCCCATTTCAGTGGAAAACTCATACAAACATAACTTGCATGAATTTTCCCATCAAATGAGAAATATATAGGCGTGGCCAATTTATGTTATAGAATTATGTGATCAAATCACCTGACTCTATGCCACAGAAGGGCACGCGAGCGGAAGGCCACACTACCATGCAAGAGCCCCTGTTAAACAACACAAAACGGAGGAGCGCGCCCGATGGCTAGCCCATATTATAGGAGGAGCTTGCCATCGATGCGGTTCCTATACCCGGTCAGGTAAAATGGAATGGAAAAACTGAGTCTAATTTTAACTTTTTCTAAGCATTATTATTTCTCATCTGTAAATTTTATACAAAAACTATTTTTCAATCTCAATCAAAATTCCTGTCACTACCAACAATTAATCCGCATACAATCGCTTTGACTCTCCTTTTCTTTAATATTTTTCTATGTAAATTTACGTTAACTGGTTTACTGTATACTAATGTATAGTTCATTCACTTCATTTTATATTATAGAATGTATGTTTAGTTTTTGATATGGAATGTTGATGACGTTACATTTGAATTAACTACTTAGTATATCTATAAAAAATATTTTGAGGAGTTGGTTGAGTCCTTGTTCTATTTCCCGTTGAATCCTAGTTTGATATGATTTGAAATGTATGTAGATTCTGTTTTCAGATAAATACATGATCACCTTGCTTGATTTGAAAAAATATTATGCACTATATTAGTAGTTTTACTATTTTTACTCTCCTTTATAAATTAAAATTTTTTATAAAAACCAAACATTGGAAATAATATTTAAAATCATGCAAATAATAAATTTTGATACAGAAAAAAAAATTGAGAAAATTAATAATTGAAGAGAAAAAAAATAACAAAAGTTTACTTACCAAACATCCTCGCTGGGCGCCCGCTGATGATTGGGGAAATCGCTACCAAAGATGAATTTACTGCAATATAAATGTTTACAATCCGTGGTCGTAACGCCATTACGTTTCATAAAAAAAATAAAATTGTAGGCCAGTTATAGTGATGAACTCCAGCAAATACTTCGTTCTAATACTTATTCTTGGTAAGATCATACACGTATAGTTGACTACTCCCGTCTCGTTAATGGCGTTGCTGTGCCATGCTTGATTTTGAGAAGACTCTATCCCCAGCCAAAAATAAAATACGAATCATTCATCGCAATGCAAGAAACTGAACCGAGTTTGGGGCTAAGGCCGTGCAAATTCCACGAGGCGTTGATATCGGTTTATTTCCTTGGTCAAGCGTGTCAATCCAATTACGTGGATATTGATAAAATATCGTTTTGCTTCCGGATTGATGATTTCGACACTTTTCCTTACGATTATATCCTCGAAATCAGCATTCTGCTTCGGTCATGAGAATAAGTTCAACCCGTTAATTTGATTATTCAACCGCTGAAGACAACACTGACTTGGAATCTCTATTCTGACACATACGACGTCGAAGCACTCTCCCTTATTCGATTATTATATACTAGTTTCTCACATGTAAATGCTTTTGGACTAGTCAACAAACGGATTTCACTATGCGCATAATAACAATCAAGATGAAAAAAAAAATGAATTGCGCCCGCATATATGTAGCTTGACTCGGACAAATTTTGCAATATTCTCGCTAACTAAAGCGTTACACCCGAAAATAATTGCTAACACTGAATATTATTCATTGTTAAACCTAGATATCCAAGCCCATCTCATCATCGAAAAACACCGCGCGATTCACAGCATTCGACTCTTTCGCTTCTTCGAACTGCCTCCGATCCAATGCTTGTGTGCAGTTAATCCTTGCGAAAAATTCGTTTTTCTCTGTTCACTACGAACCAAGCTCCAAGGACAGAATGAAAATTTCAAACACGATCAATTGTAATACAAAAAGGTTTTCCCGGACAGCACTTCGCCAATTTCCCCGTGGTTCTTACGATCTCCCGTGGACTTAGATCCGTTCAAAACCACTTCATTCGAATTATGATTTCGCACACATATCTCACAACGGGGAATTCCACTTCGCGATCTTAATATTTTCCAAATATGTTTTGCTTGGTATTCGGAACAGATAGACATGAAACCACTTGGAATTAGAAATTTCACTTTTCTTTTTAATCACCGGTTGCCGCCGTTCTCCGCGTGCTTGCCGTCAGTCAACTCCCCGTTCCGTCGCAAAAGTTGTCCTTCGAGTTGCGGCTGCAAGTCGATTCTCTCCCCGTCCCGGAAATTCCCGACCTTTCTTCTTCCTATTACCGTGTACAAGGTAAATCGCATCATCTGAATTCGATTGCCTTCGGCAATGTAATACAAATTAATTACGTGGGTGCGGAATTCTTTAAAAAACTATAGATTTATTCAATTCAAGTGTCGTCTTAAGAATAATTTACAAGTTGGACTTAAAATCTCCATAACACCTCGGAGTTGATACAATGCAACGTGACTTGTCCGATGCCGCTCAGACGTTCCCATGCCTTCAAGAATGTCTCGCTCGAGGTTACAGGTGCAATTAGTTCGTTGTATTTTGTCTATTTCTATGAAAGTATTCGGATTTCAAATTGTGTGGAGTTTACAGTTGCGGGTAATTGAATCTAGATTTGCTTGCATTTTGTTCCTTACCTCTTCCCCTCATAACTTGAATGTCCTCATTCAACATTAATACAACGGTGTTCTGTAGATGCTCGGAGAGTTTTGTAATTCTGGTATGGTATTTTCTGACAGGCTTGGTAAGGATGTGAAGACTGATGGTTTCACTTCCTGTAAGGATGATTGTGCTTAAAGGTTCGGATCAGAATTGGTTTTTCTTGGGGTGGTTGGAGCTACTTTAATGATAACTTTCGAATTTCTCTTATTCCTCAGGTAGGTAACTATTTTTGGTGACGTCAGTATTATTAGGATCATTGTGATTGAACTATAAATTATCCATTGATCTGTTCCTTTTCCTGTTTTTATTAGGTTTATTTGCTTTGTGTTGTTGATATGCATCTCTTTAATCAGTTCGAGGGAGAATATTTCCAAAAGCTTTTTTTTTGACTTTAAAGTTATGTTTTTGATTGGTTTGACATAAAATTGTTCGTATGTAGCTACATAGGCATTTGGTACATCTATTATATAGAAAAAGTGTGTACATATAATTTTGTAAAATTTTTACATCTGCGAATTCTAGAGGTTTTTCTACGTTCCTGTATGGAATATGGTTTGCATTGAAAGTATTGATGATTGAATTTATTTCAGATTTTGAGAGGATGTTTGAATTCACAAAATTAATTTTCGCTAGTCGGATATATTCGACAATATTCACCAATTCTTCTTTTATAATTCTTAACTTATATTCTCTGCTTAGGGCTAAAGTAGTTTCGAAAACTCTATCTTTTTTTAGAACGTTTAAAATTTCATCGGTAACATTAGTAATTTGGTTTATTCTTTTACTATATTCTTTGTTTATAAGGACTTCATTCATCTTTCCTGTCAACAAAACAAGATCATCATGATCTGGATTTCCCGCAATGAATTTCCATGCGGATCTAATAAAGTTCAAGGATCTTTTAGTTTGCTACGGCCTAAATTGAATATTATCCAGAAGATTTTTCATTTGCGATACTTTGTGGGACAGCAATGAATAGAACGGGTTGGATTCCGGGATGTGGTTGGCAAGTAGGGCTGAAACGTTATTGAGGAAATGGTTGTATTGATCCGTTTGGAGTATATGCACGAGCTTGAAGCTTCCATTTTGGATTTCTGCCGTTCCTGTTTTGAGTGTCGTGATTTGGAATTCGAGTAGTCTATAATTTGGATGTCCGCATCAATAAGCTTGAATAGGAACTTGAAAAGAGAATCAGTTCCTAATGTCACTTTTATGTATCGTTCTGCTTCAGTTAAAATGGTGGTTGGCCTATTTTCTTTCACTTACTCCCTTTTGTATCTAGTTGCTATTTTGGACGCCTTACGCTTATTTATCTTAGCGTATACTTTCTGTCCTATTTCATAATAATTCATGACCTGCCTAGATTTGTTGTGAAAATTTAAATCTTGCTTTTGTTTATTTTTGATAGCTTCTGTATTATCCTTGCGGGATTTCTCTAACTGTTCGGGACTTGTGGATACTATCCTGCCATAAAAACCCTCCATGGGTTTTTTCCCGGTGGTTGAATGAACGCTGTAATTGTACTCATACACGGACCTTTCCAATAGTTCCTGGAAGTTCCTATGAGTGCCGTCGGTTTTAAGACACCTCATGATTTCCGATAGGGTTGAATGAATTATTTCAACTTGCCCATTGACTTCACTTTTATAAGCTAGTGTTTTATAGACAGTTATTCCGAGCTGATCTTGCATCATGAACAAGATTGATGCCGAATTCAATGATATCTCACCGTCTAACACAATAAACTTTGGAATAACATAAAAGAGTAAGAGCTCTCGGAGTGGGCCACGCACATCTTCGATCGCTCTGGATTTGAGTTCTCTTGCTTGTGCGAATTTGGTTAGTTTGTCAACGGCTGTAAGTATGAGGTATCCTTCCGTTGAGTATATATCAACGTGAAGGATATGGCCTGGGAATCCTGGGACAGGAGTCACTAGAAGTACAGGATTGTTTGGGCGACATTCATACTTGTTTTCCTTGCAAATAACGCACTGCTTAACAATCCGCTTTATCTTGGCACTCATTTCGGGGAAATAAAATTGCTCGATTATTTGCAATTGGTTTTCCTTTGCATTTCTGTGAGCTCTTTTATGGAATCTTAAAATAATTTCCTCCTTTTCGCTCTCATTTGAAACATTTTGTACTTCTTTCTGCGTAAGCCTCACCCTGTAGTTCCGGAAATACAGCGGATAAAGCTCCTGGATAATGCCCATGACGTCTTCTGGTGCCTTGATGCCATTAATGACATAAGGGTTAAGGTATCTCTTGAAAATTTCAACAATATTCTCCCTGGTGTACTGGCGTTCTACAAAAGTATGTTTGAAATAGTTAGGGAATGGCTTTTCCAACTGGTAGCTAGTTGCTTCTCCGGTTTTTAGAATTATCTTCAACGGAAGATATCAAATTTCGGGATGAACTATCGTCACTATGAACTGTAGCGGTCAAAGAATGCACATTATGGGGGGCCTGGAAAGGGCATCCGCCACGACGTTGGCCCTTCTAGGCTTATATTTAAGCTCATAATCATACTCCCCCAGGGCTGCTTTCCAGCGTTTGAGCTTTGTGTTAGTATTTTTATTGCTCAACGCGTAGGTGAGCGGTTGGTGGTCTGTGAAGATATGAACTTTTTTTTATCCATACAGGAAGTTTCTCAGGGACTTTAGAGCCCAAATGATGGCCAACATCTCCTTCTCGTTAGCTGCGTACCGCTCTTCTGTTTCGCTCAGTGTTCTTGATAGGAATGTTATTGGACGGCCCTCTTGTGCCAAGACAGCACCAATAGCGTATTGTGAAGCATCTGTAGTAAGCTCGAATGATTTACTGAAATCTGGGTATGAGAGCATCACTTCTCGTGATATTAAGGCATTTTTTAGTTTGTCAAATGCCTCTAATGCCTCTTCGTTAAGACTAATTTTTATTTTGCTGGACATGTTCTTCGATACTTTGCCGTCTTCCCCTCTTAAGTGTGAGGTAAGAGGTTTGGCTAGTTTGGCATAATCCAAAATAAACCGTCTGTAATACCCAGACATGCCTAGGAAGGACATAAGCTCTTTTAGGTTTGTAGGCGGCGGAAATTTCGCTATTGCTTCGACTTTTTTCGGGCTTGTCTTGATGCCATCACTTGAAATCACGAACCCCAAAAATTCAACTTTGGTCCTCATGAACTCGCACTTGTCCAATTGAACTTTAAGATTGGCCTCCTCCAGGGTGGCGAATACGGAGTCGATATTCTTGAGATGCTGCTTTTCATTCTTTCCCATGATTATGATATCGTCGATATAATTTTCGCACTCAATCCCAATATGTTTTCGGAGAATGTCATGAACCGCTCGTTGGAATGTCGCGGGTCCATTCTTCACTCCAAACGGGAGCCGGTTGAACTCATACTTTCCGTGGTTGACGGAGAACGCAGTTTTTTCTTTGTCGGCTTCCCTCAACGGTATTTGGTGGAAGCCGCTTTTTAGATAAATTACGGTAAACAATTTATTTTTCCCTAAGTTAGAAAGTATGTCGTTTATCTCCGGTATGGGGTAACGATCGGCAATTGTAACGGAATTCAATTTCCGATAGTCGATAACTAGTTGGTATTTCTTTTCCTTGGATGCGTCCATCTTCTTTGGGACTACCAAAACTGGAGCATTATATGGTGACTTAGAAGGCCTTATGAAACCGTCATTTAGCAACTTTTGAATTTCTTTGTCAACGAAGGGTTTTAGTGCCATGGGGAATGGATACGTTTTTGAGTAGACAGGGTTGTTATCTGTGGTGCCTTTTTCCCGCCTTTACTCTGGTAGTGTATGTGAGCTTTTCTTTAGGCTCAGCGAACAGTCCCGGATGTTTCTCCAAGACCTTCAATAGTTCCTCCATTTGTCTTTGAGATAGATGGGGTGTTTTTATTCCAATATTATTCACGCCTTCTGATGTGCGTTGCTTCATTGGAATACGTATGTTATCAAGAATTGTTATATAATTTTTTGAGGTATTAATAATAGCCCTAAGTTGCTTTAAGCTATCATTATCAATAATACCGTGGAATGTTTTTAGCGCCGGTAAAATGAAAAAACTTGAATGGTGAAACTGAGGGGCCAAATAGGTTGATCACAGCGTGATGAGTGATCTTAATATCGCCTCCTATAGAGTTAGTGAAAAATGGTTTATCGTTTGGGATGCAAAATTTTACACAGCTGGGCTGAATATAATTCTTGTTCGACTCAGTGTCTATAAGGAATCTAAGAATATTACCGCTCTTCGCTACATATTCAAAATAAGGGAGCGAAGAGCTGGTCAACCTAAAAAATTGATGTTTTTTAGATTATCAGCCTCCTCCTTCAGGTCTGGTTCTTGACACAGGTCTTCCTGGCCAACAAAATCATATAGTCAACGAGAGTCTCTTCATCAGCTTGATCTTTGTTCATAAGGGCCTCGGTATACTCGTCTAGACCATTTTCGACATCAATGTGGAACGATCGTTACTGCTTTTGAGGATTTGGTCCCTGAAAGGGAGTTAATCTCTTTGCAGCAAACATTGATCTAGGCGGAGGTCTATTTTGATAATTAACTAATCAGGAGTGTATGGAGTGATCTATGTCAATGGGCGCAGGCCGTCGCTGTGGTTTCGGGAAAATTCTGGGGGGACGCGGTGCCTGATATTGTGTTGGGTATTGCTGGCGATAGTATTTGTTGGAAGGGTAAGAGTTGTATTGGGGCTGTTGCCTTGTTTGGTAGTGCTCTAGATGTAGACGTTGTTGAACAGGCTGCGAATGGCGCGCTAAGTCAAGAGGATGGATGTTTCTAGGCGCCGGCACAGGTTTGTTTGTTGGTGGTACTGGAGGAGTCGCATTACTAAAGAGTTCCCAAATCTCGTTTATCGGCGTAGTGCAGGGTTAAACAACGTGATATGCGTTCCCAGTTAAGGGGAGTATTGTAGGATTCTAGGACCGTGTCAATTTTGTTATGGATAACATTTAAGATTCCGTAATATTTAGCTGACCCTATCAAATGGGAATATATGTCGAGAATTCTATCAACGCTCTTTTCCCAAGAGCTAAACTCTCCGGGTTGTCTGGAAAACTCTCGGAGGCTTTTAACAATATCTGGAATTTTGTCCAAATCAGCCGAATTTCCCCTTTGGTCTTCGTTAATTCTTTGATCCACATCGAGATAAGCATCGATATTTGGCATTTATGCTTGCTGGACCAAGCGAGGTACATCTCTTGCCAAAATACCAGTGATTATTTCTTCTAACCGTAATAGTGGATTATTATTTTCATTTTGGGGAAGCTGGGGATTTATTTCTTCTTCTTGTACAACGCCCAACCTGGGTGGCAAAATTAAATTTGCTCTACGGGCCATTATACGGGAATAGTATATGCGAATGGGAAAAATAGGAAATCACTACGAAAAATCTTAAGATTACTTACGGTGTTGTTGGCAGTAATTTATCCTTTTTAAACACACACTAATAAATTTTTCGTATTTCTCACCATTAACTTCAATAACTATGCAACTATTAACTTCGATATGCTTCTTCGCTATCAATTTCAATATATTCTTCTTCTCATAGCCACAATGCTCATTAATTTTCCTTTTCTTTTCCTACTCAACTATTTATTAATTCTATTACAACTATTTATTAATTCTCACTGTCATTTATATTTTATTATACTTTTCAGATTAGATGAACACCAAATTTAATAGATCTTACACTAAAATAACAAAGAAGGGTTTCATCGCGAAGCGGCTGTCGATTGCGCTCGACTCCTTTTCCTCCAACAGGTTACTAAGGGGGTTCAGGGGATCCTGCGACGTGTTAATTTTGATTCAACCTTTCGTTGTCTCGATCACCGGGATTAACTTTCGGAAAATCAAAATCTAGGCACGTAATATTTTTAATTAATCCTTTCGTTATCTCGACTGCCGGGATTAACTTTCGGGAAATTATTCAAGTACGCAATGTCGTCTTAAGACTAATTTACAAATTGGACTTAAAATCTACATAGCATCTCGGAGTAGATACAATTCAACGTAACTTGCCCGATGCCGCTCAGACGTTCCCATGCCTTCAAGAATGTCTCGCTCGAGGTTACAGGCGCAATAAGATCGTTGTATTTTGTCCACTTCTATGAAAGTATTCGGAGTTTACAGTTGCGGGTAATTGAATTAAGATTTGCTTGCATTTTGTTCCTTAACTTACACCTTGGGGTGTACTAAATCAGTGTTCCCATTTCCAAAATTTCAATTAACAGATTTAAAACTTTTCTAGAAAAATTAACGGATGTAAAGAAAATGAAAAAAGGTTTTAAATAGTAATAAAAGCTGAATCTCATGAACAATATAATTAAAGGGAAACGTTTAAATTTAATATAAAGGAAAATTGATATAAAATTACATTTAATAATAATAATAAGAAAGAAAACTATTTACAAATTACGATTATGAATGGAAGTAATAAAATATTTTTTTCTAAATCCGCCATTAAAATTTCAGATAGGGGATAGGAAGGTTTTCGAGCAGTTTGCTTGTGTGAATGCTCGATTACTACATACCCTACTAAAATTGCGACCTGTCTGTACGTTTGTCCATCCGTGTGCCAAAGAAAGTTGTCTAGTAAACCACATACGCTAGGAACATTAGATTTGAAGAGTAGGTCAAAAGTGGTGTCCTCTTAAAAGTTGCAGCTTAAGATAATTTTAAAAGGTTTTAGGGGGGGGGGATCTTCCCATATAGGGGGGTGACTCTTAAAAACAAATTTACCAAGGTATTGATGAGAGCTTTTCAAAACAGGTCTTAAACTGACACTTTTCATTTCAAGGGGTACCGGGGGAGGAGAAATGTATGAAGAATTTATGTCCCTCCTTGCGATTAAACATCTCTGGACAGAAAAATCTGAAAAAAATCATGCTATCTGAAAGTTTCATAACATAAACAGCTAGGTTATAGACATTTGAAAATTTACAAATTGCAACAACAATAAAACGTGATTTTGTTTAAATATACTGTTGCGAATTCCGGCGTATCAACTTCCTCCCATTCGCAACTTCAAATTGCCGCCGTAACATTGTCCCTTTCCTTTGGGCATTCCTACCTTTTCCTCCATAAATTTATTTATTTTTTTTTTGTGTTTCCATTTTCCCTTTAATTTTTACTCCCCCATCATCACAATACTACCCTTTTTCCTTATTAACAACTACAAAAAAATAATACCTACTAATAATTTCAATTTTCCCACTAACAACACTCCCTACATTAATTCCCACTAACAAAATTTCATTCTATTCATACTTCCTAACAAAACCTAATTCCTTCCTTCATACTAACAAATTCTATTCTCTAGTTCCCATTAACAAATTTTATTTTTCTTACTAACGAAAATTAATTCACGTTTCCCTACTAACAAAATTCAATCTCATGCCCAGATAATCGTTGAAGTTGCTTATCTGATGAATGGGAGATCGATAAGGCATAGCTCCATTGGATACGTCGCGAGTTTCGACCGTGCGACTGCTGGAACCCTGAGTTCAAGTTCCCCCGGGAGCACGGAAGCACTCTTTTTGGGGTATCGGCAAAATCAATAGTTTTCGTAATGTACTCGTATGTGTGACACTTTACATTCAATCAAGCGATTCTTGGGGATGTAAATTGCCATATATGCAAGTCAATGGAAACTACTGTGATTGTCGATACGGACCAAAAGATGTGTGGGTAGCGGAATCGAAGTGTAATGAACTTCGATTACGTTACCCAGATGTGGCAGCGGTAATTGGAAAATGAAAGGGATTGCGGGATCGAATGGCATGAAGGTGGAAGGTGAAAATTAAGTGGTTGGAATTGGGGAGTCAGATTTTTGATTTGGAGAAGGAAAGGTGTTTCCGGTGCGCGGTGAAGGTGATTTTTGGAGGTGTTAGGAGTGTGGAAAAAAGGAGTTAGTCTCTGACTAGTAGATAAAAGGATTTGTGTTTGGCGACGTGTGATTTTGAATTTGAATTCAATTATAAACGTGAGAAATTCAAGATAAAAACTAATAAATTTTGCTTGTGGCGTATGCGAGTGGAGCTAAGTGTGAATTTCAGAGGAAATAATAACTTAAGTTGTGGAGTGAATCGGGAATAAAATGGTCCAAAACGACTCAAATCCGAAATTCTGTAGAAAATAATATCAAAGGAAAAAATAATAGAGTGTTTGGACATTTAAAAGTAAAGTATAAAAGTGTCTTAATTTGATTTAATGAAAAAACGAGAAGAAAAACGAAAAAAAAACAAAGAGTAAAGTTTCCGTGAAGCACTTTGTAAAAAACATACAATTTGTCGGATTCAAAAGTATCCTATTGGATGAAGGGTAGTGAATTGGTGAAGAAAGTGGAATCAGCGTCTTGCGAAAAGTGGCCGTTCAGTGCTTTAATTTCTGGACTTTGTTCACATTAATTAGTAAATTGAAGTTTGAGTTTCAGGTGCCCCGAATTTCTTTCTCTTGTTCTTCGCCGAGCGCTCGGAGTTCAACAAGGAAAGTGTAAGTAACTATTTGAATTTTTTTTTGTATAAAAATACTGTTAGTTTTTGTCTCAAATAAATAATTTCCCTTTTTTTGTTTTTTTTTTCTTGTCAATAAATTGTATATAAATTGTATTATGCTTGCATAAATTTTAAAACGGGGAGTTAAAATTTGTAAGTTTCACTTTTTAGAATTTTTTTCTTTTGTTCTTGTTTGAATTAAATAAACGGCCATGTCATATTAAAAAAACCTTATTTTCATTTCTCAAAATGACCTCTCCCTTTCCCATCCTTTTCCCTTTGTGCTAGGTTTTATGTAAGGTGGCTCAGCACGAGCAGAGGGTGTCCCGGAAGACCCACGGCACGACTGAGCGCTAGCCGGCCTCAGTATGCCACCCCGGGCTACACACCCCTCTGCCAATATTTAATGTCTGCAACTGCGGTGACTTCCGTGGTTGCTACAATACGTTCAGAAAAGACCCAAACTCTATAGATGTGTAAGGATTTTAATGAAAATTTTTGAAATAATTTCTAACTTTGATACATTATCATGACAACTCAAACATAGAGTTCAGCACTCTGAAAATAAAATGGTGGAGAATCAAAATACATAATAACTATATGTAAATTTTTCGAGCTCAATTCATGGAATTTATGTTTGAGTACACTACTCTTCTGGCAGGAGCAATATCTGCTACTTTTTTTCTCTTGAAAAGCCCTTATCTCCCGTCTCGTTCTGATGCATGAATGCTCAAGCCCGAACTTTAGAATCCAAAAATAAAAATTATTCGTGTATACGAATTCAATCTCAGTAAGTAATCAACAATAGATGAGCGAAAATGCAACCAACTAACCCACCAAGTGAGCTGGAAGCCCTATATTTGTATAATATAAAAGCTCAAACTGGAATCTATTTTTTTCATCATTAATGTAACAATAGTCCTTCTATCATCATCATCATAACGATAATCATTCTCATTGCTTCATAATAATTTCCCTTCTAGACCCCACCCCCTACACTTTCCGATTTGAGTTTGGGTCTGTGCAAGTGTGTACAATGTCGATTGGAGGAGCCTTAATTGGCTAACAATCCTTTCAAACTATCAAATTAAATTAGCATTCAAGCACTTCCTGCACTTATTAGTATCTACCATATGATTACTGAACCGCAAATCATCATTATTGGCAACCACTCAACACAGATCTGGATTCCTCTATGAACAAATGGTTATGTGAAAGTTTGCTTGCCAATATGTGTATTTCGTCAATAGCGCTAACTACTGAAGGTTCGCCAATCAAGCAGAGGGTGGATGGGTGCGAAGTGCAAAGCAGCACCGCTCTTCCTCTCTGCACTGTATACAATAGAACACACATTTATGCTGATTGAATCAATTCAATTATTATTTGCCCTAAATATTTTGTCCTTATTCACTCGACAGTCGCTCACTCTCCTTGCCTACAAACGTACATATGTCCTTATGAAACGCAAGTGTAGCATTGCAGCTATAATGATGCCATGACATTGTGCAGTACTTCTAGATTGAGAGTAGCATTGAATAGGTATCAGCGACTGCCACTGAGGACGACGTCATTTTCGTTATCGACATTGTCCTTCCCACCCCCGAGAAGCAGGCGGCCGGCAAGCAGCCAAACATTCGTTCACCCGTTCGTGAGTGGTGAATACAAGAATAATAAATCAAATGAGGACAATTTCAGAACATCACTTTTCCATTTTGTTTTTTTCTTCCATGTTTGTTTGTTTTATTTAACTCGTACGAGTGTGTGCTCTTTTGCGACACTTACTCGTATACATAGTGTTCTGAATATTGGAATGCTTTTAACACGTTAGAAAAACCAGACTGAAATAAATGATTTCTGCTGTATCCTGTCCGAATCAAAATGGCTCTCGAGGTCAAAAAGTCCTTTGTCTCTTCTTCACATCAACGAATAGAGAATTGGTTGTTTGTCTGGGACAGGATTTTAGATTGCAGTCCCAAACATGTGCAAATTATTGTTGAAAACCAATTGATTGTAAAAGCGCCAACAAGTTCCTTCATTCATCCATGTACAGGCAATATGTACACATGTGTGAGATCTGGCAAACCCTCATGTCATAGTGCTTCAATCTGACGAAAATCAATGAAGTAATTCATTTGCCAAAGTGGATATACTCAAGTGCAAGCATCTGAAAGGATAATGAATATCCATTAATTTCTCTTTGTTGAAATCAACAGCTCTTCCAGACAATTGACTCAATATTCCCCGAAGTTTCAAGGATTCAAGCTAAGATGGATATAAATACCCTGAGGGTCGAGTTGAAATAGTGGTTGAGCAGAGAGAAAGGTGAGTTGGAAAATAGAATATACACGTATCTGTTTATGGAATTTTAAGGATAGTAAATAGTCGTAATTATGAGAAGTTATGCTTCCCGGAAACATTACAGCGACATTAGAAACTTATGGTGAGGACCACATTAATAAGTAGGCAGTAAATCGTCGCGGATAGAAAAGGACAGAGTGCAGTGATGTTGCAAAGCTGCGGGCTTCCTCCAAAGAGAAATACTGTAAGTACAGTTTGTTCATTAGCGTTCCAGTTAATTTCACGTGCGTGAATACTGGGTTAAAAGACTGCCTTAAAATAGGTTTTCTTTATACCTTTAGGATTTATTCACAGGATGGTGTATCTTTCAGCAGTTGAATCAATTTTTGTTCCACATGGGATTGGGCGTTTTAAAGATTAAGATAATTTTCCGCTGCTTTATTAAAATTATCTAGTTATAATTCAATTTATATCCTAAAAATTCATGCGTTATTAAGCTCGTATTGTGGTAAAACCTACTGTAATAAGTATGTCAATCTTTTTTTAGACTGAGAACCGCAACAAATGGAAAAGCTAAGATAATGAAGTACTCTTAGCACCCGTTAAATGAGCAGGAAAGCTTGTAGGGACCAGGAAACGAGTGCGATAGCACCAACGCTAGCAAGACATCAAGAGAATCTTATGGTACGTTTAGATGTGCAATTAAAATTGCATACTGCTGTACATATTTTCCAAAAATGTAGCCCAAAAATGCTTGCAGTTGCATTATTGCATGTGGCTGCTGTGTTGTGTATGGAGGACATATCAATTGTTTCCAAGATTCAAGATTTCAAGATCTTTATTTGGTGATTTTTAATTCTTACATATATACAATTCATCAATAGCTTAACCTTACAATATACATGCGGGTTGTGCCTTAAGGCTTTTCCCGGAGTTCATTGATAATTTACTATAATTACATTACAATAATAATTTTTTGTCAAAAGAAAACCTTAAAATGTTGACACCCACAACATTATCATACATTAAAAGAATATAAAAGAAGTTTAAAAAAATATTTTGCTCTAACAACTAGTTTTAAAAATTATGATTTCTTTTAAATTAATTACATTATTTCCTTAAGACTACCTTAAAAACTGCTCATTCGCTGCGTCCATTGAGCGGTTGTCCGTTCCTCTTCTGACAACTCCCTCCTTGGCTCCCCTGATTCCCGCTTCCGCCAGCTTTTCTGCATGCGATTTTACCGGCTCCATTCCTGTCTCCTGGTACAGCACCTCGTTGGGGCAAGACCGTCCGTCCTCCCGTCTGCATAGGCCTGTGCAAGCCCGAACGATTTTTCGCTCCACTAATTCTATCTTGCCCCATTTTTTTTCGGGGCTCCAATCCATATCATCACCGCATATGTGATGGTTGGGCGAATCAAGGTTTTATAGGCAAAAACCTTAACTCACTGGCTCGCTGTCGAATGTTTCCTGACAAAAGATATAAGAGGATGGTACGCATAAGTCACTTTTTTCAAAATATTATCAACGTGAGCACTAAAGCTAGCTTTCCTGTCGAAAATTACCCACCAAGTACTTCGTTTGCCTAGAGCAAACAACTTAATCTTGGAGTCACAGATGCCTCTTGCACGATGACCGAAGTTTTTGTGTTTTCTTGAACACAATTAATTCACTTTTCTTTGCATTTACCTTGATTCCCGATTTCTGGTAATATGCAGTAAAAGATTCCAAATATTTTTGGAGCCGCATCCTAGCAAAGCGCGAATTGTGCTCAGATGACCACACTAACAAGTCGTTAGCGAAGAGGTTCACTTGGATTCCGGGCTTATACTTATCTCTTACACCCAGGACGTCAGAGGTGAATATGTTGAACAGGAATGGGCCTAATAACAGGCCAATTGAAAAGTCCCCGGTCAAATGGGGCCGTTTTTTAACGATTTCATCCTTTAAACGATCCTATAACGCTATATAATAATTGCTGTTGATGGTCTGGCAATTTTGGAGGTAATCAATGAATATTATACCTTGCGCATCCCAGAATACTGATGCCATAACCTTGCCAGCTGACTGTTGTGTTTTTCCTCGCTTTGGATTCGGTTCATCGTGTGCAGTCCACTCAGCTGACTGTCGATTGGAGGCCGGAGTGAAATGATGGAGCCATGTTTCATCCATTGTCACAAATCGACGCAAAAATTCAGGTTTATCGCGCTTAAACACTGCTCAGAATCATTAACACGTTGTTGCTTTTGATCGATTGTGAGCTCGCACGGCACCCATTTTGCACACAGATTTCTTATGTACAAATATTCGTGAATGATATGATGTACACGTACAGATGATATCTTCACAATGGCTGCCATCTCGATCAACTTCATTTAACGGTCATTCAAAATTATTTTGTGAACTTTTTTATGTTTTCGTCGGTGATAGCCTCTTGTGGGCGTTCACTGCGTTCGCCGTCTTTGGTGCTCATTTCACCACGTTTAAACTTAGCATACCAATCAATGATGGTTGATTTTCCTGGTGCAAGCCCCGGAAACTCTTCATCAAGCCAAGATTTTGCTTCAACTGTATTTTTTCCCTTTGAAAAGAAATATTTTATCAGCACACGAAATACTTTTTTTTCCATCTTTTTTCAAATAGCAAAAGTAGCTACACTCACAACGCAATATCTCACATACTAATGTTCGGACTGCTGTCAAATTTTTACACATATCCTTTGAAGGTTGGTACTAACTAAAAATCATATGGATTTAATACTAGCATTGCCATCTGTGTATCACACCGGGGACTTTTCAATTGGCTGATTATAGACCCCTGTGGGACCACCGAGCCAATAATAAATGGGTTTGATCTAGCTCCACCAGCCACCGCAAAGGCAGTTCGTCCCTTCATGAAGTTGCCAGTATGGGCCGGAAAGCCAAGATCTATCATTTTGTCGAGAAGCCCATTGATGCACACAAAGGCAAAGGCTTTCACCACATCGATCAGGTAAGCTAAACAAGCTTATTGTTGTGCCAGCTTCTCGTTATATCAGCTTGGAACACGTCCATAGCATCCACCGCGGGGTTAATTTTTTTGAAGCCAAATTATCTTTCCGGCACAATTCTTGCCCCAGCAGAGAATTGTACGATACCTTCAAGTATTACCCTTTCAAGAAGCTTATCAATATTTGAAAGCAACGAAATCGGACGAGCATCGACTACGTCAGTACTGCCCGACTTCTTGGGTATTGCGAATATTTTTGCACATTCCCATTGCTGAGGGAAGTAGCAAATGTTAATGCAGTTATTCAGGTTGATCGCAAGGAGAACAAAGAAAACATGGGGAAGGCTTTTAAGCATATAATTGGAGATTCTATCAGCCTCTGCTGATTTTTTGGAATTTTGCTCCAGTGTCAATAAAGTGAGTTTCTCAGGACTGACAAACAGACCATGGCCAGTAGATGCGTCAGAGGGATTTGATCATTGACCCTGTCGAAATTCGTAGTGGCGCTGCTCACTAATGAAGTAACGGATGAGTCCTCTCTTGCTTTCTCCCCTTGAAGAACTTTCGCAAAATGTTTTGCGATACAGTCAGCGATAGCTTTGTCATCCATGAGCATAGATCCATCATAAGTGAGGACTCCGGGCAGCCTTTTTCTGCCCGTTATACTATTAATATGAGGAAATATACAGGGACCTGGTTTGATACTTTCCAGGCCCTGTTCAAATCGCTTGTTAGCAAAAGCCGTGGTTCTCTTCGAGATCATTCGGTTTAGAGACGTAATCACTAGATGTATAAATCTCGATAAAAGTAATTCGTCGAGGATTTCTTAATGAAGAAGTCAATAATTGACGAACTTCGGTGGAAGGTAGGCTCTTTCGGGCCAATCAGTATGCGATCCATATTTGATTGAAACCAATTAGAGATACAGGTAGCTGTTCCGTAGCCATTAGATGAGATATTTCCCATGGCATAGAAATCAGATTTTTTGCACAGAGTAAGCACTGTTTTCAAGTCGTCAATGAGTTTCCTCACCGAGTATCCATGTCGAACATAGATCCCAACAAACGCAAAGGGGCACCTTCCCAGCATGGAGCTTATTATTTCTGCTTCAATACATTTTAGACTTGAAAGGCAGTGCCTTTGGACTTTCAGGTGATCTTTGTGAGCGAAAGCAACTCCAAGACTTCCCTCTGGATCATCACACCTGATAATTTTGTATTTCCCCATATGCACTCTGTTTCTTTCTATGAGTCTGGTTTGCGATATAAACAAGAAGTCTGGTATTTTATAGTGTGGAGCTAGTGAACATATGTTGAGGATGGAGAGTTTAATGGAACTCATCACGAAAACATACTTTGAAGGCGAATTCTAAGTACGCAGCTTTTTTCTCACTAGGGTTAGTGAGTTTTTAATAGTGGGGGATAAGAGAGTCCACTTTTCGAATGAGTGTGAACTAGTCACACCTGACAAATTGTTGGCAGTCAGTGCTCAAAACCGTATTTCGATCATTCTGTGACTGCTGGGGTTGCTGCATTGGTTGCTGCATTGGTTGCTATTTTTGTTGCCGTATAGGCTGCAATGCAGGCTGCTTCTTGGCACCTTGCAAAAGGCTAGAGTACGAGATCTCTTCACGTACAGTTTTTTTTATAGAGGCTGTGATGAAATCCGTACTTTCCTCTTTTTTCTTTCAGAGGTTCTTCCTCCTGTTTTCAACTTCTTTTGCTTTAGCACAAACTCTGAAGCTCGCAGGGTGCCCCTTAGTATTGCAGTTGACGCAGAAGATCTCGTCTTTTTTGCCATCCTTCGGGATTGGACATTCAATCTACTTATGTTGCTTGCCGCATTTTACGCATCTAACTTCAAGTCCACAGTTAGAAGCGACCTAGCCAAATCTTTGGCAGTCAAAGCACTGAAGCAATTTTTCTGCAGACGCTCCCATTGTTTCTTCTGGTACAATAGGAACTTTATATCCATTGCTTTCTTTACTTCAAAGTCCAGTTTGAACTGGACTAAGAAGGATGAAAGCGTCATTTTTTCCCGCCTAGAAGTTACAGTGGAGAACATTTTTGCTGAAAGGATATCTTCTCCGAGATGTTTCTTCAGCTCAGCCACGACACCATTTTCGTCGTACGAGCTTGAGAAGGAGAGTCAATTTTCTCTCTCCTGGAAGTGTCCGAAGCCACCTTCGGACACTTCAAAAAATTAAAAAGGCTGGTGTGATCCTCAGCCGTTTTAGGGTGGAGCGAAGTTCGTGAGGAGCTTTTCACCGTCACGTTGAACTCTAGGTCCTTTTCAGAGTTTTGTGCATAAGCCCTTTTGACGTTATTCCTGAAAGTCTTCACGTCAAGCCTCTAGCACACTATAGGAGGCACTCTCTCCTTTTTGGTAGCAGCCACGCTTGGCTGCTGGGGCTTCGGATTCCCTTTTTTTCCCTCTAGGCTTGGCCTTCCACCCGGCTTGGGCATGGTCTCCGAGAAACTAGCGGAAGCGACTTTCGCCACCTTTTTGAGCTGGGGAAAATCCCGCTCCCTCACTTCAAGGGTTTTTGATACCTTTGATGTGGGCACCTGCGTTGGAGACCCTATCGGTCTCTTTCTGGCTTCAAGTTTTACGATAGCCTTCACCTCGTCATCACTGTCCGTGGAGCTTCCACCTTCATCCATCTCCATGTCACTGGAGACCTCCAGCACTTGCATCTCGCAACTAGCAAATAAGTCGAGAAAAATTCCTCTTTTATGTCCTCCCCCGAATTTCTCGCAGAAACGCTGCAAGTTTTTTCTCGCTTTCCGCATAAAGCTAGATTTAGCGGGGGAGAGCTCCCCATACTCATTACTTTCCACCATACCCACAGATTCCAAGACAGAACTTGAAATACTGTCGCGGGAAAATAAGAGAAAGTAGAAACTGAGAACCTTATTATCTAGTAGTTGAAAGACTAAAAAGCAAAATAATTATATTATAAAGAAAAACAGTAATACTTAAAAAAAACCTTAATAATAATATTTTCGTTTGTTTTCAATTTCAAGTTCAACTCCTTTTCCTTTTTTCCACTCCACTCCACTTGTGCTCGCACTAAGCTTCTTGTTCATCCTTTAATTCCACACAAATTTTTCCTCGGGAATTCCGCAACTCCTGAAATTTCCACTTTCCTCCAACATTCAGTATTTATATAAATTCTCCGAAAACCTCCGAAGAACTCTTGCTGAAAATACTTGCTCCAAGATCCGTGCTGCCTCGACAACTGCTCGACTCATATCTTATCTTGGTTATCTATGACTTTTTTTCGCAGCATTACTTATTTTAAATGGGCGGTTACACAAAAATAAAGTAAGGAAAAAGAGAGAGAGAGAGCCGTGGGTGAAATCAAAACTTTGTTAATTTTTTCCTTATTCACTTGCAGATAAACATTTTATATCTTCAATGGAGTCTTTAGCTTCTAAACCGGCACTTTCGGACCGTCTGTTGAAAGGTATTTAATGAATTTCTTCAAGAACTCCAAGTCAAGGAAAATCATACAATATTACGAAAATTGTCTGCATGAATTAGAGTCAGATTGGGCTGTTTTCCATTTAAGAGATGCAAAGATGCAGCTGTTGCGATCAGCAAACAAGAACCACGCATACTTCAAGAAAAACTATCCAGCCAAGGTGCGGGATATATACGAAGAACTCAATGGTGAGTGAGAAGACGGTTTACGGGATTTGGAAAAATTGCAACTAGTTTCCGTTCCCGAAATATCAGTCAAGAAGCAGTTATCATTAATTGCTTCAATGAATGAGTCAATAAAATTGGTCAACGATTTGTTAT
The DNA here is from genome assembly GCA_963969285.1 of Odontomyia ornata. Classification (NCBI taxonomy): domain Eukaryota; kingdom Metazoa; phylum Arthropoda; class Insecta; order Diptera; family Stratiomyidae; genus Odontomyia; species Odontomyia ornata. Next base: position 271,109,397 of record OZ017740.1, read on the forward strand.
AAGAAAATCCAAATCGTTCGACAGTTTTTTGTCAACAGCATTTGTCTACGCTGAACAAGTGTTGGGAAACAATTTTTAAGTGCTCATCACGAGTTGGCAGCTGAGAGCACTAATTATGATACAGAGTGCGTGTCATCCCTAAGTACAACAAAGCCACAGTTGTAACATTAATGGAGATTATGGAGACGAAAGGCTTCACTCTTACTGAAACATCCATCGAACTCATTTAAATTACCGAAAGTTAACATTCCGAAAAATGTTTCGAAACCTGCAGATGGGCCTCAAAATGGATTGGACTCACGGCAACTATCTCACAAACGAAAAAAGGACTATGGCAGTGGATCCTGGAATGTCAGATCACGCAAATACCCTGGAGCTGTTAGGGAGCTTTTACAATAGGCCTGTCAATAAAAATTAAAAACACTTGCAATCCAGGAAGCGAACTGAACTGGTTATGATATTCAAGATATGAGATCGCACACAATATTAAAAGTGGGAAGCCTACCGGAAAACGAGAATTCGGAGTAGCCTTCATTGTGGATAGGGGATTCAAATTACATGTTATTGATTTTAAGTTCCGTTATCAGATACGGAAAACTCACCTTCACTCACTTCTGTCACCACAAAGGACCTGTAAGTAGGATTTCATAGCAGAGCTGTAGGTGTATTTGAAATAATTGGCATTTATCGGTACCATTGAGGAATCAGTAAGCCCAATCGATTTTCTGCTATTCAGTAAACAACGCTATAGTAAAGTTCTTCAGCGTGGTATTATGACGAATTTTGTACTACGACCATTTGAGTTCGAAACCCCGCCTATCTTTGGGTGGAAAAACATATTTACGGGATAGCTTAGTGCTCAGTGGCAAGGAATACTTTTCTTTAGTATGTAGCCTACACCAAACGAATCGTTGCCATTCTTTCAAGTCAGACTTGGCACTTTCGAAGACGTTGTCTTGAGCACAGAACGAAATGTACCCGTTCACTTCAACGCAAAAGTAATTGAATGGGATATGCTCTTTTCAGATGCTAGAGATAAAAGAATTCTGGAGATGGCAGCCGAAACTGAGATGGTTGTATTGAGCACTGGCAATGCCACTTTTTTTAATTGTTGGGGTTGCGTCAGAGTCATGCCAAATGTAACATTTATACCTGAGCCCCTAGTACCAAGCGTAAATAACTGGAAAGTTGTAGACAACTACTTGACCAATAACCACCAGAACATAGCACTTGAAATCAGCGATGATGCCCCTCCTAAACATCGTTGCCAGGAGCTTCATATGAGATTGGAAGATTGACAGTTATATATGCGGTGAACTCAACTACAAGTTACATGGCCTTTGCCTGTTGGTCTTCTATGCCCCATCGAAGATCCCGGCATGGCAAGCTTCAAGTGCCCAATAATGCAGGCATCGTCAAAAGCTTTGGCGAGGGACACAGCACACATGGACTCGGAATGAGGCATGCACCAGAATAATTGCATATACTCTATATCGGCGAGAAAGCAACTCCGTAAATTTATTAACAACAGTTAGGCCAGCTGTTGCCAAGAGAAGGTAGATAACGTGAACAGAAACCCATGGGGCCCGTGCGACAAGCTAGTCATGTGGAGGCTCCAAGGTTGGCCTGCTCATATAAAGCGGAAAAGATGGAGGAGATCATACGGGCTCTTTCCTCTACACAATCGGTCTGTGTCGAAGCCGTCCGTGATAGAACTCCAGTGAAATACCTACTTGATACGAAATAGAACTGGAGGAATCAGTCTTGTCTATGAAGGTAAGAAATACTCCAGGAACAGACGGGGTCCCACCTGAGGTGAACAAATGGTTTTTCACTTTAACCCTCAACTGCTGATCTGTACATTCAAAGCTTCTTTGCGTGAAGATATATTCCCGGAGCATTGGAAAATAGTGAAGCTCATGCTGATTAGCAAGGGGAAGGGGAATCATGGATCAGCATCTGTATACCACTCACCATGTATTTTAGAGACAACGGGGAAACCGAAGTTCATCTTGTCGGCAATATGGCTTCAGAGCAGAACTCTCCACCATCGATGCAATTGAGGAAGTGGTGTGTGCGGTTTTGCCTGTGGATGTGCTCAGCAGTTTCACTCGGCGAGTTGTCCTGCTAGTTACCCTTGATATCAGAAACGCTTTTAATTTAGCTAGATGGGCTTATATCCTGGAAGTGCTAGAAAGCTCAAATTCCAGAATATCTGAGGTGGATTCGAGAGATTATTTGAAGGATCATAGCCTGCCCTACGACACGAAGGAAGATTAGCGGAGGATGGAGCTCACATTGGGTGTTTTACAGGGCTCTAGTCTTGGTCCTGATTTATGGAACATTTCATATGCTACGCTCCTGAAGCTGGAACTAGCAGGTAAGTCATGCCTGATCGGCTGTGCGGATGATGTTGCGGTGCTAGTCGCTGGACGCACGGTCGAACATATGCAGCATAGGCTTGGTATGCTAATCCGCTGAATAAGGGACTGCATGACTGCTTCAACCTTGCACTGAAAAAAAAACTGAAATTGTCATCCTAACAAAGAAAAGAACTCCCGGACTAAGAATTATTTATATGGGGAGTGCTGGTTTTCCGAGCGAATTGGAAGAAGAGCTGATAAAGCGGCAGGGAAGGCAACGACACTTGCACGTTATATGGCCAACATAGCCAACCAAGAAGACGATTCTTCTCACCAAGAAGACGATTCTGCGCTACTTTCCGGATCGGATGTATGGAGTGGTGCACTCAGCAATGAGCTGCATCGAATGTGGTTAGCATCGTACAGAGACAAAGAGCAATAGAAATTAAACGGGCATATCAAACAGTCTCCAGTTCACAAGTGTTTTTGAGACCAAGTGTGATACCCATCGCCTTCCTTAATAGAGAGCGCACAAATATTTACCCACGTAGAAGCGAAGATTTGTTACCCTTCCACTTCAAGGGTTGTCGCGCTGTTCAGCCTTGCGGGCCCGGTTCGCTCCGTCGGAGACGGCGCAGACGCCAACTTACTGTCCCTAGGCTGGAAGGATTTAAAAATAAGATCGTCCGCGAGTAAACGATCTGACAGCGCGCGCACGAGAACTAAACACTAAAAAGAATAAAAGTTTCACCTCCTCTCCTCACACTAGATTTCAAACCAAGATTAAAATGAACTAAACACTAAAAAGGATCAAAGTTTCACCTTCCTCTCCTCACACTAGATTTCAAACCAAGATTAAAATGAACTGAACACAAAGAAGAATAAAAGTTTCACCTCCTCCTCTCACACTAGATTTCAAACCTCCCTCAACTTACCCTTTTTGTCCACCCCACGACCTCCTGAAATTAAAATGATAGTCTGAAAAAGGGGAAAAGAAGAACCCACCGCTTCAGCGCCGCGCACAGTCCAGGTTCTTTTCCGTCAACAATAATAAGTATATCTTTGTTGTTAATTAGAACACTATATTTACACAAGAGGATTCTAATAAGTAAATGTAAGAACAAAAATGATAAAAAGAAAAGGTACCTTTTTTTCCTAATAATCGCTAAGCTAACCCTACCCTGGGGCCCCAGCAAACAATCGTCCGTGGATACTGGCACCAACCCCGGGAGCCGGATTCTCGTTCAGATGAGCTTTTTCCAACCAAACTCGTTCTTCCGTGCGACAGGTGTTGCACTGCGGTATGATGAGCGTCGTGATAACGATGATGATCTTGTTTCCAGGCTGATGCAGACTTTTTTTTTGCGCTTCCAAACTTTGATTTTTCCTCGATCTTCCCTCGCTCGTTCCAAGTCCAAAAAAGAGAGCCTCCGTTATCCCTCAGCCCTTTAAATTGGCTCGCCTTAACGGACGCCCGCTGCATTGGAGGTGGTTGGCCTCCCATTCGTACGACGAACTTCCATTCTGCTTTTGGCGCGGTTCGTAGCGCGGCTACCAACCATCTTCACTACCTCAGCTCCGCACCCATGGTCGTTGTATGTGAGTTGGTCTGCATTACCCATTATTTCGGATCAGCTGAGCAGTCCCAATATGTGGGTCACTAGAACATCGCAGAATGTCATCGCAGAATGACATTTCGAGTTGACAGCGGAAAGTAAATACAAAGCGATTTCTAGTAGTTCCGATCAATTAGCTTGCGCCCTTTAAGTTGTGTTTCCATCCTGAGAACGTTTGACTGTCGCAAGAGTTGCACGTCCTGCATTCAATCGCTTGTCATGAAATAGTGTCCCCGCTTCATTTCGCCGCGTCATTACTAATATGTTGCGAGTGTTTGGTTTGCACGTCACAACAAGTTGCATGTCAGGATTTGGTGAAATGGCTTAGGAATTTCCGGATGTCGGTCAACTTGAGCGCAGTACAGGTGTTTTGTGTACCTGGTCGTGATGCCTGTATTTTGTCGTGAATATTGACCAACTTGGAAGTCGCCACGTTTTGGTGTCGCACCGGAGACACAGTCAGGGAAGTGTAAATTGGAGCCGACAATTCTCTTGAGGTAAGATTTTGCATTCGTCCACGACTGCGATAACCTCGCATGTTGATGTTACTGTTTGCGCGATGCATCGCGTCACTGTTTTGATGGTTATTTTACATTTGGTTTCGGCTTTGATTTTTTTACTGTCCTGATGCTGGTTGTGTTGATCCATCTGGTGCGGTGACCAGGAGTGGGCCCCTTAAACGCCTTCCGAGTCGGTGATAGCCTTTGTGGAGCGCTTGTGTTAGATGCGTTTCCATAGGCTATCCTTGTTGGGAAGAGTGATGGTCGACCGGCCCCCTTCTGATGTCGTTCGTCATCCGTTGCTGCCGTTTGCTTCATACCTAAGCTAAACGCCCTACTCCAGCTCGACTGATGAGTTACATTGCTTTGTTATACAACAATACCATTTTTCTTTTGTATTAAAGTTAAACAAAGTATTTGTGTTGAAGTTAAAACAAAAATACAATGGGTCAACTCTTACCTCGACGCTCAAGCGGGGTTGGGGTGTGTTAATGACATGTATCTCGATCTGCTTAGTGGTCGTGGTGTGGACTCCGGGTGAAAGCTGGTCATCCGTAACAGATTGTTGAAACTATTTTACCTATTTTTCTCTTGTATTATAATTGTTTGCTATTTTAGTTTCTCATTATCTTTTTTCTTAACAATTAATTCATTTTGTATGAAGCAGTCTAAAAGTAGAGTTTCGACAGATCGATCAGAACGTGAACACCACTGCCGTCATTTAATTACAAGTATATTATCCATTTATTCTTATAATACATAGTACTTATAGGATTGAATCCGGTGTTTGTTTCTTATTGGTGCTGAAACCCAGGACCTTTACGCGGTATATCGCGGCCAATCAGAGAAGATATCAAAGGTTGCTAGTGAATGTTAATCGAATCCGGGCTCAAAACGTGAAGACCATGTGTCTTTGGGTGAGGTCAAAGAGGAATTAGTTTCCTATATCGAACGAATAATAGTGGCGAGTGATAATCTCAAACGCTTAGGTAGCAAGTTAAAGCCTTTAATAAAACCTGAAGTGGCGCAAAAGGAATATGAGTTCATAGTCAAGTACGAAGATAAAGCAGCTGACATATTATCTCGACTAAAATAGCGGCAAACACGTGTTCGCGAGCTTTCGTCATCGACGACGGGTCAATTTTGAACCTCCGTTATGCTGGAATGTGCTGTAAATGTCGCGAATCTTCCTGAATTAACGCTAACGGTTTTAAGTGGTGAACTTCGTGACTGGCTTCCCTTTTGGGAACGCTTTCGGAAAGCTGCTCATGATCGAACAGATATGAATTGCGCCGACAAATTTAATTATCTTGGGAACCATTTAAGTAGAAAGGCTGCAGAATCTATTGCTGGCTTCACACCTACTAACACTAACAACAATTCGGCTGTCTCTTTATTGTTGGAGCAATATAGTGATCCCTCTTGACTGAACGACCATACTATGCAACAATTTATGTGCCTTCCACATACTCGTGACGACCTAATGAACCGACGAAAACTGTACAACAATATTGTTTTACATACCAGATCGTTAACAGCTTTAAAAGTCCCTTCATCTCAATACTCTATAATGTTAAAGAGCTTAAATCTGAAATCTCTCCTTCGTGAGCTTGTGTTAGAGTTCCACCGATGGAATCCACGCAATCGAGAACATTCCGATGACATAAGTGACGATGAACTAGACAATGATAATAGTAGCTCCACCGATAGCAGTAAAACTTATTCTTTACACGTGTTGTTGAATGGCAGGTCGCAACAGAATTATATAAAAGAGAAAGTCGTTCAAGAACTGAGCTTGAATACATACGATACGGTAAAGTTGAAAATTTTCTCATTCGTTCACACGATAGAGGTACCGGACATTTGCCCTGATGTTTTTATTGACACTGCTAGTATTGCTTTGGAAACCTTGAAATGTCTCGTGTTAGCGGATGATGACTCGATCGCCGCGATATCTTTTGGTGGCATCGGGATGCTACTAGGGGCCGATATTTATTGGTTCGTCTTAACCGATGAATTTAAATGGATAAACGAAAAATTTGCCTCCATTAACACCTTATTCGGGTGGACCTTGCAACGTCCAATATCGGCAAATTTTGCTCCTGTGCTCCCTGTGAAGTCCTTACAAATTTCTCACTCAATCTACAAGAGGTGACGGATCAAATCGAAAACATTCGGAAGCTGGGTTATATTCCTTATGGCGAAACAAAGATGCAGACCGATTTTGACAGCCTGATCAACGAACATATTCGCAAAAGGGAAACTTGGTATGATGCCTCTTTATTATGGTTAAATAAGAATTGTGTTCTCAACGATTATCGTCAGGGAGCCTTGCCACATTTGAGAAAGCTAATAGGTCGCTTTGGTCGTAAATTGAAAGAGAATTTAGAAGAATACCACGGTATTATAAAGGAATTAGTCTCTAGAGGCTTTGCACGACACTGCAATGACAATAGCAAATCTCGCTTCTTATTCATGCCTCACCGACCAGTATATTGGATAACGGATAAAGAAACGACTAAAACGCGTATGGTATTTGATGCTTTGGCAAGAACAGGAGATAATGCTTCACTGAATGATTTACTATGGTCAGGGCCAAACTAACTGCCTCAAATTTTAACTATGCAGCTGAACTTCTGAGTTGGAAAATATGCGATCATTGCAGACGTTGAAAAGGCTTTCTGACTGTTTAATTTGCCCGTAAAGATTGTTCCGTTCACCGTTTTTTTTGGTTAAAAACGGTAGGCGATTGGGGAAAAATTATTATCTGTGACCTTTGGTGTTAAGTGCAGCTCGTATGTTCTTAGTGCCACGTTGAAGAAGCATATACGGGTAGAGTCCATAAATTTTCCAAAAACTTGTACGATACTTTCTTCTGCTTTTTATATGGATGACTTAATAGTCAGTTTGAACGAATTTGAGGATACACTGTGCTTATTTTAGGAAACATGCAACATTTTCAACCACGTCTCTATGCATATTCGCAAATGGCGATCGAATGACAGGCGATTGAACGAAATCTTTAATTTACAGCGTGAAGATAACGCTAAACAAAAGGTAGTAGGACTTTTGAGGTATTTGGAAACGGATGAGTTCGCGGTTGATTTGGAGATGACCTGCAGTTTACTAACAATCAACGTCACTAAATGAGAGGTATTACAAGTACTTGCAACTATCTACGACCCCAAGCCCTGTGTGGTAAAAATGAAAATCATCTTTCAAGAGACTTGGAGAATGAAGTTACCATGGGATCAACCTCTTCCTCCTGAATTACAGAGCGAATGGTGTAAACTTATTACAAGAGCTATCAATTCAACGCTATATCTTCGACTCCGAGTCACCAGTGGAACGACAATTACATATCTTCGCAGACGCAAGTCCGAAGGCTTATGGTACTGCTGCATATGTTCGAAGTACATATCTTCTATGTGCCAAAAATCGAATTTCTCCTCTCAGAAGTAAAAAATTCACGGCTATTACTCTTCCAAGGCTTGAACTGACTGCTGCCCTACAACCAGCTAAACTGTTAAACTACTTGAAGGGTAATATTCAAATAAAGTTCAAGGCGGAGTATCTCTGGATAGATTCCATGATAGCTTTGCACTGGATTCGAAATGAAAAACCTCAACACGACTTTTTTGTCAACAATCCTGTGCGAGAAATAAAGCGAACAACGGAAGTAAATAATTGGCGGCACTGTCCATGATCTGTAAATTCAGTAAACTTTCTAACTCGGGAAATCAACGTTACTGCACTTCTTAAGACAACGAATTGGTTTAATGGACCCACTTGGCTGGTAAACAAATTAGATAGGCCACCTGGTGAAGACGACATATTAGAAGTAGAGCCTTTTAATTGTTGTTTTTTATCAGGGGTAGGAAACCAAATTCCTGATAAAGAAAGTCTGCTAACGGTAGAGGATTTCAGCAGTCATCGAAGTTGTTACGATTACTTACATGTTTCGTTTTATTGATCGTCTTTGTGGAATTCCTCTACCCAGCAAAAGTTGAACTGCTTCCGAAGTTCGACGGGCGGAAATCTACTGGTTGAAACTTAGCCAGTTTAACGCATATAAGAGGGAGGTGACTGCATTGTCTAGCAATCAAACCTACCCTAAAAGTTCTCGAATATTATTGCTAAACCTCTTTATCGATGAGAATGGGGTTTTAAGGAGGTAATACACTTCTTAAGGCCTTTTTTAAAAGATTTTTTTTATGGTTAACTATATTTTGATCTTGCAAACTTTTTACATATGATACATCTAGCATTCAAATATATAAAAAAATTTTTAACGTTTGAACGTTTCAATTATTCCACCAATCCAGCACTGCCCTCATGATTTGCATTACAATTTGGCTCGTGAGTCTCGTACTAATCCTCATACTCAGCAGTATACTCTTTGCCGCTCCAATCTTCACACGCTTTACACACACTTGATTTTATTATAAGATCAAGTACTTTTCCTGTATATTTTCCAATCAAAGATGCTAAGACAATAAGCGAAGAAAAGCCTCTTCGAGCCCATGAACCATCTCCAGAAACTGTGAGACGATCTCTCGCATTACCAGCGGCTTCATTCAGATCTTGATTTTCCGAAACGGTTTTTTTAAAAACCAATTGGACTACACTGCTTGCAGTTATATGAATATGCTCGATGATTTTATAATAAGCATTTTTAGTAAACACTTTACCGATATCCATCAATCCACAAAAGTTCACTATGCCGTTATACCCAACAACAACTAAACGCATGGCAAACACAAGCCGGCTATTTATTTCATACGATGATTCAATTTGTGGACTGCTTGCGATATATGCTAAGTATCTGTTTCACAGTTACAAGCCACAGATAATTGAAAGCCTAATCCTTTTTCAGCACGCTTGCCAATCTTTACATTACTTTTACACGTTTTACATATTAAAATATTTTGTAATCTAACAAACAAAGCCAAATTTACTATGCAGTAACTCAATGTTGGATCGACGTTCACTTCAATTTTCAATTTTTTTAGCTGATGAATTAGTATTACTTTCACTCGTATGCCGATTGCCATGATAACTTCTTTTTTTTACGTTCTGGTCTTGTTGTACTACTTTTACCTGATTTTTTATCCATGATTTTATATATTTTTCACTCCGAACGCATAAACAGTTATGTAGCGTTATTATATACTGAAATGGAATATTCTACGTGAAAGATTGTTTCTAACTGCTCCAAAATAAAGCCTACAATATATAAACCGGGTTTTGACTTGAAAACCATGGGAGGAATATGAGTGAAACACGAACGCCCTGCGTGACTCAGCACCTGCCGAAGAGGCAGCTGTGCGCCGCTCGGTTACTATGTATTGTATCTTGATTTAGAAAATTGATTTTTTTCAAAAAAAAGAAGTGTACTACCCCCAAATTGGAAGCCGACTTCGAGAATCAGGTTTCAATTTTGACGAGATTTATCCAATTTTAATGCGTAAAAGAACTTATTATGTACGCACACGAAAAGGCACTACATGGAGGAACCAATGTTACTCAAGTCTTTCTCCGTAAACGATTTTGGGTCATCAGTGCTCGTCAAGCGGTTAAATTTATGTCAAATCGATGTGTCGTTTGTAAATGGCTCAAAGGATAACACGCGGACCAGCCCTTTGCGCCAATACCTAAGGAGCGATTACTTGTAACACGTCCCTTCGAAACAGTGGGGATCGATTTTTCTGGTCCCTTATACGTCCAATCAGGATCAAATTAGCAAACGAAAAGTATATATTCTTCTCGCAACATGTGCAGTAATTCGGGTAGTTCATTTACAACTGGTGCTCGACCTCACAACGGAATTGTGCATTTTGGCCCTTAGACGATTTTTTGGTAGACGCGGCGTACCTCGTCATATCATTTCTGAGACACCAAAACCTTCAAGCGACCTACTAAGGAATTCGAGGAGTTAGAAATTATCATAAAATCCGAAAGTTTCCGAAACTTTTTGACCAATGAGCTCATTTCGTGGAACTTTATTGTTGAAAGAGCTGCCTGGTGGGGCGGCTTTTAGTAAAAAGCATCAAATAAATCCTTAGAGTTTCGATTGAATGAACTACGCTAACGTTTGATCAGCAAAATAAATAGTTACATCATAGAAGCAGAATTTGATATCAACCCTCGTCCTTTGACGTATGTAGGCGACGATCTTCAGGATTTATCGGCTCTAACACTGGCTTATTTTATAATCGGAGCCTATCCTTCAAGTTTATCTCCATCACCTTTATGAGGAGCCGATTAACAGATACGCACTGAGTGGCAGTCAAGGTTTCGATACACAAACTTATTCTTCAAACGCTTCCAAATCGAGTACGTACAATCGCTCAGATCTTATAATAAGTTGTACTTACATAATTGAGTCCGATGTTTATTTCTTATTTTCAAAAAAGACAACAGCAAGATAGTCACAACGGTGGAGAGAAAATGCACTCTGTGCGATGAGAAACCGTTCTAGGAGAGTGACATGAAGGGAAGATGGACTATGCGTCTGGTCCCTGAATTGAGGCAGTGGCCCAATCGAGGACATGATGAGATTGACTTTACTTGAGGCAACTCTTAAGAGTACAAGGATATTTTTGGTCTTCCTGTATTAGATTGGAAAGTCACAGTCTCCCGATGGCGTGTCTTTCTTAGGAGAGGCAGATAATGCCTACCATACATTTTTCAACTTGTAGTGAATTGGAATAAATGTCCGCGATTGTCTGCTGCCTCGGCGAGAGAGGATGGTGGGTTTTGCCGAGATTGATCTTGTCTGAGAACGTGTGAATGCACTGGCAGGATAGCATTGCGGTGTCGTGAGGCAGTTTCTTTTCGCCAGCACAAGGACCCACTACAAAAAAAATTTCGCATCTACGAATTTCGACTGAAGTCGAGAATGAGGTAGCATACCAAGGGTCAAAAATTGCTGACTCAGAGGACAAACCGGGCCTGGAGAAAACAGATGGACTTAAGAGGGCTTCATCGGTAGCGACGGTACTTATGGTCCACAAATAAGAGTGGGGCATCCAGAAGGTAGCGGTGCCCCTCGCATTCCCCCCCCCCAGCCGGGTCAAGATCCAAATGTAGACGTGGCCATATATTTTCCATTTAAGTGAAAAGCTCATACAAACATAATTTGAATGAATTTTTCCTTTAAATGAAAAATATAAACGTGGCAAATTTATTTCATAGTATTATGTGAGGGAATCATATAACACTATGCCATAATTAGGCACGCGAGCGAAAGGCCATCTTATCCTGCAAGAGCACCTGTGGACACATAGAACGGGGTGAGCTCACGCGATGGCTAGCTAGGTTTCACGAAAGGGAAAGGACGAGTTTTCAATTTCACAATTCATTTTTTTATTCCCAAGTGTAAATGCGCAGTACGTTATATCTGATTTGCTCGATGCATATTTTAAATTTTGTAAATCTACCGCTAGAACTAGAATTGATAACACACAAGACAAAATACAGAGTCAGTTAAAAAAACGAAAGAAAATCGAGAAAATTTTACAGAATGCCCTTACTCAAACAACTTAAATATTTCAATAATTAATCAAACTTTACGTTTTCATAACCATCAACTTGCAGAAACTCTTTTGCCAAATTAAGTTTTCCAATAAACAATGTTTTTTGTCGTATATAATCGATGTGATTCATAATAATTTGTAAGTATAACTTTAAACTTTAATATAAATATAAACAAAGCACCGGGTGCCTGTTGATGATGTGGATGATGCCTTGATTAATTCCTCTATTGCTGCTAACTAAAACTTATTTTTTTATCGATTTAAAATAAAATTTTAAAATCTTTTTTATTTACTGTCCAGCATCTGCTTCAATATCGTTGCAGGACAATCCCGGAATCCATTTCCTGAACAAAAACTTACCAATTGACGTTACATAAAAAAACTCTCCGTTGGAATGGGAAGGCACATGTCATATGCGACCAGGTCGATCTAATATAGAAATTTCAATTACACGGAACGGAACGGAAATGCAGGATCTATCATTTGCAGTCCTTTTGGATTATAAATACGCTCATTTTGGGATGCAATAAATTTAGATATCTTTCGAAGAGTCTTTTCGTAATGAGTTTCAATGCACATATAAACTAAATAAGCTGTTAAACAAGCCAAACATCCTTCACAGTATGTGCTGTCAGGTCCTTTCTCTGCTTCAGCAAAATAATCATTAAGTGTCGTTATTGTTGATTCGAAGAAATGCCTTTCAATATGACCATCAAGTTTACTTGGAAGCCTTGTATGAATTTTGCCGGATGTTCCTTCACTGTATTCCCATTGAACGAACACTTCAGTGCAATTTGGCTGCAAAACACTACTTCCAGAGGCGTTGTTTTGTGATTTGTATTAATCGAGCAGTTATACAAGCAAACTGCTCGAAAACCTTCCTATCCTACACTTGTGATTTTATGTGGCAGATTTAAAAAATAATTAATCATTTGCATTCATAATCATCACTTGTAAAATAGTTTTCTTTCTTATTATTATTATTAAATTAAACTGTATATCAATTTTTCTCTATATTAAATGTAACATTTTTTTCCTTTAACTATATTTTTCATGAAATTTAATTTTTATTACTATGTAAAAAAATCCTATTCATTTTCCTTTACTTCGTTCAAATTTAGTACAATTTAAATTCGCCACATAAAATTAGCAGTGTACGAAACGTTGATCGGGTACGCCGAACCGGTGTACTACATTCGGAAGTAGTGGAGGGACGTCAAAAAGACAGCACGAAGGAAAGGGAGAATAATGGCTGCTCGTCGATAATCTTTCCTCAACTGGTGACGACAAATTCTGCGTGTTTTCATTTATTACTTTCTGTGAACGTACTCCTGTTTGAAAGGCTTTCGGCAGCGTGGGACATGAGACGCAAAAATTAGTCTAGTGCTGAGATCGTCAGTCTACACTTTATACCAAGTTTACGCACGGCCTAAGGGAACGGCATTCGTGAAAAGTTTACTAGTTAATCCGTTCGGTCAGGCGGTATTCACAACTTGTGGTGCATCGTTCGGAAACTGAAAAGTAGCACATTGTGAAATTTTTCATCGTGGTGAAAAAGAGGTCGTACACTTGATAGTGATTTCCCAAGTTTGTACATATTGGAATGTTTTAGGGGCTTTGTAATGATTTTTTTTTTGCCCGTGTAGGACACGGGTGCCGATGGTCTGGCATAAGTGTCAGCGAGCTATAAACAACACCGAGCTCAGCTAACTAGCTTCGCTTAACGACCGCGTACGCGTGCTTGACGACTAGCATTTGCGGGATCATATGAGGCGGGTTCTTGTCGAGCCACGAAGCTACACTACAAAATACTTATCACGCGTACTCTACTCTACAAGACGCACCGATCAATTTTTATTGTCTTTAGAAAAGTTCTATTAGGTGGCAATTAAGCTACTCTACAGTAATTCAATATTTTTTTGCCTCGTTAAAGTTAGCGGACACGGAGGCTTGAGACAAACGCAAACATTACACAAAAAGCAACCGTTACTTTCACAGAAGAAGGTCGTTGTATTACAAGGGGAATGTCAAACCTAAAGATGTTAAAGTGGCTGAAGTGAACCACTCATCCCTGCCTAAAGGATGGAAACTTGACGGATGTAGTTTACTTTACACTAGTAAAACAACAAACTAAGCAGTTTCGACGGGGTGACCACCTTATCTCTTCAGGAGCAGCCACTCCTGATCACCACGGGGCTGCTCGACTGCTTATGTTTATTACAGGGGTATATAGATCTCATCGGTCCGTACCCTCGCTCGACTTCGGGATACACGGGAGCTGTCGTGGTCCTGGACCACTTGTCCAAATTTCCGATGGTGGAACCTCTTCGAAACCTGCACACCGGCCCCATAGTCAGTTTTCTGGTAAATCGCGTTTTCCATATATTTGGAGTACCGGAGAAGCTGGTCTCCGACAACGGAGTTCAGTTCACCTCGTCTAGATTCCGAGAATTAATGGAGAAGTATGGCATTACGCATCAGCGGACTGCCGTTTATTCTCCGCAAGCCAATGCGCCCGAGCGATTGAACAGCACCCTTATAGCCGCCATTCGGGCCTACGTCCAATCGGATCAGAAGGATTGGGACCGCAGGATTTCCGCCATTACCTGTGCCCTGCGTTCGTCTTACCACTCCACCACAGGCATCTCCCCATACTTTGCCGTGTTCGGCCAGCATATGATTTGCCACGGAACCTCGTACCGGCTATTGCGACAGTTGAAAGGGTTGGAAGACCCAATAGTGGTGCTGGAGCCTCACGAGAAACTCCTAATTCTACGAGAACAAATCCGGGAGAGGATTGAAGACAGTAGACGGGTGGGGGAGGAGCGATACAATCTGCGATCCCATCCTTCTGGCTTCAAGGCAGGTGACGAAATCTACCGACGGAATTTTAGACAAAGTGAAGCACGTCGGCACTACACTGCCAAGCTAGACAAGAAGTTCGTGAAGTGTCGAGTCTTACAAGTTTTAAGTCCCACGCAGTACCTCATTGCGGACATGTCCGGAAGGGAGCTGGGAGTCTACGATGCCGAAGACCTACGACGCTGATAGAGAAGAAAAAAAAAACATCTTCGGGCCAAGCAGCGTTTCCTTCAGTCTCCCCATGCCTCGTAGGCATCGTGGACACTGCCCTGTAATGAATCTTGTGACGCCGCTGGCGGCTCACTAACACACCTTGCCACCGAGGGGCTTTGCATCTCATGTCGGTTGTGACGGTTGCACATCCCACGTCAATTTTGTCGTGGGATGTCAAAAAGTAAAAATTGACAGCCACATGGGGAGTTGGAATACAATTCTTATTTAAGAGTATTTCTATATGGTATTGATCGCTCCAGATGGTTTTTTTTCTTATCAAATTAGTCAGTGTAATTTCGATATTTTCGTTTAGTCCTATTGGAAGCATTTGCTGAAATTCGCATTCGAGAACACCAGAGTACATTATTGTCTGATCTAAATCGACAAAAATAAAAAGTGGATTCTTCAACATATGCCAAATCAGGCGTAAATTTGAATATCGTTTGATATTTTCAGTAATTATGCCAACGTCCCCATCTCTCGAGATTTTGTAAATATTGTAGTAATTAGATCGATTTGTAAATCTCATATAGGAAGGAATCTTAAGTGATGGATATCCTTTGGTAGCGATTAAATAGTGAAGTAAGATTTAGAAAATATTTTAATGTAATAAAACGAAAATCACATATTCCATACTTTTTGAAAATATAGTTTAACGGAATAAAGTAGCAAAAGAAATACAAAAACAAAGGAAAAGATGTTAAAAATTATATGTTTAAAAATCTGTATCACACAATAAGAAAATATGAAACGTGAAAACAGTAACGATGAGAAAGTATAAAAAAAAAATAAACTCATAGTATTGAAACAAAATACCTAACCGGCTCTAAATAAAATCACTTTCCATTGAAAAAAAAATATATATAGTAAATATGTTCAATTTAGAGAAGAAGAAAAATAAATATATCGACAAAATCTATGGAAAATATTATAGACAATGATATCAAATAACTGAAATTTGTAACTTTTAAAAGTCGAATAACATTTTGAGAAGAAAATAAAATAAATTAAACAAACAAAACGGGAAAAACGTATCCAATTGTGAATATATGGAATAATGGAAGAGAAAATAGTTAATATATATATAGAGATTGTATCAAATAAGTGAATTCACTATTTATACATAGGAATCAGGGATGCAAACCGAAATTATGTAATTAAATTTGTAAATGAAAATAATCAAACGATTTGATTGATTTGAACAACTGGTAAAATCTTGAAGGAATGTTGCAAGGTTGGATAGAAATACAGGATATCATGAATTGCTAATTAACACACGGCTTTCCTTTCCAGTAGTTCTGCTTTTCAGCGGGAAGTGAGGTGCAGGGTAAGTATGCCGTCATGAGGTTAGGGTTTGAGAAAATCCGCTGAGGTCGGTTTCGCGTCGCGCGCGGTACGCGGTACCTTAGTTGACTTTGAGTTTACTTTAACGTAGTTTTCGTCGGGTTGAGTTAGCGTAGCATACTTTTCGATACCGCGTCGGAAATTCGGGAACGCGAAATAAAAATTAGATTTTGTACTTTTGACTGGTCAATGAAGAAATACGGAGTAACGTAGAATAGGTTTCCTCTCCGTATGGTTTTGTTTTTGTAACGCGTTTTGAAAACGGGCGTGTACAGGTGGCTGAATATTGTAAATGAGCGTAACCCATTCGGAGACCCGCGACCGAAATCCTCTCCGATCTAGCTGGCCGACAAGCAGCCACCGCGTGAATGGGTTACGGTGCATGGATTGGTTGACCGGTTGGTACCATCTGTTGGCACTACTCAGACTTAACGTCTAGAACCGATGAGAGGTCGGTTCCGCGATCGCAAGGAAATTTAAAAATCATTACAGCTTGTATATCATTTCAGTTTTCCAGCCAGCAGCCGAATTCATCGGTGCTGGTCCGCTACAGTAGGAGTCGCTGGTTCTGGTGCTGGTATCCGAATAATATTCTGTTCCCTGATAATCGGCTACGCAAGGAATCCATCCTTCAAGCAACAGTTGTTCTCATACGCTATCTTGGGTTTCGCCTTATCTGAAGCTATGGGACTGATCTGTCTTATGATGTCCTTCTTGCTACTCTTCGCTTTCTAAAAGGTGTTCGTAACCTTTTAATATAACATCAGATTAATACTAATTACCATCTTTAAGTGCGAAAACCCAGAAACCAAACAACAAAATAAGCGAAAAAAAAATAGGAAAAAACTCACACATCTCTCAATTCAAAAACAACAAAAACCTGTGTGTGTGTTAAAGAGACTAGAAAAGAGGAAAAAAGGAGGGGAAACATCCATGGAAGGATTATGCGTTTTCGTGTTTTTTCATTTCATTTCATTTATAGAAACCATTTGGTTATATGTGATAACGACACTTTATTTTGTCCTTTGTAAACTTTTTAGGTACATCCCGTTTGATTTGAAAGTTGATAGATCTGCCGTACGAAAATAAAAGTAAACATACTACTGATGCTAGCGAAAGTAATGTAATTGCGATTTATGTCATATGTCGAATATAAAATGAGCACATTAAATAAACTGGTGGAAAATTGATTCAAACGATCAATCGTAATTTATTTTCATGGTTATTTCCTTCAGGCCCAGTTTTTTTTTGCCATGAGTTAATTTTTAATCAATCGAATGAATACAGTTTATATCCTGCTTGGGAATAGATAGTTTATTTGAAGCAAACAAAATAAATTAAATTAGTTTCAAAGCATATAGGTGAAGATAATTTAAAGGGTAATAGGTTGAAACATTTGTTAAAGATACGTTTCAATGAGATCTCATTAAAAATATATAGATATATATTAAATAAATTCAGGATGGAAATGAAAAGATTAAATTTTTAGCATATTTATTAATAATTTATATATAAAAATAATTTTTAAGCATCGTTATCTATTATCATAATTATGATCGGTACATTAAATTATTTGAAGAACGGTACATTTAATTATTGGAAGAACGATACATTAAATTATTTGAAGAATTGTACATTAAATTATTTGAAGATCGGTACATTAGATTATTCAAAGAATTGTACATTATATTATTTGAAGGATTATAGAAATAAAATAAAGCAGAACCGTCGGTCTTTCCATCTGCTCTACCTGACTGCGAATAGGTCCCGCATCGATGGCAGGCTCTTTCGCTGATATGGGCTAGCCATCGGGCGTGCTCCACTGTTTTTGTTGCTTAACAGGGGCTCTTGCTGGGTAGAGTGGCCTTCCACTCGTGTGACCATTTATGATATAGGATTATGTTATTTCATTGCATAACTCTCTATAGCATAAATTGGTTGTCCTTCTCATTTGAGGGAAAGAGTCATGCTAATCATGTTTGTATGAGTTTTTCTCTCAAATGGGGAACACATGGCCACGTCTACGTTTGGATCTTGATCCGGTTGGGAGGGTGCGAGGGGGCACCACCTCTATCTGGATGCCCCACTTTTATTTGTGAGCCATAAGAATCATCGGGTGACGATGAAGTCCCCTTATGTCCGTCTGTCTTTCCCAGTTCCAGTTTGTCCTTTTTCGTCTGCAATCTCCAACTCTTAGTTGGTTACCTCCTTTTGTCGACTTCAGTTGACCTCTTTGTGACCCAGGAATTGGTGAATGCGAAATTCTTATTTTAGTGGGTCCTTGTGTTGGGGAAAGAACCTGCCCTACGACACCGCAACGCTAGTCTGCCAGCGCATTCGCGCGTCCCCAGACAAGGCCATGCTCGGCTGACATTACCATCTTCTTTCGCGGCAGCAGACCATCGCTGCAGTCCTTTACGGACCTTTATCTACCTTATTTCACTACAGATATTTTCCCACGTGACACTGAATATTGCTAGTGGACTTGAAAAAACGGAAACTGAAATTTTACTTTGATAACAGTTGTCAAGTCTGTTAATTTTATTGTCAATGATGACTTGCCGTGCACAATCCACCAGAATCAATCATTCCAAATCTGGTTCCCAGAAGCAGCACGCAAAGTGTGAAGATTCAATTTTATTCTAAATGACATGTCGAGAAATAGGTCCGGTGATGACGATGACGTCGATTTGATGATATTTAGTCGAGAATGCCGATCTTTAAGCGAACGGCTAGGTTTCAATGAGACGGTGCGAAGCTGCAATTATACACGACGAGTAGGAACAATCAGTTAAATATGGCTTTGTCAGAAGAGTTTTATCTTCAATATCAATTTTCATTAGCACTTCATTGCGCACCACTTGACATTTTCTTCGCTTTCGTTCTACCCGTACGCTACGCCTCGTCTGCTCGACCATTTCCGTGGGCAAATCACATGTCACGCCGGCGCGATTCTTCCGACCTTGCTGCTTGGCGATCTAAAGCGGACCGATCCGGTTCAATCCCAGCATAATCTTTATGCTGTAACGGTTGTTTTTCCGCGCCCAAGCAAATTTTTCTCTTGCTTGTCCGTCATCCACCGTATTGTCACACCGCAACGATGGATTGACGAGCCTCTATCTCAGCCAATGTAGATTATATTCGGCAATGCAATACGTGGATGAGCTACATTATCTCAGTGTTCTCATGTTCAAAATTTTAATTGCAGAATCTAATTTTTAAATTAATAAAAGATAATAATGAAACATTTGAATAATAATAAAAGAGAAATGTCATAAAGAATATAATTATAAAGAAAAATTTAACTTTAATATAGAGAGGAAAAAGATAATATAAAATTTATTTATAAATAAAAATTTTATAATTTATAACTATAAATTGGAATGATTAAATTTTTCTAATCTGCAATTAAAATTTCGGATGTGTTATGCCGGTTTTCGAGCAGTTTGCTTAGGTGACAGCTCGATTACTACAAACTGCAAACAGTTGGGCAGCCTATGTAGTGACCTCATTAATGAAACTGGAGTATTACTGGAATTACATCTGTTGACAAATGGATTCATATAGCACATTATGTACAGGACGTCCTGGAGGATACAAAAGGCATATTGAGTGTCTCTTTTCTAGTAATATCGTCCCCTCCCTTTCTTCCTACTAGAAAGCAGATTTCCTTAATGGAAGCAGGCTAGCTGACAGGGGAGGTGTTTAGTGGGTTTTTTCATAGTACTCTGTGTTTCTGGGAGTCCCACACTCTGGGCGTAAATAGCCTTTACCTCTCAACCACGAAAAAACACGTTGCCTGTTTTTGTCGCCGACTTTGTTGCCATTGAATCAATCATACCCAGTGCAATGTTTCTAGTTTCTGAACAATGAATACTGAGGATGCGTTGTCAGGGCTTTGGCTCTGCTGATTATTGGTTCACAAGTGGTATTTTATTTCCTGTTTTCCGATAAGGGCATCTTCTATCCGGCACCTGAGGAGGCTTCTGAGCAAGTACCCCACTCGGGTGGAGGGCTACGGTAGAGATCTTTACTCGCCTGGTTCTAATAAACTAAATGAATGTATAAGTTTATCACAATCACTTTGAAATGAGGATTTTGATAAGGCTTTTTTCGAATTTCGCTAATTTTTTGCGCAAAATTTCTCAAAACTTTTTAAAAAAATTACGAAATACTAATATAAGCTCCCTGTTTTCGCTGCTTTCCACGAACTCTACTATAAACCATGATACCGCACCCTAATCCGTCTTTATCAGGAAACGATTTAAAATCTGAAATCCTCCATCATAAATTTAAAAAGTCATATCGCTAAAATGTGCAAAGTTTGATTGAAATGAAAAACAACTTCGTGTACGTACCACGTTCTCCACATCTCTCCGGTCAGTCTCCTAACTCAGAGCATTATATTTTTTTACTACTCCTCCGGCTGTTGCTGTTTTCATTCCATCAAACTACTTTTCGCTTTTCATCTCGACTATTTGGTGGTGTCCTGGTCCTGTTGTTTACTTGTAGTCTACTCTCAAGTATTCTCGTTGCAGAGTTCATTTTGAACGTCTGAAACACATTCGCACGTTTCAAATATGAAAAGTTTGCAAAGTGTGGGAGGACTAAGTAGGGGCGTGGAATAGGGTATTTAAAATGAGCTAACGGTTTTCCATGCTTGATATCCTTTTTTCTAAAATCAAAGCTAGAAAACTAAATTTCATATATTGGCTACTTTATATACACTTATGTTTTACGCAGAAACATGATTATGTGGCAGCAGCAGGAGCCGGAAATGCGAAACATTAGAAAAAGAGTAAGGAGGTAAAAGACACGGAATCGGGGAGTGAAACGTTAATATGTGTTTTAAAGTTCTTTTCCGAAATATTTCTGTCCAGTCTAGGACGTCGCTAACGATGATTGCTCATGCATACTCCGCGTTGGAACATGTTCTATCACCACACGCTCTAACGCACCATTTGCAACAAACTGTAATTTTTCTCATCATCTGTGTACAGTTTCGAATGCATGTTCTATGATATGTAGAATTTCCAACGAGAGAGGAGTGAGTGGACAGGGTGATGAAACTGCAAAGAGCAAGGACGTGAATGGAATTGAGGGTTCTGTTTTTTGTCATGACGCAATAAAAAACTTTTCCAATATGGAAATTGTGCGAAAGCTCACTTGAATGCAGTTATTTTGTGGCTATGTTTGTTCGTTTGTTTCTAGCTTAGAGATGTTTTTGACGGGCATATTTGGTGAAATTGCCAGTGCGAATGGCCTGACTCCTTGTATCGTTATATTTGACTAAATGTATTTGAAAGCTTAGAGGGGCGGGGGCGTTCATGTCAACTGGAACCAAATTTTAATTAATTTGGTATAACGTGTTATTAGGAAGGGGTTGCAAATGAGTGCTTAGCTGTTTCGCATTGCCGAATAGATTTTAGGTTTTTAGCAGACCTTTTCTTGGGTTATATTTATAAAGAACAAAAAGCTTAGTCTATATCTAAAAGTTCAATGTGGATCCGAAGGACGATTATGCTTGAACCGATTTTCAAACCATCATATTAGCAACGCAACTCGCTCCTGACCTTTTTAACCCTTGGCAAATGAATATTCAAGGCATTTCTTCCCGCAATTTTAAAAATAAATCACACATTAACACTCATTTATTCCGTGTGTCCTTTTGAATCTCTTCATTTCCACTTATGCATATATCAGTCCATTCCTATTCGGGATTTGTGAACTTCCAATTTATTTTCGGTAATAGCAACCTTTATGAATAATTTCACTGATTCCATGTGATGTGATGTCGTGCAGTCTATAAACTTACACACAAAACCCAGGTCAGGTCAGAAGTGGCTTAAAACGTGACTTGAAATAATAAACAGATATATCCTTCTTTGAATATAATCAAGGATCTTGTACTCGGTTCAGTTTTAGGGTTGTCTACATATCACAATGTATGCACACGTATATTGTGTCAATAGTATCTACGATATATAAATACCCAAACAGGACTCCCTAATTCTTTTACATTTTCTTCCATGTCCTCGGCTATGTGACATGAGAAGGATTTACTGCTCCGAAGGGTAACTTAGCTTGCGCGATGTCTGACTAGTTGGCTGCCTTATATGTCCGACCACAGAGTGTGTATCCACATCTTTATGCATATCATTTTGGGAGCCAGCAAGCGTAGATATTCCTTGTGCTCTGTTTTGTATAGTAAGGGATTGTATGGGATTGCATTACGCCATACTTTGAAGGAGGGTGTTGGCAAATTTATTTAGATCTTAGATTTTAATAGGGATGAGTAGATGAATGATGAAGTAGCCCAGGTTGAATTTTAATTGTATATGGTTGTATGCAATCAACAGTATGTTATTCTGGTTACAATGAGGTTAAGTTTGAGCTAGTCAAGAAGTTGATGGCCATGAGATAAGGTCAACGGAAGGTTCACTTAAAATAGGGTCAAAATTTGAAGCTTAACTTGTTCCCATTGGCGGTTAAATCGCTCTAAAATGTAAATTTAGTTGAAAAGTTGAATGATAGCGTCGACAAACATTTTGAAACTACGAATCTTTTGTGATGGATAAATCGTGTTTAAACAAAATGTAAAATTTTTGAAACTACGCAAAACTTTATAGCGGAAGCATCCAAGTGCGAATCATTAACAACCCAAAACCACTTATGGGGCAGCAATAAGCATTTGCTGAGAATTCATTATGACAAAGAAGCCCAAGAGCTTTCCTTTACTTGTTGCAGTGGTCTCGCAGCTAATCTGTATCAGTTTCAAGCTTAAGATGAGGTCAACTGTGGAATTATCGACACCAAACCCAGCAACTGAGTAAAGGACGCTGTTGCTGGCAGTCACGAAAAATGATGTTAAGAACAATGGCAATGTAAACCAAACCACTGAAGAATGATTGAATAAAAGATTAACGAAAATTGATGCAGGAGTTGTTAGAATCATTTTATAAAATTGAACTAAACAAGAAAATTTTCATTATAAAACTCAGTTATTTTCCACTCCCATTGCCTTAGCTAGTAAACTCAAACTCTCCTACCGTTGTCAAAAAGGATCTGTCAATGGCAGATATATAAGTTTGGAACTATAAAATTGTATGGGAAATAAATAAAAATGTTATGAAACCCTCGCGGGACGCAACCGTAATGTAACTCACAGATTGCGTCCAGTAAAATTCTCTCGGCGTGAATCTGCACCCTTCCTTCAGACGAATGCCTTCTAATGAGAAGAATGCTTCTGTGAAGAGGAAAATGGCTGGCAAGTTATACCTCTGGACCACGCAACGAGAAAATACCATCCGCTTTTCCGCTACGGGGAGTCCCTCTGGTCAGCGGAGAAACTAACGGGTCAAGACTGATCAGCAAAATGGAAAACCACCCTAATAACGATGGAAACCTAACTGGAAAAATGGTACCTGAGATACTGTGTCCAGGGAACCTGAATGCTACAGAACGAGCATGAACGCGATACAAGGAGCCTTCACAATTTCTGAACAACAGGGTAGGGTTGTAGAAACCAAAGCCATATCCACTTCAGTTGATAAAAGGATTAGTAGCACAGGCACCCAGTCCCATTGATCAAACGAGGAAGTGAGGCAGGGACTCAATTATGGCTGCGGAAAAGCATTTAAAAGAGCAGCAGGATGAATAGAGCTGGGCCTATCAGCAACTTCACGACTGTTTTAATAACATAGAGCGTAGAAGTTGTCACAAAGGGCCATCCATACCAATTCCCTACAATTGAGGAACTCACTCAGTTCTCAAGTGCTCTAAACGCAGTTTGGAAATGACTTTCAACTTCGGGGTATTCGCTCACAGCCGAGGATGCTGCTCGTGAACTATGGAACGATAGCTCTATAACCTGGCTTGAAAATATGGCCCCAAAACTATGCTTACGGTAGGGTGTTGGTTTGTACATAAAAACCGGAGACTTAATCCTTAAACCACAAGCACTAAATGTGTACCTTGTACTTAATATAATACAGTCAGAAGCAAAGGCTTCTGCATAAGAGGATGGAAGCCCAGATCCTAACCATGGGGATTGATGAGGATTTGTTAGACTTCATATTCAGTAAAGGTGCAAGCTTGTGATTTGCGGCTAGCAAAAAATGAGAAACTTTGGGTAGCTCCAATGATAGAACAGGAGCCAACCCCAGGATTTAGTACAGAAAAGTCTTATGGAGGAGGTACCATCTAAGAAATAAAATTCAAAGAAGGCAAATTAGACCGCTATGCCTGAGGAATTAGACCGAATCAGGCCAAAGTGCCTGGTCAGCTGGATTCAAGAAATGTGACTTAGACCACATGGTGGAGGGTGGCTTGATCTATCCGTTCTTGGGATCAGCTACGACAATGAAGAAAACAGTTGCTCAGCTAAGTGGCGAGAGAAGTATCGGGCTTAAAACCTGAGCACTTGAACTAGGGGTAATAAGCTGGGAAGTTACCTGTATAACCCAGGTAAATCTTCATCACACCAAGGCCGTCTCCGCGATTTTGGTCAGATTATTCACAAAAGAACAATTAGGGATCATACTGATTCAAGAATTTTGGACATAGGAGGTCAAATGTGAGTTTTAAAAACTCGGGAAACCACATTGATTACAAGCATATGACAGGACCCACTCAGGATCAGGAAAAACACAAATTTTATGTGAATTTTAAAATTCTCATAAGAACTTCTGTTTCAATAGGGATAACATTCGCAACATAGTTATTGCACCGATATACTTCCCTAAGGCCATAGAAAAAAATCGTTCAATTGAAGCTCAAAAGCTGATGGAACGTTATGAGAAAAGTAACCTGCGTTTTGTAGTTGGGTAATCAATTATGGGGCATCACAGATACCAACAATAGGGGTAGAAAACTATTCAAATTCATAATGAAGTCAGGTTTGAAAGTCCTCAACGTGGGAAATACATTCTCAACCTGAGAAGTGTATGGCATGGAAAATACGCCCACTTTTGGCGCGAAAGCAAAAAAGAAAAAGAGCAAAAAGAAATAAAAATTAATAACGACGACGCAACCCGCGGTTGCGACGCGACGTTAACTGTACATCGAGAGCGGTACGAACGATGACAAAAACGACGAATAATACAACGACATTGAAGACGGACGAAAAACGGAGATCAGCAGACAGTCTGGTCCAGACTGAGATTCCTGCGGCGTTCGGGCGCAGCAAAATAAATATGCGAACGCCAGAGCGTCCTATAAAGGAATAGCGGGAAACTCTGCAGGACGCTTCAGGTGTTCGAGCGGTGGAAGAAAATATAAAGAACCTCGAGAATTCGATTGACACTGCTGCGATCGTTACCAAAGCAACCGATGCAAGGGTCGTAAATCCCGATATAATAAAAAATCACCCTGAAGCCAACGAGGAGATTACGGCAGGAAAAGAAAAGAGCGACCAGACAAACAAAACGTCGTTATGTGATCCCATCGCCAACGTCGAAAATGTGGTGGAAGACTGTATTCGGAAACGGAAAGCGATAACCTCTGTAGCAACCACGGAAGCCACCGCAGTTGCAGACATTAAGAATTAGCAGAGAGGTGTGTAGCCCGGGGTGGCATACTGAGGCCGGCTAGCGCTCAGTCGTGTCGTGGATCTTCCGGGACACCCTCTGCTCGTGCTGAGCCACCTTACATATAAATACTAGCACATAGGGAAAAGGACGGGAAAGGGAAGGTCATATTGAGAAATGAAAGTTTGTTGTCTTAACGAGACATGGCCGTTTTATTTAGTTAAAAAAAAGTAATTTACACAGCAAATTCAACAATAAAGAGATACAAATCAAAAACAAACAGACCCCTAAATATTTCTATTATGCAAATATATTAAATGAGATATTAATAAAAGAATAGCAAATTACAATAAACTGGAAAAATAGGTAATAGATAAAAGAATGTCCGAAAAAAAACAAGTAAAAATATTAATCATTGTATTTACTTACTCTCTTCTTTTTCTGTGGATCCTCGAGCGCTCGACGAAGGACACCGAAAACGAGAGGTGGGGTCACTGCAAATTTAATTGATTTTAACCTAAAACTCATTAGTTACAGATAAACTTCATCCTAATATTTAATCCGCCCATGTATTTCCGTTAATTACCGCCTTAGTTTATATCGATAATTTCATTTACTTTTTCTTCCCCGTAAGTTATTCAATATTTCCGTTGGTTGTTAAATTTAAATCCACTAAGGGATTCTCACTTATTGCAAAGACAATCTTTTCTTGATACAAACTTTTGATTCCACACGTGAAAATTCACAATTCCTATCTTCACTGTAAGATCAGAAGGTGATCAACTCAATCACTTGGTACAATTCACACGATTTAATGATTGTTTTTAGTTTTTTTTTCCTCCACTTTTCGTACCCACTAATTAATTTTTCTTCTGTACAACATACACTCGGCCAAAACCGTTCTGCTACAAAAATCTTTCATTCACTCTTCATCTTGTATCCAACGCAACTATTTTTTTTTCCACTCTCAAAATTCAATTTTAGTTTAATTTGTTTAATTACTTCACTAAACTCCAAACAACTTTTATTCGCCGAATTTTCACAAAAAAACTTTCTCCGAAGTTCACTAAACTCCAAACAACTTTTTTTCGCCAAATTTTCACAAAAAAAAACTTTCTCCGAAACTGCCAAAGAATTCCACTCTCCTTCACAAGCCAAATATCAACCTCAATCCCTTTTCTATCCAAGTCCAATCTCCACTGCCCAATTCCTCACAACTTAATCCCCGCATTTCACCTTCATCCAATTCGTATTCCGCAATCCTCTTCATTTTCAAATTACCGCTGCCACATCTGGGTAACGTAATCGAAGTTCATTACACTTCGATTCCGCTACCCACACATTTTTTGTTCCCGTATCGACAATCCCAATAGTTTGCATTGACTTGCATATATGGCAATTTACATCCCCAAGAATCGCTTGATTGAATATAAAGTGTCACACATACGAGTACATTACGCAAACTATTGATTTTGCCGATACCCCAAAAAAGAGTGCTTCCGTGCGCCCGGGAGAACTTGAACTCAGGGTTCCAGCAAACCCAAGATCGAGGACTCACGACGCAGCCAATGGTGCCGTGGATGGTCGATCTCCCATTCATCTCATAAGCAACTTCAATGATTCATTTGGGCATGGGATTGAATTTTGTTAGTCAATTCATTTTTGTTAGTATAAAAAAATAAAATTTGTTAG
This sequence comes from Odontomyia ornata, assembly GCA_963969285.1. Lineage (NCBI taxonomy): Eukaryota > Metazoa > Arthropoda > Insecta > Diptera > Stratiomyidae > Odontomyia > Odontomyia ornata. The sequence goes on from OZ017740.1 coordinate 271,137,052, forward strand.
TGGGAATGGAATTAGTTAGTGTTAAGGAAGGAATTAGGTTTTGTTAGGGAAAATGAATAGAATGAAATTTTGTTAGTGGGAATTAATAAATGGAACGTTATTAGTGGGAAAATTGAAATTATTAGTAGGTATTATTTTTTTGTAGTTGTTAATAAGGAAAAAGGGTAGTATTGTGATGATGGGGGAGTAAAAATTAAAGGGAAAATGGAAACATGTAAAAAAAATAAATAAATTTATGGAGGAAAAGGTAGGAATGCCCAAAGGAAGGTGGAAATATTACGGCAGCAATTTGAAGTTGCGAATGGGAGAAAGTTGGTACGCCGAAATTCGCAACAATCGTGGGGACGACCCAGACCCTGAGTGTCTCATTCAGCCGGGCAAACAAAGAAGGTCGGCAGGGGTAACTATGAATCGGATCGGATGTCTTTAGCGTGAAAGGTCCCAAGCAGCTTACCGGATTCATCCTCAAGTTCATAAGTAACTTGCCCAGTACGGCGGCGAACCACTGCAGGAACAAATCGTGGAGCGAATTTAGCCACAAAACGATTGGCTGCATTGCTCACGGCGAAATTCCGCACGAAAACTTTCTGACCTTGAAGTAGCTCACGGGGGCGAGCTCGAAGGTTGTAACTTTGAGCTCCCTTCCGGTAGGCTTCTGTCAGCTTAGCTCGGACACGGTCTTGTACAGCTCGCAGACGATCACTGTTTGAACTTAGCTGTACTTCTCCATCCTCAAAAGCGTTCAAGCTTCTAAGGAGGGCGTACTCAGTGCCATGCTGGATAGGGTGGTATCCGAACATGAGGAAGTAGGGCGAAAATCCTGTGGATTCATGAATCACCTTGCGGAAGGCAAAACACGATTCCGGAAGATTCTCGTCCCACCTGCTATGATCGGACCCTATGTAGGCTCTAATGGCGTTCAGTGTCGACTGGTTTGACCTCTCTGAGGCATTCGCCTGCGGTGAATGATATGGGGTGAAGCAATGCTGCACTCCATAGTCATTCATAAGCTTGCTGAATACCTTGGAGGTGAACTGTACCCCATTGTCAGAGTGAAGCCATTCAGGCACTCCGAAAGTCAGAAAGATTTCGCGCTCCAAATATCGCACGACTGACTCTGCGGTGGCTTTCGTCATGGGCTTGAGCCATACGAACTTGGTGTAATGATCCAGGACCACGAACAATTGGGTATTCCCTGATTTTGAACGAGGGTATGGGCCCATGAAGTCCACAAACAGGCGCTGCATAGGTCGTTCGGAGTCTCGTGATGCTCCCATAGGGGGTCTCATTGTGGAATTTGCCGGTTTGACCTGTTTGCATATCAAGCAATTCTTGATGTGCTGAATCACATCTTGACGCAAACGAGGCCAATAATAATATCTTTGCAAAACTTCAGTTGTTTTGCGAATTCCACAATGAGAGCCCCGGGGATCATCATGAGCTCGTACTATGAGAGCTCGTTGGTGACCCTCAGGAACCCATAGTTTTGTTCTGGGAATATCAGAAGTCGAAGTTACAGGAGAACCAGTACTAATATAGATTCGACCATCTGCAAGGTGCAAATTCTGAAACTGATCGGGTTGTTTCAAGATTTGCTCCTTGAGATGCTCATACTCGGGCTCCTGAAACGCAGACTCCGGGATTGAACCACCAATGTGTCCGTGCTCCGGGAGACAGGGAATGATCGAGTTCACCCTCTCGTCCCTCGAGCATGTTCTTGACAACGCATCGGGGACAACGTTAAGGGCACCTTTCCGGTGTTCAATTTGGAAATTGAACCCTTGTAATTTCAGACTCCAGCGAGCCAATCGACCAGAAAGGTCCGACTGCTGCATCAGCCATTTAAGACTGGCATGGTCGGTTATGATGGTGAAAGGCAACCCTTCGATATATGCCCTGAATCTCTTTACGCTCTGCACCGCAGCTAAGCATTCCAATTCTGTAATGCTATAGTTACGTTGCGCAGCGTTGAGCTTCATAGACATATATGCGATTGGATGCTCTCCACCCTCATCGTCCTTCTGGAACAAAACACTTCCAATACCCACTGTACTTGCGTCACACTGGATATAGAAGTGCTTCGTAAAGTCAGGGTTGGCCAGCACTGGAGCAGAAATCAGCAATTGCTTCACCTTATTGAAGGCACTATTGGCGGAAGCAGACCACTTGAAGGTACGTTTACCCTTTAGCAAATCCGTTAGAGGGGCCGTAACCGAGGCGAAGTTTGGAATGAAACGCCTGTACCATCCTGCCATGCCCATAAACCGTCTCACGTCTTTGGCCGTTCGGGGTTCAGGATAGGAGACTATACCTGAAACCTTCTCTGGGTCGGTGCGCAGGATACCATCACTCACTACGAAGCCAAGATATTTGATCTCCTTCTTGACGAACTTGCTTTTTTCAACATTGATGGTCAAGTTGGCGTCCCTGAGCAGTTTTGCAACAGTACTCAGGAGCTCCAAGTGCTCATCAAATGTTGAACTTGTAACAAGCAGGTCATCTAGGTAAACAAATACCTTGTCCTGCAGCTCATGCGGTATTACTTTATGCATCAACCGACACATCGTTTGGGGAGCATTACACAAACCGAACGGCATGACCTTGAAATGGTACAAGGGCCTGCCAGGGACAGTAAAGGCCGTTTTCTCCTTACTTGCCTCATCCAATGGTATTTGCCAAAAGGCATCCTTCAGGTCCAAGCTGGTAATGAACCTGGTACTCTGCAACCGTGCCAAAAGACCTTCAATTAGTGGCAACGGATAGGCGTCCTTAACAGTCACCTCGTTGAGGCGACGAGCGTCCAGACACAAACGCACCTTGCCGGGTTTTCTGACAAGGGTCACAGGCGAACTCCACGAACTCTGACTTTCCTCTATTACCCCCAAAGACAACATACGATCGAGTTCGTCATACAACAGTTTCTGTATAACAGGCGAGACAGCATAATGCCGCTGCTTGATGGGTCGGGCAGAACCAGTGTCGATGTGATGAGACACGAGACTGGTCCTACCCAAGCCTTTCTCATTATACGACGGAAACTGTTGTTTGACGAAGTCCAGTCGTTGCTGATCTTTTGGAGACAAAAGATGGAATTCAGGGCTCTGAAGCTCCGACGCTGCTTCGATAGCGTTGACCTGGATTGGTGCTATTTTGAAGAGATCCCAGAAGTCAATTCCAAGATACACTGCGTGCGTCAAGGAAGGAACAACTAGGAATCTCATCAATTTGGTGGTTTTATTAAATTGCACCAATGTGGTGACGTATCCCAGAACTGGATCCTTGTGCCCTGATGCAGTCTGAACATGAGCATGCATGGTATGCATATGCAAACCCAAATCCGAAAGCAGGTCCAAGGCTCCGGCTCCGAGGATACTAACACTGGCTCCGCTATCAAGCAAGCCCGTCAATTTGCGACCCTTGACGGAAATCTCTGCGTAGGGCCTATTGTCGCCAGGAGTTGCAACAATTGACTCCACGCAGGCACGCTTCAAGAGACGCCTGGCGAAGAAATATCTCCAGGATCTCCGAAAGCGATCCCGAAAAGGTCGTGCTCTAAAACTAGCGGGTGACTCACGATCATCGCCCGCCTTTCCATTACTTCCGGAGATATCAGGGAAGCTATCTGGGACAGGTGGGCGGTGGGTTGAAATTAGCTGACAAAATGTGCCAGGGCGTTGGGAACGGGGAGAAGAGTTTGCAAGAGGGAAAACAATGCGGGTATTAATAGACGTAGGTGTCAGTCACTGAAGACGTCTGAGCTCCGGATCCACATTCGTGGCCACATCTACACGCTCATATGGCTGGGTGGGATTTGCCCGAGGAAACGATATTTCCTTATGCACCGGGGTTGTTTTGGAATTGCAAACATTGCAGTGAGGCTTGGTAACTCCTTCCTTCCCACAACCAAAACAAAAAACGTGTCTGATGGGGGAAGCACAATCAAAAAAATTATGGCCTAAATCCTTACAATTCCAGCATATCCTAAATTGTCTTCGTTGTTGATAGTCCGAAGACAAACCAATTTTCGGTCGGGATGCTACCGCTTGAACCTGAGGAGTCTCAAGGGGAAGGCATTGATTGGGTTGCGCAAGCTGAGTTGGTAGATCGCATGCTGTCGAATTACGAACATTTCGCCAATTTAAGGGTTCCTCGTTACCGAAATTTTGGTCACAATTTGGAGAATACGGTTTATCGTATATGTCCCAGTCCATCAGGTTTTCCGGAAGTCGTACGGAATGCACACCTCCCACCGCACGTCTTTCGAACAGCCTGCGCCGGGACTCTACGTCCCTCCACGTATCCTCGGTGCGACAGCATCTTCTGACCAACTCCCTAGTGGACGGAAAGGTCAGGCCTGCCAGGTGATCCTGAAGCCGTGGGCTCATATTTTTGGATACGATGCATTGCAGATCGAAATCAAGAATAGGCACTTGGAGTTGTAATGACAGTGCCTCCAGGGATTCATAGAATTCGATGAATCTTTCCCCGGGACGCTGAAGACGACCGTGCATTGTACGGCGAATATCGTCATCAGTGTGATGTGGTGAAAACCGCTCCATCACTTCGCATTTGAATCTTGGCCAGGTCAGATTCTCCCGAAAAATGTCACGAACCTGCCAGTACCACTGTTGTGCTGCTCCTTTCAGAAGCACATGTAGATCCCTCATCAAATCTCGGTCTGACAGGTTGTAATCGCTGGCCAGGCTGCCCACGCGAAATATAAATTGCTGGGCGGACACGCCATTTACTCCACCATCGAAAGTGATACCCCATTTGGTGATGGGAAGTCGATCCGGCGTGGCAAATTCATTACGTCGGGACTCGCGGAAGGTAACGTGAGGTGACGTTTCTTGCACCGCCTGTCGTGTAGAAGAAGCAAGGGAACTACCGGGTGCCCGTATCGACGGAGTAGCTGCCGCTCTTGGCGCACCAGCTTGAGGAAGTGCGTCTTGTGCTTCTCGCAGGCTGGACGATAGGCTAAGCCGTTCCAACTCTCTATCAAGTTGGGTATAGGTTGGATCCCAACTAGCCGTTCGCCGACGCATGGTTATTCGGTTCTGATAGTATTATAAAAAAAAAAACCAAAATCTACTACAGTAAATGACCAATTCAATGAACCAAAGTTCAAGCTACCTAAATAAAAAAGTAAAAAAGAATATTAACGCAAATTATAGATAATACTAAATAAAAATGAGTCCACAGACTGACAGACAGACTATGGCAATAATAACAATTAATGTTTGTGGTTATTATTGCGATTTATTAGCAGTGAAGAGGAATGGTGTTGGAAACTATAGGAAATATTGACTTTTGTAATAGCAATTAAGATGGAGATACAATTCATAAAAAGATTTCATTTCTCAAAATGATCCTCCCCATTAATGGAAAGGGGAAAGAACAGGTAATTATATGGAATGGGTGTTAAAAGTTTATGAGACACAAAGTAGACAAACTGCAACATTGCCTGGCATAGCCATGGTACTCGTAGGCGGACTCCGCTCTAATTGTCACCTCAAAGGGCTGACTACGAGACCATTATGAAATACTACGGACTTCATAATGACTCGGACAAGAGCCGCACAAATCCCAAAGCTACCACCAGATAGATGATGGAAGGGCCGAAAGCGTTGGCTAATTCCAAGAGTTGGATCTAAGTCCAACTATCCCGTGCAGGGAGATTTAACCAACGACTTGAAATTCGGTTGATCCCAACTAACATCCACACTGCTACAGCATGACCACTATCATAGCCGGTGAAGACTGTTAAACACAAAACATAAATTCAGCACGGTAGGCGCCACTGCAACTGCGGCGAACCCCGTGATCAAGATTTCAAAAAATTTCAACGAAACAAAAAAAAAATAATTTCCCTGGAATGCTCAAACCACTATTCAAGTCAGGCACTCCAGGTACTCAAGCCAAACAAATCTGAAATTGAAAAATTTAAGTTATAATTAAAAACTGATAAAATCAACTAAAACCAACTGTTTGGGCGCCATATGTAGCAACCACGGAAGCCACCGCAGTTGCAGACATTAAGAATTAGCAGAGAGGTGTGTAGCCCGGGGTGGCATACTGAGGCCGGCTAGCGCTCAGTCGTGTCGTGGATCTTCCGGGACACCCTCTGCTCGTGCTGAGCCACCTTACATATAAATACTAGCACATAGGGAAAAGGACGGGAAAGGGAAGGTCATATTGAGAAATGAAAGTTTGTTGTCTTAACGAGACATGGCCGTTTTATTTAGTTAAAAAAAAGTAATTTACACAGCAAATTCAACAATAAAGAGATACAAATCAAAAACAAACAGACCCCTAAATATTTCTATTATGCAAATATATTAAATGAGATATTAATAAAAGAATAGCAAATTACAATAAACTGGAAAAATAGGTAATAGATAAAAGAATGTCCGAAAAAAAACAAGTAAAAATATTAATCATTGTATTTACTTACTCTCTTCTTTTTCTGTGGATCCTCGAGCGCTCGACGAAGGACACCGAAAACGAGAGGTGGGGTCACTGCAAATTTAATTGATTTTAACCTAAAACTCATTAGTTACAGATAAACTTCATCCTAATATTTAATCCGCCCATGTATTTCCGTTAATTACCGCCTTAGTTTATATCGATAATTTCATTTACTTTTTCTTCCCCGTAAGTTATTCAATATTTCCGTTGGTTGTTAAATTTAAATCCACTAAGGGATTCTCACTTATTGCAAAGACAATCTTTTCTTGATACAAACTTTTGATTCCACACGTGAAAATTCACAATTCCTATCTTCACTGTAAGATCAGAAGGTGATCAACTCAATCACTTGGTACAATTCACACGATTTAATGATTGTTTTTAGTTTTTTTTTCCTCCACTTTTCGTACCCACTAATTAATTTTTCTTCTGTACAACATACACTCGGCCAAAACCGTTCTGCTACAAAAATCTTTCATTCACTCTTCATCTTGTATCCAACGCAACTATTTTTTTTTCCACTCTCAAAATTCAATTTTAGTTTAATTTGTTTAATTACTTCACTAAACTCCAAACAACTTTTATTCGCCGAATTTTCACAAAAAAACTTTCTCCGAAGTTCACTAAACTCCAAACAACTTTTTTTCGCCAAATTTTCACAAAAAAAAACTTTCTCCGAAACTGCCAAAGAATTCCACTCTCCTTCACAAGCCAAATATCAACCTCAATCCCTTTTCTATCCAAGTCCAATCTCCACTGCCCAATTCCTCACAACTTAATCCCCGCATTTCACCTTCATCCAATTCGTATTCCGCAATCCTCTTCATTTTCAAATTACCGCTGCCACATCTGGGTAACGTAATCGAAGTTCATTACACTTCGATTCCGCTACCCACACATTTTTTGTTCCCGTATCGACAATCCCAATAGTTTGCATTGACTTGCATATATGGCAATTTACATCCCCAAGAATCGCTTGATTGAATATAAAGTGTCACACATACGAGTACATTACGCAAACTATTGATTTTGCCGATACCCCGAAAAAGAGTGCTTCCGTGCGCCCGGGAGAACTTGAACTCAGGGTTCCAGCAAACCCAAGATCGAGGACTCACGACGCAGCCAATGGTGCCGTGGATGGTCGATCTCCCATTCATCTCATAAGCAACTTCAATGATTCATTTGGGCATGGGATTGAATTTTGTTAGTCAATTCATTTTTGTTAGTATAAAAAAATAAAATTTGTTAGTGGGAATGGAATTAGTTAGTGTTAAGGAAGGAATTAGGTTTTGTTAGGGAAAATGAATAGAATGAAATTTTGTTAGTGGGAATTAATAAATGGAACGTTATTAGTGGGAAAATTGAAATTATTAGTAGGTATTATTTTTTTGTAGTTGTTAATAAGGAAAAAGGGTAGTATTGTGATGATGGGGGAGTAAAAATTAAAGGGAAAATGGAAACATGTAAAAAAAATAAATAAATTTATGGAGGAAAAGGTAGGAATGCCCAAAGGAAGGTGGAAATATTACGGCAGCAATTTGAAGTTGCGAATGGGAGAAAGTTGGTACGCCGAAATTCGCAACACCTCTTCCAAGGATGGTTGCAAAATACAATTGTTGCCCAGCTCCACGTAGATGAAAGGCTATTCCGAAAAGCGGGAGATTTTCTGAAAAGAATACAATTTGCATGCGACACCCTAAAAATCAGCAAGGCAGTAAAGATTGGGCTCCTTGAACTAGAGGAGCTCCTAGACCGCATAGGAGCTGGTTAAAGGCTGAAGACGAGCAGAAGGCGAAAGAAGCGCTGGGGGCGAAATCTAAAGGCTAATGCAGCTCCACCAGTTATAATCAATAACAGAATGGCGTCTAGCCCAATCGAGGGAGATCGGGATAAAAGAAGGTGGGAAGAGGCACTTGATTGGCGTGGAGTACCAGATCACGGGTTCCAGACAGTATTTGCCTGAAAGTAAAGTTCGCACGGATGCCTAACAAGAAAAAGGACCCGATGACAGGAGAAAAAGAAGCCCCCACGAAGACCCCGGCAGCAGGCACTGCTCGTAAAACCCCAAGATGGGTGATCCTACGCGGAGGGGAGTCGTAAGGCCCGAAGACACCAACACAACCATTAAAGCAGCAAGACCAACGCGGTCGGGGCACATACTGTTCGAATTCGAGCCAGAGGCCAACAATAAGGAATCATTCTGCGACGCAGTAAAGAAAGCCCTCGGCAAAAGCGCACTATACCCTTGCTCTAGCTGATGGCAACGATCGAAATAAGAGACATTGGCTGCGTCACGGATTTGACCGAGGTGGAAGAGGCCATCAAAAGAGAGTTCCCTAGCGTGGGCGGAATCAAGGCGAGGCTGACACCAGATAACCATAAGGGGTAAACGCATGGCCATAATTGACGATCGAAAAGGACGCCGAACAATTTTTGAATAAGGGCAAAGTACGAATAGGGTGGGTTGTCTGTAGGACACGGCGAAGAGCAACGCCTCTTCAATGTTTCAAATGCCTTGGCTATGGTCAGACCGCACAAGTGTGCAAAGGATCCGATAGGAGTTCTCTATGTTACAAATGCAGTGAAGTGCGACATAAAAGAAAAGAGTGTACGAAGAAGGCACATTGTATTCTTTGCAAGGATGCTAATCAAAGACCCGATTTTGGACACGTCTTGGGATCAAGAAAATGCCGGGTTTCCCAGGAAGCAAAATCAGAACTTCCATGACCCGCATCCTGTAGCTAAACCTACACCGCAGTTCAACCGTCCAAAATCTGCTTGAGCAGTTTGCGAGGAACATGAAAGCCGACTTCTTCTTAGTACGGAGGGTACACAGCTGGAGAGTATCAGAGGACTACTCAGCCAGTGATCAACAGTACATTCTGCTTGAGATAAGCGATGTTGTCTCCCGACGTCCGTGCTCTCGGCTTTCTACTATTGGATGAAACATCGGGAGGATAGACGTCGAGAGGTTCGTCGACGTCCTGACAGCAGGTGTACCGCTGCAGGGGCTTCGGAGGGGACGGAAGAACTGGCAGCTCAAGACGAGGTGAGCTCAACTATGAGCATCATCACGACTGCTTGCTGCGCTTCTATGCCCCGTCCAAAACCCCGGCACGGCAAGCCCCCAGTGTCAACTGAAATCACTGAAAAGCGAAGGGAGTGTCACAAGCTTCGGCGTGAAGCTCAACGGGCACGGAGCCGGGACGAGACATGCTACCGCGCAGCAGCATACAAGTTGGCCAGAAATGCCTTCGCAAATTGATCAACAGCAGCAAGGCTCGCTGCTGGCAAGATCTAGTGGACAATGTGAACAAGGATCCGTGGGGCCTTGGCTACAAGCTAGTTATGCGGAAGCTTGGTGCCCTACGGAAACCTTGTATGCATGATGCGGAAAAAATGGACGAGATAGTGTGGGGACACTTCCCCTCCCATTTCGTCCGTGTTGACGCTGTCCACGGTGAAACAGCAGCCGAGTGTCCACTGTTCACACAGCCAGAACTGGAAGAAGAAGTCCTTTCGTTGAAAGCGAGGAGGGCTCTACGTTCAGATGGTGTTCCAGCTGAGGTGTTGCGGCTTGTCTATCACAATTGTCCTGACTTGCTGCTCAGCACATTCAATGCTTGCCTTCGGGACGGGGTTTTCCCGATACAATGGAAGGTAGCGAGGGTCGTGCTGATCAGCAAGGGGAAGGGAAATCCCGAATCGCCGTCTGCATACCGACCGTTATGATGCTAGAAACGGCTGGGAAAGTGCTAGAGAAACTCATCAAGGGAAGACTCACAGATGCGATTCGTGCTGCTGGGGACCTTACTCCTCGACAGTACAGCTTTAGAGCAGGACGTTGGGTGGTGAACGCGGTCTAAAAGGTAGAGGCATATAATCACACCAAGCGATGGATTGTCCTGTTGGTGACATTCGACGTCAGGAACGCTTTCAACTCCGCTAGATGAGTGGATATTCTGGATACGCTAAAAAACTCTTTTCAAGTTCCAGAATATCTAATGCGGCTTTTGAAGAACTACCTAAAGGACCGCAGCCTGCTCTACGACACGACACAGGGCCAACAAAGGATGGAAATTACATCGGGTGTAGCCCAGGGATCTACTCTTCGTCCGGACGTGTGGAACGTGTTGGCTATGCGGATGATGTTGCGGCTCTGGTCGCTGGACGCACCGTTGAACAGGTGCAACTTAAGCTAGGTATGCTTATGCGCCGAGTGAGAGACTGGATGACTGCTCGCGGGCTCAGTTTAGCACTGGAGAAAACCGAAGTGGTCATCTGGACAAAAAAAAAGAATCCCTAGAGTAAGGATGATCAGCATTGGAGACATACAAATCGAATCGAAGCCATCGGTGAAGTACCTGGGGCTACTGATCGACTCGAAGATGAGTTTCTCTGAGCAAATCAGGGTAACGGCTGAGAAGGCTGCTTCAGGAGTAGACGCCTCTTGATGAGTGCTGTAGAGTCAGTGCTACTGTACGGAGCTCTCAACTCTCAGCAAGGAGGTATACCGAAAACGTTTGGTACGGGTACAGAGAAGAGGATTACTGAGGATTGCATCTTCGTAACAGACAGTCTCTGACTCGGCAGTGAGGTTATTGCAGGCGTGATACCTGTCGCCCTCTTTGCAAGAGAGTGCCGCGCCATTTATCTGCGCTGAAACGAGTATGCGAGGGACACGGTTGTCTTGGGTCAATTGCACGAAGGGAAGGTGGACTGCGCACCTCATCCCGGTTGTGAGACCGTGGCAAAATCGAAGGCATGGTGAGACTGACTTATATCTGACACAGCTTTTGAGTGGGCGTGGGTGTTTTCTGTCTTAACTGCACGAGATTGGTAAGTCGCGGTCCCCCGATTGTTGGCAATCCCTAGGGGAGGAGAACAATACCTGCCACACATTTTTGCGTGTACGAAATAGGTCAGGCTACAAAGGGAGCTCTACAGGGAGACGGGAGAGCTCACCCCCAGATAATATAGTTGCGGTGATGCTCGAATCGGTTGACAAATGGAACCAGGTGGCACATTATGTCCGGGCAGTCCTAAAATATAAAAGGAACTCCCGGCAGCTGGGGCGCTGGGGCTGGGGGATCGCTCTTCTGGCACTTCCTCTTCTCCTCTCTCCTCCCGCAAGGAAGGGGAACTCCAGCTTGAAGGCGCCTCACGGCGTAAGAAAACGAGACCTGGCCCGAAGTAATGTGTCAAACGGTTCCAGGCTGGGTTCTCAGGTTGACAGGAGAGGTGTTTAGTGTGTAGTCCAGTCGCCTTCTTGCGAGCATGGGAGTCCCACACTCTGTGCATAAATGGCGTTCAAAAACAACCCACCGAATAGCGACCGTTTAGATTTTCGGGGCATCCATGATTCGTAAAGTGTACTAGAGCGGCACTTCAAATTCTCCACTAACATGTGTATGTGCCTGTCCTGATCTTGGCATTCCGTGTTGTTGAAGGAACAAAATAACTGCATCAGATGCTCTGCCCGTTCAGTAAGCGATATTTGAGTTTTTATCTCTCTCAAATCCAACTCCATGACGATGCTCCAAGAGCTATGGTGGCATAAAAGGTCCCCTTTGATTTACAACAGAACCCCTGCATTATTTATTGGTGTGATCGTGAACGGAAGTGCTTCGATTCGAATTTCCGAAATTTCCAACGTTACAAAGGTAACAATCCAAAGGCAACCCATCGCTGTTTGATAAAGAAGAGGGAAAATAAGAAAGAAATGATAAAGTTGAAGGCGCTAATCTATTCATGAAAAAGTTTTAATCTATTGTTATGTATGCTGATGTGTTTTATCCCCATCGCAACCGTAGTGTTGACCGGTGAAGTAATTTTCTAAACGATATACGGGCCTTTCCATTCCTGTACTACATTGTGTTTCCTATTTTCATTTCTGAGCAATACCTCAGCCCCTACATGAAAAGCTATCGGCCTAGCTTTTTGGTCGAAGTTTGCTTTAGATTTGTTTTTACTGGAAAATAAGTTTCTACGAGCTATTTCATACATTTTTTGGAGCTTAAATTGTAGAACATAGAAGTAATTTTCGTGGTTATATAAGGGAACAGAGTTCTTTTTAAGGTTGGACGAAATATCTGCTGTAAAACCAAACAAACAATCCATTGGGGTTAGTTTAGTTCTGTCGTGTTCACTGTTATTATAGACAAATGCGGCAGTCCTTAAGAACTGATCCCAAACTTGTGGATTCTTATCCACGGCGGTCCGTAAATACTCAACCAAAGGTCGGTGAGCTCTTTCTAAACCCCCATTGGACTGAGGATGATAAGCAGTTGTCTGTAACTTCTTAATATGTAGTAGCTTAAACAATTGCTTAAACAAATTACCCACAAAATTCATCCCTGGTCCCTAATGAAAAAAAAAAAAAAATTCGAGCTACTGTTTCAGCCTCTGCATTTGGCATTGCATACCAGTCAACGAATTTGGTCAGATTGTCCTAAAAAGTGAGAACGTATTTATTTCCTGCTGAGGACTCAACTAAGGGGCCTACGATGTCAAGGTATACTTTGTCGAATGGCTTATCAGCTATGTCTGGAATCATCATTGGCATACGATACTGGGGACTATTCTTCATCGTTTGGCATTTTTTGCACTTCTTTATGTAAGACTTGATATCCCTTAACATGTGTTTCCATCTAAAAACTCTTCTAAGTTTCCGGTATGTCTTTGAAACTCTCTGATGACCCCCAAAAGGAGAGTCATGAAATCCATGGAGTGCGGCCTCAATCTCTTCAAGGGTATGTAACAAAACATGGTGTACTCGTTCATTTCTGAAGTTACCACCTCTCTCCTTGGACAACTCATTATTCGTAGTACTAAATGTGTCAGCGTGGGTCATTGGGTCGGGTTGCTCTTGTCCCGGGGGTTCCCCGAAAGGTGGATAAGGTATGTCCTGTTGCACTCTTGTCTGGTTCTGTTGTGATCATGTAGTAATATTACACTTATGTACCGTATCTTCAACCTCAACAAGGATCCTGCTGAGAGCGTCGGCGTTTGTGTTATATTTGCCGAGCTTGTTTTCAATACTGTAGTCGTACTCTGACAGTTTGTGGTGAAACTTGATCAGGCGTCTGGTAGGGTCCTTAACGCTGAAGATTCCTTTCAAAGGTTTGTGATCAGTGTATACTGTAAACTTACGGCCTACCAGGTAACAGCGGAAATTTTTGGCTGCCTAGACTATTGCTAATAGTTCCTTTTCGATAGTGGAGTAATTTTGTTCTGCTTTATTTAATGTCCAACTGGCATAAGCTATTGGCTTGTCTTTTCCTATTTCTCCTTGAGATAAAACTGTACCCGGAGCTTCATTGCTGACGTCAGTGGTAAGGTTGAAAGGTTCACTAAAATGTGGGTAGGCTAGCAGAGGCGGTTCAACCAACGCAGTCTTAAGAAGTTGAAATGTTCTTGGCATTTGTCTGTCCAATTATATTTAACACCCTTTCTGAGCAGGTTTGTTAGTGGTTTGGCCGCTTTTGAAAAGTTGGGTATGAATTTGCGATAGTAGTTTACCAGGCCTAGAAAAGACTGCAATCTCCATACAGTATTTGGCTGCGGAAATCCTTGGACACAGCTGGTTTTGCTGGGGTCCGGACGGGCGCCAGCCTGGGAGCAGATATGTCCCAGATAAACTGCCTCAGGATGCAGGAATTGTCACTTTTCTGGTTGCAGTTTTAAACTATTCTCTCTTAGTCGGTAGAATATTCTCCTAAGTTTGTCAATGTGCTCGCGTAAGTTATTCCCATAGACAACTATATCGTCTAGATATACAAAACAATCAAAACTCTGAAGGCCTGTCAGGATGTAATTAATTAATCGCTGGAATGTAGCAGGGGCCTCTTTTAATCCAAAATGCATGCTTTTAAACTCATAATGACCATAGCTTGTGCTAAAAGCTGTCTTAGATCGATCATGGGGTTGTACGAGAACCTCGTGGTAGCCACTGGCTAAATCTAATGTGCTAAAATAGCGTGAATGTCCCAGTTGATCCAAAATATCCTCGATGCGAGGCAGGGGGAAAGTGTCTCCAATAGTCTTGTCATTTAGTTTCCTAAAGTCAATGACTACACGCCATTTCTTTTTCCCGTCGGCCCCTGCCTTTTTTGGTACCACCAACAGTGGAGAGTTCCAAGGGCTTTTGCTAGGCTACACGATATCATTGTCCAGCATTTCTTTCACCTGTTCGTTAATGACTTCTTTTTGTGGTGGAGCTAGCCTGTACATTTTTTGATTTATTGGGGCTTGATCGGCGATCAATGGTATTTCATGCTGGATAGCGTTCGTGTGGGTGAGTTTTTCTCCTGATAAGAAATTCTTGACATAGTTGCGTAATAGCCGCTTTTTCCTCAGGATTCAGATGCTCGTAGAACTCTAGTCTAGCATTCCTTTGTGTACTGGTATATTCTGTTTCATTTACCAGGGGGTTGCTCAAGGCTGCTGTAATCGAATTCAGTTGGATTATAAATTAGCCCTAGTTGTTCCGTTCGAACCTGTGAATTACTATCGTTGGCTGTAGGGTAGCCTGCAAACTTTTCCTCTTCAGCTTTTAGCTCTTTGATTGTGTATTGGGTGGCCGCTTCCAGGGTAAGATCCACATGTGTCAAGATAATATGTATACTAGTAGTGTTAAGTACTCCGATTAATACTCGGGATGGGTTCAGTATGGAATTAGCTATGAAACCTCCGTCACAAATTTCTTGCGAATGACAGATCATTTCCTGCGGCAATTTTAGAAACACTTCCACTATCTGCCGGGTACGGGGGCACAAGGTGACAGCCTTTTCCAATGTAACCATGCAACTCCCACCTTCCTTATATTTACTGGTCGTGCCTTACTTTTGGCTTTGTTGACCGTGAATGGGTGGCTCGAGCGTCACGCCTGCTTGCTCTTTACCAAGGTCTAAGTCTGCGTTATTCGATGCTCCATTGTATCTCTACTCTTGATGGTTCCTATTCAAAGGGAGGGATAATGGGAGGGAAAACCCTCTGAGGTTGATTCTGAGAGTTTGAGCGGGACCCTCCACTTTGCAGTTCTAGCTAGAAAATCATTGCCTAACAATCCATCATCAGTGACTCCGGGGATTTCATCCACCACTTAAATACAGAAAAAAGGAGTGGGAGGCTAAATTTTCCTACTATAACTCCTAGAGATCTCCCCCGTCCAAGCGGACACTGAAGTGCTGCCTTTTGACGTGGATCTATGTTGCTTGGTTTGATAGCTGATTTTTTGATCACACTTACTTCTGCGCCAGTGTCTAAAGCCAATGTAGTTGTAGGTTGTATTCCTATATCTAGGGGCAGAGAGGTAAAAAAAAGTTTAGTGCCGCCGAGATTAGTGTTCAATTTAATTCTAATTAGAGTCGAGTCGGAGATTTTTGACTTTTCGCATTTCCCGAGTAAGTACTTCCCCATTTTGTTTTTTGACGGCAGTCCTCCACTTGATGGCCTTGGCGACCACAGAAGGCTTGCTGGCTTGTTGGGCCCTGCAGTCTCTGAGATCATGACTACTGCTTGCAAGTAGGACAGAAAGGGGTGTTTTTGCGCTTTAATCATTCAGAGTAAGTATGCCCAAGTTTACGACAGAAGTTGCAAGTTATCTTGTGTTGCTTCTTCTGCTCTTGCGTGCACGCTGGGATGCTTTCTTCGTTCTCATTCTGAGGCTGGAACGATGGTGCAAAGGGGTTGGGTGAAAAGGCGGTTTGACTCATTGGATAGCTGAAACTAAGTTCCTGGGGAGTCAACTGAACATGGTGAGCCCCTTGCTGCATTTTCTCCATGTTCAAAGCCTTAAGTATGAATTCCTTAAATGTGAGCTTCTCCAATGGCTGTAAATACTGGCGTAGGTGAGGATTAGTGACTCCACTTTTTATGGATGTCATAGCGAAATCCTCCCATTGCTGACTTTAAACCTTTACTGCCTCCTTTCCATACATGATATTGGCTGCTTCCTGGCTACGCTTTAGCAGTTGTTGCATTCGTAAGGTGTAGGCAGTAAGCGTTTCAGTAGGAAACTGCTTGGCTGTGGCTAGTCCGATAACTAACTTCTGATAAGTTTCCCGAGGTAGATACAATCGGTTTAGGAGCTCTTCAGCAGCGTAAAGTGTTGTGGAGGAGCTAGAGTAAATCAAATGGTAGGCTTCACCTCGCAGCCTAGATGGGAAGATTTGCTTAAACGCTGATTGCTCCAATTTGTTCAAATATTGCCAGACTTGTTTGTTGCATCTTAAAAAGGTTTGTAACTCGTAAACTATGGTGGAGCTTGGGGTTCCTGAGAACAAGGGGATCATTTGCCTTATTAGTTTGGCTACTTGCATGTAGTCTGCCATTTCGCTGGATGTCTCTCCTACCATGGAGTCGTTAGTGACAAATGATGTATCACCTAGTTCAAAAGAGATTTTCCAGTCTCTGGAAGTTATTAATTGATCAACTGATTGCGATAGGCTGTCTGAGCTTAGTGCCTGGCTATGCGAGGTTCCTCTAAACTGTTTGATTTCTCTCTCAAAGTCTTCTGTGTGCTGTCGAAATTTACCGATGAACTCCAATCGTCGAGTCTGGATTTCTCCTACGGTGTCTGTTAGGGTCTGATATGACGTCAGTTCTTGTGAATCTCGCAGGGCTGTGGTTACTTGGTTAGTCGCCTCTGACGATTCGGACTTACTTCTTTGCGTTTTTAGTATTCTTCCACTCCGTGAGATGACT
Organism: Odontomyia ornata; assembly: GCA_963969285.1. Classification (NCBI taxonomy): domain Eukaryota; kingdom Metazoa; phylum Arthropoda; class Insecta; order Diptera; family Stratiomyidae; genus Odontomyia; species Odontomyia ornata. The sequence goes on from OZ017740.1 coordinate 271,154,227, forward strand.
CCGCTGGGTTAACTTGCAGATGTAGAATGGTGAAAAATGTCCTCCGCGCTGAAAGGTTTGTCGGTCATAAGTTAATCCTGGGGTGTTAACACTTTCTCATTATTTGACCCGCGGGTATTTATTGTTTTCACTGGATGTTTTTATTTTTGTGTTCAAAATGTTCACTATTCACTCGAAATTTCACACTAAATTGTAAAGTTCACTTTCTGCTTGTTCACTGGTCTCGCTTAGTTTGAAGTTTACATCTGCGAGCCACTGTGGTTTTACACTGGGTCAACTCTGGAGTGAAGGGTATTTGGCAAAAAAACAAAACAAAAAAAAAGAAAAAGATATTCCAGGCAATGGATGTTTCCAAGCTCGTTCCCAGGTACCAAAAGTTTGGTTCAGATATCGGCTGATATTTCCATCACTTAGTATGCTATACAGTCTCTGACCGTAGTCTCAGCCGAACCGATGTCCTACCGGCTGCGCCAATTTCGTTAGGACTATTTTGAAGGCCTAACCAACCTGGGGCGAGTTCTGTTGGACGTAGCACCAATATACCCACTTGTATAAATTTGGTCTGGAATATCTGAAAACTCCACTCAGCTTCAGTTTATAGCTTCCCCAATAAAACACACGTTTCCTCCATCAAATACATTTATTCTTTATTTAAATTACAATTGCAACTCTGATTGTTTGTTGCGGGTGCCCCCCCTTTGACAGCGCTGTTCTGCCTTGAACTCTAACTCCAATGCTTTGGTTTGGGTTCTGAACGCCTCCCGCTCCGCTTTTGTTACTACAAGACGTGCCAGTCGGCGCAGGTCACTGCTCTTGTGGCCACCTCTCGGCCGCGTCTCTTCCGGCTCGACCACCGACATATCAAGCGGCTTGATCAAGCGTGTCCGGTACTCCTTGATCGTGATTGGCCTCGGACCCGCTCTGGGCGTCGCAGCAATTGCTTCCACGAGCGACGGAAGGGGTCGCGGTGTCATTACAGGCTGCTGGTGGTGGTTGTTCAGTAGCCGCCCACGTATGTCGGTTGTGGTGGTTCCTGGCGGTGCAAGCTGGTGGAGTGGTTACCGATGGTGATTTGGCCCAAATCATGAAGTCCGCACGATGCTGATATTGCGTGGTGCCGGTGAATTCGCTGGCGATGGGTGTTGGTCGCCGATGGTTAGACGATGGCAATCAAGTCTCCGCTCACGTATGCTGGTCGTGGTGGTTTCTGATGGCAATTCGGCGCAAATTGTGTTTATTTATTTATTTAAATTCCATTTAACAGATAAAATATAATCCAATTACAAAATGGAACAAAACAAACAGAAAAGAAAATTAATTAAAATTAGAATTAAGTGTTAAAGTTATAACAATAATAAATATGCGTGTAAAATTAAATTAAAGCACACAAAAAAGAAAATAAAGTCTAATATTTACTACAGTTGAGTTTTAAGAATCAGGCTTCTTTATCCCAATTTAAAAACTAGGTATGAGTTGGAAAAAGAACCAAGCTCAAGCTTATCATGATTCCTTACCATTCGTATAATGAGAGAATGAAAATATAAATTTGTACGGGCATACGGTGGTACGAAAAAATTGTTCGCCCGAGAAGAACGCGATGATTGACGAAGACGTAAGTCTGCAAACAATGTTTATGAAATTTGATTGTGGCAGAGTTGATACAGAAAACACTGATCTAGATACATGCGACGGGACGACAGAGTAGGCAAACGTAGGAAGGGTAAACGGCAGTCATAGGGTTGATATGGGATTTTGAATTTGTAAAACAAGACACGAGTAAATTTACGCTGGACATTCTCTAACGAGTCAATGAGGTAGGAGTGTCGGGGAGACCAAACTACAGAGCAATATTCGAGGATAGGACGGGCAAGACAGATAAACAAGCGGACGGGGGTAGATTTATTGTTAAATTTATGGGCATGCCTGAAAATAAGTCCCAATATTTTCGAGGCCCTAGTAGTCACGATTAGAACGTGTGCATCGAAATTGAGCTTAGGATCAAAAGTAACGCCAAGGTCCTTAGCAGAGCTCACAGCAGCGAGTAGGACTTCATTCAACATATAGGTGAAAGTCAGCGGAGAACGATTTAGATTAAAAGTCATTTTAAAGCATTTGGCAACATTAAGACAGAGGTAGTTAGACGAACACCAGTTACTAAGTGCAATCAGGTCCATCTGAAGATATTGACAATCTTGTACAGACCTGATAGCCCGAAAGACTTCCAAATCATCGGCATACAGTAGGCAATTGGAAGCGATAACCGAAGGAAGATCATTTATAAACAATAGGAATAGGAGGGGACCTAAAATGGAACCTTGAGGAACACCAGAGGACGGATAGAATGGAATAGAGGTAGTTCCACAGTAACTAACACTACATATACGAAAAGACAAGTAGGAGTCTATCCATGATAAGAGACGGCCGACAACCCCAAAAGTTTTCAGTTTATAATAGAGAAGTTGATGGTTGACCGTGTTAAATGCCTTCGAGAAGTCAGTGAAGATTACATCAACCTTCAATCGATTGTCTAGGGCCTTAGCAATGAAATCGGTGAATTCAATTAAATTTGAGGTCGTAGAGCGACCTTTGAGAAACCCATGTTGTTCCTTCGACAAGATAGGAGCCAATGAAACTGAAAGCCAGTTATGTACCAGATGCTCGAGTAATTTTGGGAAACAGGAAATTAAGGGAATAGGACGATAATTGGACACAGAAGAAGGATCACCTCTTTTAAGAATAGGAACAACGTTTGCTCTTTTCCAATAAGTAGGGAAAATACCAGTCTTTAGACTGAGGTTGAAGAGAAATGCCAGAGGGATACAAAGTGAAGATGCTAATGACTTGACAAAAATATTCGACAAGCCGTCAGGACCAGGTGATATATTAGGATTAAGTGAATTAATGAGGGATTCAACTTCGATATGGCCAGTAAAAAGTGAAGAAATGTCAATGGAGTGAAGTACGGTTGTATTAACTGGATCAGAAACATGAGAAGAAGGAATAAAAGTTGACGAGAAGAACTGAGAGAACAAGTTGGAAATATCCTGTGGAGAAGAGCTAATTATATTATTCCAGTGGACTGAAGGAGGGACAGAAGAGGAGGACTTGAAGGATCTAATGTATGACCAGAATGGTTTCACATTATACGCCATGAGGGAACTCTCCAAGTAGTTTTTCATAGCAGTCTTTAGTTCTTTTTTTGCTACAAGACGTAGATCACAAAAGCGGGCTCTGGATGCTTCAGTGCCACAACGCTTGAAACGGCGGTGTGCCTTACTTTTAGCAATCAATGCACTGAGTACTTGCTTGGTTAGCCATGGTTTCTGCTTTACCTTGCGAACAGCTTGTAAAGGTGTGAAGTGTTTAATTGACTCATAGAGGTAATTATAATACTTATTCAGAGCTTCCTCACACTCCGAATTATCAAAAAACTCCTGCCAGTCAATCAAGCTCAGCTCGGAGGCTAAAGCTTCGTAGTTTGCTTTGAAGAAGTTGAATTTTGGAGAAGAAGCAAAAGTACGACTTGACAAAGGTGTAATGGAGAGATTGAGCGATAATGGCGGATGACGACTATCAATACTCACTAGAGGGTTAATGCAGTGGAAACAGGTAGACAGTTTAGGGGAAAGTTAGAAAGAACAAGGTCTAGTACATTAGGGATATTATTGAATTGCGATAGTGAACAGAGTGATAGAAACGAGGAGAGGGATAAAGAAGATGCATCGGTTGATGAAACAGAGAAAGGAAGGTTCATCGTCCATTGCACTGTTCTCAAATTAAAATCACCGTATATTAGAATTAAAGATTGCGGATGATGCATAAGACATAAGAGGAAAACTCGTCAAAGAATGTCTCATACACATACAAAGGAGAGTTACTAGGTATGTAGACAGAGGAAACTAATAAAGATGTATTGTTAGGAAGGAAAATCTTTACAATCATATAATCCACAACACGGGAAAAGCAAAAATCAGCACAAAGAGAGCTACGCACTGTATTACTAACAACTACAAGAACACCACCTCCATCTACTTTATTTGCAGAGGCCAAGTCCCGATCACAACGGTACATATCAAAATTAAGGGATATTTCCGAGTATAAGATGTTACTGTTTAGCCAGGTTTCCGTAAGACATATAAATACACCTTCGGTGAGTTGTAACGATCAAAAGAGCTTATCAAGCTTGGTCCTTAACGCTCTTACATTTCGGTAGTATACTGAAATATTTGAAGTTAAGCTACAGTCATGAAATCTTATACTAGTTTGTTGGATGCGGTCCTCCCGGTGCACGAAAGGACTTCCTTCTTCTTGAGCTGAATGGTTTGATAAGTACTCCAGGTGGCCAAGCTTCAAAATAGTATTACAATTTGAGGGCACTGTAAGCTTGAAAGAAGCTACCACTCTGTCCTCCAGATTGTCCTTAGTTAATTTTTTACAAACGTAGTTTTTTAGGTGTTGCGCAGTTGTATGGTGGCTTAGGCGCGAAATAAACATCTCCTTTGGAGGGGATACGATGTCAAGTGTTGGGACGTCGTCATCCAAAATCAGAGTAGCCACAGCCAAGGTGTCAACACCAGATGAGGGCGGAAGACTAGGCGATTGATTATTTTTAATTTTAGGGATTGCCCCCCGATTTATTGATGAGGGTCCCGGAAAGCGATCACATGTCACAGGTAATTCATTACTAACCATATGCTGAGTTGCTGCTGAAGGCACAGGAGAATTAGAACGCGACGTAGTAGTGCTAGAACCAGCAGCAAGGTTCGGGGTTTTAGGAGCCGATAACTTTGCCAGCGATTTACTACGAGTAAGGATGCAAGGACTTTGTACAGGCGTAATTGAGCCACTAATGTGTTCCTGGTGAGCTGTCGGCGTAAGTAATTGCGTCTGATTACTTACGTCAGTGATATTCACTGAAGCCAGAGTTTTGGGTGACGCAGTCTCTGTAAATCGGAACAGGGTCTCGAATTCCAGACATGCACTTGAGCACTTGGTGTCAGCACGAACGCTGAATCGAAATCACGTTAACTTGCTCGTCCCTGGGCCAAATGCGTTGGGGAAGCTACTACTCGGGCAAGAGCCTTGAGCAGGGCAAGTAACGCTGTTTGGCTGATGTACGTAGGGGCTGGTTAAATAGCTGGCTGATGCGCGTAGGACTGCTTTCCGTTCGGCTACTTGGATCCGGGCTGGAACCCTCTTGAAAATTGTCAGTCTCGGGCTAAATGCCTTGAGACGATTCTACTCGGGCAAAGGTCTTGAGTAGGACAAGCGTAGTATCAAGAGTGTTTGGTTTGTTAATGACCATGGATATTTATACAAAAATAATGCTTACCTCAAGTTTACCTTTGTTATCATTCATTTGCATTTTATATTGGGTGCATTTACCCCTTTGCTTAGTCAACTAAAATAACAATGAATATAAATAGTAAATTAGGTCAGTAGATTGTTTGGGAAATTTCCAGGTGGGAAATTTCCAGGTGGCCATCTATCGGTGACTGGCATTATACTTTTCGAGAAGTGATTTTATATGTGTATTATTTCCATTTACCCCAGATTTGTGGGTTGGTCAATGCCAAGCTGAGTGGACGAGCACGCAGTATATGGCATACTCACGGATACACTTACTTCTCAAGCTTTTACGCATGATCCAGTATACCTACGAGAATCAATGCGTGAAGCGTTAGTAATGCTCGAGACATTGGCCGAGCCTAATGTCTCGAGGTTAGCTTGGATCACTGCAACACATCGAATCAGTCATTGCAGTTTTGATTTGATCTTCTTGAAATTTTCAAATAAGGTCAATAACATTAACATTTTTGAGAATTTATGATATCAGTGATTTTTGTTGGTTTACAACAAAATGACGACCGTTGAAAATGGGAAAATAATGGATTTTGCTTTAAGCGTGCACATCTCTTTGACATATTTCTTGACTTTATTCGTTGCTGGTGACTGCATATCTGAGAAGTTGAGTACAAAACCCTTCTGACATGAGTGTAGGTCTGTTTACCTAACTGGTTTTTAAATTGTTCTTCTTCTCTTTGATTTAACGGAAATACTATTTGGTCCTTTTATAGTGAATTATAATTATGTTCCGAATATGTCAATCGCAGTTATCAAAAAATTGTACCACCAGAATCTCTCGAAATTGAAAAAACTACAAATTCCGTAAAATTTCTGACTTGCTACACAAAGATTCTGACTTGGCTCTTAGGGTCTAGACTTGCAGCATTCCCCAACTCAATAAATTTCTATACAGCCAATAATCCACTGATTTACCGTTCCCGAACGTGTTGAAATTTATCGGACATGATGGAATTACACATCGCAAACAATATAGCATGTCCTAGATAGCCTCCCCACTCTTTTAAAGCCAGTGTTCCCAACTATCTACTCAATTCTTATTGTAAGTATGGTTTTGGAATGCAGTCTTGATTATGAACGGATGTGGATTGAAGGGAATACGCAACGATAAGGTTGACAAAAATGGCCTAAGATCCACTCAATTTCCAACAACAATATTCAACAAAGCCAACCTTAACTGCTTCTACAATCTTGTACAGGAAACGCATCAAGGACATGAAAGAATTTCTCTCAACCTGCTCGCACATCCGTTTGCAATTCTCATACTCCTCCTGCAACCGCCTTAACAGAAGAATACGGAGTCCTTACAAGTCTGATCGCGTACCCTCAACTGAGTATTATATATTATTAAGCGAATGTTTGTATTACCTCTGAAGTATAACCCATTATTAACTTACGAGTGTTTTAATTTCCCAATACCTATAATAACTGCACCACACCGGGGGAGAGAAAACAATTGTGCAATGGAACCTAGCATGAATAAATGCAATGCCAACGGCAAGGACAACATCGAGACCGAATAATTGTTCGAACTGTTACCAGCCCCGGATCCTTCTTCTCATTCCAAATACATTGTATGCTACTCAGGCACCTGTTCTGCAATCTCGGTGCATTGGTATTGCAAAATATTCTGGAATCGTTCGTTGTCGTTGTCGCGTCATCGTCGTCTCTTTCGTAGTTGTCGTCTTCATCGTCCTATTTCTTGCACAATAGAAACAGGATAGCGTGCAGCATAATGATTAGATTGCTGTGTCGTAAAATTTGTGCTGCATTTTTTATTATTAAGGAAAATGAGAGTGCATGAGAAGAAATCAGTGGTAGGAGGCAGCAAAGAAGAGAGAATGAGAGTAGATAAGAGAAAGGTAAAAATATTAGCTGTTTTCCGAATGCAAGGGAGCGTGATTTTTAATCGGTCTAATGACTGGTTTCGGTGAGAAGGTAATTACAGGATGTTTTTTATTTAAGTTGGGTGCATTGGTTTAGGGGGATTTAAGTGGAGATTAATGAGAAGATTATTATAGCTGGGTTTCGTTTCGGTAATAGTCCCTATTAAATTATTAATTTTTATTTATGTAAACGCAAGGAAAAGCAGAAAAACAGTTCTTTCTCAAATGAACGAAAAATCAATTATGTGAGTGCAGATAGGAGAGTGAAATTCTTCAAGTTTGTATATTATTTTGTTCTGTAGTAAGCATTTGTATCTTCAGGCGTTCCATAGTACAGTCCGTACACGTTTGTTAGTAATTAATTAATTCCTGAAATCACTGTACCGTAAACACGCATCGGGTACCAAAAATTAATTCTATTAGAGCCTATGCATGCATGACTTTAAGTTGACTTGGAGTCAGTTTTGAATTTGATATATAAACTGGCCTAACTAATTCAAGTAAGTTATAAAGTTTTTTGTTTTATTAATCTATTGATTTCCTCTTTGAATTCTTTTAAATATTCAAGTTTGTTTGTAAATGAAAACATACATAAGTGAGTACATAAACAATGGCTCATTGCTGGCAATTTGAATTTTTTTAATTTAAATAGAAATGCTCCCGATTATTTGAAGTCAATTAAAACATCTCGGCGTACATTTGTCCAGACTCCAGTCTTCAGTTGGAAAACTGGGAAGATGGACGTTGGGAGGTTCACTGACATGCTCATTGTGGGCACACCGCTGCTGGGAGTTGGTGGTGAACTCAACTAAGAGTATAATCATATCTGCTTGCGAGTTTTCCATTCCTCGTCGCAGACTGATACGGGAAGCTTCCAGTGTACTGGTGGTCAACGGAAATCGCTGAGCAGTGAGGCTCCAAAGGTAAGTCCAGCGGGCGCGGACGTAGCAAGAGGCAGGGACCACGTTAGCAGCACACAGGTTGGCAGGGAAATGCCTTCACAAGCTAATTATCAAGAGCAAGGCCGGATGCCGGCAATGACTCGTAGATGGCGTTGGTAGGGATTCCTGAGGACTTGGGTACAAGCTGGTGTTATGGAGACACGACACTCTACAGAAGCCTTGCTTGCATGAAGCAGGAAAGATGGACTGGTTTGTACGTGCTATGTTCCCCACCACCTTCCCGTCTGTGTTGATGCAGTCCACGACAGAACACCAGCGAAATGCCTACCTTTCACAGGATGGAACAAGAAAAGGCAGTTCTATCCATGAAAGCAAGAAAGTCATCCGGACCGAATAGCGTCCCTGCTAAAGTATTTTAGCTTGTCTACAATCTTTGCCCTGATTTACTGCGCAGAACGTTCAAGGCTTGCCTACATGAAGGAATTTTGCCAGAAAGATAGAAAGTTGTGAGGCTCGTACTGACCAGCGAGGGGAAGAGAAATCCTGGTTCAGCGTCTGCATACTGTCCGTTCTATATACTGGACATGGCTGGGGAAGTTCATCAACGGAAGACTCACGGACGCGGTTTACTTTGCTGGGGATTTGTTTCCACAGCAGTATGGTTTTAGAGCCGGCCATTCCACTATTGACGCGGTTGTGGAAGTGGTGAGCAATGTCCAAAGAGTGGAGGCTCACAGCCGGCCCAAAGAACTGGTTGTGCCACTGGTGAAGTTTGATAATCAGAAGAGATTTCAATTCTGATAAGCAGATATTCTGGACACACTGAAAATCTCTTTTCAAGTTCTAGAGCATCTGACATGGATTTCGAGGAACTACCTGCTGGATCGGAGCCTATTCTATGACATAAAAGAGAGTCAAACTAGTTGAGTTAGCAGAATACCAGAAGGTCTTTGTAAACATACTAGGGTTAGAAACAAGTTTTTAATAGCGTGAATCGATAGCTTGGATATGAAATTGTTCAAATATATGCACACTTTCTTTCAAAAGCATAGTGCAACCGCCATTTTGATCTAGCTTAAATGATTTTTCTGAATTGAATATAATCAAGTTAAATACTATTCCCTAAATTTTCATGAAAATTTAAAGAAAATAAAAGTGCCTAGGTCAATTTGAAATATATATCAACCATAAACGTGTATTATTGTCGTTGTGATTCCGTTGATTATGATTCGATCTCAATTAAATTTTGTGAACGTACAAACCTTATATCAGTCTATATAATTGCAAAATTTCAAGAAGTTTAAAGGAACCGTTTTGATTATATGGCTGAAAATGTGAAATCTACAAATCATACTATTATTAACAAAGTTGATTGAATTTCGATTTCTGAGGTATCTTTTGCCGTTGTACTCATATAGGCCCACATTTGTGATAGTTTTCAGATTTATCGTCTCAAATGTGTCCAATCGCGAGGTGGGATACAACAATTTTTGCTACATTTTACCTTCCCCTGGACCCCTTAATTCATAAAAGTTCTAATGAAGAACTTTCATTTGATACCCCACTTGACTACCTTTGATTAAAAAAAATTTTAAGGGCTTATGCGTTTTTAGGCGGCGACCCCCTTAAAAAAATTTTAACTGTCTGGAGAACCCTAAACTTTTGAGAAACCATCATTTCTGACCTTTTCACAAAGTTTGAGCATTCTAGCTTCTACAGTTTCTGAGGAAACTAGCTGTGTCGCGAAACTAGTAGGTCTGTGTAAAAAAAATTTTTTCAAATACCTAAAAAGGATGGAAGTTATATCAAGTATTGCTCAAGGCTCCATAATTGGTCAAAGCCCGAGGAAAATAACGTACGACGAGCTCTGAGACTTCAGCTGCCAGATGAGTCGCACTTGATCTTCTAGGCAGATGATGTCGCGGCGTTAGTTACGGGACGCATGGTTGAATAAGCACAACTTAGAATTGATATACTTATAGATCGAGTGGGGGACTGAATGACTTCTCGTGGAAAATAAAGTAGTCATCCTGAAAGAGAAGAGAAAGGTCGATCAGTATGGGGAAGGTGCTCATTGAAACTAAACTAGTAGTGTAGTGCATGGGCATTCTGATAAGCTCGAGTGAATCAAGGCTATAACTGATAAAGCTACAGCGGGTATTTAGCATCTCAGTTGACTTATGGCCAATATATGGGAGCCCACCTCATCAAGAAGGTGGCTTTTGATGAGCAGAGTGCAATCTATGCTACTGTACGGATCAGAAATTTGGGGCAATGTTCTCAGCAAGGAGCGGTGCCGAAAACGCTTGGCACAGTTACAGCGCTGAAGGGTGCTGCCAATTGCAGCTGCTTATCTAATATTCTCAAAGTCAGCATTGCAGACAATATAAGAGAAGTATGCATCACCCTACTCGCTAGAGAGCGCCATAAAGTCTATCCAACTTAAAACGAAGGCAACAAACAGGCAGTTGCGTACGAAGAGAGGCAAAGGACCTCAATCGATTGGCAAAAAAAATGGACAAACAATACGAAAGGAAAGTGGGTTGCGCAGCTTGTGGGCGGCCTTAGACCATGGCTCAATCGAAGCCACGATAAGATTGACTTCATATGACCTAGCTCTTGAGTGGGCATGGATATTTGCAGTATTACCTGCACAAGATTGGAAAGGCGTGGCCTCCTGAACTCCGCCGGAGATGGTTTAAATCCTATTTGAAAAAGCAGGAGGGATCCTCTAGTTTCCCCAGCACACAGCTTCCATGACTCCTCATCCTAGATCTCATGGACGGGCTAACTCACCGTCCCTGAAAAACCTTACATTGTTTCAAAATCTCCAAAAGAGGACATATAGCAACAACTTTGCAACCGAAAAAAGGACTATGGCATTGGATTCTGGAATCTCAGATCACTGAACAATCCTGGCACTGTTAAGTAGATTTTATAACAGGCGGGGCAATAAAATTAAAGATACTGGCAATCTGGGAGATGAACTGGACTGGAAGTGATATTAAAGATATGAAATCGCACATAATATTCAAAAGTAGGAAGCCTGCTGGAAAATATCACATTTTGTCGAATTAAAAAATTTGTTAAAAAAACTCAACAAGTATATAAAAAAGCTTAAAAGAAAATTTACGGATTTCCAAAAGAGATTTCAAGACTTGAAATATTTTAAATCGTCTCTTGATTTCTTTCTGAATCCACAAATTAAAATAATTCAAGGTGAGTTTTCCATTTCCAATATAATTATGACCAGAAAGCATCTGTAGAATTAGAATTAATAGAGATGCAAGAAGATCAAGCTCTACAATTGAAATAAAAACCCACGTTGGTTACTGAATTTTGAAAATTTGTACTAGAATCGAAGTATCCTGAATTAAAAAACGCTACTTGTCGAATTATTTCAATATTCGGAGCAACGTACTTATGTGAATCATTTTATTCCACTTTAAAATTCTGTGAAATCTAAACATCGATTGTGTTAACTAACCAGCATCTCAAAGACTTACTGAGAAGTGCTGTCACCAATTATTCACCGAATTTTAAAGAATTATCAAGGGAAGTAAAATAAATGTATTTAATTTTTAATATTTAAATTCAATATACATATTTTGTACTTTTAATTATCTTTTCAATAAATTTAATTTCTGTAAAAAAATTTTTTTTAATACCTTTTTGGCATCCCTTTTAAAGACGTATAGTATTTAATTGAAAATGGCTCAACTATTAAGAAGCTTGGACACCCCTGTATTAAAACATCCCAAAATGATTCAGTACAAGATGAGATCAATTCTCTTCTTGAATGGTCTATTAAAAACCGCCTTTATCTTAGTCTCGGAAAATTCAATTTTGTTAGCTGACTATCACCTGAGTGATACACAACTCTCTAGAGTTGACAGCATAATATACCTTGGTGTCTGCTTAGATAAGAAACTTAGGTTTAATTTGCTCTATGATGAGGTCCTCTGCAAGGTTTTAGGTTTCATCAAACGGTCGACTAAAGAATTTAGCAATATCTAGGTGCAATGATTTTCAGTGTCATTAACAACGTCCGTGAAGGACTGCAGCGGTGTTCTGCTGCTGCAGCAAGCAGAAGATCAGTACTCAGCTGGGTTGGATTGGACATACCAAGGGACGCGTAAATGCGCTGGCAAGCTAGCGTTGCGGTGTCATGGGGCGGGTTCTTTTCCTACAGCGCAAAGGCCCACTACAAATTAATTTCGCACTCACGAATCAAAAGGTGACCGTAGACAAAAATATATCCGAAAAATCTGAACAAAATAATGGGGGTAGGTGTTTGTGAGGACAACACAACAAATATCTCAGAATTCAAAATTCACTCAACTTTGTTAATAATAGTATGAACATTGAATTTTACATTTTGCCCCATAAAATCATATGGATACTGTTACGCGCGTGCTTACTCCACGTTTCCATAATTCTGGTCGTAAGTTCATGCAAGGTGACCGCTTAGTCAGCGTCTGTATGGACTTGCGAATTTTGATGAATGTGGGAAAATTTTCATGAGAATGAAAATTTTCTTACAGAACCGAGTAAACGACTTGAGACTGCATCGTCAGCAGTCTGAAGTATTAAATATTCAAAATCTCTATACAACGGTGCTTAGTCTAATCTATCTGTCGCGAATGTAAGCTCTTGCGCGCAACAATTGTAATTTAGTTCATTAATTGTAATTAAGTTCATTAAGTGTTAGAAATAACTTTGTAAATAAAGTGTAAAAGATATTTTATATTTCTTTTTATTCTAACACTCTTGCGCTTAACAAAATTTGGTGGCAGCGGTGGGATAGTCATAATAAATTGACTATCCAGTGGTTCGAGCTCCAATAGTGAAAATTGACAGTTTTAAAGAAAACAGTTTTGAACAGTTATCTAAAGTGAAAGTAAAAACTGATTAACTCAACTTGAAAAGTGGAAAGTGTTTCTAAGTGTTTGATTGACTTAAAACAAAAACAAGTGACTTGGAAAAGGAGGTATCTTCTCCTCAACGCGGGACAACGTGGGAAAAATAATTAATAATTAAAGAAGTTTCTCTCTTGACGAGAACTTCCAACGGTGGCCAAGCAACTTTTAGCCTGCGTGAAGTAGGTTGGCCCATCGAGGGATAATCAAAATAAAAAAGGATTGGAAACGTAGTTTCCCTCTTGACGAGAGCTACCAACGCTGGCCAAGCATCTTTAGCCTGCGTGAAGTAGGTTGGCCCATCGAGGGATTATCAAAAAGATTGGAAATTAGTTTCTCTCTTGACTAGAGCTACCCGCATTGTTCAAGCATCCCTAGCCTGCGATTACATCATCGAGGATAAATAAAGTCAGGAAAATCGAAGCAGAAAAAAGGAGCTACTTCAACAACGAAAGTGCAGGAGAATCAAACCGAAAGAATGGCGAATATCCAATTGTAAGTCCTTATTTTCAACAAAGAACATTTTTCATAGTTTAGATATAAGATTATACTTTCATTGTGTGTTCATTGTGTTTTGAAACGCGAAATTTTCATTGTTCCTCCACGATAAGATATGATAGGCCCTTGGTATAAAGTATAAACCTTTACCAAGTAAATAGGAAAAATTATATGTTTTTGATTTTAAAGAAAAAATCTTAAAAAGTGTTGAAACGGGAATTCCAATTACTTCGCGTTTATGAGTGAATACCGCGTTAAACAAGGATTAACTAAATCCAAGCTTAAAGTCGAGGAAATTCTTACGCTTCCTAATCGCGAAACGGTAAAAGTTAAACTTGGTAGCGATTACGTTGATTTCGCCACATTTCGCGAGTACTTAGCTAAGTACCGTATTGGGAAAAGAGATCCTGTTACCAGTGAGTCCTCTTCGGAAGACGAACGTAACGAAGAAAGTTGGAACAAAACTTTAGAAGGATCGATTATTGAAAAGGAATTTTTCGCAGAAATAATGCCTACGAGTAACAATTCCGTTTTAACTGCTTCGGCATCAAACGTTAAAAGTGATAGTGAAAATGCTAACAGTGTTGAAAGTGAAAATAGTGTTAGTTTTAGCGACTTGAAAAGTTTTATTCCGGTTTTTGGAGGGAAAGCAGAAGATGCTTTCAACTTCATATATGCATGTGAAGAAGCGATGAGATTGGCAAAAGGTCCAGTCAGGGTCATCCTCTTCAAGTACATATGCATGCAGTTAAAAGGAAACGCTCAAACCATAATTCTAAACGAAGAATTTGGTAGTTGGAGTGCTTTGAAGGCTAAACTTAGACAAGTTTATGCCGAACCGCACTCAATGCTGCAACTACAAAGGGAGTTGTTTTCTTTTAAACAAAATAGCAATGAAACGGTGGTTCAATACCATCAAAGGCTATTAGGTCTTCATCGGAGGATACTGACTGCTCGATCAGGTCATTCAACAACCGGAGAAAACATCTTCTTAGAAGAACAAGTGCGGAACGTCTTCATCAACGGATTGAAGGATGCGTTAACAATGTATGTGATAACGCAAAAACCGAAAACACTGGAGGAAGCTAGCCGTTTAACTCAAGAGGAAGAGCAGCGACTTGGACTAGTGAAAGTGTCAAGTAAGAAAGATTTTACAGATCGGAACACTCTTCCAAGAGTTCACAAGTTGCACTCAGATAAGAAGTGTTACAAATGTGGTAAAATAGGACACATTCAACGTGATTGTAGAAGCAACCAAGCAAACAAAGCTGGACAGCCAGGAAATAAAAAATCAACGAAGTCATCACAGAAAAATGGAGCGTCTACATCAAATAGGGGGAATTCTTCAAAAAGTTTTAGCAAGCAAAATACTAATTACGAAAATAAAAATGTAAATAACGAATATAGAATAAACTCATTAGATATAGAAGATAGTCCTCTTCTTTTTCTTAGGCTAGGTAGCAAATATTTGAAATTTCTTGTCGACACAGGAAGTTCACTCAATTTGATTGCCGCAAAATATGTCTTTGAAAGAGATGTCGATAAGTCAAAGGGTATAAAGTATCGATGCATAAACGCCGTAGATGGGAATACTTTGGACTTTCATCGCTATCTCTATATTATGGTCATGAAAAATACGATATTCCATTTCAAGTGGCAACTAATCGTCTCTTCGATAAATTCGATGGAATATTAGGTTCTCCATTTTTAGTTGAACAAAAGGCTTTGCTCAACTTGAGCAATCAAACGTTAGTAATTGGGGATAATAAGTTGCGGTTATCAAAGAAAAATTTCATTGCTAGACCGCGTACAGAAACGATGTACTATTTACATGTCAATGAAAACCCAGGTGAAAGCCTTTTAGTTATGGGAATTCAGAAGGGTTAAATGAAAATTGCAGATTCACTGGTTGAAGTGAATATGAATAGGGAAGTTCCTGTGGTCATACTGAATGAAGGAGACCAGGAATTAAAGTTGAGTTCTGAAGAAATACGCATATGCAAAATTTCTACAGGGGAATTGCAAGAAAAAGCTACTGAAATATATATTAGGGATGATCACTTGAATCAAGAGAATAAAGATAGCATTTGGGAAATTATAAAAAAATATCATTGTTTATTTAGAGATATCGATCCAAATCAACGTACAGAAGCAGCAGAACATTCTATAGATACTATTTCTGGTATAAAACCGATACATACAAAGATATATCGATTTCCGAAGATTCATGAAGAGGAAGTTAAATCACAAGTTGATAAACTTCTAGAAAATGGAACTATTAAAGAAAGCAATAGCCCATGGAACTCACCTCTTTGGGTGGTACCAAAGAAGGTCGACGCAAGTGGTAAAATGAAATGGCGCATAGTTATAGACTATCGCAAGCTCAATGAAATCACGGTAACAGATAATTATCCTTTACCTAATATTTCAGAAATATTGAATCAATTGGGAAAAGCAAAATATTCTTCAACAATAGATCTAACAAGCGGATTTCACCAAATACCTGTAAAACGCGAAGATCAATGCAAAACTGCTTTCAGCACTCCCTATGGACACTACGAGTATACACGTATGCCATTCGGTTTGAAAAATGCCCCGGCATGTTTTCAACGAATGATGAATACTGTGCTTTCCGGATTGCAAGGATCAAAATGTTTCGTTTACCTAGATGACATTGTCATCTATGGTGAATCACTTGAGGACCACAACGAAAAATTAAAATTGGAGTTTGAACGTCTAAAGCTGAATAACCTCAGAGTTCAGCCCGATAAATGCGAGTTTTTGCGCAAAGAAGTAGCATATCTAGGACACATAATTTCGGACAATGGTGTCAGCATGGATCCCAAAAAGCTCGAAGCAATTGACAAGCTAGAAGCGCCTCAAAATCAGAAGGAGATAAAGTCATTCTTGGGTTTGACTGGCTATTATCGTAGATTTGTACACAACTATGCAAAAACTGAGGAGCCTTTAAACAAACTCCTTCGGAAAGATACAGAATTTAATTGGTCCAAAGAGTGTCAGTCTGCGTTTGAAAAGATTAAGGAAATTTGAAAGAAGAATGTTACCCTAATGTATCCTGATTTTAATAAAAGGCTCATACTTACTACTGATGCAAGCAACAATGGGATAGGAGCAGTCCTATCACAAGAAAATGATTTGGGATACGAAAGACCAGTTATGTTCCTTAGCAGGACACTAAATAACGCTGAGCGAAACTATTCGACTACAGAGAAAGAATGTCTCGCTATAGTGTGGTCTGTAAAACAATGTAGACCATACTTGTATGGAAAGGAATTCATTATCCGTACCGATCACCGACCTTTATTGTGGCTTTTTAACGTAAAAGACCCAGGTAGCAGATTGGTACGCTGGCGCCTAAAACTAGAGGAATATCAGTACAAAATTGAATATAAGTCTGGAAAGGACAACAAAGTTGCTGATGAACTTAGTAGGAACCTTCCTGTAAACGCAATAATTCCAACAGAAACCGGAAGTTATCGGGAAGTAGATGGTAATCACGATAATGATGTATCAGCAGATATTTTGGGATACAAACATTCTGAAATAATTAAGGATTATACAATTAATAAGCATGGGGATTTGATTTGCAAAAAAAAGGAAATAAAATAATCAGGCATTTCAAAAGCGGTAAGATCGAAGAAATAATTTTTGATGAACTAGACAATCTGAATGAACGAGAAGAAATCGTGGACGATATTCAGGACATAGAGGGGGAGTCGAGTAATAGTGAAAAAAATCCAAACGATGAAATTATCGAGGTAACTGACCTAAAGGAAAGATTAAAATTGATCGAAAAGTAGCACAAAGGCATTGTCGGAGGCCACAGAGGTGTTAACAATCTCGAAGAATTTGTACGAAGAAGCTATCATTGGAAAGGTATGAGGAAGGACATTAGGAACTTCGTCGAAAGTTGTGATAAATGTCAGAGACAGAAAATCATCCGCCGAAACCTCAAAACTCCAATGACAATTGAAAAATTGAAAGAACAACCCTTTGACCGGATATCTATGGATGTCGTATCTTTCAAATGGAAAGATAGTAAAGATTTTAAAGCATTGACGATACAAGATAATTTATCGAAGTATTTGAAGTTTATACACATTAAAAGGGAAGAAAGCAAACATATTGCTAACGCTACCATCAACGAATGGATATCATACTTTGGTATTCCGAAGGAAATTCTATCAGACAATAGTAATGTCCTTACAGGAAAAATTGTCACCAAACTTTGTGAAAGACTTGGAATAGAGATGATCTCAATTAGCTCCAGACATCCACAATCAAATGGTTCTGTAGAAAGATCACACGCAAGGCTCAAGGAATTTTTACGTAGTGTCATCAATGAAACAGACTCAGGACCACAAGAAGCATTAGGCATGGCAAGCTTATGTTTCAATCAGTGTATTAGTCAAGGAACTGGTATATCAGCAGAAGAGTTATTGTTTGGAAGAAAAACTTTGCCAATCGATCAGGTCAAAATTGAACAGGAGAAAGAGTCATCTAATTCAATGCTTGACAAACGGATTGATTCACTTAAGAAAATAAGGGAACAAGCTATAGAGTTTAATTGGAATATTAAGAAAAAAGCAAAAGAGAGGTACGATAATACGTTAGATCAAAGAGGAAATATTTATAATGATAAAGTGGATGACAAAGTTTTGATTCGTCAAAAGAAATCTAAAGATGTAATGAACCAATGGGTTGGTCCTTTTAAAATTTTGCAAGTCTCAAAGAAATCTATACAAATAAATAATAGATTAAAATGTTGGTTTAACGTTAGTGACGTAAAACTGTATATTCCAGGACCAAATGGGCAATCATCCTCATCGCAGAACTTGGATCACTAGCATTGGGAGATATATCTGTTAAGGAAATACGTTATCCAGGTGTCTACTTTAATTATATTTCGGACATCAAATTTGCAAATGAACAAATCCATTTAATTAAGGTTATAGATCTAACGGAATTAGAAGTTAAGATAGAAAACGTACGGAAACTAACAAACAATATTAACGATATATGTGTTAATAACCTTGCAGCGTGTAAAAATTTGAAATTGAATGGTGAACTGCAAGCTAAACGTTTGAACCATAATTTAAATACCATTTACGGGTTACTAGGATTTTCACCTAATATTCGGTAACGTAGAGGTTTGGCCAATTGGGTAGGAAGTTCTTTAAAAGTTCTTTTTGGTACCATGGATTCTAACGACTTTGACCAATTTAAAGCCGCCGTTGATTCCATTGAGAGAAACGAGTTTAATATAAGTAAAGGAATGATTAAAAATACTTATCTTATGAACGAGATCAATAAAAAATCAAAAATTATATCCACAGAGCAAAGCTTAATCCGTATGAAAATTGACGAAATTGTTGATGAGCTTAAAAGAATCAATAATGTTACCAATGAGCAGGAAAAGAAATTAACTTTACAACTTTATTATGAGGAGCTATATTCAAAAATTAATCATAAAGTAGAAGTAATCGATTTAGAGATCGAAATACTTTGCGACAGTTTACTTTTTATTCAATCTGGAATCCTACATCCTTATATCCTTGAACCTTCTCAGCTAGTTGAAGAATTAAGTAAAGTGAAACAAATTGAATCATTGGCTATAACACCAATAATATCGAATTATCGGGACTTAGATAAGGATTTGCAGTTGACCGCGTTCGTTAAAAACAAAAATATATACGTAAAAGTCTCACTCGACAAAGTAACAAACGAAAATTTCGAACAATACGAAGTAATTGGATTTCCGTACATAAATAAAAATTCAATAATTCAAATAAATGGCCTGAAGAAATATTTGATTATTAATAAAAACAAAGAATTATATGTATCGTTTGATAGTAATTTTAAAATTTGTAAACCATTGCCACTTAAAAGTGTGTATGCAAACTCCTGTATTATAAATCTTTTTTTCAAGCAAACAGACAAAGGATGCGACGTCAGAAAAATTAATTCAGAAGTAGATATATTGCATAGGATAAGCAATTTGCAATTACTGTCTGTGAATTCATTAGAAACAAAATTTGAATGTCATTGTACTCGTAATGGAACAAAAACCTTGAAAATATCGGGAATCAATTGGCTTACTTTAACTGATGATTGTACTATCCATAGCGTAGCACATGATTACATCCCCATTAAGGCTGGTACAGAGATTATTGTGAAAAAGGATAAATTAATAGAAATTGAAGATTGTTGTAATAATTTTAATATAACTGAAATTAAAGAAAATGATATGAGAATTACAAAACTTACTAGTAATAATATACATGAATTAAAGGACTTAACTTCACAAACCATAGAGCAGGCTACTTTTTGGGATAAAGCCAATCAACCGATTGCTAAAATTGTTAGAAAAAATTCAATTGTATCCACTGTGATCACAATACTTGTCCTTTATATCTTAGGATTTTCAATTTACAAATGTGCGAATGGTAATTTATGTATTATATTTTTCAAAGAATGTTTTAACCGAAAGAATAAAGTAAATCTTGGTAAAAACACCATAGCTTTCAAAAATAAAAAGGAAGACGAAAAAATTACAATTTTTGAAAATGCTAGTATAAATTCAGAAAATGAAAATAGACGTTTAAGAACACGATATTTGTGAAAGGTTGAGGACAACCTTATTTATAGGGGGAAGGTGTTACGCGCGTGCTTACTCCACGTTTCCATAATTCTGGTCGTAAGTTCATGCAACGTGACCGCTTAGTCAGCGTCTGTATGGACTTGCGAATTTTGATGAATGTGGGAAAATTTTCATGAGAATGAAAATTTTCTCACAGAACCGAGTAAACGACTTGAGACTGCATCGTCAGCAGTCTGAAGTATTAAATATTCAAAATCTCTATACAACGGTGCTTAGTCTAATCTATCTGTCGCGAATGTAAGCTCTTGCGCGCAACAATTGTAATTTAGTTCATTAATTGTAATTAAGTTCATTAAGTGTTAGAAATAACTTTGTAAATAAAGTGTAAAAGATATTTTATATTTTTTTTTTATTCTAACACTCTTGCGCTTAACAATACCCTTAAATTCAATGAAAACCGACATTTAAGGAGTTTTACATAAGATCCTGATGCTCTGCAAGTTTGATGAAAATCCAATCATATTAACGGAAGTCATAGCCATTTGAAATTTCTCCAAATACATTTCCATTGAATCAACAACGCAGTTTTGATTTGACCTTCTTGAAGTTTTAAAATAAGATCAATAATATAAATTTTTTGGGAATTCGAGATTTGAGTGACTTTGGTTTGTTTGCTACAAAGTGACGACCATTGAAAATACAGAAGCAAGGGATTTTCTTATAAACGTGCACATCTCTTTGAATGCTTCTTGCATTTATTTGTTGCTGGTGACTGCATTTCGCACGTTGAGTACAAAACCTTTCTGACATGACCGTAGGTCTTTTTACGCAACTTTTTTTATTGAAAGTTTGTCGTTTTCTCATTTTTTTCACAGTGAAATGCAGTGTTTATTTTGCTGATGGCTAAGATCGTGTTTTCGTTCCTTGCTGTTAATAATTTTGACAATATATGATGACTACTATATGCATTCAGTAGTCTGTGTGGTCTAGTGGTTAAAGCATGAGATGCATAAGCCGAAGGTCCCAGGTTCAAATCTCGTTGTGAGCAACGTGATTTAGTTCAGGGGATTTTTCGGACAGGCTATGAGTGTTCGCTCAGTGGTGATATGTACTGATTTAATCAGATCATATCATAGCTGAGGAGGCACACGGGAGCATGGTACTGACCAAACCAACTTCCGAAAAAATCAATACGGTCATGAAAATGAGATAATCTAACTATCTCTAAGCGAAGGCCCGAGAGGGGCTGTAGTGCTACAAAGAAGAAGAAGATTATATGCATTCAACGTTACATAATCCATTTTTTTATATAGGTTATTTATGCTTTTTTTAATAAGGGTTCGCTCAACTAGATTTTTTTGTTTTCCAGAATTGTCCAAATGGGGTTTCAATATAACTGCAGGTACTTGATGCACTAAGAATGAATACGAATCAAGGAAATTGTAACTCAGTTTTGTTTAATGTAATAAAATACTTGTAGAACATTGAAATGCAGAGTAATTAGGTGCAATAAAATCATCAACATATAATTAGAATAGTTAAAAGTTGCATGTATAAATAGGACAGCTAAAACCGAAATTTTTCATTGTACTAAACACGACTACAAATAGTAGAGGAAAACGCGTGCTATAGAAAATAAATATTTATTCAATGTTAAAAGGAAAAACTCATGTATCATTTGTTTTTCCTCATTCAAAATTTTACGAATTTTTGAAATCAAAAAATTTTCTGTTATTATATTTCGATGAGAAATGATTAATTTTTCTTGTTTTTCAATCAATCCCCGCATATTAGTTAACTCATTTCGATGTATCATCGCTTCTACAACCTTCTCAAGAGTAAGTTCTTCTAAATCTGATTTGGATATGTTTATTAACGATTTAGAAATTCAATTCCATGTTTATTTTGATTCCTTTTATAGCTAACTGGGACAAGTAAATTTGTAATTTTGTTGATCTCAACATTGTTGTTAGTTAATTGAAACTTTCTGGTAAGTTTATTGAGTAGGGATCTGAGAAACTTTTCATCGATGATGGTAGCGGTGATGATGGTGGTGTTAGTACTACTAATATTATTAAGTTACGTATTAGATCGTTCAGCACTTATTGCGTTACTATTATTATGAAATTGCTTATTTGATAACATTGTTGTACTAGCTAATGACGGGTGTACACATGAATGTTGTGGACTTTTTGCATGACCACCCATGAAATTGAATTGATCATCTTTTGAACAAGTTTTTTTTTGTGAAGGTCTCTCGAGCAGTTTGCCTAAGCTCGATTACTCCATGGGTAACAAAAATATTATACACCTCATTCGTACGGTCAATTATAGAGTATGCGTGTGTTGTTTGGAATCCCATTTTTGACGTTCATTCAAAGAGATTAGAGTCCATTCAGAGACAGTTGTTGTTATTTGCTTTGCGATATCTAGATAATTCAAGAAATTTCCAGAGTTTGCCATCATATGAACATCGGCTATCTATTCTAAATATGACATTCCTAGCCTCCCGTTAAACTATTTAATGCTCCTGTTTTGCATTTGATGTTCTCAGCGGTAGCATCAAAGTTCAATACCTGACAGGATAACTTTTAATGACCCAGTGAGATTTACCAGATATGAACGCCTGTTGGTTGAAAGCAGACATCCTACCAGATACGGCGATAAGGAACCTATAAATAGTTGTTGCAAAATCTTAAATAGCCTTAGCCAAATTTTTCCCCCAACCATGTCTAGATCCCAATCCAAAGCCAAGTTTTTCTGTTCCTAGTCCTTTTATTTTTCATTTTTATTGCACAAACGATTACATTTATTAATTGCATTTTTTCTTTAAATGTACACCTTAATTTGGTCAATAAATTAATAAAATTTCATCATCATTTGACTTCTGAGCTGTTCAAAAAATTTTAAGGCTCTCGTCCTAGAGAAAGCTTGCTGTGATGCACTGATGGGCAGACAGGTACCGATTTAAATAGAGTGTTTTGATAATATGCAGTAATCGAGCAGTCACACAAGCAGACTGCTCGAAAACCTTCCCAACCTTTAACCGAAATTAATTGCAGAGTTCGACCAAAATAAAAAAAAAGAGAAAGATTTCATTTCTTCCATGCATATTTATAATTTATAAAATTTTTTTGTCTTATTATTATTAAACGTAATTTTATATCAATTTTCCTTTACATCAAATTTAAACATTTCCTTTTAATTTTTTTTCTTGTTATTATTAAACGTAATTTTATCTCAATTTTTCTTTATATCAAATTTAAAGGTTGCCCTTTAATTATATTTTATTACTATTTGAAATCTTTTTCATTTTTCGTTTACTGCGGTTAATTTTGTTTACGAGCAGCCATAATATCCAACTGCTCGAAAACCCTCCCAGCTCCTATCAAAATTGCAATTCATAGCAACCCATGACGGAGCAACTAGCACAATTGAGTTGCTGATAGTTGTTACATTGGCCATCGAGTGCACGATCCGCCGTTGTCCAACTTATACCCGGGAAGTTTACGGTTTTAGAAAATAAGTCCAGTGTAAGGAAGTGTATATTTGATGTAAATGGTTAATTCTTCCCAATAATACACGCAAGCACTGAACATTTTCTTGAAGTTTTGTACTTTGAAGTTTTGGTTGGTAACTGATTTCTTTTGGAATTGAGAGGTACAGTTAGTGACAAAGCAGTGGTGATTAAAGGCAAGCACGAGAAGCGTCAGGGCAAACATGGATTCATTTCCAGACACTTTGTAAGAAAATACGCACTTCCTAAGGCATATGATCCAAACGAAGTTATCACGACGTTATCATCTGATGGTGTTTTAACGATTAAGGCCCCACCACCAACGAAAGAAATTTTCGGCTGCTTGAAGAGCTAGAACAAGGACAAAAGAAGAGGGCAGGGAGTTTTTGGTGGTGACGGCGTGAGGTGAGAGTCAGCGTGGGTCGAAAGTTGGTTGGAAGGTGTTGATCGAACGGTTCGAGATTAGAGGAAATTGTGCGGGTGTTCCACGTTGATCGTCGGAAATTGCTGAGAAGGAAGAAAAACGGTGGAATGCAGAAGAAGTGTTGTGGTGCTTTAGCGCTGAGTTGGATAACAGTTTTGATGAATCACATGTCACTTTAGAGCATCGAATTTCGCGATTCTTGTCGAGACAGTTGAAGAGTCAATCATGGAATAACCAACGTTCAAAGGTATTTATCCTATAGACGACAGCGTTTTTCGGGTTTGATTGCCCGCCGCACCACGCAACAGTTGAGGTTAGTTATAAGGTATTGAAGCGGTATTTATGCGTTTCAAAATAAATTTAGTTCGCATAATGTTATAAATTCTAAAACTAAAACAACATTCGGAGTAGCGGTTCTCTTCAAATAATTAAAACGAGCAAGTACAGGGTGGATATTTGCGAGATTAGATACAAGCGCGTGTAGGGTCGGAGTAAATTGATCTCGATTGAAATGAACAGAGTGGGGTTTGCGAAGATTCTGTAGCAAGTAGTGAGTGAATAGAAACCACCTGGCGATAAAAGAATAGGCGTTGTTGGTTGCAATCCTACACAATTAGTATGTGCATCTGCGTGTGATTTATTTTACATCGAGATTCAAGATGGGCAATTAGTGGGAAAAAAAAATCACAAATCTTTAGAATATGAAGTGGCTTGCTTCGAAATTACACCGCTAGATGATACCAAATCAAAGTCGGAGTTAGTTGTCGTTGGCTTATGGACAGACATTTTCGCAGTTGTGATGACTTTACCAGACTTAGGAACTATATATACGGAGAAATTAGGAGGGAGAATCATTCCTCGTTCAATATTGATGACAAGTTTTGAAGGAATCAATTACTTGTTATGTGCCCTTGGGGATGGCTCCATGTTTTAATTTAATTTGAATAAATCGGATGAGTTACTTTCAGATAAGAAGAAAGTAATCCTTGGAACGCAACCAGCTATACTGAAAACATTTAAATTGTTTTCTACAACCAATGTTTTTTGCTTGTTCTGACCGTCCGACGGTAATACATTCTTCGAACCATAAGCTCGTTTTTTTTCAATGTAAACATTAAAGACGTGAATCACATGTGTTCGCTAAATGCAGAAGCGTATCCAGACAGTTAAGCATTGGCTACGATAATCTTGGTGATTTTAGGAACAATTGATGAGATTCCGGAATTACACATTTAAATCATTATCGTCATAATTATTCCTTTATAAATGTATTTTTTTTTTTAACCAGAGTTATCTAGAATAAGCTTTTAAATGGAATTTATTGTTATTTGCTCGCCAGGCTTTTCTATTTTTAACGAGCGCATTGTTTTCGCTTACCTTCATACGCAGGTCATATCTCAAGTCAAAATAGGCAGGCATTTCCGGGGGCTAGATCGTAGTAGTCTTTGCGTATAGACGTCTTTTAAATTGCTCCTGTCAAAAGTTTTCAAAAATTAAATTAATTTTTAAAAAACGTTAGTCCGAAGTTAATTTTTATCGGAAAAAACTTATATTGTCGAAGTAATCGACTCAGGAAATTTCTATCGAACATTTTTTTATTTAGTTTGATTGGTAATGAAAAAACAAATTACCAAAGAAAACTTCGCCACTGGTATGGAGGAGCCCGACGGCTTCCCACCATTATGGCAACCTGGGGAAACGACGAATACGAAACTGGCAATAATCACCAAGAGAAAACATAACGAAGAAAACTCCGCAGATGAAGGGTGCAAACTGCAAATAATAGCGGATAATCAACAAATGGCCAAATTGCAAAAAGAAAATGATGAACTGAGGCTAGAGATACAGTCCCTCAAGGCTCCCATCAAGAAAGGGACGAAGCCTCAAAAGACGCACCCGCAAAATCAACGGCAACAGGTAACAAAGCCGAAGAAAAACGCAAAGCGAGCAATACCAGAAGAAGTTCTAAGTGCTGGTGGCACCAACGAGAGCCAAAACTATTTTGCAGCGCTGGAGGGATCAGCCGAAGATATGGAAATTGAAGAAAACATAAAAGGTAAATCAAATCAAGATAGTGAATTAAATTTTATTCAATATTTAAAGAACAAAAATAAGGAGAAAAACCAGCCCGCAGTTCTGGTGGTTCCTCTGAAAAAGCTTCCAACAAGACAGAAAAAGTTTCGCCAATCACCGTGTTCGGACAAAGCGGGAAAGATATAGTTCGGCTATTGGCAGCCGAAAATAAACTGGCCAATTTCGAAATCATAAGAGTTAATGCCAAAAAATTAACTATAAGGACGAAATAACTGAATGATTTCAAGTCAGCCAAAGATGCGCTAAATTCTGGAGAGGTTTCATACTTCACCTATACCCCAAAAAGTGAAAAGAATCAGACCTTCTTGTTGAAGGGTTTGGACTGCGGAGAGGATACGGTCGATCTTCTTCAGGTGCTCAAGGAAGCTGCACCAGATATTGATTTTGTTTCAGTCAAAGCCCTTGCGACAAGAAGGTCAACCATAGAAAGGAAGAATTTACCACTTTACCTGGTACAAATTGCAAATAAGAGCAGTCCAAGTGCCCTTCAACAAATAAGGTACTTGAATTTTAGAGCGGTGAGGTGGGAACGCCTCCAGAAAAGAGAAGTCAACCAGTGTTACCGGTGTCAAAGATTTGGACATTCGGCTGCCAATTGTGCCATGCACTATCGGTGCGTTAAATGCAAAGCCGTTCATGCTCCCGGTGAGTGCTAATCGGCTCAGACGGAGCCTAAAGAAAAATTATACTGGGTTAACTACGGTATTTTTGGTCACCCAGCATCATATCGAGGATGCTCCCGATATCAAGATGCAAAAGTTAAATTTGCTCCAAAGCAAACACAAGTACACCGTAATATCATACCTTCCAACTTCGTCAAGCCCGGAGTATCATTTGCACTCGCCGCTAGATGACCAGCAGAAAATGCTGGTCATAATGTAAATAATGCAAGTGGCAATAATGAGCTGCTTCTCAAAATTTACCAGCAACTTAATTCGTTATCGGAGAGAATTGACCAACAAGATTCAAAAATTAACTTTGCTTTTCAACGTTTATGTCTTTCAAATACCTAATAATAACTTGTCATCCAGTCGTATTCCCTTGGATAGGCTTCGTCTCATATCGATCAACGTCAACTCTATCGTTGCTATACATCGACGTGATTATCTCCTTGAATTTATTGTTAAGCAAAAGCCTCACATCATACTTCTTACTGAAACCCACCTCAATTCATGGCATTCTTTGGAATTCAAAGGTTTTGCATTCGTAAGAAACGATAGAGTGATAGGTGATGGGGGAGGTGTATTGTTTCCAAAATATTGAAAAAGTCGAATTCAAAAACTTTGAGTTTTTTGAAGTGTCCGTCATCAAAATTTCGTTGCCAGGTGGGGATAACTTCTTCGTTATCTCTGCCTATGCAACTGTTCAAAATGTTCTCAAGTTCAAGGAGGAACTCAATTCCTTGTTTGAAATACTCGAATTGAACAGGCTGCATAATTTTTATATTTTTGCCGGTGGCCTGAATGCCAAGCATACATAATGGCTGAGCGCCACCAATAATCCAAGAGGTGTATTCCTGAAATCATGGATAACAGAGAACCAAATTGAATACAGGCGCAACCTATATGGGTCGGTGTTCCCAACATACCCTAGGAGAAATTCATATTTGGCCCTCTGCATTGCTAATGCAAGACTTAAATTCAGCTTTAATAGTCCTCGACGGAAACTGCAGGTGCTTCCTTACGATAGCGACCATAACGCGATCGTAATGGAAATCAATCATCAAAGGGATGATGTCTTCCTCATTCCAGTTCAACATGAAAAACATCGGTTGAATTTCAAAAAAACAGACTGGGGAAAGTTTCAAAAGAAGTTTAATCGGGAGTACCAGAAGCAATGTCCCCCTTCTGATGGTGGCAACTCTTGCTCAATGGTTCCTAATGACAGGAATCTAACTAACGATGAAATAGATGTCTATTTGCCGAAGTTAGAGAAGCTGACGTTGGAAACGATTGAGAAAGTAGTTCCCAAGATTAAAAATCGAAACAATATGGAAGGATATGCAACACCAACCATCGCAAGGTTGAAAAGATTGAAAAGCCTTCTTCTCTCGCGCGTCAACAATATTTATCGACGATTTTTGGACTTCAACCATCCCTCCCTGTGAAGAATGTCCGGAACTTAGTCCGTTCATACTTCAGGGGTGAGGTCAGCAATCAATGGGCGGAAAAACTGAGGGGTATTAGCCCACAGGACCCAGATGGCGTTTTCACGAAAGTGAATAGCATATTCCACAAGAAGTCACGAGTGAAGGTATCGAATCTTGAAGTCGCTGGTGATGAGATAAATCTTCTCGATAGGGCTGGTATCGAAATTGATAGTACGACTCCGGATAGAAATGGAAACAAGATTATATGTGATGGATCACAGAAACTTGCCCTGATCGGAACACATTTTGAATTGGTCCATCTGCTAAACCCTGAAAGAGGGAATGAAATATTTTCAGAGATCGTTGAAACAAAAGTTTCCGACTTCAAATCTAGCTTGAATGGCGGATCAATTCTTTGTTTCAATGAAACATTAACATCTGACCTCATACCGAGCTTGAATCTTATTAATTATTTTGTCAGCTGTGAAGACTTGTGTTTCATATTTCGCAGGATAAACAACAAGAAATCATGTGGTACTGATGTTATTCCAAATGTAGTGCTCCGACATTTGCCTGAGGTTGCTATTAGGAATTATTGCATATTGTTCAACAACATGTTGAGCAATTCGTATTTCCCAAATGAGTGGAAAAAGGCTAAGATTTTTCCGATCTTGAAGAAAGCAAAAGAATCTTCAAGCCCTAAAAGCTATCGCCTAATCAGCTTGCTGCCTAACATTAGCAAGGTGTTTGAAGTGATACTCAACAGAGCATTAAACGTCCACATTGAGAAATATGAGTTGATGCCGAATTGCCAATTTGGTTTCCGTGCCAGGCATTCGACCATACATGCAATAACGAAAGTAGCCCCAGACATCTGTTGGAAACCAAACAACAAAGAATGTGTTGGAGCATGTCTCATTGATATGGAGAAAGCCTTCGATATGGTGTGGTTAGATGGACTAGTTTTCAAACTTCTTCAGGACAGGCTCGCCAGACACCTTGTCGCCATGATGTGCAATATGTTATACAGGAAATCATTTGTTGTAACTGATGGAAATCTGACAACAATGCCCGAATTCAAGGTCTTGAATGGTCTACAGCAGGGAACAGTTACTGCGCCTCTGCTCTTCTCAATATTGATTCGCGAGCTATTGAACAGCTTTGGTTTTAACGTGATCATTGGTAGCGTTTGCTGATGATCTGATCATCTATACGGCAGACCGAAAAGCTACAATAGTTCAGAGCAATCTCCAAAAAATGTTCAATGATGTACAGCTGTACACTGACAATTGGCGAATGAAGAACAATGCGCAGAAGTCTGAAACAATTTTGTTTCGGACAACGCTGCAGGGGGCCAGTCAAGACCTGAAACGTAATTGGAAGGATTTCCACATTATGGCTGGTGAGGGTAGTTCAGACCGGGTTCCACATAAATCCTATGTTCGATACCTCGGTGTTTATCTCGATCAGTATCTGTACTATACTGAACATGTCAAAATCATGGTCAGTAAAGCACTAAAAGTAGTCATGGCTCTTTGGCGAGTCTTTCATTCCAGATACATTGATCAAAAAGTCAAAGTTATTTGTTACAAGACCCTGGTTAGACCAGTTTTGACATACGGATGCCAGATCTGGTACAACCAGAGTGCTAGTACTATGGAAAGATTAAGAGTTTTCGAAAGGAAATGTCTTCGTGCATGTACTGGTTTGTACAGAAAGCTTGAAATGGATTGAAAGCACTATATATCGAATAGAAAAATTTATCAAACCGCTCAAGTGACAAGAGTCGATATCTTCATATTGAAACTTCTTCGGAATCATATCGCAAGATCTGTAACTGTGAGTGAAAACATTTGGATTTCACAGTCGTTCCATCCTACAGACGGGTATATTGTGACTTGCCTCACAACTGGCTTCGTTCTTCCAGAAGCATGCGTGTATTTGGAAATGAATCGATATGTTTTTGATTCTGACGGCGTCCCAGTCATATATCACATATATAGACGGGCCACCGATAAGAAGATAAAATATCCTCCAGATCTGAGTTCACGAGACCAACAATTCCAATGGAGATACTCATTTGCTAGATTCGTTGAGGCTTGTCGAGCTGAGATGGAGCAATCTAGGTATTGGTGGCTGAATGACAATGTCTAAATTATTCGTGTTTATTTTCTGTTTTTGTGTTTTTTTTTCTCGTTACTTAGTTTATAGTTTCATCTCATTATTGCAACATCTAGTGTTGTTGTTTATTTGTATTATAAATTAGGTATCGGTTTCAATATAAGGTAACGTTTGTTTTTGATTGAACTTATCTAGAATTAGGGTGTAACATATTAGGTATAGGATATAAGTTCACTGTTGTGTTAGTAATATAAGTAATTTTTGAATAACGTTGGTTGGTTTTTTCTTCTTTTTCCAATTGAATCAAAAAATATGTAATAATCTTAATTAATTTAAATTTGCTAGTGCTTTTTTTTCATTAAATGTGTTTAACTGATAACGTATAAATTTAGAGAGCCATTCGGGCCATTAAGTTTTTCATAGTTTTATTGTTTGGAATTCGCTTTATGTTGTTTTAAAAATTTATAACGATTGGTATTAAATAAACTGACTTTGACTTAGGCAGGCATTTCCTACGCTTTCATCCGGTCTCTTAGTTAGGCGTTGGTAAATGATATTGTATTTTCAAAAGAAAAGGTTTTATAGTAGTCAGGACTTAGCCAGACACTTATAGCAGCGTTGTACAATCACAATTAATATTTGCAGGACAGTCAAGAAAAAAGTGTTGCAACAATTTTTCCTCCATATATTTGATATGCCAGATTTACTGTATATATAATTTAGGATAGAGTTCGGATGAAACTAATAGCCCCATAATGTAATCAATTGCCTATAGAACCTTTTTATCGCACGATTAATTTGTATAAATCTGCCTGAAAAGTTCAGAGCGATTAATTTGTATGTTTGCATTTGTATATTTATTACGTTGTGCATCTAGCGAAAATGCCTCTTTTTAATAGTTCTTGTTCTTGAAAGCCTCAAATATCTGCACTTAGTTCATTTTCGACACCGGCTATTTAAATGAGCATACCGATTGGTTTAGTTTTGAAAACTCAACTTTGTATTCATGCATAGTTTAGTCCGTTCTTGAAAGCGAGCATTTTTTTTTGTAAATTTATGAAAAATTTTACATGGATGAAATAATAAAAACCATGAATTGCTAAATGAACAACGTCAGTCTTTTCATTTGGGCTCTTTCTGACCGGGTACAGGACCCGGTACGGTGGAAGGCTTTTAACCCACAAAAAATGAGCTAGCCATCGGGCGCGTTCTTAATGTAATTTAGTTTCAGGGACTCTTGCGGGTTGAGTGGCCTCTAGTCAAGGTGCCTTTTTATAGCAAAGGGTTATGTGATCCGTTATGTGAGCTCTATGACATAAATTGGTCACCGGTATATTTTTTTCTGATGGGAAGGCTCATGCAAAGTATGCCTGTATGAGTTTTCCACTCAGAAGGGAAATATGTGGCCGCTGCAACGTTTTTGGATCTTGATCCGGTTTGCGGGTGCGAGGGGGCACCACCACCATCCGGTTGCCCCACTTTTATTTGTGGGCCATGAGAATCGTCGGGTAACAACGAGGTTCCCCTAAGTCTGTCTGTTTTGGCTTGTTTCGACTTGTTCTTTGAACAAGCAATTCTTTCCTCTTTGTGGTTACTTACATTTTTTTTTCGACTTTGGTCGATCTGTTCTGTTTTTTTTAAACCCAAGAATTCGTGAATGCAAAATTCTTTTGTAGTGGGTCTTTATGCTGGGGGAATGAACTCGCCCCACGAGACCGCAACGCTAGCCTGCCAGCGCACGTCCCCAGACAAGGCCAATCTCGGCTGACATCACCATCCCCTTTCGCCGAGGCAGCAGACGCTGCAGTCCTGTACGGACATTTTTAACTACCTATTCACTACAAATATTGTTTTTACAAAACCCTAAACATGATTTTTTTATATTTTGCAACTAGCCTTCTGAAAATAAGCGTCTTCATGCTTCGCAGATATTACGAATGAAAAATGAAATGCATGGGATTGATTAAATAAATAATAATAAATGAATTTGAATTTCACATTCACTAGCCGATTTCTTCTTACAAATTTCTTCAACATTCAATTCTTTTATCCGACCAATAAAAAAAAAATAAATAAAGGAATAAACTAATCAGTCATAAAATGAATAATCTTAATAACGAAGATTCAAGAGAAAATTCCAAAACTTTACGCATGTCGTACGCACAAATCCTGAGATATTATAATTTGTTTTGTTATACAGTTTTCTTCTTCTTAATAACCCAGACAGCCATCAATGAGCTAACAATATAGCTAACGAAAATCGACCTAAGTCTCGGAAATCTCCTTAAATCGAAATTAATTCGATTTTTATCCAGAACAGAAAGATCTGCTACCTTTTCCATTATACACACACAAATAATCCGAAATTCTTATTAATATCCGGTGGTAATAGTAGCGTGTGGTACCGTGGCAAAAAAAGCGAAAGTAGGACGTAGGGGAGTCATCTTTTCACCAAGCAAAAAATTTGTTAAATGAACGATGAATAAGAATGTTCCAATAATAACGACGTCGTCATTTATATTCCCTTATTCACGTGAACTTCTCTGAAGTTGCTTGCAAAATGAATGGCAGCCGAAAAAAAGCGAAAAATAGTCGAAATATTCTGAATAAATCTCGAATGGAAAAAAGGAACGTTATATCGAAAAAACAAGCTGCACTTGAGACCGAGCCCGTTTTGTGTAAATACCTAATCAATTTTGATTGAGTTCACAATCATTATTATTATTTGCTTATCCTTATTTCGATTCGATTAAGTTGAAACGGCAAAAGGAAAAATGTGAACCTTTTTTTTCGCTATCCATTGCGGAAGCTATTCTTTAATATACACTGACGAGGAAAGTTTTTCTACAGTCGTCAAAGTCCTGGCATTTCATGATAACGCCCTCGCCCACTTCATTTCCTAATTCGTCCTTTTTCATTTGCTTAACAATAATTTTTTTGTATTATGACCATTTATTCATCATTTTTCTATCAGGCAGAAAGTTGCTTAACATTAATTTGTGTCTGGAAGGTAGAAACCTCATTTTTTGACAGGCTTTTTAAGGGTTTGATGAAAACTGCAGGTGCAGGAGTCCTTTCGTGAGGAAAGATTTGAAAGAGGAGAAAGGTGTGAGGAGAAACAAAGTTAATCCTTCTGGGCACGCGATACTTACTTATCTTCTTTTGTTGCCTTGTTGCTGGGTCTATTACAAAAAATCGGAAAGAACTTACGTATAGAATTAATCCTCTGCCATTCGTCTTGATGTCATTATTGTATAAATAATTATACAATAGTATAATTTGAAGACTTGATGTTATCATAAAGCTAAATAAAAAGAGATGGTTCTGGTACAGTTAAATATGAAACCAAGGACTAAATGGTATCATTTAATGTCTCGTGAGAATGACTAATTTCTAGAGTCTGTTATCTTGAATAAATGCAAAAGGTGGTTAGACTGACAATAGGATTCAAATCATGATTGAAAAACTTCGAGTAGTGCCAAATGTGGTTGGTTTAATTATTATTGTTCCTGGTAATAATTGTAAAGCGATAAAACTGCAGATGGAGACATATAGTTAGTCATCGTCCGCAAAGGGGAGAGGGATTTGATTTAGCGTTTGATGTACTGGTCCTCATTAATAGCCGATTCTGCAGTTTCTTTCAGGAATTGAAGCCATATACGTCGGCAGGATTGTAAGGAAGAACGCCGGAGATTTTTGCGGACAACCATTTGTCCATATGGTTGATCATCGGAACTTAAAATTTACAGCGGAACTAAAAAAGTTAAAAGCCGTTGTTTGTCAGAACTTTCATTATCCTTTAACTTTAGTTTATATTGCTGTGAACGCAATTTAGTATTCATTAAATATTTGAAGTCACATGAAGGAATAATGCACACTAAAAATTCTAATGCAAATATGGTTTAAAAGTTACTGCCACTTAACTTTCGCGACTGGTTTCGGTTACTGTGTTCAGACCTTTAATTTTTTATAAATTGAATACGCATGAAAATTTGCTTCAGTGAAGACCTGATGAAACAGTATTGTCGCTTAATCAATTTTGCATTAACGAAATCGATTGATGCTTCGTCGCCGGACATTTCCGTTGGTACAAGAGATGCCGCCGATTTGCTACCACTTTGTATTTCGCTGTTCTCAATGAGAAGTTTGTTGTAATGTCCTTCAGGAAGGAAGCTGCTTCTGCTGGACCCAATGGGCGGATACTTTCCTCAGTAGGGTAAGCCAATTCTGTTGCACTTATTGCGTAATAATTAACGTAACCTAATGACTAGCACAACCAATAAAACAATATTATCTACACATCTAAGAAACCTCCAAACAAGTAGGATAGCCAAATAAACATAAGAAACCCACAAATAAATAGCGTAACCATCATAATTGTTATATATTGAAATAAATTCTATTATAGTTAGTCAAAAACATCTAGTACATCTAAGTTCAGTACATAAGAGTATATGATATTTACAGGTTAAGCTGGAATGTCAAAGAGTTAGTACTGTGTAAGAAATAGCATGAGTCAGTTATTAATCAGTCCGTCTCAATCGTAGCAAGTTGATAGAAAACATGGCGCAACCAGGAAAAGAATAAAGAAAAGATAAAACCAAAAGCGAAAGGAGAATTTAAAAGGCCAAAATAGATTCAACGTTTAGGGCTCCCAGACCATTGAATTTCGAAAGAAATCTAAGCGGAGAGTTACGTAAGTTCAAGAGATCTTTTGATATTTTTGTACTTGCATTCAGAGCACAACAGCCCGACAATGAGGTTAAGATCGCCATGCTATTAAATTTAATGGGTGAGTTTTTGAAACATTTAAGCTGAGTTATAATGACAAGAAAGTATTTCAAAATATAATCAAGGCATTTGACGGATACTGTGATCCAAAGACGTATGCCATATATGAACATTTTAAATTTTATAACAGGCAGCAGTAATCGGGTGAACCATTCGATAATTTTTTTACCGACGGACGTTACGAAGCAAGTTCAACAAAGTAACTTTGACGATGATTCGGAAAATATAGTTGATCAAATGGTGAGAGATCGTATTGTACTTGCGATAAACAATACCAACTTACAGGACAAGCTTCTGAGAACGGAAAATTTATCTCTGAAAAAAGTAGTCGAGCTGTGTTGAGTGACGGAAGTTATACATCAGCAAGCAAAATATGTCTAGTGGATCCAGGGAGAATCTACAAACGTAAGTCAGGTCAAGTCTATTAAAAATGCTTTTAAAAGCAATAAGGCTAATTTTTCGCAGAAGAGTCCGAACTTGGAAAAAAATATATCACATAATAATAAGACACCTGATGAAAATATCACTAATTGTGAAAGATTTTCATTTAGCCAATCTATTAATAAGTGTTCAGCTTATGAAAATCTTTATATGAAATGCAAGAAACCGAATCATTTCGCAAATAGCTGCAGGGCTAAGTAAATAGGGCAGGCCTAAATATATTTAATTAATTAATATATGGACATGATGACATTGACCTTAATGCTTTAGTTATTGAAATGGTAAAAGTGGAAGGAATAAAGAAAGGGGTCTCATGCTATACTAAAATAAAGATAAAGGGGAAAGAAATACAATTTAAAATAGATTCCGGTGCTAAAGAAAATATTATTCTTCTTCTCCTTCCTCTTAGCACTATAGGCCCTCTCGGGCCTTCGCTTCCTGCAAACAGTGCCTCGAACTGTCTCGGTCCATTGACCGCGTCCTCCAATTCCAAAACCCAAGCAGCGATAAACTGTCATCGTCGACCGTGTCAAACTAGCGTTGCCTCGGTTTCTCCACTGGCCTCCGGCCTTCAGTTCTCCCAACGAATACCTTCTTGGGTATCCGTTGTTCGTCCATACGATTCATGTGGCCAGCCCATTGCAGCTTCCGCAGTCTTACAATCGTTGTGACCTCCGGTTCGTCAAATATTTCATAAAGCTCATGGTTGAATCGGATTCATCATTGGTCCCCGCCTAGCTCCGCTCTGATTATTTGCCTCAGGATCCGTCGCTCAAAGGCATTCAATATATTTGCGGATGCTTGGGTTAGGGTCCATGGTTCACACCCATAGCATAGGTCTTATCACAGATTTATATACTTGGAGCTTTGTTTTCCTGTGTATGCAGCTGGTCTTCAAGGTTGTCAATACTGAATAAAATATTTTATTTTTGAGCTGTATTCTTCGGCGTATTTCGTCTCTTTTATTGCCCGTTCTCGTTATTCAGGCACCTAAATACACAAATTCGCTCACATTTTCGATACTGTATTCGCCAAGTGTGATATTTTGTGTATTTGAGATATTTTTCCTCGACTGCGTCATGAGCTTTGTTTTATTTTCATTGATTTGTAGCCCTACTAGCTTTGCGCCGTCGAGTGCCAGGTAGAGTTCTTTGGCAGTTGTTAGTGACCGTGACAGAATGTTGATCTCATCCGCATAGGCTACCACTTGGCTCGACTTGTATAGTAAGCTTCCTCGCGTATCGACAGGTAGCTTCCGTAAGACGTACTCCAGAGCCAAATTGAATAGCAATGGGGCCAGCCCATCTCCGTGCTTTAGTCCGATATTTGTGTCAAAGGCATCGTTGTCATTGTCATTTGGTAAGACGGACTAATTTGGCTCGGATGCTAAAGGAAAGCATTATTTGGTACAGTACGTTACGATCAATACTGTCGCATGCTTGCCTGAATGTCGTATGCTTGCCTGAATTCCTAAAACCACCTTTTTTTGTGGTAGGGAGGTGAATGCTATTTATGCACAGAGTGTGGGACTCCCGTGCGCGACTGGACTACCCACTAAACACCTCCCCTGTCAACCAGAAAACCCAGCCTGGAACCACCTTGATACTCCCCAATAATACTGTTGGCATATGGTCCGATTTTATTTTCTAAGATCATCTTTGGTACGCCGTACAAAGAAGTAGTATACCTCTATAATTTTCGCACTGTAGCTTGTCACCTTTTTTGTGGATAGGGAATATAATTGATTGGCTCCACTCTTTCGGCATATGTTCTTGTTGCTAAACGTACTGGATGACTTTGTGAATAGCTTGACGAACACTACTGCCACTATATTTGATGAGCTCGGCTGGAATCTCATCGATGCCCGGCGCTTTATTATTCTTTTCGGCTTTGATGATGGAACAAACTTCATCCAGAGTTGGTGGGGCCAATGGACGCTCTCCGCAGACATCAATAGGCTCCCATGTTCTAGGGCTGTGCGAAGGATTAAGGAGATTCTTGAAATATGATGCCCATCTTTCCGTAATCTTGGTTTCATCAGCGATGATATTGCCGATGTCATCACGACAGAGCGTGGTTTTGGGTTGATAACTACGTTTCAGGCTTTTCACTACCTTGTATGCTTGTCTTGTGTTGTTGCTCGCTAAACTTACATCTACACTTCTCGATTGGTCATCATATTTCATTTCTGAATCCTAATCATCTTATTCGCTACTCTTCTGAGATTTTCAAAGTGTTAACTCATTGTCCTGGATTTCCTACCTACATATTTTTGTACGCCTGATTATTTTTATCTAACGCACTCATCATCGAACCAATCATTCCTCTTGCGCCGGGCTTGATGTCCGATCGTCTGTTCTGCCACGATCCTGATAGCCGCTTTCACCACCATCCAGAGCTCGTTGCTCGTCTTTAACGATGCATGTGATAAGATGGGAGCCAGTTGTTTGTCGAGGGTCCCCATGAAATTTTTGGCCACACACGCCGTTTGGAGCCTTTAGATGTCAAATTTTTGTAGTGGGCTGGT
This sequence comes from Odontomyia ornata, assembly GCA_963969285.1. NCBI lineage: Eukaryota > Metazoa > Arthropoda > Insecta > Diptera > Stratiomyidae > Odontomyia > Odontomyia ornata. The sequence continues at coordinate 271,192,422 of OZ017740.1, forward strand.
CTTTGTCGAATATGCCTTTGACATACGACATCGATAGGTATGTACGGACGTCAAATATGCTCGACGACCAACATTGTTGGATCAGAACATGATCCATCTGGTTTTGTGTGTTGGCATCCGGTGATATCCAGGTCATTTTATGAATGCATCGATTTGGGAAGCAAGTCGAACGTATGACTAGACCTCTGCTACATGCAAAATCAATCAGGCGCTGGCCATTGTCATTTGTTTCATCGTGGAAGCTATATCCTCCAGTCGTTCCCCGATGAGATAGCGCGTTGCCAACCTTAGCGTTGAAATCACCAAGTAATTTTTGTGTCGTATGTAGGCAATGAGTCGACCAGACTTTCCAGGTGATTGTTCTTCGTTTTTTTCTTTGGTCGGGGCGTGAATATTAACCAGCCAGATTTTGAAGAATTTCGATATTATGCGGATCGCACACCACCGTTCATTGACTATGTTAAAGTCAACAACGTGCAATTTGAACTCCTTATCCATAAGGAAGGCCACTCCGAGTTCTCTTTTTCCAGTAGGCTTCACGCTTTTGAATACTGTGTGCGATCTCATGTCTCGAATGTCGTTTCCAGTCCATTTCATTTGCTGGACTGTCAGTATTTTTAATTGATATTGACTGGCCTGTTGTAAAAGGTCCTTAACAGCACCAGGGTAATTGAGTGATCTGACATTCCAGGATCCAATGCCATAGTCCGTTTCTTCGTTTGCGAGGTCGTTGCCGTGAGTCCAATCCATTCTGAGGCGCATCTGCAAGTTTGGAAACATTTAAAGATTTTCCAGGGATGGGGAGTTAGCCCGTCGCCCAACCTCCATTCCGGCGGCATGGTTATTATGTCGATTCCGTTATCAGGCGCGGAAGATTCACCTTCACCCTCTTACGTCCTCACAAAAGAGGTGTAGGTAGGATTTAATAGCAGAGCTGTAGCTGTATTTACAGTTATTAGCATTTCTCGGCATTTACTGTCCCATTATTGGGGAACCAGTAAACCCAATGTGCACCCCGAGGCCTTTACTACCACTTAATTGGGGGGTTCGGAATGAGGAATCTTGGAGTGGCGAGTGTAGAACAATTGTTAAGCTTGAATGAATCAAGGGCATAGATAATCTTAACTGGAACTCTTATTCAAAAGAGGAATTTATTTGGAAAAATGTTTCATTATTCGAGGGATAGGGTACTTTTACAGACAAGTGTAAGATTTATTTAAAGAAAGATGCAGTTCCAGTTATACATGCAGCTTGCCGAAGAAGACCAAATTAGATGACATGGGAAATGCAAAAAATATTCAAAAGAGTTAATCATCCCACTGAATGGGTCCACAATCTAAAGGGTGATTCATAACAAGTGCACACTTTTTTGTGGAAAGAAAAAAACATTGTTTTTGTGAAGATTGAGCTGTAATGTCTCTAAATTATAAAAATTTGGTCCCTTACTATTAAACATGAAGCATTACTTTGCGCATATGTGCACCTCGTGCTGCTTTACAGACTATCAAACGATGATTGTAATTTGCGATGACATTTTCGGCGTTATTAGGCGTATGTTGGCTCGAATATTGTTTTTTTATGCTTCAGTAGTCTGGGGAGCATCAGCGTAAACACGATCCTTCAGAAATCCCCAAAGGAAGAAGTCACAAGGAGTCAAATCACACGGTCTCGCCGGCCATTTTTTGGGTCCATTTCGTGAAATTATTCGATTTCCAGTTTTAAATTATTCGATTTAAGTTTTAGCAATAATAATGAAACGTTCAGCTGATGTGTATGACGCCATGGTTAGAATTGTAAAAGACCAAACTGTCATAATCTGTCCATATATGGACCTCAAGTTGGTGATAAATAAGAGTTAAGGCCCATTCACATGGGTACACTTGTTATGAATCACCCTTTAGTTGTGGTTGAAAAACCCGATAAATCTGTTAGATTATGTTCAGGTCCCAGGGATTTAAATAGAAACGTTATAAGAGAACCTTTTCAAATACCACGATTATCAGATTTATCATCACAACTTAAAAACATGGAGTTTTTCACGCTATTAGACCTCAAAGATGGATTTTGGCATGTTCTACTGGAGGAAGAAAGTAGCGACTTGTGTGTATTCAGCACACCGTTCAGAAGTTATAAGTTTTTAAGGTTGCCATTTGGGCTCAATTTGGCTCCCGAGCCATTTCAAAAACTAAATACCAAATATTTTAGTCACCTACCAGGTGTATTCGTCTATTTCGACGATATTTTGATTTTTGGAAAAAATAAAGTTGAACACGATAGGAATCTGGCTAATGTTCTTAAAATAGCAAGTGAATTAAATATTATATTTAATGCTATAAAATTGCAATACTTTAAAAAAGCTGTAAATCACTTAGGCTTGGTATTTTCAAAAGAGGGTGTTAGAATCGATGAATCTCGGATTAAAGCCATTGAAAATATTGAAATCCCTAAAAACAAAACAGAATTGCAAAGATTCTTAGGATTAGTCAATTTTTTGAGAAATTTCATTCCAAATATGTATGTCACAGATAACAGCGCCTCTAATAGAGCTATTGAAAAATAATTGTTCATATACATGGTTAGAAGCAGTATTTGAAAATCTGATATTAATTGTTTCAAAATCTCCAGTGTTGCAAAGTTTCAATGAGAACATTTCAGTGTATATCCAAACTGATGCTTCATAATTTGGAGTTGGAAGTTGTCTTAGGCAAGATAACAGACCGGTTTGTTTGCATTGATATGTTTGACAAATACGAACAACAATATGCGCAAATTGAAAACAAGATGTTGGCCATCCTCTTCGCATGTGAGAAGTTTCACGATTATATTTATGGCCGGAAAGTCGTCGTTTGATCAGATCACAAACCTTGAGCGACAATTTTTAACAAACTAATGCCCCGTGTTCACTCCCACAGGTTACACGGGATACAACTAAAATTATTGAAACATGATATTGAGGTCCGGTACCTTCCGGGAAAAGAGATGCACATAGCGGATACACTGTCTAGAAGTATCAAGGAGAAAAATTCGACTTCTGTTGACTCGACATTAAATACTGTAGTTCATACCATCAATGTTAGCGATAGAAGAACGGAGGAAATCCGTAAAGCCATTCTTAATAATGATGAGTCGAGAGAATTAATAGCGTTTGTACGAAAAAGTTGGCCCAAAAATAAAACTAAAATTAATGATTTCATTAAAAATTACTGGCAAGTTAAAAATGACATTTACTGTGAAAATGGTCTTCTATTTTATAACACGAAGCGCATCTTGGGATAGCTAAAACAAATGAGTAAGCAAAATTAACTGTGTATTGCCAGGTATAAAAAGGCAAATCGAAGATTTTATAAGTAGCTGTCGGACATGTGAGAAATATCAAAAATCAAATTGTAGGTCTCCATTGATTCCACATGAAATTCCAAATCTGCCATTTAGTAATGTGGCTTGTGATATACTTGACTTCCGAGGAAAGCAGTTTTTAGTTTTGATGGATTTCTTCTCGAAGTAGTTAGCAGTAAAATTGTTAAGAAATAGGACATCGGAGGAATTTTCGAGAAAACTTAAGGAAATATTTGCTCAACACGGAGTCCCTCATGTTATTGTATCGGATAATATGCCATTTAGATCATATCAATTTAAAAAATTTGCACAAGAGTGGAATATTGGCTTGATAACTTCTAGTCCAAACTACCCTCGGAGTAATGGTTTTGCGGAGAAAGGTGTAGGGATACCGAAAAGCTTACTTCGAAAATGTGGGGAAGAAGGAAGAGATTTAGAGAGTGGATTGCTGGCTTATAGAAATGCTCCGATTTCAAGTTTATCGGCATCTTCAGCACGAAATTTTTTATGAGCCGAAAACTTCGCCCTAATTATTCTGTTAGAAAGGAATTATTGAAACCAAAAGTTATTCAAGGAACTTATGAAAAATTGAAAGTAAATCAAGACAGATATAAAACATACTACGATAGGACTGTAAGGAAAATGAGAAAGGAGGGGTTTAAAATGGGATTCGGGAACCAGCTAAGATTATAGAGTCACATTCAACGACAAGATCATTTACTATTCAGAATGAAAATAATCCATTATTGAGACGAAATAGCATAAACTTAAGAAAATCAGAGTACACTCCCAGTTTTAAAATGACAGACTCACAATTTTTGGATGTTAATTCTTGCATTCCACGTATAAGAAATAAAACAGGGCAAAGTAAACCAATAATGAATGAAAATAAAGAAAAAAAATTTAATATAAGTAAAAAATATCATGCACGATCAGGCAGGTCAGTAAAATCCAGAAAAAGATACCAAAGTGCAAATTGAATTAAAACATGGTTTATTTAGGAGTTTAAATTACAAATGATAAATTAATTACAATGTACAATAAGGTAATGCTTTCAACTGTACAATGATGAAGAATTTGTAAGGCCCGCAAATAGTAGTCTGTTTCTAATATGATGAATCATTGTAATTGTTAAATTTAAAAACTGTAAGGAAAACAAAAATAATAAAAAAGGGGAGATGTTATATATGAAATGAGTTATACTATAGTTAGTCCAAAACATCTAGTACCTCTTAGTTTAGAAAATAAGAGTAAATGATATTTAGAGGTTAAGCTGATATGTCAAAGGGGTACTGTGTAATAAATAGCATCAGTCAGTCATATATCAGTCCATCACAATCGTAGTAAGTTGATATAAAACAATAATAATTAGCATAATAGATAACACAACCAGCAGCTTAATATTTAGCTCAGTAGCATGCATTCATTGAAGTTAAAACTAGAACTAAAGTAACTACAACGCTTAGTAAACGTTTTCTCCAACCAAACGAAATCGTGAAGACATCAGGGAATCCGCATCAGTTATAGTCATTTGATACTTTAAAAAACATAAACATTTACCTTCCTTGCAACCGCCAACAAGGCCAAGGCAACTATAAAATTTGCGTGGATAGCATTTTTCCACCGTTTTGCTTGGACATTTACCTGGACGAGTCTAACACAACCATGTATTTTGACTTTTTGCCGTATGCTGATAAGTCCTCGAGTAGGCCAATTTTTTTTGCCTGAAATTTTATATCTGATGAATTTTGGTCTAAGGTAAGTTTGCACCTGTCAGGAGTAGTTTGATTAAAACCCGCCTGGAGGCGGTCTTACCGATTAACGGCAAAAAAAGATAGTACGGAAGAAATATAAAATAAGAAAAGGAATAAGAGATTAGAACATTTATAAAAGACCAGTGAATTTCAGAAAAAATTCTTTATTTATTTACATTGTGGAATTTATAAACACAGTTATTTGTAGCAGACTGACAAAAATTTACATTGCATTTTAGGCAAATTACTAGAGTTTCTGATTTACTACCAGGCAACTTGCATGTTTTTTTAGCACTTCGATCGAGAGTTGTAGGCCAATGTCTTATTTGATCGAAGCGAATGTCATCTGGAGGAAGATATGTTTTACGGCCAACTTTAGACGCTATTTCAACAATTTTTGAAGGCCGTCTACCAGACCACCTTTCGGTGGTTTGAAAATTACATAAACCGGTAGCAACACCTTCTCGGAAATCAGGTAACTTCATTGTCTGATCATGGATACGACGATGCAAAAGGTAAGCATTTACCATGGTCATATCAATTAAATGATAAAAAATGCGATGCGAGTAACTTTTCGTCCGCATTCGAATATGGTACTCCACCCATATGATGACTATATTCTGTTAAAAACAAAAGGAACGAAATGAGGTTTACATATCAAAAATGACTAGTTATAGCGACCTTTGATTACATTCTAATTCAAAGTATTGCTTTTTTTCCTGTTATATCGAATGGCCTTCGGTGGTGAAAGACTTTCCGATGAAATGGTGAAAAACGGTAAAACTCCAACATACGTCGATAGCAAGCGCATGTTCTTCGTGTCATTCCATTGCATACTATTTATGTCGGAACCATATGCTCTGCTAACAAATTCCAAAGATTCATCACAATTCATTCATTCCTTTTTGGTGTCTTTGTCATTTGGAAGTTTGTAATTTGGGATGCGCTCACGACGGACAGTACAGAGGGAATATATTACAAGCAACCTCAAAAGCACCATCAGTGGTAATAATGTATAAAAACTGTCAAAATAGACAATGTGGTTCACCATGTGTGGCACCGTGGAAGTCAAACGAACAACAACATTTTCACTCACGCCTATGTTAGGATACCCATCAAAGATAACGTTGTCGCCAGCCTCAGAATAAATTTCAAAGCGATAGGAATATCCAAAGGAATCGCATAATACGAAAAATTTAATGCCCCATTCATATGGTTTGTTTGGCATATCGCTCATTCACACATAGCCTAGGTTGCTTCGGAATTAGATCGAAGCGAATATTGAGGTGATCGATGACTGGGCGTATTTTGAAAAGAGTGTCATATCCGGGTTCCCCCTTTTTCTTCATTTTAGAGAAGTCATTGAAAGATACATATCTCCGGATAAGGAATAATCTCTTTAATGTCATTTTGGATGCGATGGGAGCCAGTGCTAGCTTGCCCCAGTAGTGTTGTGCCGCTGAGTAACGATACAATGACATATACAGCATAATACTAATGAATCTTTTTAGGTCAACAGCTGGAACGGTAAACCACGTGTTGATGTTTCCTACTCTGGCATTTAGGTTGCTGAACTCCACAAGCTGTGCATCGATGAAAAAAAAAAATTGAAGCATTCATATGGGTTTTTCAAATGCCTTGTATCCTCTGAGAGATTAGTAGTGCTTTCATTTTCATGTAGCTGCATGTGCTTTTTTTCCATTTAATATTTGTGAATTCAGTGAACTTCGTGCTGATATCCATAACTGTTCCATTAAAACCACCATCATTCGGTTCGAAACTTGAGCCATATGAATCATATAATGGCACCGGGGAGGGCAACCTTTTTTTTTGGTTTTTGGTTCGTTTTTGGCTTTTTAGGTCTTTGTAAAAAATTTTTTTTACAAAGACCTACTAGTTTCGCGACCTGTCTGTCCGTCTGTCCGTCCGTCTGTCCGCCCGTCTGTCTGTCCGTCTGTCCGTCTGTCCGTGCGTCACAGCTAATTTCCTCAGAAACTATAGAAGCTAGAATACTCAAACTTTGTTAAAAGGTCAAAAGTGATGGTCTCTCAAAAGTTAGGGCCTTAACATAAATTTTAAAAAATTTTAAGGGGGGTCCCCCCTAATAGCGAATTGACCCTTAAAAATTTTTTTTAATCAAAGGTAGTCGAGTGGGGTATCAAATGAAAAGTCTTGATTAGAACTTTCAGAATCTGAAATAAAAAAATCATTTTATGAATTAGGGGGTCCAGGGGAAGGCAAAATGTACCCAACATTTGTGTCCCCCTCCCTTGCGATTGGAAACCTTTCAGCCGAAAAATCTGAAAATTATCACGAACGTGGGACTTTATGAGCACAAGGGCAACAAATACCTTAGAAATCGAAATTCGATCAACTTTGTTAATAATAGTATGATTTGTAGATTTTACATTTTTGCCCATAAAATCAAAACGGTACCTTCAAACTTATTGAAATTTTGCAATTACATAGACTGACATAAGATAAATTTGTTCACAAAATTTGATTGAGATCGAATAATAAACAAGTGAGTTATAGCCATTTCAATTATATGGAATTACAACAACGATAACACGTGTTTATGGTTGATATAGGGTTTTCCAATAAGAGGTGTTATTTTGATATTAAAAGGAAAATGCCATTTTTTAAAACAAATGATCGGATATTTATTTCATTATGAAGAAGAAGAAATGCCGTTAATAGCAATAACTAACATTGGGCAAATAACGACTACGACACGCTTACAGGACCATATCCTCTTCATGAAATTTTTTATAACCAAATCGCAAAGTGGCTGCCCTATGTCCACGATAGCCTCACGAATTTCATCTTTGAGGTCTTGAATCGACGCTGGGCTATTGGCATAGGCCTTCTCTATCACGTGGCTCCAAAGGAAGAAGTCGCAAGGTGTTAAATCAGAAGATCTATTCAAAATAACACCTCTTATTGGAAAACCCTATATATATTTTAAATTGACTTAGGCACTTTTATTTTCTTGCAATTTTCATGAAAATTTAAGGAATAGTGTTTAACTTGAACATGTTCAATCGACCGAGCATTCAGAAAAATCATTTAAGCTAGATTAAAATGGCGGCTGCACAGTCCTTATGAAAGAAACTGTGCATCTTTTGTATAAATTTGAATGATTTCATATCTAAGTATTGGATGAATAATTCAAGTTATCGATTCACGCCATTAGAAAACTTTCTTCTAACCCTAGGATGTTTACAAAGACCTTCTGGTAGGAGCACTCTCCTGCTTACTCAGCTTGTTTGACAGTATTATCTCTTGATGATGTGTTGCTGTAGATATTGATGCAACTGGAGACAGGCGAGAAGGCGTAGCAGGTGGTGTAATAGGCTCGATTGCCAACTATAAAGTAGAACTCCCACTCTTTTCCGAATCCGTGACAGAAGTCCTGGTGACGTCAGATAGTCGGAGGAGTGTAAAAATGTCCTCGTGATCTGAGTCATTCATATTGTTATCGCTATCTCCTTCGAAATCACCTCCCTTCTCATCATCAGGCTCCGACTCGTTGTCAGACGGAACCAAAGTTAAAAGTTCCTCGATTTCTTCTGCAGTCATCCTGCTGATTTCGGATAACCGAAATTATTTTCGGGACGCAGGTTTCACCATTTTCCTGAAACACAAATACATAAATGTTACAACAAGCATCCATAGTAAAGTTGATGTAAACCGGCAAGCCCACCTGGAGGTGAGATTGCTTAACACACTATAGTTCTTATTGATTATCATATTCTAGATCTAGATGTTTATATTTACCACGAAATAATTTTTCCTGCCACGAAATCTGCACAAAACACAAGCTTTAAACTCACAAAAAAGTAGATAACGCACAAATAATTTTTCACGTCTAAACTTGATGGCTCACGACATTCAAATGCAGGTAAAAATAAAACTGCAACGCAGAATGACACAAAATTTGCGCGGGTAGTCGAAGGCAATATGGGGCTACCGGCTGCATTGCCGGTGAAGAAATATTAACCGTTTGCATATCATTTTTAGGGTTTTGTAAAATAATTTTACAAAACCCTACTAGTTTCGCGACCAGTCTGTCCGTCTGTCCGTCTGTCCGTCCGTCCGTCCGTCCGTCCGTCCGTCCGTGTGTCACAGCAGTTTTTCTCGGAAACTACTTTAGCTAGAAACATCAAATTTTGTGTGTAGGTGTAAAGTGGTGATCTCTTCAAAGTTCAACTACAAAAAAATTTTATAAGGTATTTAAGGGGGGTCTCCCCATATAGGAGAGTGACCCCCCGAAAAAAAAATTTCATTAAAGGTAGGCGATATGGGTATCAAATGAAAGGTCTTGATGAGAACTTTTCAAAACAGGTCTTAGTTTGGCAAAGTTTGCTTCGAGGGGCGCACAGGGAGGGGAAATACACGAAAAATTTGTGTCCCCCCCCCTCGCGATTGGACACCTGTGATCCGAAAAATCTGAAAATAATCAGGATCGTAGGCCTTGGTAAGTACAACAACAACAAATACGTTAGAAGTCGCAATTCACTCAACTTTGTTAGTAATAGTATGATTTATCTATTTTATGTTTTCTTGAATAAAATCTTAATGGTACCCTTAAATTCAATGAAATTTAATATGCAGATGTCTATTTATAAGATTGATCTATCCTGAAAGTTTTATAAAGATTGAATTATAATTAGCGAAGTTATAGTGGTTTGAATTTTCCTGTATTACTATGGAACAATATGCGCTGCATTTATTACTATGGCAACATATGGCTATGGAGCAACATGCGCTTTTTACCGACTCAGACACTACAGTTTCGCTAGGATTTGCATGAAAATTTCAGGAATGATAGGTGTCATGCATATCTTTGAGAATCGGTTCAGCTAGTGGTATCAGTAATCGTAAAACAAAATAGTGGCTGTTTTAAATGCGAAGATTGAATAATTTTGAGTTATTTTTTCCTAGCTTCAACGTTTAAGGTGCATGCTTTGAACACTTGATTCAATTTAATGAATGACTGAAGATGAGTACCTACAATTAATGCTCATAAGTGAAACAAGTCAAGGAGGTGGGAGAGAGCTCCTAGCAAAAGGGTTTTGTAACCATTCCAGGATTCGAAAAAATTGGCCACCAAACGATAATAACAGTACAGGAGAGTGGCCCCTGAAAAAAAATCATCAAACGTAGCCGATATGAGTATGAAATAAAAGTTTTCATGGGAGCTTTTCAAAACAGTTGTTAAACTGTCAGTTTTTGCTTCAGTGGGGCACAGGGGGGAAATACATGAAAAATGTGTTTCCTCCCTCGCGGATGGATATCGGAAATAATTATCAAGGGAGATATTTATGAGTATAACAATATTAAAAACCTCAGAAGTCGAAATTCGTTGAACTTTGTTAATAATACTATGATCTTCGTATTTTATATTTTCTCCAATAAAATCGACTTTGACATGTTTCTTGATTTGATTCGATCTGGTGACTGCATTTTGTAAATTGAATACAAAACCCTTCTGACATGAGCGTAGGTCTGTTTACCCAACTTGTTATTGTTTTAAAATGAAACCCGCCTTAAGGCGGTCTTGTCTACTCGAGGGTTAGGATTGAAATTCCAATAGATAAAAATGCACTGATAGCATTTTCTACCTTGGACACATTATAACCTGGAAGATGGAATTGGGGTGAAAACACGGGAATCGGTCCATCAGCAATTTGCCCTCATCACCGTACCAAGCAAGGAATATGGCAAAAGATGCCTAATCGGCAATTATTGCCTTTAAATATTAATGAGGCACTTGAAGAGACACACTACACTAGACGGTGAAATTTAGGCTGTAACAGGCCTTCAGGGATTGTCTACGCTTCAACTTAAGTGGAACCTAGGCTAACCACGTGCATTCCAAAGTAGCGCCAATCTCGTCAACGTAAGTAGAATTCAGACTGCCTGCACGCCTTACATCGTTACGAGATCACCAAAATCCTGTTAAAGTGGAACTCGAGCTTCCAAAAGCTCTCCAACGCAGGTCTACAATGGCCCTTCTTAGGTGCAACCATGGCTCTCCCAGCCCTCCAGGAATACCTTAACGACACTCACCAAAGCAGCACTCTGGCTCTTAACAGGCCCGCCGATGGTAAGAAGCCTTGAGCATAGTTTCTGCTCTAGGTTTCAGAACTCTAATTCCCTCCAATCTCTTCATTTATTTGCAAACTTCTACAACTAGTAGGCCCCCGGGTGCGCTTGGAGGCACCGTACGCAATCCATCCCAACGTAGGTCCTGGTAAACGCGTGGAGGTGAACACAATCTCCTCCCATGCCTACGCTGGAAGAAACGCTCCATAAAACAAGATGTGCAGCGACTCGGCCCCTGACTCTAGCAGGATACTGGGTACGCCACCAAGCGGAATCCAGCACCAACACGTCATCAGTTCCTCCTCGCGCAGCACCACGCAAACATCACAGGGGCAGCCTTCGAACCATGCTTGACCAACGAGTAGCGGAGTTTCTCCGGTTGGCCCTGATTACCATCACTCCCGAAGAGCGAGCTGTTTTGAGGGCCAGGCCACCGCTCTTCAGCGCGAATACACCAACGCCGACAACGCCAAGCACCCCAGCCACAAGCACCGACTACAACAATAGACAAAGGTAGCCCAGTCCAGCAGGCGACCCTGATATCCACCCGCCTACGTTGGAGCGACCTGTTAGCATAAGCTGAATAATTGTTGTAATATTTGTTGATTAAGTTATTAAACCTTAATATGCTTTAATAATTATAACGTTTTTAAAAGTGAATCTACCATCAAGTGTTTCCTTTCTCTAGACTCAAGGTTACAGGTGTTTCATAGGTAAGGAGCGATTTCTGGTAGTAGTGGCGCAAACAGACTTATAACATACTGAATCGTTAAAATGATCACTCATTTCTCGGAATTTCGTGGATAGCAGACTGTGCTCTTTTAGTTTCTCCAATTTCTTATCATTGGTGTCAGCATGCAATTATGCAGCATTTCGAAAAGTACAAACCAAAAATCAATGGGACATTTTCCTACAGGCTATTTGATGATTCATTATACCTTTCCATCTATGGCGCGGCCTCCAGGATTAATCTCCTCCAATCATCACGGGTCTGTGGCCCGCTTTGCAAGTCGATTCCTTCCAGCAAGCTTATGCTGTCAGCTTCTATCGTGACTTCTCATCTAGTCTACCTTGCAAGTTAGTTAGTTTTTGTTGTATTTATCTGATTTTAAGCACCACCATTTGTTATTTGGCAACAGATTGGCACCCACCATTGGTTATTTGATTTTTGGTAGCACAATTTATTGCTTTGCAACAGAATTGCGCCCAAATATTGATGTTTATAGTTGTACACGTATAAAGCGAGTTTCACTTATTTTTTCATGATTACTTTAATTTTTTAATTCATCAGATTTGAAGCGTTGAGTACCTTTAATCCCTGACTTCAATAGTGGTGTGTGCAATCCAGGTAAATAATTTTTTTTTTGTTTTTTGTAGAAAGTTTTTGATGATTTGGTTGAATAGATTTATAGTTTGATTATGATTTCATTAGAAGTTTTTGAGTTTGGTCTTGAGGCTAGATTTTTATCTATAATTTTTGACCGTGGAGTTTGCCGCAGTTGCAGTTAGGCCTGCCGTACTGGTTTTGTTTTTTACAGCCCTCATCGGGTATGACACCAGTCATTCTGGGGCAGTGTGGATGTCTGTTGGGTTAATCAAATTTTAAGTCGTTGGCTATATCTTCCAACACGAGCTAGTTTCGGCACGAAAGGCAGCGAGTGACCAGACAAATAAAGCGACGTTGTGTGATTGCATCGCCAACTTCGAAAATGTGGCGGAACTACTGCATTCGGAAACGGAAAGCGATAACTTCTCCCAGGGATGGTTGCAAAGTACAATTGCCACCTAGCGATACTAAGAAGAAAGGCTATTCCAAAAAGCGGGGGATGTTCTGAAAAGACGACAATTTGCGCGCAACTCCCCAAGAATCGGCAAAGCAGTAAAGGTTGGGCTCCTTGAACTAGAGGAGCTCCTAGATCGCATAGGGCACTATGAAAGGAGCTGATTAAAGGCCGAAGACGAGCAGAAGGCTAAAGAGGCGCTGGGGGTGAAATCTAAAGGCCACATGCAGATAGCTCCACCATTAAAAATCAATAAAAGAAGTGTGTCTAGCCCAATCGAGGGAGATCGGGACAAAAGAAGGAAGGAAAAGGCACTTGATGGGCGTGGAGCACCAGATCACGGGTTCCAGAGAATGCTTACAAAAGGAGCAAAGAAAGCCGCGAAGAAACTACTTCAAAAAGTGCCAGAAAGTAAAGTTCGCACCGACGCCTAACAAGAAAAAGAGCCTGATGCAAAACAGGAGAGAAAGAAGCCCCAACAAAGACCCCGGCAGCAGACACTGCTCGTAAAACCCCAAGAGAGAGAGAGAGAGAGACATTGACCGCGTCACGGATCTGGCCGAGGTAGAAGAGGCCATCAAAAAGCAGTTCCTTAGCGTGGGAAGGATCAAAGTGAGACTGACACCAAAAATCAATAGGGAACAACGGCCATAGTTGGCTTGACCGAAAAGGACGCCGAACAGTTCCTGAACAAGGGCAAAGTACGAATAAGGTGGGTTGTTTGTAGGATACGGTGAAGAGCAACGCCTCTTCAATGTTTTAAATGTCTTGGCTATGGTCACACCAAACAAGTATGCAAAGCACCCGCTAGGAGTTCCTTATGTTACAAAAGTGGTGAAATGGGGCATAAAAGAAAAGAGTTTATGAAGAAGGCACACTGTATTCTTTGCAAGGAAGCTGACCTAAGACCTGATTTTGAACACGTCTTGGGATCAGGAAATTGTCGGCTTTTCCAGGAAGCCCTAGCCAAGGCAAAATCAGAACTTCGATGATCCGTATCCCGCAGCTAAGCCTACACCGCAGTTCAACCGCTCAAAATCTGCTTGAGCAGTTTGTGAGGGACATGAAAGCCGACGCTATGCTGCTGAGTGAGCAACCCCATGATAAAAGTCCTGCATTGTGGTATCCAGACGAAACTGGTACTGCCGCCATCTGGGTTCGGAACAGTGACTTTCAACCGGAGAGTTTCGGACAGGGGATGGTTTCGTGTGGGTTTGGTGCTCAGGGACCACCTTCTTTAGTGTGTACCTAACGCTGAATGAATCGATATGATCTTTCCAAGCCAAACTTAATGCTCTGGAGGGCGCTGTCTAGAATGCAGAGGGCAACGTGCTCGTTGGGGGAGACTTCAACGCTAAAGCAATCGAATGGGGCATGCCTGAAACAGATCCGCGGGGAAAACGAATCTTGGAAATGGCGGCCAGGACGGTGCTCGTCGTACTAAACACCGGAAATACGCCGACTTTCTACCGTATTGGCTGTGAGGGAACCATACCGGACGTGACATTTGCCTCGGAGTCCACAATTGGAAAGCACTAGATGACTACTCAGCCAGTAATCATCAGTGCATTCTGCTTGAGATAAGCGATGTTATCTCCTTCGCAACAAGTTAGTTATGCGGAAGCTTGGTGCCCTACGGAATCCTTGCATACATGATGCGGAAAAGATGGACGAGATAGTGCAGGGACTCTTCCCCGCCCATCCCGTCCGTGTTGACGCTGTCAATGGTGAAACGGCTACCGAGTGTCCACTCTTTTTACAGCTAGAACTAGAGGAGGCAGTCCTTTCATTGAAAGCAAGGAAGGCTCCAGGTCCACATGGTATTCCGGCTGAGGTGTTGTGACTTGTCTATCACCATTGTGCTAACTTGTTGCTCAGCACATTCAATGCTTGCCTACGGGACGGGGTTTTCCCGGTACGATAGAAGCGAGTGAGGCTCGTACTGATCAGCAAGGGGAAGGGAAATCCCGGATAGCCGTCTGCATACCGCCCGTTATGCATGCTACACATGGCTGGGAAAGCGCTAGAAAAACTTATCAAGGGAAGACCCACTGACAAAATTCACGCTGCTGGGGACCTATCTCTTCGGCAGCACGGCTTTAGAGCAAGACGCACCGCCAATGATGCGATTGCAGGGGTGGTCAGCGTGGTCCAAAAGGCAGAGGCATATAGTTGCGCCCAGTGACGGATCGTCCGGTTGGTGACAACTGACGTCAGGAACAACTTCAACTCTACTAGATGGGTGGATATTTTGGATACATTGGAAAACCCTTTTCAAGTTCCAGAGTATCTAATGCGGCTTTTGAGGGACTACCGAAAGGACCGAAGCCTGCTCAACGACACGACACAGGGCCAACGAAGGATGGCTGTTACAGCGAGCGTTGCTCAGGGATCTATCCTTGGTCCGGACCTGTGGAACATGTCTTACGACGGGCTTTTGGGACTGGAGATGCCAGATGAGTCGCACTTGATCGGCTATGCGAATGATGCTGCGGCTCTGGATGCTGGACGCAACTTAGGCAAGGTATGTTAATGCGCCGAGGGAGAGATTGGATGACTGCTCGCGTGTTCAGTATAGCACTGGAGAAAACCGAAGTGGTCATCTCGACAAAAAAGAGAATCTCTAGAGTAAGGATGATCAGTATATGCATTTATCTGATCCAGCTTTTGAGTCAGCATGGGTGTTTTCAGTCTTACCTGCACAAGATTGGTAAATAATGGTCCCTCGACAGTCGGTCTTGTCCAGGAGAAGAAGACATTGCCTGCCGCACATTTTATGCGTGCAAAAAATGGGGCAGGCTACAAAGGGAGCTCTACAGGGAGACGGGAGAGCTAACCCTGGATAATATAGTCGCGTTGATGCTTGAATCGGTTGATGAATGGAACCAGGTGGCACATTTTGTTCGGGCAGTCCTAAAATATAAAAGCGGCTCACAGCAGTCGAGGGTGTGGGGGGCTAGGGGTCACTTGTCTGGCACTTCTTCCTCCCCTCTCCCCTCCCACTAGAAGAGGAGTCCCCCAGCTTGGAGGCACCTCACGGCGTAACAAAACGAGACCTGGCCCGAAGCAATGTGTCAAACGTTCCCAGGCTAGGTTCTCAGGTTGACAAAGGAGGTGTTTAGTGGGTCTTAGGATATTTGCAAAATCCTTCTGATAGGAACCGTCTCCTACCTACACGACTTGTTCCATGTCTCATCTTTAGCCATTCAATAATATATTCAATCATGTATTAATATCATATACCTTAAACGTTGAAGTATGGGGAAACCAGCGCTTATTTATTCAATCTTTTCATTTGAAAACAGCCGTCACCTTGTTTTAGGATTACTGATGTCACTAATTGAACAAATCCTCAAAGAAATTCATGATACTTATCATTCCTGAAACATTCATGCAAATCCTAGTAAACTTGCGGTGCCTGAGTCGGTAAAAAGCGCATATTGTTTCGCAGCCATACATGCCACAGCGCATATTCTTGCATAGTAATAGAGGAAAATTCAAACTGCTTTAAGTTCGCTAAATGCCATTCGATCTTTTTGAAACTTTCAGGGCAGTTCAACCTTAAAAATAACCCCTATTGACTTTAAGGATACCGTTACGCTTTAATACAAGAAAATGTAAAATTTATGAATTTTGCTATTACTAACAAACTTTATCCAATTCCAACTTCTGACATATTTGTTGTTGTTGTACCCATAAAGACCTACATTCATGATTTTTGCAGATTTTTCGGACGGAAGGTGTCCAACCGCGGGTACGCAAAAATTTGGTACATTTCCCCTTCCTCCACCCCTCTTCGTATTGATAAGGTAAGTTTGGGCATGTTGTGAAAAGGTCTCATTAAGACCCTAGTCCGCATCAATAACCAACCCACCGGTGCCTTGATACAAACATCGAACTAATGTAGGAAGATGGGCTGGATGCATTGCTGTTCAATTTAGCTCTGAAGTAAGCTACCTGTCATAAGTAAGCTACCTGTCGATACACGAGGTACATTACTATACAAGTCGAGGCAAGTAGTTGCCTTTGCGGACAACATCCACATTTTGTCACGGTCATTAACAACTGCCAAAGAATTCTTCCAGAAACTCGACAGCGAAGCAAAACTAGTCGGACTACAAATTAAAGAGAAACAAAAAAGACGAAGAATACAGCCCGCAAATAAAATATTTTATTCAGTATTGACAATCTAGAAGACTAGCTGCATACACAGGAAAACAAAGCTCCAAGTATACAAATCTGTGATAAGACCTGTGTTGTACTGTGGGTGTGAAACATTGATCCTAACCCAAGGATTGCAAATATATTGACAGCCTTTGAGCGACGGGTCCTGAGGTGAATAATAGGAGCGAAGCTAGATGGAGACCAATGTCGAATTCGATATAACCATGAGCTGTATGAAATTTTTGGCGAGCCGGTGAGCAACGATTGTAAGACTGTGAAAGCTGCAATGGGCTGGCCACAGTTCATCGCTGCTCAAATTTCGAAATTGAAGGAAGCGGGCCATAGATAGTTGGAGGCGCTATTTGTAGGAAGTGAAGGCGCGAGAGGGGCTGTAGTGCTACGAAGAAGAAGAAGGCCTGTCCAATAACACCCTACTTGACTACGAATAGTGTACAAATTTTTTTGAACGGTCACCACCCTTTAAAGTTCTCAAAATAAATTTTCACCCCAAAAGTTCAAGAAGTCACCACTTCTGACCTTTCCACAAAGTTTCATGGCTGTAGTTTCTATAGTTTCAGAGAAAAGCTGCTGTGACTTACATACCGACGGACGGACATAGGTCGTGATTTCAATAGGGTTTTGTACTTTAGTACAAAACACTAAAAATGAAGCTCTTATATGCATACATACCTAACTCACTCAATTGGTCTTCAACTTATTTGTAAAGTTTTTTCGATAAATTCTGCAAATGTGTTATTCAACAAGTGTTCTGATGAAATAAACTCACTCCGACCCAGTTTCTTAGACATAAACTGATATTCACCCACTTTCACGTGTTCATTGATTTACGTAACATATGTACATAGTATGTACTCGTACATCGATGAATTTGCATATGAATCTGATGGAAAAACACCCTCAAACTCACCGTTCCGAGGCTCCTATGCCTCTTCCACATGGCGTGAAAGATTTGGCAGGTAACAACGTTCTTAAATTACCATATCACAAAATGCTAAGCAAACAAAAATAAAGCTGGTCTAAAACCTTCCCGAGAATTCCTTTTTCTGTCCTTTATTGTGGTTGCTAGTGCGTGTGTTGTATCCTTGCGGGAGCGTTTTGCTTGCCAAAGCGAAATTCATTATTATTTTTTCACCGGCTTTTCTGGTTCTGAGTTAAAATTAAGATTTTGTTCATTGAACCGCTCACGTTTACATGCTGGATGTGAGGTGGCGTTATGCTTACCTCCCATATTGAATTACACACATCGTTATACCGCGGAGGAGTTAGAGTGAGTTTTCATGTTGTATTTTGTATCTTTAATGAGTGGTATAAAATTTGGATTGATATGTTTTCCTCTTCGCAGGAGCGCGTTTAATTGGAAGGGGAATGAGCCGAACAGGAAGTAATTTAGGAATGGTTGCTATCAGCATATTTGAATTTGTATTTTGTAACGATTCCGTGGCTTTGGTAATTTCATTGATCTGTTTGATACCGTGGGGGATGCGTTTATATTCCAATTGATTGCTTTCATTTAATTTGTGAAATTTCTAATTTTGCGCCCATTCATCCGTTTTGTCAAACTTATCACGCTTTTAGATAAATCTTTTGATTTAGTTGACAAAATAGGCTACACCATTCAAATCATGCTGCTACACCACCATCTCGATATGAATGTATTCATACGAATTTTTCGATTGCCTGCCGAGATTCATGTGGTCAAAGCTTTTGACCATAGATTAGCATTGCAAATCGCGTAGCCCCTGGAATTATTACTGTTTTGAAAACAATCAAATCGTTTGCCATTGGAACTCAAAGCGAATAAATCTCATATTACCATCCCAAAAGCAAGCTCCAAAGCAACTACAATCACCAACCGGGCCCTGAAAGGCGATTCAAACAACCATATTCAGCATATGCCACAATTTATCGCTTAAATTCACATTCAGCAATTACCATAGCGAAGAATTATTGAACTATAATTCAAAGCGCAATAAAAATTCCTTTTACACCATCGTGTTTCGAATTGCTCTCTCTGTTTAATAACCAATGTTCGCTCGTTATTGTTCGACATGGGTCGTTGTTTTTGTTTCAATACTTACTAGCTCGCTTCCTTCCCTCCGTTTTTCCTTGTTAGTTCCGGTTAGGAGCAAATGCCCCCAGCCTCACCTAGTTAGTAGCACATAGGATTGCAGAACTACATCCTGGAGCGATCGATAACCACACAGAACATAATTTTTAAAACTCAACACACCATCCAGCATTCACGAACCCATTCAACAATGAAATCTTTATGAATCTTCTCTTTACACTCCTTTTTCGTTAGCCGCTTGGGCATAGGCTACCGAGGGATGAGAAATCAGGAGATCAAAACGTAAGGTGTAGATAGAAAAGTTCAAGGAAACTCATCCATAACTAGACATGGAAACTCTACAGGTCTTGAATAAGGTAACGAATGTGTGCGATGGACGTTGTGGAAGGATGTCGAGCGATAGTCAAGGATAGAATTAAATTTTTAGTCACAATAAAAGAGGTGGAGAGGTATTTATGGATGGATTACTACATGCTGAAAGGAAGACTTATAGCCGTTTTGATGACTGGAAAACATGAAGTGCGCTCTTTCCTTTTCTAGCATCGCGTAGTGAGAATTGTTGCATTTACGACAATGAATTCAACAACTGACTGGGTGATTCAGACGTTACATGTGAGATGAAACTTTGTAGTAAAGTGTTAAGAGATCGTTAAATTGTCTGTAAGTACCATTAACTTAGAGAGATTGGAGGATGTCTAGTGGTTTTTTGTGGTCAATGACAGTGAATGAATAGTTTGAGAGGAATTTTTCAACCTTGTTCAATCTCAGACCGATTTTGAGTAGGTCGATTCGAAGGAATTTTTGATGTGGAGAAAAAGGTTACAAATGAGTTAATCAAAGTGTGTTTGGTTTCTGAAACATTAAAATGAATAGAAAATACATAAAGTCATGAAAAAATCTATCGAAATTAAATGCATTCATCTCAGTCTCTCTGTAGTGTTTCTAATAGGTTGTAATGCCGTACAGGAATACATCGGTGGACTGCTGCCTCCACGAGCGAAAAATTAGAGCTCAGCTGGAAATGGCCCATAAGTGCGCTGGCAAGTTAGCTTTGCGGTGTAGTGATGCGGGTTCTTTTCCGACAGCACATGGGCCCACTACAAAAATATTTTTCGCACTTACTTTTCTTGGTGACTAGAAATCAGAAATATGTAAAATCCGAATGACCGTCGGTAGGTTAGGTAACCTGTCGAAAGAATTGACGAAACGCGACGATAATACCTGTTTAACAGCGCAAGTTATGGTACCGTGCTCCGAACTGTAGAAAAGAAAAGAAAAACAATTTAATATTCTTAAGACTTCTTTATTGCTCCGCACTTGTTACAAAACTGACTAAAATTTTTCATAAAATTAAAAAGTGTGTCTAGGTAAAAGATGCTTACGATGCACCAGACATGCAAATGCAAAAAATGAAGGAATTTAACATGATCTATTTTTCAGTTAGAATGCAACGTGAAGAATCTCTTTGTGATACTTACGGTTTTGAATTCAAATGTAAAAATGATGAATATGAAAAATAATTTGGGTTGAAGGGAATTTATTTATGTTGAATGAAGTATGAGCGGTGGGTCACGTGTACTTGGTGCGATATGGTGAATGGGGTCACAGGGACATTGTGGACTGAAGCGTAGGGAGCAGGAACTGTGCTTTTGGTGTTACTGTGGACAAAGCGAAAGATTCGATATCGAATTTGAATTTTCATGATTTCCAAATGATGAATGCGATTTGGCGAGGGCAACAGCACCTTGCAGTATTTGCACAGGGAAATAGATGGCATGTTTATGGTTTGAGATGTTTTCCGGGTCTGATACCCTCCGTGTGAGAGTTCTTCCGGGTAGAGACTTCGGACCCAGCTTGCTGTCGAAAACGGTCGTAGGAGTCGCCTATCGCTTATCCCCTGGTCCCAAGTAGCAGCTAAGCGAGAAACGCGGCCGCCGAACACTCTTCACATAGCTGGAAATAAGTCCTACAAATTTTTCTCTAACAAGAAAGAATTAGTCAAAGCCGGGGCGACCACTTTGCACTCTTTTGCCAGTATCAGTTTACCCGACATAACTCGCACTGGAAACCCGAGCTAAAATCTGAAACACACCCGAGCCAGGTGTACAAGCCACTCCTGAATAAATATTATTTTTAATGAAGTCCACGATTTCAAATAAAAAAACACCATTCACATGTTAAGATATGAATTCCAGTCATCCATCACGAGCTCGATATACAATCAACCTCGGTCATAACGAACCTCTAGGGACCGTGAGAATTGGTTCGTTATAACCAAAGTTTGTTATATCCAAATATTAAACCAAAAACCAAGAAATATTTTTTCCGTAAATTTATTTAAAGCAAAATAATAATATTTTCATTAATGAACAAAATAAATATGTATGTATATATGTACTTCAAGATAATACCAAAACGCAAACTCAATTTCCAATCAATCCGAAATATAATATCAAATGTCCATGAATACATTAATTCCTTACTGAAAATAGTCTGTTATTTTTGTTTGAAGCTCTTGAATTTTCAGCATGTCTGCATAAGCTTTAATTTTTAACCAATTTATTTAAAATATTTTGTGGTACACCATGAAACTGGAAAAATCGACGAACTTCTGTTAGTTTTTGCACCCTTAGTTCACTCGTCTTCAGTTTCACTATCAGAGCTTCCATTATTCTCCATGGCTTTAATATCAGCAACTAACTCCTCATCCGTTAAAAATGTCGAAGTTAAAAGGCTGTCATCTGCAGTGAGGTAATCGAATGGGACATGGAAATCTTGAGGTTGTTCATATGTATTGCTGCTTGGAATGCTTCTTAGTAGCCATCCATTAAGTGGTAACAAATCCTCCTCATCAAATTCATCGTCACTGTTGGTCGCCAAAAGTCCTGCATATTTATATGCATTTTTTATTGTTTCAGTAGATACTTTGTGCCAAGATTTGTGCAAAAGATTGACCGCATCAAGTAATGTGACATTAAGGCATGTACAAGCATTAATGCTTTGAACAATGTTCAACAAAAGTGCGCTTCGATAATGACTTTTCAACGAACGGATGACACCTTGATCCATGAGTTGTAATTTTGAACTGGTATTCCGTGGCATGAACACCAGCTTTACGGAATTAAGCTGCTCAATTTTTGGATGCGCAGAACAGTTGTCAACTAATAGTGTGATTTTTCGTTTTTTCTGCGTTAGCTCTTGGTCCCATTCGCGTACATACTTGATGAAAATTGCGGAAGTCATCCAATCTCCATTATTAGTACAATAATCAACAGAACACCTTTTGATGTTTTTGAAACACCGAGGCACTTGTGACTTCCCGATAACGAGTAGTTTTCGTTTTTCCGTGCCGGACATGTTGGGACACATTAAAACAGTTACCCTTTCCTTCGCCAATTTGCCACCTTGGCACTGTTCGCGTTTAAATTTCAAAGTTTTATCGGGAGTCAACTTGTAGAAAATACCGGCCTCGTCAGCGTTAATGATGTCATCATCGCCAAACCTCTCTTTAATTTTAGGTCAAACAGTGTTTTTCCAATTGTTCACAACATTTGTGTCTACGGATCCGGATTCACCAACAATTTTGCTGCTACAAACATTATGGCGTGTCTTCCGCCTATCAATCCAGCCTTCACTGCTGACAAATTCGTCATTAATTTTTCGACCAAACTCTTCTACTTTTGCCCTTAAGACAGCCCCACTAATTGTTACGTTACACAATCTTTGTTGTGTGAACCATTTCAGGAGTAATTTTTCCACATCATCATGCAACGATTTGCGCATTTTTTTGTCCCCCTATTTACACTTTCAAAAGCAAGAAGCAACTCATCTTTTTCTCCACATTGTCGCAATTGTCGACTTGCTTATATTTTTCTCACGACGCACATCGCTTTGTTTATATCCACTTTGAATTTTGCGGATCATGTTAACTTTTTCTTTTAGGGAAAACGCCATTCGCTTTTCACTCATACTTCGTATACATTTGGTCCCACTGTAAAAAAAAAAACAGGCGATCGCGAAGAAATAACACTAAAAGAAAGGCGGTATCAACTGCGAGCTGCCAGATTCATTCAGGTTTGCGGAAATCACCCATAGCCATCTCAAATCTGGAATCCAACTATGCATAATGGGAAATCCCAAATTACACAAGCATAAATTATTGATATGTGGGTATTCCCCTAATTGTTTGACCAAAAGTTCGTTATATCCGATAATGGTGACCCAGAAGTTCGTTATATCCCATAATGATTACCCAGAAGTTCGTTATATCCGGTAATGATTACCCAGAGGCTCGTTATATTCGATAATGATGATCAAATTGTGCGAATATTACGTTCACTATAAACGAATGTTCATTATAGCCGAGTTCATTGTAACCAGTACTATTTCTAAGGAAAAAAGTGAAAATTAGATGGGACCTGCTAAGTTTGTTCGTTATATGCGAGGGTTCATTATAAACGGGTGCGTTATAACCGAGACTGACTGTAATTACAAAACCTTGCCTTACGTTTTCTTTGTGAAAACAAGATATGAATTCTAGTCCTCTACCAAAAGCTCGATATAAATACAAATCTTAAACTTATGTCTACTGTTCCTGTTTGGGAGCCCACGAAGTGACTCGTGTCGTGAAGTTCTCCTTCCAGCGCGCTAGTTGTTGAACTTTTATCGCCAATCCTCTCTGTCTCTGATGTTATTTATTTCGCTGTCGCTGTGGTAAAGTACGTCCCTCTGTCGCTATCGTAATTTCTTCGCACTTGATCCTCAGCCGTCGGTCCTTGTCCACCAAAAAGAGACCCGTTTTTTGTTTTCAGGTTCTTCATCGGCTCGCTTCAACCGGCGAGCCGTTGATTTTATTTCGGGGCGATTCAACGTTGAATTGCGGTGTGGGCTTTCATCAGCGATTGTAGTAATTGAGAAGGGAGTACTCATCCCGAAAATAATGCGTGAACGTGCGAAAGCTGAAAAATGTGTTGATGAAGTAAAAGCGTTCGAGTCCCGCTGCATATGACGAAATATAAGCATTTGCTAGTGCCGCAGTTGGGTGACAGCTACCGGAAGCTTGTCCATAGTAGGCCGACTAATACATATGCAAATTGCTACCATATGGCTTGTATCTATCGTCAGTTTTGGCAAGAACCCTGTTCTGAACGCTATAGAATCTACTGCTTCTCAAACCATGCATCAAGCACTTCCCATAAGACCAAGCTTCCAGTGCCACCTTTCTATTACCAAAAACCATTAAAAATGAAAGAAGTTGCCATAACCTTATCTGTGCTCATAAATATTTATGTATTTCTTCTTTGAGTGCCACTATCAATCAGTTGTTTTTAAATTTTTTATCTTATTCAAAATATACAGTAACTAAATTTTGGTATTAACATCGCTTAATTTAAAAAGAACTACTAAAAATCGCAATTTTAATTCATTTCCACACATAGATGTCACGATTGAACGAAACTTTTCGCCGATTCTCCACTACTGTTTCGTTGCTTGATGGGTCGTCTCCGCCATTTTCATCTGATCAGTAAACCGCATGAAAATCGCGCAGTTCAAGTGGCTAAAATTTGGTAAAATTTCGCGATTTCCACGGTTTAGTTTTACGACGGCAAACTACTGATTTGTGTGGCGGTGATTTTGTGGCCATTAGTGCCCACCACACCGCGTAATTACTTCGTTCTGTGCGTGAAGTTTTTCTGTCATTGAGCGGCTCGACCGCAGTTTTTCTCGCCGTGTTTGCGATGTTTCGGCAATCGACGACTTAACACATTTTTAAGGGGCGGCCTCCGACACTTCGGGTGCCACATCTGGATTTCTGTATCCACCCGATTTTATAGCAACGTTGAAGCAGTTCAAACCGCCAAAAATACAACATTGCCGGACTAGTTTTAATTCATTTAGAAGCCGCCTCAACTTTTGTATCGGCGGACGTCTTATGAGTAATCCGTCATCCGTGGTAGTGGTGATCATTCCTGTCAAATTTGCAGTCGACTTGGAGATCAGCGAGAAGACAGACGGAAAAAATAAATTTCTACGGTCAAAATGATGTTCACGCTTAAGGCAAAAAGTGTTCGCAGCAACCAGCAAGGAGGGAAATGCTAACGTGATTATGGGCAGCTACGGCGACGCGTTGCGACAACCTCGGCATTTCGTGGAGTTAGGAGTGGTGTTTAGTTGTTTATCAGTTGGGAAGTAACTTGTGGAAAAATTAGAATTCTTCCTTGTTTTCGGCTTAAATTTTTTTTTTTTAAAACCGGGTGATTGAAAGTAAGAGGTGTCGTTTGTTGTTCTGGTTTAATCTCTATAGTTGACTTAATATTGGGCTCATAAGCACCATGAAACCTCTTGGATGATTGCGTTGATTCGTGATAATCGCTTAAATTCATCCGTCGGATTGAAAAAAAAAAAAAATTGTTTTTGTCGGACTAAAATTATTTGAGCTTCTTGCCAAGAGTGTTTGGCATCAGATATTTTGCATGCATGCTGAAATCAATACCGATTCCCAAAGTCACAACAAACAGCGTAAGGGTGGCTGAGATGCGGTCAGGCATAAACTTATCTTAGGCGCTTGGAAGTTTCGTTTGGTTTATAGTTGAAAAACTAGTGTAGCGTGGAGGTTTCGCGGATTCGTGATACGAAACAAGTTACCTGAAAAGGTATTCTAGTTGAAGAGACATTGTGAATAGTAAATTTATTGAAGCGCTTGCAAATTTTCATTCTTCCAAATGGAAAAGTAGTAAAGTTAATGCTAATTTGAGGTTATGTATTCATCGAGCGGAGACGCTTTGAAGGAAAGTCGATATTTCGCTATTGAAATTAAAACTCATAAAAGAGTATGTCTGATAAAGTGTTCGATTCATCGTTGGTCAATGGTGTAGCTATTCTCCTATCATTCTACGTTGGCTACAAATATGGTCTTTCTGTATTGCAAAAGAAATTAGATGACGCCGGCCAGTCGTCGGAGTCGCACACTTCAAATAAGTTTACATTTTCAGATAATGGAGACTATAAAATGATATTGGTGGAAG
The DNA here is from genome assembly GCA_963969285.1 of Odontomyia ornata. Taxonomy (NCBI): domain Eukaryota; kingdom Metazoa; phylum Arthropoda; class Insecta; order Diptera; family Stratiomyidae; genus Odontomyia; species Odontomyia ornata. The sequence goes on from OZ017740.1 coordinate 271,218,682, forward strand.
AAGTCACCTGCACCCATCGAGCGCTCGACGGAACATGCGGTGAGTCCCTTTTTGGTTGCCTAATTTTTCTATTTATAATATATACAAGAAATATTTATTGAAAATGTTTAATTTAGACGCGAATGCATCCTTCCTACCTACATATTTCTATTAACCCTCTTGATAAGAATCACGCATACACTAAACCATATAGTTGTAACATTTAGAGAAAGACCCATACAAAGGAGTTTAAAATTAATAATGAAACGACTGTTAATTGGAAAACCATTTATTAAAATATCCGAATAATGTAAAAGAACGTTTCAACCTATATCCAATCTGTTTTCCTGTTTTCTACTTTGATTAAGAAATGATTTTTAAGTTTAACATTTGCACACTTGCCTAGCTGAAAAGAACTGAATTTGTCAACAAAAGTGGCTATGAATTGTCCTGTTCGGTAGTTGAGCATTCGCGACGCATGAATATTTGTATTTAGCCTAGTGTTTGGACAATTTTTTTTTTCAAATTTTTTTTTGCATCCTCAACTGTTATTTTTTTTGTAACTTGTATCATCCACAAGATAATGCAATCTCTAATTCAACTTCATCTAGTGAAAGGGGACTCCTTTCCTCTTTGCGGTTTGGTTGGTTTGTTTATTTTTTTTTAACGTGAGACCGTTCTTACGGGAACGTTCCATTTTTCTTCACCTTTATTTTTCCCCCTTCACCTTGAGTTTACTATTAATCCTTTCGCTCAATGTTTTGTTTAAATGAAATTTCTTACATTAGTAAAAAGTCATAGTATAAAAGTGAACAGCACCTTCCCGTAATTGTAATTAATATATGTAATTCTGACTAAGGTAAAATTTAAATAATTGTACACAGTCCTCCTGGTAAGCGCCTCTAATGTGAAACGTATTTATTAATGAAAGAACTGGATGGAAATAACAAAGAGTAAAATAGAAAATAGTTGTTCAAAATAATGTAATGTTAAAAATAATTACAAGAAAATAGTGTATTCGATTTTTGCTGATAATTTTTACATACGATCTACTAAAATAATAATAAAAATGCAGGAGTGAATTTGAAAATCGGTCTTTCCCTTCCGTTCTATCTAACCGGGTATAGGACCCGGTACGGTGGCAGGCTTCAACCCCAAAACATGAGCCAGCCACCGGGTAACTAATAATCCTTTCTGTTTCAGGTGACATCATGGGTTGAGTGGCCCAAGCAGAGTGCCTTTTTATGGCATAGATTTATGCAATTCAATTGTATAATTCTATGACATAAATTGGTCACCGGGGTACTCCCCTTCTGATGGGAAGGTTCATATAATGAGTTTTCCACTCAGAAGAGGAATACCTGGCCACTTCAACAAGTTATCAATGGATTTATTCCGGGTGGGTGGGTATGAAGGGGCTCCACCACCACCCGGTTGCCCCTCTTTCATTTGTGGGCCATGAACTTCGTTGGGTAACGACGAGGTCACCCCAAGTTCGCCTTTCTTCTCAGGTTTCACTTGTTCTTGTAACAAGTATATCTCCTTCGGTGAGGTTATCTACAACTTTGCGACTTTGGTCGCCTTTTTTTGACCTGAAAGCAATTCGTGAATGCGCAATTTTTTGTAGTGGGTCCTCGTGCCGGGGAAACGAACCCGCCCCACGACACCGCAATGCGTGCCTGCCAGCGCATTCATGCGTCTCCGGACGAGGGCATTCTTGGCAGAAACCGACACCTTCCTCTGCCGAGGCAGCAGAACATCGCTGCAGTCCTTTACGGACTTTATTGAAAACTCTTATTCACTACACGATCCCCCAACTGGTGTTCATCGGGCAGTTGAAATCCAAATTTCCCTTCATCTAGTACATTCGCCCATCAGGTGTAAATGTCCAAGTGACTGACATTCTGTCGGTATTGTGTTGTGCAAATGTTTATTTATTTATTTATCGAAGAACAATCACTCTTGTACAGCGAACATAATTAAGCTCGTAAGTATTCTTTCACCGGATAAGTAATTGTAATATTTCAAAAGTTATTCTTTTCAGATCGTTCCTTCTCCGTACTACTGTGTTTAACATTGCAAGTATTTTTTCGACGAATGATGCTGGAATTCTATTCAAAATGTTTGGTGGTGTTGGATGTTTTATTGCATTCATATGTTTCTGCGTCCCCGAAAAGCAATCATTTTTATAATCTTCCATTTTTTCCGTATTGAACAAATTTCGTGCCGCTGACAACATATCTTTTGCTGATGAGTATTTTTCCATATCTGGTGATTGAGGCAGATCAGGTTTTACTATTTCAGGACAATTGTCTAGATTAAATTCAGGATGCCACCGAACAATGTCGTCTTTTAAAAAGTTTACTTGTAAATTAAGTGATGCTGAGAAATTAGGATGGGCATCTGTAACTCTTTTCAATAATCGGATATGAAAGCTTTAGTTAAGGAAATTGCCTCCCTTTGTGCATTCATGCGTTCCATTTTTACGTTAGTATAAACAGATGGTGAAATAACAAGCTGATAATAATCTTGTTTTGAAGTTGAACCAAAATTTCACATTTTGGTTTGAGTGGATAGATATGCTCCTAGATACAAATGTTTAATTTGGGCTTTTTTTGTTTAATATAATCATTTGATTCCTTTTTTTGTTTTGTTTATTTTTACTTTAACATTTTATTTCAACATTTATAACCTTGCCTCGGGCGGTATTTTAATGACCGCATGGAAGAGTGCAAAGGGTATCCGAGATGTTATTGCGTTGAAACCATAGTATACTCAAATAGTAACCACACTCCATCAACCCTCCGGAAAAATCCGAACAGCAAGCCATAAATCTTCGGTAGCAGGTAGATGGTAAACGCTGATGCGAGGAATGGCGCGAATATAAACATATGCTTCGATGAGAGATTTCAGGGCTACCAGAGCTAAAAAATCAATAACATTGCAGAAAAACAAATTCTTTCCATGCAATCTTTTAGCTTTTTATTAGGATCTGGCAGCACTCCTATGTTCTGAAATGCGTAAAAGAACACGTGCGTCGGAAATTTTATCTGCATTTTGCTTTGTTTCTTGAGCGCGCCAAAAATGGATCAGCTGTAATGCCCCGGATCAGCTGTAATGCCCCTGGGAAAATTCAAAAAGTGTGCAACACAGGGTAAATGAAAGGTGTGGCTACTATTTGAGTATACTATGGTTGAAACTATTTTCCTGTAGCGGATTAAAGGTAAAGTTTTCTTTTAAAGTAGTCATATTGATTTTCCCAAAGGGGATAATATGTGAGGTAATGTCGTCCCAAAATTTCCTTGGTACACCTTCGTAGGTCATGCCGTTTATTTGAATGTTACAGTTTTCAAAATGGATCAGTATCGTTCCTGAGGTGCTTTCTGGAGTAAATGGACATGTCGAGTTGATAGGTACTTCCGGGCTATAGATAAGTAGGACGTAATTATCCTCGGGTTGTAGAATTTGGATTTTTGCATCAGTCGCTACAAAGTCAGGACCAGGTTGCTGACGCAGTTTGATGATCTTTCGTTTTCGGTAGTGAGTGGTTTTCGGCAGTAGAACACTTTTTTGATTTCAGGACATCTTTCTTCGAAATGCTGGATATTGTTTATGTTTAAAGCTATGTAGGGTTTTGTCATTATTTGAAGGTTATTTTGAGCTGGATTTGGAATTAAGTGGTAAAAGGTGTAGTTGTCCTTTTGTAAAATTGGAATTTGGACATGTTTGGATTTCCAACATCAATGTATTATACCCTATTTCCATCTACATTAAATCTCAAGATTTGGACAATATTTTCAAATCTACTTCGAAATTTTGTAGATTTGCCATATAAAATTAAAATCCAGAATATTATGAAATCTAGTAGATTTGCCCGAAATCTACTTAAAATCTCATCATTACATATGGCATACCTCAAGTAATTTTTATTCAGATATTCAGCATATGTTATGTCAAACAGACAGCAAATGCAACTATCAAAGTTGCAGTCAAATTATATGACACTGTCAAATATTATATGACACCATAAAACCCAAAGTTGTAAAACTTGAATTTTATATGGTAGATTTTACAGTACTTTTTCCTTACGCAATAACTTACTAGACTCTATCTATTCGGTGGCGCTCTCCAACTTAAAGTAGTGGCTACTAACTGAATTTTTTTTCAATATAAAGACAAAATCTTTTTTAAGTGCTTCCGCTTTTGCCGATGGTAATATTTAAGCATCAACAATGCATTACGACAATTGAGAAGCACTATTGGCAACTGCATAAGTACATTTTCCCGTTGCCGATATGAACTCATGGCAATATAAGCAAACATAAATTTATTTGTACTATTAATATTTATATGGTTTTTGTAAAAATAAACGTAAATCAAACTGTCAAAAGTGACATTTTCACCTTTTTACGATGACAAGTAAGATCTGTTAGCTATATCGAAACGCGTTCAAATCTCCTCAATGAAATCTTGTGATTGTGAGTACATGGAAACAAGGTATCACGGTGAAAGTAATTTGGGTTGTCTTCAAATTATACGCGGTTTTTCGCTGAGCATTTCGAAGAGGTTTCTCTCCCGGCGACCACTTCTTCCAGCATACCAAATTGCCATTCAACTACAGCACCATTTATTGATGAAATGAGTTTGTCTAGTGAAGATATCGTGAACCCTATTAAAGAATTTGATGTTAACAAAGGACCTGGTCCCGATTCTCTTCCTCCTAGATTTATTTTTGAGTGTATACATCAGATCACTTCCCCTCTGCTTATTCTATTCAACGCGTCTTCATTACGAGTATCTGTTCCATCTGTCTGGAAGTCTTCTCATTTAACTCCAAGTTTCAAAAGTGGCGATAAGTGGTCTATAACACACTATAGATGTATTGTCATATTTTCAGCTATTCCAAAGTTGTTCGAAAAAATTATTTGTGATAAGCTTACCACGTTGGTTGAGCCACGATTAAACGAGCAGCAGCATAGTTTTCGCAAAGATCGATCAACTCCTACTAATCTAATCCTTCTAAGCTCAACTATTCTCTGCGTAGTGGAAAAAGGTAACCGGATTGACACTGTTTATATGGCCTTTAGCAAATCTTTTGATCGAGTCGATCATGGAATTTTGATCTCCAAACTTCTGAAGCTCGGTAACTCTGGGTCCTTACTGAGCTGGGTTGCATCATACCTAAATAATCGAACACAGTTTGTGAAATTTCAGGGAACTTTTTCAAGAGAAATTATTGCCTCTTCTAGAGTGCGACGAGGTAGCCACTTGGGTCCCCTTTTCTTCAACATCTCATTTCCGATTTATCTGAAATTTTAAGTGACGTACCTCATCTTCTGTATGCCGACGACGTCAAACTTTACCACACGATGATTCCGATTCCGAGGCTATTTTTCTGCAGACCAAAATAAATTAATTATTGAAATGTTGTAATGATAACAGACTTCAGCTAAATGTTGAAAAGTGTTATGTTATAAGCTTCTTGAGAAAGAATTTATTTAATATTCGAGCACACTTACAACTTGAATGATTCCCCACTTCAAAAAGTTTACCAAATCTTAGACCTGGGTGTTCTTTTGGACAGTAAATTGAATTTCAATTCTCAATACGATGCAATGCTTGCTCGGGCATGTAAGCAGCTTGGTTTCATAAAAAGTCATGCCAAATAATTCAAAAATATATAGGTTACCAAGACTTTATACACCTCATTTGTGCGTCCCCTCCTTGAATATAGTTATATTATTTGGAATCCATGCTTTGGGGCTCACAGCATCCGCATCGAATCTGTCCAGAAACAGTTTATTGTTCCTCTTCTGACTACAAATTGATATTTTCTTCCATTGAAGCGGTATACATTTTTAAACATTCTTTCGACCTTAAAATTTGCTTTGGAATTATTCCCAGTTTTGCTGATATAACCACTTCTGCTACTTCAGATAGGTGATTGTGAAGTATGCCTATTTGGTAGTTTACTTGACTAAGAAATTGAATGTGCTGAAGAAGATCGAAGTTTTTCCTTATGTCATTATTAATTTGGACTTGATTTAGCCTAAAGTAGTTGGAAACAATTTTTGTTGGGACTTTATATGATCATCTTCAGATCTTTGAATCATTTGGTGATTAAGGAATGTTTGTTATTTTGCGGTGTCTTGAGGGGTTAGCTTATCTGAGAGTAGCTTTTGGATTTTCTCGTTTAAATTGACAGCAACATTTGCGTCCATATTACCGGTAAGAAATTTTATGGTTGTTCCTAGGTTATTGATTAGTCCACGTTTGTTTCGATATTTGGCTAAAAGTGACCCTAATTTAGTTTGTAATTCGTGCAGTTTAAGCTTTGTCGTATTTAGTGTATCCTTCATTTCGGGGGTTCTCTATTTTCGTTCAGTTTGTTAATGTTTATGATGGCGAAAGCTGGCATATGATAATGGATAGGGTCGGACGATGATGGAGTTTGTCAAATAAAGGCAATTGGCACTGGATTATATTTGATGATTATGGATGCTGCCTCATGATATTGGATGATGGCGAGTAAATGCAAATGATTTCGTATGATTCCAGGTAATGGCGCATGATGTCAGATGATGGATCTTGAGTGGGAAATATGCCGGATAATGGCTGATTACGACAAATGGTGCGGAAAGTTGACGGGTGATGCCGGATGATACCAAATGATGGCTGATGATGCCTGAAGAATGTGGATGCTGACGTATGAGGGTGAATGAAGGTTGATGATGGTGAATTATTGCTAATGACGTATGATGCTGCACGAATCTGAATGATGCCGGATGTTTGCTGATGTTGGCGTATGAGGTCATACGTCGGCTGACTTTGAACAGTAATGGTGAATGATTGCGCACGAGGGTGGGTGAGAGCTAACGCTGGCGGATAATGATGGATAATGCCGCATGATGAGGGCTGATAGCGTATGATGGCCGATGACGGTGATTGAAGACGTATGATGCCTGATAGTGGCTAATGACGGCTCATAATGGTGTATAATATCGGTTAATAGTTGATGATGGTTCATGATGGCTGATGAGGTTAGATAATAGCTGAGGGTGGCGGCTGATGGCTTATCATTATGGATGATGGCAAATGATAACGCAAATGCCGCATGATAACGGCTAATCACTTATGATAACAGATGAAGATGGATGATGGCTAATAATGACTCATAATTGTGTATGAAACTATTAGCTGATAATGGTGGATGATGGCAAACGAGGATGGGTGATGTCATATGATTACTATAATAACGGCATATGAGTGTGGATGACAGACGTTGATGGTGAATTATGTTGAATGAAGGCTTATTATAAGATTTTGACTGATTATGGCAAATACTGGCTGAATATGCCTGATGATAGCATGCATGGGTAAATAATACTGTGTGGGACCGAATAATGGCTGATGACGGCATATAAGGGTGGGTAGTGGATCATGATGGCGGAAGATAGCGGTTGATGGCTCAGGATTATCTTTGGCGGCTGATCATGGTAAATGATAGCTCATGATGCTGAAGAAGGACGTATGATACCGTATGATGCCAGATAATGGCAGATAATGACTCATGATAGCTAATGATTGTGGATGAAAACTTATGATGGTGAATGATAACTTATGATAGCGTATGAGGGCGCATGGTGTCGTATGATACCAAAAGATGGCAGATAATGGCTGCTCACATTAGTTATAGGCTTATCATGGTGTTAGATGACTGATGATGATGGATTGTGGTTGTTAGAAGATGGCGTAGAAAGGCTGGTGGGTGACATTTGACGGCTGGTCTTTAAAGAAGCACAATTATTTTCAAGTTTTAAGTTTCCATTTTTGTTGGCACTCTTCAATGACTGCCTTTTATTTTTAGACTAAAATATGAAAAAGCCAATGTTCATCAACGTTCGAAGCGTCAAAACTGTTGCAGTTTTCGAGTAAAACTGCTGTGACGCACGGGCGGACAGACAGGTTGAAAAAATAATAGGGTTTCGTAAAGATATTTTAAAAGGTGTCGAGAAATGTATATATATATTTATATATATATATATATATATATATATATATATATATATATATATATATATATATAAATATATATATATATATATATATATATATATATATATATATATATATATATATATATATATAAATAAACATATAATATATATATATATATATATATATATATATATATATATTTATATATATATATATATTTATATATATATATATATATATATATATATATATATATATATATATATATATATATATATATATATATATATATATATATTGTTACATGTACAAATAATTCTGCGAGCTACTGTCGCAATTGTTTTCACAACAATTAAGAAACATCAACAAAACGAATTTACTCGAAACCACGAGAACCTAACAAGCATGAACAACATCTGAAGATGAGTCACTGCTCCATTCATTTGCGCTCGCTCGAATGTTCCCGCGAATTCACCAATGTACGAGAACTGGGTTGAATGACTACAGATCGTATATAAAGGCGAGCTGAATGAATGGGACGATCATTCATTCGACCGCGATAAGAACTGCGATAGTGTGTGGTAAGCGATATTATTCGAGTAGTAGAAAAGTGATTTTCGTAATAGTGAAGTGAATTAGAAGACAATTGCGATAAGAAATTTATGGACAAGTGTTAGATTTTTCATAGTGAAAATTAAAATTAGTGAAAGTGTTAAATTGATCATTGTGCCTTTTTGTAATTAAATAAACTCTTTTAACTTAAATCAAAAGACATTGCGTTTTCACTTTCCCGGAACATTAAACTTATTGGCCACGAACCAAAAACACGTGACAGTGGTGTCGAGAAGTGAGAAAGAACATTTTGAAAGTGAAAAACGTTTAAACATAAAAAGAAAAATGCACAATAGTGAATTATAACGTGAAAACTGGTGGAAAATAAATAAAAGCCGAAATAATAAAAATAACCACGAAGGTAACGTTTGAAAATAAATGAATTTACCATGGCGGAGCTTAAGGGAGACGCGGAAACACCAAAATCAAAGGAGCCAGAAAATTGTTCTAATGCAAATGTCAATGGTGATGGCGTCGAGTCTGACTGCGAAGCTAGATGAACAATCAGCGAAGCTACATGAACAGTCATTCAGTTTAACTGCGAAGCTAAATGAACAATCAGCGAAGCTGGACCAACAAGCGATCGAAATCAAGGCAGATATCAAGGCAGACATCACACAGAAGCTGGAGAAACAGTCAACCGAAATAAAAGCGGAGCTCGGTCATCTGAACAAACAAATTAATGGCGTCGAGGAAAAGGTTGACCAGGTCGAGGAAACGGTTTACCAGGTCGAGGAAAAGGTCAGCCAGGTCAAAGAAAGAATCAACCATGAGTTGGAAAAAGTGAAAAAAGAATTGGAAGCAGCGAAGGCAGTAGTAACCACTTCACCAGCCCCGCTTATAACCGCAGCGCAAAGCACATCCAGAAATGTGAAAGCACCAATATTCGATGGGCAAATGGTCTGAAGTGTTTACAAGATCCAGTTTGAAGCTGCCGCAAGGGCAAATAACTGGAATGAGCAGGAACGAGCAACTGCACTGATTCTTGCTCTAAGAGGCTCAGCTGCCGAGCTATTGCAGACGATCCCCGTTGAAATGCACTCAAACTCGAATGCTATAATTAATGCGCTCGACATGCGTTATGGGGACAATCACCTGAAGCAGATTTATCGGGCACAGCTACGGAATCGGATGCAGAAGTCTGGCGAAACCTTACAGCAGCTAGCCCAAGACATTGAGCGACTGGCACTTTTGGCTTACCCAGCGTACGACTCAGAACATCGAGATGACGCAGCAACAGAAGCATTCATCAGCGCCTTAGAAGATCAGGAATTACAACAAGCTGTGCGTTCAGCTCAAAAGCAAACAGTCAAGGATGCATTGGCTTATAACCTGAACTTTGAGGTAGTGAAAAATGTGACACGTACCACTGCCCGGGTTCGCAAGATCGTGGCAGACGAGTGCAGATGTGAGCGCGTGGAAAATGAGCGAGAGCCGCAGGCAAATGGTGCGCCTAGATGCTGGGATTCCGGTGAGAAGGGGCACCTGCAAAGGGACTGCAAGAAGCGAAGAAAACGGAGCTATTGTCCAGAATGGTGGGGATCCAGACTGTGTCAAGAGGCTAAAATAGAACCTCATCAAACTGAAAGGGCCAACTTCATGCGACGGACGTCGGCTAGGAGGATCGACATCCCAAGCACCTGCATCACCGTGTCAAGGCAACACCGCGGAGAAGCAGACTTCTGCCTTCCTGGTCAAGTTGATGAAGAACATTGCACTATAACAAACGACACTTGTGCAATCCGGTCGACGATCCAACCAGACGTAGTGAGGCCCCAACCACTTCCCAAGGACAGAGTTCATGGAAATGCTGACGCCCTATCTCGTCGTCCATGTCCACCGAACTGCAAGCATTGCCGACGGATTGAGGAAAAGGAACCGCCTGTTGATCTGCGATTGATAACGGCCGAATTCGATGCAGGTTGGTCATGGGAGGAGATTCGAAATGCCCAGTTAGCCGAAGAGGACATCGGACCATTGCTCATATGGAAGGAGACGACTGGGCGACCTGAGTGGAAGGACGTTTCAACGCATAGCGCAACCTTGAAAAGCTATTGGAACTCCCTTCAGGTGGAGGGTGGCGTACTCAAGCGGAAATGGGAAACGGCGGATGGCAGCTCCTATAGGGTGCAAACTATACTACCCAAAAGCCGAATACATGATGGGGTTAAGGAAATGCATGAAAGATCCTCGGGAGGCCACCTTGGTGTTAACAAGACCTTAGCGAAATTGCGGGAAAGATTCTACTGGCTCCACGCTCGAGAAGACGTAGAGGATTGGTGTCGCAGATGCACAATTTGCGCTTCCGTCAAAGGCCCAAAGCGACGACTGAGAGGACAAATGCAAACCTATAACGCGGGGGTACCGTTTGAAAGGATTGCTGTTGACATCGCAGGACCCTTTCCTGAATCTGAATGGGGAAATCGATACGCACTGGGTGTAGCCGATTATTTCAGCAAGTGGCCCGAGGTCTACCCCATTCCCAACCAGGAAGCAACTACTGTAGCCGAACAGCTAGTGTTAAATTGGGTCAGTAGGTACGGCGTTCCTTGTGAACTACATTCAGATCAAGGTCGAAACTTCGAATCACTAATTTTTAGCGAGATGTGCGAGCTGCTGGGAATACGGAAAACTAGGACGACACCACTGCATCTCCAATCCGATGGAATGGTCGAACGTTTCAACGGCACGCTCAATAAACACCTGGCCAAAATGGTTGACGAGAACCAAAGGGACTGGGACCGACACATTCCACTATTTTTGATGGCGTACAGAGCTGCCGAACATGCATTGACCGGCCAAGCCCCAGCCAAAGTCATTTTTGGAAAGACTATTCGTTTGCCAGCCGATATAAAGTTCGGAACACCCCCTGAGAAACCCCAAACGATCTCGGATTACGCAAGTGATCTAAGGCAACGGTTGAACCAGATACATCGGACAGTGCGAAAACACCTCGAATCGGCTACTGACCGCATGAAGACCAGGTATGATCTAAAGGCTAATTCTACTGGCTTCCAGCAAGATGACTTGGTGTGGCTATATAACCCGCAACGACGAAAGGGTAGGTCTCCAAAGTTGCAACATAATTGGAAGGGACCATACCAAGTTACAAAGCGAATCAACGACGTCGTATACCGAATACAGGAACATCGTAAACCGAGAGCTAAAATGAAAATCGTGCATCTGGACCATCTTGCCCCATATTACACCAAGGGAGAATTGACTACAAATAGCGACACATCTTTTCGGGGCCAAAAGAACTGAGGTGGGGGCAGTGTTACATGTACAAATAGTTCTGCGAGCTACTGTCGCAATTGTTTTCACAACAATTAAGAAACATCAACAAAACGAATTTACTCGAAACCACGAGAACCTAACAAGCATGAACAACATCTGAAGGTGAGTCATTGCTCCATTCATTTGCGCTCGCTCGAATGTTCCCGCGAATTCACCAATGTACGAGAACTGGGTTGAATGACTACAGACCCTATATAAAGGCGAGCTGAATGAATGGGACGATCATTCATTCGGCCACGATAAGAACTGCGATAGTGTGTGGGAAGCGATATTATTCGAGTAGTAGAAAAGTGATTTTCGTAATAGTGAAGTGAGTTAGAAGACAATTGCGATAAGAAATTTATGGACAAGTGTTAGATTTTTCATAGTGAAAATTAAAATTAGTGAAAGTGTTAAATTGATCATTGTGCCTTTTTGTAATTAAATAAACTCTTTTAACTTAAATCAAAAGACATTGCGTTTTCACTTTCCCGGAACATTAAACTTATTGGCCACGAACCAAAAACACGCGACAATATATATATATATATATATATATATATATATATATATATATATATATATATATATATATATATGTATATACGTGCAAAATCGATAACTCACTCTCCTATAAAAGTCAGTTAACAAGAGCAACTCCAATTCTTCCCCTTAAATGATAGATTCATTCATTTATCTAGTCAAGTTTGTGTATTTTTCCCTCATTCTTTAATCCTATTCCAATCTACTTAACGCTCTGTCATCACACCACACTTCTTTGATAAAAATAGAATAAACTTTTTTGCTATGTAATTCCCTCAACAATCTTTTAAAAAAGTTTATCTCAACGCACGGTCAATTTGAAACGATGTTGAACTGAAACGCCCGATAAGTAGAAAACTTTCTGCACATACACAATACCGTATAAGAACTTCGATATCCTTTTAAAGTTACTCAAAAAATGTGAAGACATGTTTCAAAGGTAACTATCGACGAGTAAATGAATGAAATCTAAGGAAGGAATAAAAGTGGTCAATGGAATCCAAGGAAGAATTTTTCAATGATAAGAGCTCCATCGATTCTTCGGAAGAGGTTAAGGAATTGGAATTAAAATATGTTATTATGACTGCTGTGATAGCACCACCTGGAGATTGGATAAATGTACTCAACGATTCACTTGAGTAAGAGCCCTTCTGCATTGACCTAGATAGAGCCAATATTGGTCCTTGGAATCATTATCACATACAAGTAATGTATTAATGTCAATGTGAAATGGAGAAGTTGTATAATAGATGGAGCTACAAATGAAAGAGGATATATTTCATTCGCTGAAACCGAAAAATATTCTACCATATACCTGTTCTTAAAAATTAACACTAAAGATAAACTATCGATTTAAGTAGAACGTTTAAATACGTCCAGGGTTTTGATATATATTTTTAGAACATTCTTTCCTATAAAAGTCAGTCAAAAACGGACGCTCCTTTATTTAATCGTCGTAAAGCTTTCTAAGAAAAAGCGATTCTTACTTCCAACTACCGCTTTCATGCTAATATATTCTACGTGAATTCTTTTTTGTATCTGTCATGTTAGTTTTAGTGAGAAAAAATATTCCCAGAAAATTTTTCTAAGAATGAAATCATTATTTCCTTTCTACGAAGCTTCCTCAGGAAAGTTGTCAAGGCAGTATCAATTTGATTCCGGATGAGATGTTAAATTTTACCTTGCCATAAAGATTCCTCAGAAAGAATATGAATATTTTTTTTTAGAATTTAAGAGTTGCTAATATTTTTTACATGGCAATGCTTCTACTGACGCTTGGCAAATTATATAATTTCGAATTTTGATGTAGATATTTGATTTTTATTCCTTCCTGCATAGGTTGAAGCAATCGATATGGGTTTTTTATGCTTAAGATTTTCCAAGTAAAGTAATCCGTGTGAGTTAGTGGGTTTAATCGTTTGCCTTTTTGCTATTGTATCACGGAAGACGTTCTTTTATCCATGAATAATGAATGCATGTCTTTAGAGGATACTTAAAATAGTTTCTTAACGGAGAAAAACAGGAAAATATAAATTGACTAATTCGTCAATTAAAAAAAAAAACTGGTGTATCATTCAGGCTTTTTCCAGAAACTTAGGAGAAGGTGGGGTAAGACGGGGTAGCAAGGTAAGATGGGGACATACCAAAACAGATAATGCAGTGTCACTAGAAAATGTATTTTAACGACATCTGACGGTATTTAGTGGTACCTGTCAGTGTCACAAAAACTTTGGTCCGAGGAGTGCACGTTTCTACTTAGAAAGTATGTTTTTTTAATTTAAAGTAGTTTTATGTAACTATTGTCATATATAAAGTGCGTGACTGTTCATAATACATTATATACAAGACGCGTCACAAATTTTTTTATTGATGTTTGTTTATTTAACTATTCTAAACTCATTAATTCGTTCCGCATTGCTTTGATTTATAACATAAAAGAATTTAATACAACTTATAAGCCCAGATTGGGTAAGATGAGGTACTACTTGCGGGCAAGACAGGGTTGGTATTCCATCTTATCCGCTGATTTGTTCTTTGTAGATTCCGATTTAATTCAAAACTATCGTTATTGGTTGGGTTAATTTAATATTTTTAGGGAAATGAAATGGTACTTCATTAGCACTAATAAATTTATTCGCGAACAGAAACTACAATTTACATTTCACAAGATACAAGTTAGGCTGGGATGAATGTAGAATGAAAGGCGCATCTTGCTACTCGTGCAATAAACTATCACATGCTGCGACGTATGTATCGCAACTCTTCTTTCGCTCGATGCTCGCTGCAAAGAATCCAAGCGTCGCCAAGGAACAAATGACGATCAAAAGGAAAACGTGTCTTTGATGCCTGAAACGACGTGTCCACACTCTGCATGTGCGTGTGTTTGCATCTCAGTCAAGGCACGCGAAAATTTCCCTTGGTATAATTCTTTGTTTACGCCGAGACTGTGGAAGCGGAGGCGCTACAGCTACTACCCCCCCACAATGATCTTCGCGGGGTGCAAAGGGAATGAAAATATAACGCACTTTTTGGGCTTCGGTATATTTGTCGGTGGTGGAAGCTGAGCAGGTAACAAAGGAGCAACGTTTGTTGGCGAATGAGGTGGTGAGCTACTAAGCTGTGGCGTAGGCTGTGAAGTCTCAGGCTCTGGTATGGAGGCTGGTGAATCGACTGCAGTGGACGTTTGTGAATCTGTGATTACTGGATGCCTTAAACCTGCTGCAGCGATGTAAGCGGGCTTCAGCTGATCGGTCGATAGTGATTTTACGATGCCATTGACGTCTACGACGAAAGGGCGCTCGTTGATATGCTTTATCAATCGATGTGGAGCGAAGCACGGTTGCTCCAGTGGCTTCTTGACTAAATCTATTTGGCGGAAAAAGTATTCGCAAGTGGCGAAGTCCCTGAAAACGAAAGGGCGATAGTTGACATGTCGAGAAGCTTGGATTAGGTGAATGGCGTTGAACAGGCGACGGAGGTCGGTAACGAAATCTGCCGGAGTACAAACGGGAACAGGACGAGGATCAATGAATTCGCCTGGGATGCGAAGTGATGTCCCAAAGACTAGTTGTGCTGGCGAGACCTGAAGGTCTTCCTTGAAAATCGTTCGCAAACCAAGAAGTATGGTCGGATGTACTTTCGGCCAGAAGATTTCTGGAGCATTGTCGAAGGCTGCAAACAATGTACATATGAGAGAAGCGTTGATCATGCGGTGCATAAGCTCTACCATGCCATTCAATTTCGGGTGGTAAGAGGTCGTATGAACTTGATGAGCTCCTAGGAGGCTCAGTCTCGAATCGCGTGCCCTGATCGCTCGTAACTTCGAGCGGCGTTTCAAAGCAGGATATCCAATTGTCAACGAGAACACGGGCAACGGTTGCGACTGTCATGTCACGTACTGGTATTGCCTGCGGCCGACGGGTGTTGCGGCCTATAATAGTTAGACAGTGTTTAAAATTTTCAGCAAGTGGTACTTTGATTAGGTCCAAATAGATGTGGTCGAAGCTTTGATCCGGTCCTGTGAAATTTTCTAGCTCCGCTCTGTTGTGGCGATGAACTTTTGACTTTTGGCAGGGGATGCACTGCTTGGCCCACCGAAACATGTCTCTACGAAGGCTTGGCCGAAAATATTCGAGGGTGATGCGCTTAGCAGTAGCACGACCACTCGGATGCAACAAATTGTGAGCTGCGTTGGATGTACCTCTCCAGAAAGCGAGCCACTGAGTGGGGGAGAGAAAAGCTGAGGTTGTTGCAGAGGCTATAACCTGTTTGCAGCGCATGAAAGAATCGTTGGCTTGCTCATACCAGGCAAGTTTAGCTTTCTTTTTTGTGATTTCTTTAAGTAAGTCGGCAAGCCTGCAATATAGCAGCTTGTGGAATGCAGCGCCGGTGAAAGTTCAGCATTTCCACGAAACGTCTGAGCTGCGTAGTGTTCTCGGGTCTTGGGAAGTTGATGATGGTGGGTCTATGGGAGAGGTGGGCGAAAACTTCATTCGACACGTGATAGCCAGAAAATGTTACCTGTGGCTCGATGATCTGATATTTAGTCTTGTTAATTTGGGGGGGGTGCTTCGTTTAAAGTCGAGAGAAGTTTAGCGAGGTGCGCCTGATGCTCTTGGTGGCTGTCTGAGCTGATGAGAAGATCATCCTGATATTTACGCACGAATGGTAGATTTCTGAGGACATGATTAATTGTATGCTGCATGGTTTGAGTCGCATTCTTCAAACCGAGTAGCATGCTCAAAAACTCGAGCAATCCAAAAGGCGTCGTGACTGCTGTATTTTCAATGTCTTCTGGGGCCATCGGGATCTGAAAAAAGGCATCCTGCAGCAAGTTCTCTATTACTGTATGTGGGTAACGGCCAGGGCGGGGAATTGCGTTGAGCTGGCGATAGTCACCGTTAGTTCGCCAACCTCCATTCTCGATCGGCACCATGTGAAGAGGGCTGACCCACTGACTCGCTGAGGGGCGGATGATTTTTCGCTCTAGCAATTCGGGAATTCCCATTAAGCTGCGCTAAGTTGTTCACGTGAGAATCAACGTGGTTGGGCGAATACTGGCGGGCCACTAGTAACGATGATGTGCTGAACGGGTAGATCAGGAACGTGCGCCATCTCTCCAGAGCGAGCAGAGCATTTAGTGAAATTATCGATAAACTTTGCACAGACCTCTTTTCGAGATCCGTGAGGCATGACTTTGGGTGCAGCAATAATAATAGAGTGCACTTCCAGAACTGGACTAATTGAGCAAGGTGCTGATAGGCTGGTGCAACCATCTTGTAAGCGGTGATTTTGGAGATATATGAGAAGTCCGTGGTGTTTCTAAGCGTCTGGTCCGAGAATTGGCGTCTGCACGTTTGCGATGATAAAGCTCCACTGGAAACGACGGCGTAAACCAAGGTTTAAACTAAACTGTCTCACTCCGAAGGTTGCAATAGGCATTCCGTTGGCTGCAGTAAGAGTCAAACTCTGTTTTTGAAGCGGTTCCTTGATAATGTTTTTGGGAATGATAGAGAGTTCAGATCCTAAGTCGACGAGAAATTGGATCGAGGGGTTGCGATTCAAGACGTAAAGGCAGCTTTCTGAAGAGTTGCCGGTGACGGCCACCAAAAGTGTCGCCGGCTTCTTCAGTTTCCCTGAGATGACTGCGCCTGAGCGAAGAAGGAACAAGGCTGCCTGCAATGTTGCGTGCGTCCATCGTGCCCCGTGTGGTACCAACAGTAGCCCATTCTTTCGTTAGGGATTGGTGTAGAGGAGCGGGCCTGAAGTTTACGGCCGCTGCGTGATACTGAACGGCCTGTTTGATCTGGATCTCTCGTATTTAGTTGGAGCTCGCGAGTGATGTTAGTGAGTTGGGCGATGGCCTTTTGCATTGTGGATAGCTCCTGCCTTAGCAGATCGGATGAGCCTCATCAGCTATCGCAGCGAGCTCTTCGAGTGCCTGGCCTTTTATAAGAAGAAGCATGCGGCGCGTCTGCTATGGTAAAAGATCAAACCACTTGAATCCTTAGACGTCATCTCCAACACGCGTGCCAGCAAGTGCCCGCATGTGGCGTAGCAGTTGCAAAGGCCTTTTATCCTCGTGTGGTACCAACAGTAGCCCATTCTTTCGTTAAGGATTGGTGTAGAGGAGCGGGCCTGAAGTTTACGGCCGCTGCGTGATACTGAACGGCCTGTTCGATCTGGATCTCTCGTATTTAATTGGAGCTCACGAGTGATGTTAGTGAGTTGGGCGATGGTCTTTTGCATTGTGGATAGCTCCTGCCTTAGCAGATCGGATGAGCCTCATCAGATACAGCAGCGAGCTCTTTGAGTGTCCGGCCTTTTATAAGAAGTAGCATGCAGTGCGTCTGCTATGGTAAAAGATCAAACCACTTAACTCCTAAGACGTCATCTCCAACACGCGTGTCGGCAAGTGTCCACATGTGGCGCAGCAGTTGCGAAGGCCTTTGAATCAGTGAGTCGCAAAACTACGACTTTCTTCAGCGTGTTATAACTGTCTGCCACTAGTGGCGTTTGGAGAATGTCAGAAATGTCCGCAACTGTTTCAAAGTCCAGTACTCCGACAACGAGGTAATACTTTGTTGAGTCCGAAGCTATTCCACGTACGTCAAATTGTGACTCAATCTGAAAATACCATAGTTCGGAACTCGACCGCCGAAATGACGGCAATTTGCAGCTACTAACGACATTCACCTGTTGCTGCCCGGCGGGCTCTGGACCCAAATGATCTCGTTCCTTGGCTACAATCTGCTCGGCATCGTTCTACACACCCCTTTTGGAGCTTACTGATGATTTACTTAACTGCAATTGCCAGTGATTTTCGAATTACTGTCTGACAAAATAACTGAGTACAATTCACACTACCGAATGAGTTCACAGATTTTGCTTTTCTTCTGTTCTTTTGTTTTAAATATGGGGCTACCACTTTAGGGATATGAAATGGTACTTCATTAATACTAATAAATTTATTCACGAACAGAAACTACAATTTACATTTCACAAGATACAGGTTAGGCTGGGATGAATGTAGAATGAAAGGCGCGTCTTGCTGCTCGTGCAATAGACTACCACATGCTGCGACGCATGTATCGCAACTCTTCTTTCGCTCGATGCTCACTGCAAAGAATCCAAGCGTCGCCAAGGAACGGACGATCAAAAGGAAAACGCGTCTATGATGCCTGAAACGACGTGTCCATACGCATCTCAACCAAGGCACGCGAAAATCTCCCTTGGAATAATTCTTTGTTTACGCCGAGACTGTGGAAGCGGAGGCGCTACATATTTTTGACGTGATAACGTCATATAAAACGATGACAGGCTGCACATACGCAAAAGTGTCACGTTCCGTCTGAGGATCGTACTTTATCCGAATGGCCGAAAGATCGTATTCTATAGTATTTTTGGCTTGTGATAAATTCTTCCTCTTCTTTGTAGCCCTACAGACCCTTTCGGGCCTTCACTTAGAGATTGTTAGAGTATCTCATTGTCATTATCAAATGTATTGGCACTCCACAAGCTGATATGATCATTATCACGCTTTGGCCATGTGTCCGTCCACCCAGCTGCGATACGTTCTGATCTTTAAAACCAGCACGTATCATAACTAAACAGGCTTTTTATAGTCAGTCCGCAGAACCACTCGAACTAAATCTCGTTGACGCCAACGAGACTTGAACCAGAGACTTACGGCTTACGGGCTTAGTGCTCAAACCACTAAGCCACGCGGACTATTCTTGTGATAAATTAGCTCAAACAAAATATGTGCATACGCACATACGGATGAAATGCGATTATGGGCAAATCAATGCTTGTATAGAAAATACTATTGAGATTTTAGCAAGCGAAAGTGCAAGCCGTCGTGGTTGCTGTTGATGATGATTTGCTGGCGACATAGGCTTTCAGTTGCATCGCGGAGCTTGACGGTTGCTCAATTGTGGTGTAGTGCTGAGTGTTTGGTAAGTTCGGGATGTGTTGTGCATTGCGCCATCAACAAATTTTAATTAAATTAAGTCAAAACAATAACAAATTGAATTCGTGTGGTTTAATTATTTTTTATCTTGCCAAATTCACGCGCTGGACTTACTTAAACGACTTTCAAGTGAGTGTTTTGCGTTCAACGACAACTGCTCCATCTGTCGCTGGTTCTTCATGAAATTGCATCCTTTCTGAAGACACAAGTGAGAACTCGTTGGCATGTCTAACAAGTTCTAAGTTCAAGCCGAAGTGATGTTAGAAAAAATTGGTTGTCTGTAAAGTTAGTTTACAGACGATAATTTTGCGTGATAACGTCAAAACTTAAACTACACAGATTAATTACAAGTAACGATGTGCTATAAACAATTTGTTTACAACTTCTTGTGAATGAATTGGTAACAGCACAATAAACCGACTCTATAGACAACCAATTTTTTCATAGATTATGATTCGAAATTATAAAAAAAACTGATAGAGGAGCCATTCAAGAAGTTTTAGATGGTAAAAAAGGGTTATAAATTGGCCAGCAAGGCTTATAATGTCCCTTAAACAACACTCCAGCTAAAGTTAACCACACAAGAAAAGGAATGAATAGTGTACTAAATGTCAAGGTTCCCTTGGGTCCAATTACAACAGTGTTTACCGAAGAAGAAGAACAAATACTAGTAACATATTTAAAGGAAATGGAAGGAAGATTATTTGGTTTATCAGTTTCCAAATTCCAGAAGTTAGCATATGAGTTAGCAGTTCGTAACAACAAACGACATAAATTTAATAATCTCAAGGAAAAAGCTGGTAAGGACTGGCTGCGTGGATTTCTATACCATCATCATAATTTGAGTTTAAGAAAGCCAGAAAATACGTCAGCAGCTCGTGTTGCTGGGTTTAATAGTGTCTGTTGGATAATTGTTTGAACTGTCAGGAAAAACACTTGATGATAACCCTTTTACTACAGACAGGATTTATAACTGTGACGAGATACATAGGTATTTTGGTGATGCCTAAATCACGATCCAAAGTGACCGCAGCAACAGGTGAAAAACAAGTGGGAGCTTTGACATCGGCAAAACGAGGTGCAACTATAATAATTGAAATTTATTTCAATGTTGCAAGGACATATCTTCCTCTTATGTTTATATATCCCAGAAAACGTATGAAGTCCAAACTGCTCAATGGAACTCCACCGAACTCATGGGCTAAATGTTCAGATTTTGGGTGGATCACAGCAGAAATTGTCTTAAGATGGTTTCAGAGTTTTATAAAACTCACCAACGCTTCTAAAATCAACCCAGTCATGCTGATTTAAGATGGTCATGCCTCTCACACCCAAAATTTGTAGTTAATCGATGAAGCACGTAAAAATGGCGTGACAATAACATGCTTCACATCACTCACAAAGTACGTTGCCTGTGAGTATTTTTTATGATCAGGCTCTAACAGCATGGGTAAGATCAAATCCTGGGAAAGTAGTTTCCAAATTTCATGTAGCTTCGGGCAAGCGTTCATTCAGGCAGCAACAATGCCAACTGCAATTAATACGTTATAATGCACACATTTTTACCAGAGATGACCATTGCTACAGAGGCCACCAAAATCAAATCGAACGCTGAGAAGGAACCCGAATCTGATACAACTTTAACGCTACCGATAGCAGCAATCCCACAACGAACACTGACAGTTCCACCAACAGTAATAGTAAGTAAGTCTCCGCTTACAGGGTTTTCGAAATATTACTTATTGTTGCTGGATCAGCAAAATAATTTGATCAGCTAATAACCGTTGAACGGAAATGTTAAAGAATGAAAAAGAACTCTTGAATATATTCAAACACGGGAACCATTCGACACAGACTAAATTTTATTTCCCTTTCATCTTCTAGCATTCTACATTCTGTGGGATAGATGGTGTTACTAGTTACTATTGTAGCTATCTGCAAACAAACAAATGACATATGTTCGTAAACTTGCAACTAATATCGATAACGCTATAATAAAATATATTGTATTCCTTCTTCGTACGAGATTCACGAAGCTAAAAATATACTTTTTAGCCGCGCAAATGAAATCATTATATAAACCACGAGTTTTCAAGTTTATTATTTTCACGGAAGTTTACTGAGCCGCAATACGTATGACTGCCCCACAGTGGGAATACCGGCCGATGGAAATACTCTTGGAGGCAAGCATTCTTTAGGGAGTGCCATCCCCACGCACCCAAAGAAGTTCCCGTAGGTGAATGCCGGTTGATAGGGGTACCCTTAGAGGCTAGCATTTTTTAGATATTGACACTTCCACGGACCCGAGGATATGGAGGTCACCATGAGGTTCCTCCTGGGATGACAGGTAACGATCCTGACTGAATCTGGACTACTTTTTGGACAGCGAACTGGAATTGATGCTCCAGGCTGGCAGATATGATGGCTTTTTTGTGGTTGGGAGATGAATTTCATTTACGTACTGAGTGCGGGACTCCTATACACGCAAACGACTAGACAACCCACTAAACAACGCTCCTGTCAACCCGAGAACCCAGCCTGGAATCGTTTGATACATTATTTTAGTCCAGATCTGCTTTTGTCACGGCACGAGGCGCCTCCAAGCTGCGGGATCTCTCCTTTAGTGGGAGGGGAGGGTAGAAAAGGATTTGCTAGATAAGTGATCCCCAGCCCAAATGCCCCCAGCTGCTGTGAGATATGATGGTTTTCACGTAGTTGCTTTGCACGATAGCGCTGAGGTGACACTCGTGCGTGAACGGTTCCAACTCAACTATTATACCGTCTTCATTCCGGCAAAACCTTGGCAGGCGTTGGAGCACGTTCGAATTTTGCACTATTAGGTTCGTGGTATAGGCTTGGTTGAGACGGATTCCCGATCAGTGCTCGTCTTGCTCTGAGTACTTGTCCTCATAAGGGATTGTGCTAGCCGTCGTATGGCCTCGCTGCTGTGCAAAGGTAACCTTCAGACCACCAAGACGTCTACACATACGAACAGAGATAGTGGCTGCGAGAGAGGACCCAATAAAACTGGAGCAACTTCAACTAAAAACCTTAAAAACAGTTAAAAAATTAAAAAAAAAAAAACCAAAAATAACACCAACGACGACGCAACCAGCGGCTGCAGCCATAATGTTCACAGTACAATAGGAGAGTTACTAACGACGACAAAAACGACGATGAATACAATGGCAGTGAAGACAGACGGTAAACGGAGACTAACAGACAGTGGGGAAAATTACAAAGAATATCGAGAATTTGATGGTTACTGCTGCTACTGCTACCGAAATGAACCAAAGCAAAGGTTTTAAATCCAGAAACAATAACAAACCATTCTGAAGTCAACAAAGTGATCATGGCAGAAAAAGAAAGGAGGGACCAGACAAATAAAGTTTGGTTGTGGTATCACATCGCCACCATTGAAAACATGGCGGAAGTACTGTACTCGAAAACGAAAGCCGATATCCTCTCCCAAGAAATGTGGTCACAAAGTACAATTGCCGTCGAATGACGTGAACGAGAAAGGCTAATCCGAAAAACATGAGATGTTCTAAAAAGAATAAAATCTGCATGCGACTTGCCAAAAAGCACAAAAGGAGTAAAAATTGGGCTCCTTTAACTAGAGGGGTTTCTAGACCGCGTAGGGAATTAATGGAGGAGGTGGTTAAAGCCCGACGAGGATCGGAAGGCCAAAGAAGAGCAGAAGGCTAAAGAAGCACTGAGGGTTAAGCCTCAAAGGCACGAGCAGATAGCTCTTCTATTAAACGTAAAAAAAGAATAGTGTCTAGCCCTATCGAAGGAGATCGGGATAAAAGGAAGAAGGAAGAGGCACTTGATGGACGTGCAACACCAGATCAGGAGGGGCTCTAGGCAGTGCTGACGACAGGAGTGAAGAAAGCCGCAAAGAAACTCCTTCAAAAAGTGCCAGAATATAAGTTTGCATGGACACCCGGCAAGAAAAAAGACCTGATGCAAAACAGGGGAGAAAAAAGCCCCAAAGGACGTCCCGGCAGCAAGCACTGCTCGTAAAGCCCAAAGATGGCCAATCCTTTACAGAATTGCTGCGAGAAATCAGGGGAAAAGCAAGGCCCGCAGACACCAACACTGCCATTAAACCAGTACGGCCGATGGGTCAGGCCATATACTTGTCAAATTCTGAGCAAAGATTGACAATCAAGAAGCATTTGCGACATAGTAAAGATCCTCAGTAAAAGAGGAACTATAACCTTCACTCGAGCCGATGAAAACAATCGAAATAAGAAAATTGACTGCATCTCGGACCTGGCTGAGGTACAAAAGGCCATCAAAAGGGTGTTCCCTAGCGTGAGAGGGATCAAAGCGAAGCTGCCGCCAGAAAACCATAGGGGACAACGCAAAGCCGTCATTGACTTGACCAAAAAGGATGTCGATTTATGAATAAGGACAAAGTAAGAATAGGGTGGGACGTCAGCAGGATACGCAAACAGCAGCACCTCTCCCATGTTTCAAATGCCTTGGCTATGGTCACACCACACAAGTATACTGAGGACCCTATTGGAGTTCCCTTTGTTACGAATGCGGTGAAATGGGATACAAAAGAAAGTAGTGTACAAAGGAAGCACACTGTATCCTTTGGAAGGATGCTGATCCAAAACAGGATCTTGAGCACATCTTGGTATCAGGGAAATATCAAATTTTTCAGGAAGCCCTAGCCGAGGTAAAATTGGAGCTCCGATTTATGCTGCACCGAAATCTACACGGCAGTTCAACCGCCCAAAACCCACTTGAGAACTTTGTGAACCGAATTCTTGCTGCTGAGTGAGCAACACCATGATAAAAGTTCTGCATACTGGTATCCTGACGAAACTGGACAGTGATATTCTGACTGAAAGTTATGGGCGGGAGGATGATTTTCTGTGAGCTCAATGCTCAGGGACCACCTTCTTTAGTATGTACCTAACGCCGAATGAGCCAATATCATCTTTCTGAGTCAAGTTTAAATCTTTGGAGGGCACTGTCTAGAATGCAGACGGCAACGTGTTCTGTGAGGAAGACTTCAATTCTAAAGCAATCGAGTGGGGTATGCCACAAATAAATCCGTGGGGAAAGTGAATCGTAGAAAGGAAGACTAAGACGGCGCTGATCGTACTAAACACCGGAAGCAAGCCGACTTTCCATTGTATCGGCTGCAAAGAAACCATACCGGAGAGTATTAGAGGACGCCTCAGCCAGTGATCATCAGTGCATTCTGCTTGAGGTCACTGATGTTGTCTGCTGACGGCCGTGCTCTTGACCTTCTACAATTGGGTGAAACATTGGAAGGATGGACGTTGAGCGGTTCGTTGAGGTTGTCACAGCAGGTGCTCCGCTGCAGGAAGATTTGCAGGGGGCATAAGAACTGGTAGCTCAAGACGTGGTGAACTCAACTATGAGTCTTTGCTAAACTATAAATTGATCATTTCATCTTTTTTACATCAACTTAATGTAAACGTTTGCGGTAATTTTTTGCTCTACAGTGAGCTTTAATTGCTTCGTGTGGATATCAATCTTCTTTTCGGATGGCTCCAATACCTTGAAATTCTTATGAAAATTCTTTGCAGCTACATGATTGAATTGCTTATTTAATAATTTTTTCTGAAAAATTATTAGAGCAAAAAAATGTTGGAAGAAAGAGTTTCGACGTGTGTACTAGTTCTCTTCGGGCCATCACTCTTATGAGATACATACCGGTGATGGCGACCATCATGTTTAGAAGTGAGAGAGTTATTTTTAATTTTCCTACTTACAGGTATGTGAACTCTATACGTTTTTGTAACTACCAATTAGGTTCAAGTGAAATTTTCTCCTGTAATTACTAGTCTTTGCTAAACTTTAAATTGATCATTTCACCGTTTCTACATCAATTTAATGTAAATCTATACGATAGTATTTTGCTCTACAGTGAAATTTTATTGCTTCGTGCTGGATAGAAGGTTATTCTTTATCTCGGTGAGCCCCTCGCCACCTTCTGCCCGCCAATCAACTCGGTTAGTAATTTTAAAAGAGAAAACTGCCTAGGATTTGCCAGACGATTGGGTTAATAGGTGCAAAAGAGGAAACATATTGGTGTTAAGTTGATCATTGTTCAACTGCTGAACAGACCACACATAACCTTAGCAGACGGTTCAACTGATCGGTGATTGTGGATAACCCTCTTTGCATGATAAAGGGACCAGTCGATCATATGATACTAATAAATCGACATTTGATAGCTATTAAAATGTACATATCAAGAGATATTTGCCCGTGTATGTTTAATCATTTCACAGATTGTGAGTAACAATGCAGCCTTAAGTCATCAAAATCATTAATAACTCTTCTGAAAATGGATCAATGACAGATTTTTAGTCAGTTAAAGATACCGAAATTTAACTCAATTGTTCAATGATACGGAACTAATCGTTCTGTTCATAACATACTCATCTTCCTGCATATCCCGGATAATCCAAGAGTGTTGATCATGCATGAGAACATCAAGATGGTTCAATATACTTAATAAGTTCCACTAAAAGCCCTTAATATAGTACAACGGCTAAACAACATGCTAAGTTAATTCAGGCTCTAGCAATGGTCTGCACGAAGCGGAGATTTATTCAACAAGTTTGTGCTTTACAAAATGATAGAAATGGCTGATCAAAAGGATCATATGATTTTCGAGCATTTTGGATGAGTGCATAAGTGTAGCAGCATGATTTCAATGTAAGGGGAACATCATAGTAGGCAGTAAGAGTCTCAAGCATTATTAACATAAAAAATAATGAAAAGCCGGAAGTCCTATGAAGACATGAAAAGACTGGAAAAATGAAATCGAATGAAAAAGGGATCTCATAGATCAGACAGACAAGGGTCAAGAGAACAACTGACGCACATAAAAAAGAATTGTGTATTGACTCAATCTTATGGAGAAAATATCAGCGTGAAATAAAATCAATTAGCTCTCGAGCAACTAACAATGGCTTCCTCCTAATCAAGGTTAGCTTACCAGAATAGCAACCTAAACGTGAATATTCTTGTTTGACCCACGGTTACCTGCGAATAACTTGGAAGATTGATCAACATGCAGTCTTGGTAACCAATACGCTTAAAGTAAATCATGACGAGCATATAACATTTAAAGTAAGGTGTAAAAAATGCTGACTGCAACTGTATGGAAAGTAATAAGAATTTTCTTCAAATAAATTTATCGAATGAAAGATATTACGTTAGGTCAAACGCTCAACTTATCAACTAAAGATATACAGGGCATCAGCTTAGAAGACAGCTACACAGACACCTCACCAGCTATACAGACGGGTTTATCAGCTAAACCAATAGCTCAACAGATATATTAGCTAAACAGACAGGGTATCAACTAAGAAGACAGCTCAATAGAAAGAATTACACATAAGAAGACGGCCTATCAGCAAAAACGACGGCTGAATTGACAGCTCTACAGATAAACAGATAGCTGATTAGCGTATGAGCATTCTATTGTAGCCCAGCAGCACTTTGAAAAAATTCTAAAGAAAATACAGAGCAAAGTATCATTTCCTGTTACTGATTCCTACCCCTGTTAGCTTGGTGGTTCAAGTCTGAACTCCATAAAACTTTCTTATCTTTCAATTCAAATCATGAGAGCAACTAACATGACAGCCTCAAAGGGCTAGACATGTTTATACATACATACAATAGAATTGTCAACACATATTGAACGTGAGCTCCCGCTCAATCCACAAAATCAGAGAAGTGAATATATATGATGGTGTAATAAATATACATCTTTTGTTTGACTACTAGAAGCAGTCAATTAAAAATGATCGGAGCCGATTCAGTAATATCGTCAGCTAGTCAGAAGCAGAAAAAGGCCGGCCAGACTGATAAAGCTACTTTAGCCAGAAAAGTGATCAAAAAAGAGAATAAACTATAAAAGAATCGAGAAGAGCAATAAATCTATGAGAAAAACCTCTTGCTGAACTAAACATACTATCTTGATGAATGTTTCCACAAAAGCAAAGTTATACTTGGATTTGACCCGCTGACATCTGATGCGAAAATAATCTTTAGATGCAGTGGACTAAACCAGTTGGAGTTAGATAACAGTCAATGGACTTCGCCTCACCAATATTCAATGATTTCAAGGATAGAGTGGATGAGTTCCCTGCAAATCAGTTTGGACTTCTTGAACTCTTCTACTTACCTATTGGAGGCGAGAGGCTAATACTTAAACATTCCGAGATCTTCACGCTTTTCATCTTGATGGATTTTTTCAACATTGTCATTCAATACAACAATTTGCTTACCGATTGTGTGAAGGAATACTACGACCAATATTGTGCAAGATACAGGGAAAAGAGCGTACTTAAACTGGATATCAACGACTTTTTCACTCCAACTCAAACATGATTCGTAACCATAAACTACTCTAAACTTTTTTATGAAACACCAGTACTTTGTAATGATCTAATTTTTCATGTGATGAAATAAAATACGGCAAACGCTATAAACATTGTTTTACTTCACTAAACGGAATTATCAATTAGAAAATGGTACATTGAGACTTGGTAAACAACATACTAGTGTGAAAGGATTGGTAATCACGTATAATCTGTTTAGTCTATAAAATACTAACGTTTATTGAGAAACACATCCTCATCTTAGCTGCACTGGATAAACTAGAACATGAATGTATGTTAACTTAAACGCAGCAGGTCATTTTTTCTATCACTAGACTACATATTATTCTACGGATTATTATGAGGTTTTGAAAATTCAAGAAAAATAGTGGTCCTAAGTACATCCATTCAAAAACAAAATTCTGGTATATAACGTCAAAAAAACTAATAAGACAGAGGTCAATATACTTTCAACGCGATAAGATTTATTACAATGGTCATCCTATAATTCATGAAAGAGTACCGTGATATTTTTCCTGAACATTAAATACGTATCAAAAATTATATGCTTAAATGTGGTAATATGAGTGAGAAAGTATTGTCGCGTGTTTTTGGTTCGCGGCCAATAATTTAATGTTCCGGGGAAGTGAAAACGCAATGTCTTTTAAATTAAATTAAAAGAGTTTATTTAATTTGTCAAAAATGCACAATTACTTCACTAACAATTTAACAACTTTAATTTTCACTATTCAACCTTCTACTTGTCCATAACTTTCTATCGCAATTGTCTACTTAAAATCACTTCACACTCAAACAATCAATATCGCCTGTACTTCGCGTATCGCAGTTTTCTATCGCGGTTGTAATGAATGATCCCCCCATTCATTCAGCTCGCCTTTATATAGGGTCTCTACCTATTCACCCATTTCTCGTACATTGGCGAATGTTCTACCGAGAGGTACCTGGTAGATTCGAGCAAATTAATGAATGGAGTGACGTCACTTGCAGATGTTGACCAAGCTTGTTGGGTTATCGTGGGTTCAAGTAAATTCATTTGTTGACGTTCTTAATGATTGTGAAAACAATTGCGACAGTAGCTCGCAGAATTATTTGTACATGTAATTATTTGTACATGTAACACTGCCCCCACCTCAGTTCTTTTCGCCCCGAAAAGATGTGTCGCTATTTCTAGTCAATTCTCCCTGGGTTTAATATGGGGCAAGACGGTCCAGACGCACGATTTTCATTTTAGCTCTCGGCTTACGATGTTCCTGTATTCGGTATACGACGTCGTTGATTCGCTTTGTAACTCGGTATGGTCCCTCCCAATTATGTTGCAACTTTGGAGAACTACCCTTTCGCCGTTGCGGGTTATAAAGCCACACCAAGTCTGCTGGAAGCCAGTAGAATTAGCCTTTAGATCATACCTGGTCTTCATGCGGTCAGTAGCCGATTCGAGGTGTTTTCGCACTGTCCGATGTATCTCGTTCAACCGTTGTCTTAGATCACTTGCGTACTCCGAGACTGTTTGGGGTTTCTCAGGGGGTGTTCCGAACTTTATATCGGCTGGCAAACGAATAGTCTTTCCAAAAATGACTTTGGCTGGGGCTTGGCCCGTCGATGCATGTTCAGCGGCTCTATACGCCATTAAAAATAGTGGGATATGTCGGTCCCAGTCCCTTTGGTTCTCGTCAACCATTTTGGCCAGGTGTTTATTGAGCGTGCCGTTGAAACGTTCGACCATCTCATCGGATTGGGGATGCAGCGGTGTTGTCCTCGTTTTCCGTATTCCGAGCAGCTCGCACGTTTCGCCAAAAACTAGTGACTCAAAGTTTCGGCCTTGATCCGAATGTAGTTCGCCAGGTACGCCGTACCTACTGACCCAATTTAACACTAGCTGTTCAGCTACAGTAGTTGCTTCCTGGTTGGGAATGGGGTAAACCTCGGGCCACTTGCTGAAATAATCGGCTACAACCAGCGTGTATCGATTTCCCCATTCAGATTCAGGAAAGGGTCCTGCGATGTCAACAGCAATGCTTTCAAACGGTACCTCTCAGTCGTCGCTTTGGGCCTTTGACGGAAGCGCAAATTGTGCATCTGCGACACCAGTCCTCTACGTCTTCTCGAGCGTGGAGCCAGTAGAACCTTTCCCGCAATTTCGCTAAGGTCTTGTTAACACCAAGGTGGCCTCCCGAGGATCCTTCATGCATTTCCTTAACCACATCGTGGATTCGGCTTTTGGGTAGTATAGTTTGCATCCTATAGGAGCTACCATCCGCCGTTTCCCATTTCCGCTTGAGTACGCCACCCTCTACCTTAAGGGAGTTCCATTGTGCCCAATAGCTTTTCAGGGTTGCGCCATGCGTTGAAACGTCCTTCCACTCAGGTCGCCCAGTCGTCTCCTTCCATACGAGCAATGGTCCGATGTCTTCATCGGCTAGCTGGGCATTTCGAATCTCCTCCGATGACCAACCTTCATCGAATTCGGCCGTTATCAGTCGCAGATCAACAGACGGTTCCTTTACCTCAATCCGTCGGCAATGCTTGCAGTTAGCTGGATATGGGCGACGAGATAGGGCGTCAGCATTTCCATGAACTCCGCCCTTTCGATGAACAATTTCGTAGTCGTATGACTGCAATCTTTAGATCGATCTCGCAACTTGTCCCTCGGGGTTTTTGAAGTTAAGTAGCCATCTCAACGATGCATGGTCCGTTCGAAGAACAAATTTCTGGCCATATAGGTACTTGTGGAACTGCTTGGTGGCCTCTATTATAGCCAATAGCTCCTTCCTGGTCACACAGTAGTTCCTCTCACTTTTTGAAAGAACTCGACTGTAATACGAGAGGACTCTTTCTTCGCCATTGATCTGCTGGGAGAGTACAGCTCCCATACCGCCGTTGCTTGCATCGGTGTCAACTACAAAGATTTTTCCGGGTTTCGGATACGCCAGTACGGGTGATTCACATAGCTTTTCCTCCAGGGTCTCAAAGGCTGTCTGGCATTGTTCATTCCAGACATACGGACAATTTTTCTCGGTTAGCTGATGGAGACACTTAGCTATTTTGGCAAAGTCTTTGACGAATCTTCGATAGTAGGTTGCCAGACCCAGGAAACTTCGTAGTTGGCGCTTGTTGTTTGGTGTTGGCCAGCTTTTCACGGGTTCAATTTTCTCAGGGTCTGTCTTGACCCCTTCTGCTGATACGACGTGTCCCAGGTATTTTACTTCATCTGCGAAAAGAGTACACTTGTCGGGACTAAGTTTCAAATTCGCTAGTCATAATCGGGAGAAAACCTCTTCTAAGTTCCGCACATGCTCTTCGAACGTTCTACCGATGACGATGATGTCATCTAGGTATACCAAGCAGGTTTTCCAGGTTAGACCACGTAGCACATATTCCATCAAGCGTTCGAAAGTGGCTGGAGCATTGCAAAGCCCAAATGGCATCACCACAAATTGCCACAATCCGGTTTCAACTGAAAATGCGGTCTTCTCTCGGTCCTTCTTGTCAATTTCTACCTGCCAGTAGCCACTCTTGAGATCGAGTGTAGAAAACCATTTTGCGTCGGCTAAAGTGTCCATGATGTCATCGATGCGTGGGAGTGGGTAACTATCTTTCTTAGTGACGTCGTGAAGCTGCCTATAGTCGACACAAAAGCGAGTGCTACCATCCTTTTTCTTTACTAGAGCTACAGGCGCGGCCCATGGACTGACAGAAGGTTCAATAACGCCTTGTTTTTCCATGTCCGAGATCAGCGCGCTCACTTCTCCTTGTTTGGCTATAGGGAGACGTCCCGGTGCTTGTCGAATCGGCTTGGCTCCCTGTGTATCTATGACGTGAGTTACCATACTCGTTCGGCCTTGGTCATCCGGGCTTGTTGAGAAGATGTCACTGTACTTGGTGACCAGATCAGAGGCTCGTTTGAATAGCTGCACTAGCAATTTGACTTGCTTCAATATTGCAGACGTGGACTCCCGGGCTTTGTCTGTGTCTTGCCTCCTTTTCCAATGATGGTCGTGAGTAGCTTCCAAAGAGGTGATGGTGGAAACAGGCTGGCAGCTGCCGATGACTTCTCCCGCTTTGATGCTCGTGGTTGAGTCTGCGGTGTTAAGGACTCTAATCGGCACATATCCGTTCCCCAAAGATCTTACAAGGCATCGTCCTATAATCAAACTGCGTAATGCGGACGTCTTCGTTGGCTCTATCAGATAAGATCGGTGGTCTCCAGAATCACCATCAAGCTTGGCCCATACAATGCTTTCGGAAGAATTCGGTACATCCGTGTCAGTACATACCACTACATTCATCTTGGGAATTTGGACGCTGGGATCCTCCATCAGTACTTCGACATTCTGCCATTTCAATACACGTTTGCCCAAATCCAACGTGATTCCATGTGGTCGCAGAAAATCCATTCCGAGAATGCAGTCATCCATAATGTTCGCGACCAGAAAATTATGTCGGAACACAAGGTCTCCCAACTGTATCTGGAGGTTGACCTCTCCATGAACAGGTGCAGTTTCTCCCGTAGCTGTCCGTAGTGAGAAAATTCTGCCCTTGTGAAGTTGTTGCTGTCTAACTAGGTCTGGTCGGATAATCGATCGGGTTGCACCAGTGTCGATTGTTATGGTGCAGTGTTCTCCGTCAACTTGACCCGGAAGGCATAAGTCCGCTTCTCCACGATGTAGTCTTGACACGATAATGGTGGTGCTGGGGTCGTCGATCCTCCTAGCTAACCTCTGCCCCACGAAGTTGGCTCTTACATGTTTCCCGACCCCTTTGTTTGAAGGGCTTCCATTCTGGGCTCCTGACTCGGTCTGGATCTCCTCCTAGCTGCACACCCTGAACAATAGCTCGGTTTTCTTCGCTTCTTGCAGTCTCTTTGCAGGTGCCCCTTCTCTCCGCAATTCCAGCATCTAGGCGCACCATTTACATGCGGATCTCGCTCAATTTCCACGCGCTCACACCTGCACTCGTCTGTCACTACCTCACGAACCCGGGCAGTGGTACGAGTCACATTTTTCGCTGCCTCAAAGTTCAGACTATAAGCCAGTGCGTCCTTAACCGTTTGCTTTTGAGCTAAACGCACGGCTTGTTGCAATTCCGGGTCCTTTAGTGCGCTGATGAATGCTTCTGTCGCTGCATCATCTCGATGTTCTGGGTCGTAGGCTGAGTAAGCCAAAAGTGCTAGTCGCTGAATGTCTTGGGCTAGCTGCTGTGGGGTTTCACCAGACTTCTGCACCCGATGCCTTAGCTGTGACCGATAAATCTGCTTTAGATGATCATCTCCATAACGCATGTCGAGCGCATTCATTATAGCATTCGAGTTTGAGTGCAATTCAACGGGGATCGTCTGCAACAGCTCGGCAGCTGGGCCTCGTAGAGCAAGAATCAATGCAGTTGCTCGTTCCTGCTCATTCCAGTGATTTATGCGAGCGGCTGCTTTGAACTGGGTTTTGTAAATAGTCCAGACCGTTTGCCCATCGAATATTGGTGCTTGCACATTTCTAGATGAGCTCTGCGCTGCGGTTATAATTGGGGCTGGTGAGGTGGTTACTACTGCCTTTGCTGCTTCCGATTCCTTTTTCATGTTTTCCATCTCATTGTTGATTCTATCCTCGACCTGGCTGACCTTTTCCTCGACCTGGTAAACCTTTTCCTCGACCTAGTCAACCTTTTCCTCGACGCCTTTAATTTGTTTGTTGAGACTAGCGAGCTCCGCTTTTATTTCGGTTGACTGTTTCTCCAGCTTCTGTGTGATGTCTGCCTTGATGTCTGCTTTGATTTCGATTGCTTGTTGGTCTAGCTTCGCTGATTGTTCATTTAGCTTCGCAGCTAAACTGGATGTGTGTTCATTTAGCTGTGCTGATTGTTCACTTAGCTTCGCAGCTAAACTGGATGTCTGTTGTCGCTGCTCTTGCTGCATGAGCATCAACATTTGCATCAGCGCATTTTCTGGCTCCTTTGGTTTTGGTGTTTCGGCTTCACCACCTTCTGCGCCTCTTTCTGCAGCTGACAGCTCACCCAAATCCAGATTCACGCCCTCCGACTCGATCGCATCACGCAAGCGTGCAATCAGTATGGCCTTTGTACCTTGTGTAGCCAGATTTCGTTGTTCCAACTCCTCTTTGAGCTCCGATATGCTCAATTGATTAATTTTTAGATGTAAATTTCCTGGCATTTTTATTGTTTCGGCTTTTTTTCCACGTTAATTTTCACAATTGTGCACTTTAAAATTGTTTAAACGTTTTCACTTCCAAAATTTTAATCTCACTTCTCGACACCACTGTCGCGTGTTTTTGGTTCGCGGCCAATAATTTAATGTTCCGGGAAGTGAAAACACAATGTCTTTTAAATTAAATTAAAAGAGTTTATTTAATTTGTCAAAAATGCACAATTACTTCACTAACAATTTAACAACTTTAATTTTCACTATTCAACCTTCTACTTGTCCATAACTTTCTATCGCAATTGTCTACTTAAAATCACTTCACACTCAAACAATCAATATCGCCTGTACTTCGCGTATCGCAGTTTTCTATCGCGGTTGTAATGAATGATCCCCCCATTCATTCAGCTCGCCTTTATATAGGGTCTCTACCTATTCACCCATTTCTCGTACATTGGCGAATGTTCTACCGAGAGGTATCTGGTAGATTCGAGCAAATTAATGAATGGAGTGACGTCACTTGCAAATGTTGACCATGCTTGTTGGGTTCTCGTGGGTTCGAGTAAATTCATTTGTTGACGTTCTTAATGATTGTGAAAACAATTTCGACAGTAGCTCGCAGAATTATTTGTACATGTAATTATTTGTACATGTAACAGTATTTAATAAACATGAAATACACTATCAAATATGTGAATGGCCCAACTCCAATATGACATCAGGCACTGATACATGCATTTGTCATTCATATAATAGAGAAACAAGCAATATTTTCACACTAATAAAACAGTACACGCTCCTGCAGTCTCGGGTACATACGACAAAGTAATAATTCATAGCATCGAGTTGAATAAACGGTCCAAATAAAACTAGAACCAACTGGTGGCTAGAGCTATCAGAATGAAAAATTTATCATCGATACTCGATTTGTATCGGGAAGTGCTCGTCAGTAATTCGTCAAGGTATATACTATTCCTCCATTCTAGATGCTTTATCATACCAAGTCCCTCTCCAAAAGCATAGCATCAAAACGATTTTGGAAATGCAAACATCATCAGTTTGCACTAGAGTGAAGGGGACATATGCTACAATGATATGCTGAGGGCATTGAGATGCTATATAAATTGTACAATAAACATTGAAAAAGATGTGGGTGGCCTAATTCTACATCAGTATGGTCCTACAGCAGAAATAGTGCAGTTGAATAAACCTTAAATTGAAAAGGGTTCAATATGCTACCGAATTTATAAATATACTCTCAAAAAACCATTTATAAGATGTGCTGCCGAAAATTGCATCAATATTTATTTCAAAAAATAGCATTATTCAATAAATTATTTTATCAGAATGAAATACAGTTTTTTAATTTTATCAACTATTCTACCAGTGTTTAAGTAAAACAAATATCTCAAACAACCAAGCATAATGATCTAGACACTCCTAGCATATCCGAAACTCCATAATATCAAACACTTAACTCTACCATTCATAAATATTTAATGATAGATTAAAAAACCCCGCATGATTTCAGACAACTCAAGTGTATATCTTTTCATCAAATTAACAGCAGACAAACACTTCCTCAAAGTAATAATCATTCCTTAACCTCCTACATAGACTCACGAGCATCCTTATTAAGAACATCCTATAACATATGCTACTTGTCTATGCATACATGGTACGATGAAATCGATCTCAAAATAGCCTACCATAAGCTCATACGCTACCACACATCGTTATCTATACCGAAATATCTTGCATAATTATTCGCCTAAGTGATTTGTAGTAGTAGTGGGCTAACCCAAAAAATACCCCTTATGTTGAATACTAATTAGACCTTCTTCAAACCTATAAAAAAAATCAAACAATCATCTAGCCGAAAAGTTCTGATAAGAAACAACTCAATAAGAAGATATTTTATTTGTGTGAAAACAATAATTGAGTGTGTCATTGAACATACCCGAATCTCCCTATGGTGATCAATCTAGCATATTTAAAATATAGTAAATACATATTTTATTTATGGCTCAAATAATGAAAATGTATATAAATATAGGAGCAGTGACTTAACGATTAATACAAACATACAAAGTATGAGGTTTGTAAATTCTCATGCAAGCATGTAGGCACTTAAAGCGATAATAAGCATCCAAAAAGCATCAACTAAATGGCATCATGCAAGCATGCATCATTTTCCTAAGGGGAAAACAAATAAAAAATTTTCATACCTACTCAAAGCATCAACAAGTTCCTAATGAAGATATGGCTAAAGAAATTTGGAAATGTCGAAAAATCATACTAGACCAATCCGAACATAAATAATTTTTCAACTCTAGAAACCATGATGTGAAGAATATAAGACAAGTACAAACACACTTTTACTCTACAAGGTGTGACAATTAAGTAATGAGACTGATTCCATGAAAACCGTATATTTAAAAATTATTCTACAATTCTGCTATCTCCTTCAAAGTAGTCCCTTGGGCAGCTATACAACGATTCCAGTGCGTTTTCCATGCTTTGTAACACTTCTAGAACGCTTCGACTGGGATGTCCGCAAGTACTCTCGTCACGGCCGCCTGGATGTCCGTAATCGACTCAAAATGGGTTCTTTTGACCACCAATTTTGTTCTAGGGAACAAAAAAAAGTAACAGGGTGACATGTCGGGCAAATAAGGCGGCTGTTGCAACACGTCGATCCCTTTAGAGGCCAAATACTGGGACACGCTGAGGGCAGTGTGGACCAGCGCGTTGTTTCATCCCAAAATCGTATTTTTCTGACTGTTTCACGGTTCATACCCAGTTCCAAGGCCAACATTTGAACTGTTAAACGCCGATCTTCACGGATTAGGGCACGCACACGCTGCGCGTCAGTCTGCACTTCAACCGGTCTTCCACTCCAGGCCTCGTCTTCCATGCTTTCACGCCCCTCCATAAACTCTTTATACCATTGAAACACCTGGGCACGACTAAGAGCACTATCACCATGCACTTTTACAATTTAGCGTACGTTTCTGAAGCTGTTCTGCCCAATCTGGTGCAAAACTTTGGCACGACGCGTTGTTCTTGATTTTGTTTCTCCATTTTCGTGACGAGCACTACCAACACACGTCTGCTCAACACGACACAGCAAACCAACTAAACAAGCTAGAGCGATGGTAAATATAACAATGAAGAGGGGAAGGGTGCCAAGGCAGGGGAAGGGAATTTCAAGGTCACAGGTTATCCACAAACACGGCAATAAAATCAATCTCATTACTTAATTGTCATACCTCTTATATTACACTGACACTCTTGAAACTAGCTAAACTAAATAGTACAGACCCACAGTAACAACGCCTAATTTAAAGTGAATATAAAAATTCATTTAATCTAGTGCATGCATATAATGCCACCATATAGGAATTAAAATATTTTTTCATGCATTCTGGTCATAAACAAAGAATAATAACATAATACCAACAAACCTCTGATGTCAATGACCTACCATCTACCACTTTTTTCTATTTTATTCATCCTTTCAGTACCTGCCAAAAAATTATCGATGAAAATGCATAAATAGTCCTACTTATTAGGTTCACTCTGACGATTCCTACATCCATCATACATAGACTCTAGAAAAAAGTAGCATCCAGAAGCCATAAATCGTAAAATATTTCCTAGACAACATCCATAAATAATCTCAAATTTAGAATAGATACCCAAAACATAAGTTACATGGTAACATAGTGATCTAAAACTAAAGCATCTTTACCGTGCACTTATCAAAAGATAAAAATCATATACAAATAATACGATGTACGAACAAAATTATCATAATCTCATGCACTACAAGATCATTAATTTGACAAAAAAAAACTCGTCTCAAAAGCAATTATTGGAAAGAAACAAGTTGGGTAGACAGACCTACGCTCATGTCAGAAGGGTTTTGTATTCAATTTACAAAATGCAGTCACCAGATCGAATCAAATCAAGAAACATGTCAAAGACGATTTTATTGGAGAGAATATGAAATACGAAGATCATACTATTATTAACAAAGTTGAACGAATTTCGACTTCTGAGGTTTTTGGTATTGTTATACTCATAAATATTTCCCTTGATAATTATTTCAGATGTCCATCCGCGACGGAGGAAACACATTTTTCATGTATTTCCCCCCTGTGCCCCCACTGTAGCAAAAACTGACAGTTTAACAACTGTTTTGAAAAGCTCCCATGAAAACTTTCATTTCATACTCATATCGGCTACGTTTGATGAATTTTTTTTCAGGGCCACTCTCCTGTACTGTTATCATCGATTAATGGCCAATTTTTTCGAATCCTTGAATGGTTACAAAAACCCTTTGCTAGGAACTCTCTCCCACCTCCTTGACTTGTTTCGCTTATGAGCATTAATTGTAGGTACTCATCTTCAGTCATTCATTAAATTGAATCAAGTGTTCAAAGCATGCACCTCAAACGTTGAAGTTGGGAAAAAATAACTCAAAATTATTCAATCTTCGCATTTAAAACAGCCACTATTTTGTTTTAGATTACTGATACCACTAGCTGAACCCATTCTCAAAGATATACATGACATCTATCATTCCTGAAATTTTCATGCAAATCCTAGCAAAACTGTAGTGCCTGAGTCGGTAAAAAGCGGATGCTGTTCCATAGCCATATGTTGCCATAGTAATGAATGCAGCGCATATTGTTCCATAGTAATACAGGAAAACTCAAACCCCTTTAACTTTGCTAAATATGATTCAATCTTCATGACACTTTCAGGATAGATCAATCTTATAAATAGACATCTACGTACTGAATTGAAGGCTACCGTTAAGATTTTATTCAAGAAAACATAAAATCGATAAATCATACTATTACGAACAAAGTTGAGTGAATTGCGACTTCTAACGTATTTGTTGTTGTTGCACTCACCAAGGCCTACATTCCTGATTTTTTTCAGATTTGTCGGATCACAGGTGTCCAATCGTGAGGGGGGGGACACAAATTTTTCGTGTATTTCTCCTCCCTGTGCGCCCCTCGAAGCAAATTTTGCCAAACTAGGACCTGTTTTGAAAAGTTCTTATCAAGACCTTTCCTTTGATACCCATATCGGCTACCTTCAATTAAATTTTTTTTTCGGGGGTCACTCCCCTATATGGGGAGACCCCCCTTAAATATCTTATAAAATTTTTTTGTAGTTGAAGTTTGAAGAGATCACAACTTTACACCTACACACAAAATTTGATGCTTCTAGCTTAAGTAGTTTCCGAGAAAAAGTGCTGTGACACACGGACGGACGGACGGACGGACAGACTGGTCGCGATACTAGAAGGGTTTTGTAAAATTATTTTACAAAACCCTTAAAAATGAATGAATATAATGTCATACTGCTACAAAATATTTAAATCAGAGAATGAAGCATATAAACTGCTTTAACAAATAAGTGATGATGATGAAGACAAACAAAATGCGTCTACAAGCAAACCAAAATTTAATACTAGAAAAATATTAAGAACACATTATAACAAGCATTAAGATCTCTTTCACTGTATCCAAAGATTCGAGCAATCAGCATAGTAGTTGAAACAAACAAAATACATTGTAGACAATTCTTAACATACTATTGACACGAAAACAAAAAGCAATAAAATGTGAGAGCAATGAGTCTGAAAATAAAGAAACAACTTCTCGAGCAATGAAAGACCAAAAACGATCCATGTAAATAATAATCAGCAAAATAGAACAGGCGCATCTTTTAATGGACATTTATGAAAACGCGTCTCAATGCTGCGCATCACGTTACCCGCGACTCACGGCCAAAGACACCTATCGATAAGCAACGCGCTCCTTAACCGAGCGTTCATGAAGCAAATCCCTATGCCTGAGAACAGCCACAGAAAGGCAAGCCCATTACCCATCAATAACGCGATACAAGCGCCCGCCATCACTATGCAGCCACTTGTATCATGAAAAAACGTGCAGCACGCCTAACGTGGTCAATTAAATCGATCATATCCACATGCTGGAGAATCTCAAGCCCTATAAACAGCGAATCAACCGCCCGGAACGCCACCTATCTACAGAGCTTCCCTAATGGATCAGCAACTCTAATACCTCAAGCTATGAATCCAAGACACGATTCTACTATATATTAAAACGATCATGGATAAAAAACTATCTACCGTTAGGAGCGTATAAGACCCGAGAAACACTTCCACCAAAGATGACTAACAACTATGAATGACAAAACTAAGCAAACACTACAAGCAACGAACATATGAAACATCCTTCCACTATAGATGAATAAAAACCATGGATAGTATCATTACCTACCACTAGAGGTGTCAAACGCTAGCTCCCATTAATTTGAAGCTCACCTATTGATCCTATAAAAACATACACTGACAAATCTTGCCCTCTTGTCTATTAATTGAAGATATGGGACTATCCAGGACTGTAGTCAATATGCCTAGTTTCACTATTTAGCTTTAGAGGCTTACAAAACCCACGATGCACCTGCTGTCTCAAGACATTTACCAACCCTAGACAGAAATCAACTTTCTACCTAGTATGGGAGACTGAGAACCAATCATCTACTACATTCTAATCCTGGAAGCTCACCTGCTTAACCAAGAAATCTTCTTATCAAGACACAATCTTTATTTCCCTAAGACCCACACATACTCATCGCAGGCACCCAACTATACTAATCTTATACACATACCCACATACGTAAGGTCCACACCCTCGCTACACATCTATACCGAACTCATACCTTCTTATCTCAGGCGGCCACCTATACCAACCTAATAAAAGTACCCATACACCCAAGACACACATCCTCGACAACATTTGAAGTTTGTATGGAAATAGTGGTCCAGAACGTACATTCTCTATCTACTCACTCCCGATATGGGCCAAGGCATCAATTTGTTTTTTGACTTTAGATCCGGTTAGGAGGCGTGCGTGGGGGAACCACCACCATCTGGATGTCCCACTCTTAGATTTGGCCGTAACCGTCTTCGGCAAGGACGAAATCGCCTTACGTCTCGCGCGGAGTTAAACGGTTATTCGTCGTCGTGTTTCCTCTCAATCTCTTTC
Organism: Odontomyia ornata; assembly: GCA_963969285.1. NCBI lineage: Eukaryota > Metazoa > Arthropoda > Insecta > Diptera > Stratiomyidae > Odontomyia > Odontomyia ornata. The sequence goes on from OZ017740.1 coordinate 271,260,211, forward strand.
AGTAGGTTACTTCGGCCATTGACACCTTTTCACCAGTCAATCGGTTCGGTTGCGACACTGGTCACCCTTTAAGTCGTAAGTGCGATAATATTTTGCAGTAGTTCTTTGTCCTGTGGAGAAGAACCCGTCCACGACACCGCAAAGCTAGCTTACCAGCGCACTGCCGCGTCCCCGGACGAGATTGACGGAGTTGGAAGGATGCATTTTAGAGGCATCAATAAACCACAAGGTTTCCGTTTTTTTCTAGAATCTGTCCGGCCTTGCCTTTTTAAGTGAGCAAATTTTCGTACATTTCCCCTTCCCCTGCACCCCTCAAAGCAAAACTCCTCTTTGTAAGACCTGTTTTGAAAAGTTCTCATCAAGACCTTTCATTTGATCCCCATATTGCCTACATGCAATGAAACTTTTTTTTCGGGGGCCACTCCCCTATATGGAGAGACCCCCCTTAAACACATTATAAATTTTTTTTTGTGATGAAACTTTGAAGAGGGCATCACTTTACACCTACTTACGAAATCTTGTGTTTCTAGCTTCTGTGGTTGGCGAGAAAAAGTGGTGTGACACACGGACGGACGGACGGACAGACAGGACGCGATTTTAGTAGGGTATTGTAAAATGATTTTACAATACCCTATAAAGTGAGTGGAAACAACTTGTTGACCAGTTTTTACTAAAATGGAGGAAAATGATTTGGCTCTCATTCGATAATCTTTATTCTATCCTTTCTAAGGCATTAGGAAGTCGGTTTCCTTTCTTTTCATAAAAGTATTTCCTTTAATACAAGTATCAAAAAAAATATGCATGCATGAAGAAAGAGATGTTGTTCCTTCGATAACTCTTAGTTCATAGTAATGACATAATAAAATTATTTATTCTAATAGAGAACTCCTTGTGCCCAAGGGCGAAGCTCATTTATAAGTCTAGTCTGTGAATGTTGACAGAAAATTTTGCCGAAGCTCATGATGAATCCCTGATTGAGGTCAGAATTGGCTAACAATGAAATTGATTTAAGTTCCGTCAAACTCGAATTCCTAATTACATGAAAAAGGGATAGCGATTGCTCATTCAGTATTTCCGTCAGGTACTAAATTAACGAACAATCCAAAAAGAAATTTCTTATTAGCATGGACGATAGGTATTCAACCCTTCAAAACATGAATAAGAAAAATACTTAAATCGTTTTCTTTACCTGCTGCTTAACTTTGTGCTCTTTTATTTTCGATTCCCCGCGGTGATTCGTAATCAAAATCAAATATTTCCTCTCGAATTAATGGGTTAGATCTATAGAAAGAATAGCTTAGAGAATTTGGTCTGGCAAAGTTTGTCGATATAAATCGACTGGGAAATTTACAAAGGTAAGTAAGAAACCCTGTATCAAATATATGAGTATTACTGCTTCCTGTGGTTGAGCAATTATGTTTCTTAAGAAACATTTCTTTAGATAGCATTCTCAGATAACATAATTTTACATTTATACTCTTATACAGGGTTTTCCAATAAGAGGTGTTATTTTTATATTAAAAGAAAAAGGCCATTTTTCAATATCAATGATCGGATGTTTATTTGATTATAAAGAAGAAAAGGCAAATGACCACTACAACCACGCTTACAGGACCATGGAATTTTCCATAACCAAATCGCAAAGTAGCTGAGGTCCTCGATAGCCTCACGAATTCCATCTTTGAGGTCTTGAATCGACGCTGGGCTGTTGGCGTGGACCTTTTCTTTCACGTGGCCCCAACGGAAGAAGTCGCAAGGTGTTAAATCACAAGATCTCGGTGGCCAATTGTGATCACCTCTTCGAGAGATAACACGGTCCGGAAACTTTTCCCGTGAAAAATCAATGATTTCGTTGCTTGTGTGGTACATAGCGTCGTCTTGTTGAAAGTAAACGTTATCCAGATCAAAACTATCCAATTTTGGCCATAAAAATCATTAATCATCTCTCGATAACGCAATTCATTCTCCGTAACTGTTGCTCCAGCCTCATCTTCGAAAAAGTGAGGTCCAATGACTCCGCCGGACCATAAACCACACCAAACCGTCACACGTTGAGGATAGAGAGGCTTTTCTACAATAACTCTTAGGTTTTCCGAGCCCCAGATGCGACAACTTTGCTTGTTGACGAAGCCACCGAGGTGGAAATGGGCCTCATCACTCAAAATAATTTTTCGATGGAATTCTGGATCATTTTCATGCATTTCAAGGACCCAATCAGCAAAGACACGACGTTGTTGATGATTGACCGGCATGAGTTCTTGTGTTAACTGAACTTTATAAGCCTTAAGATCCAAATCTTTATGCAGAATACGGTGTAATGACGTTTGTGGAATGCCTAATTCCAAAAAACGACGAGGAATGGACAAACCTGGGTTTTCTTCAACACATTCGGCTACAGCAGCAATATTCTCGGCTGTTCTTGAGTGACGTGCACGGGTTTTATTCTTCACATCACTGAGTTGTCCTAACAGCTCGAATTTTTTCACCCATTTCTGTATTGCGGTCCAACAAAGTGCTTCACGATGACCCCAAAATGTTCGAGTTTTACAAATCGTCCCTGCCAACTTTTCACCATTTTTATCGTTCCATTTTTATTAATGGCGTAGTTTCTACTTGTCAAATGTTAAAAAATGACAGCTTCAAAAGTGACATCAACCATAATAGCGGACTATTCAAAATAACACCCCGTATAAGCATATATCATATTAGTGTGAAATTGAAATTTTAGATAGATGGTTAGGGGGATATTGGTACTATCATTTGTGAAGCCATATTTCACAGCGGTCGAACACAATTATACTGTGTAGAGAATTGACATGAGTTTTTATCGGCTGAATAATTCACTTTAGTTTCACCAGCAACCCTACGGTGTGGTGAAAAAACCAGCCAAATTAATATTGTCTGTTGTTACTAGGGAAGTGCGATTTCTATTAGAAGACATTTAATAAAGAACCTTAATTGTAGGGAATAGGAAGATTGTATTAATGGAGCATTTCACCACACAAACTACTCGATAAATTAGCCAATGCGCTTGCAAAATTTATCCGCAACACGTATGCTGTTTTGGCGGCAATATTATGCCACAAACTTTCTGCATAACCCGCAAAGCGATATTCAGTAGATATAAGTCATCTCTACACCATTTTAAGTAGCTGGAAAGTGTTGGGCGGCAGATTGCTGCTACGTAACCACGTTTTGACGTCGGCCACGTGTGGAAGGACGGACGGTCTATAGACCGATGGCATGACGTGTAGTTGTCAGCGAGCCAGGTGTCAAACGGGAAAAAATGATCTGTTGTAGATTTTCGGTCCTAAAAATCAACGGTTTAACCTCAGGTCGTGCTGGGTAATTGCATTGCATAACCAGCGATTTCGTCTTTAAAGATTTAGAAGGCGGTGCCCCGCAAATGCTAATAATTTTTCTATTCACTTGGATTGTTTCGGATTTTAGTAACAGGCAAGGAAGTTTGGATGGACACCCACTGTACGTTGATGCACAGGCCACGACGCCGATGGATCCACGGGTCCTAGACGCTATTTAACGAACCCCTAACTTCACGTGCAAAGTGGCCATAACTAGCTTCGAGTTGGCTAAGTTCAAATAGTGTGTGTTTTGTGTACCGAAATCGATAGTAAAAAGATTTGCGCGAGGAACGGAAGCGAATTCATAATAACTGCACGTTAGCCAAGTGACGAAAATAAGCAAGCAATGTGAGTTACAGCATTTGTTGCTGAAATCGAGCGCAAAGGAGTGGGTGGGCGCTTTGTTCTAGTGCAGTGAAAGGGTTCAGAGATAGTACAAATGCCGATACGCCAAGAGAATTTGATTTCTTCTCGCTCAGCGTAAGAATAAAACGACTAGACCAATCGTACGATACCACATTAAAGGCCAAAAACATCTGCCCTGCGGTGTAATTGAGTTGTGAAAACGGAAGTTAATTTCAATTTGCAATATCTGAACTTCCGTTCCATTGCCATACACGTCAATTAAGTTCAATCAATTTGATTTTCAGTATTCTGATCTACATCTATATAGCTACAGTAACCAATTGTGCTAGTATAAATATTTGTTTTTTACTATCTATATCTTTTCCTTTAAAAAGGGGGTTTTTGAAACATGTAAAGAGACAAAATCAAATAAATAGCCCCAGGTAAGTTGCAAGAGGAATTCGAAACCCCAGCGCGCATAGGATTAAGCCTTCGCTAAGGTACGCTGAACACCAGCATCATCATATTGTGCAATTAATTTGAAGCGCTCAGTCAGTTCTCCGCTAATGGTCATATCATGGTACGCACGGCTCGAACGGATTGAATGAAGAGCTAAACAGATTTTATACACAGGTCACCTTATTGTGATGTTATGGCTTCCCACCAACTTCAAAGATGCTAATTCTATCTCCCACATCAAGCTGTATTTTGACTGCAGCATTTGGGGAATAATTTATAATCAATCCAATAACAACTATGAAATGATACTCGTATATACACTATAAAGTAATTTATCTCTAAATCGCGCACACTAGCTCATTCTACTCTGTATTCGAAGGCAGCTGCCAAATGTTCGCAATATCAAAATATCTCAGTAACTGCAAACAATTGTTTCAGTGATCTTGCATGTAATTTGAATTACTTTAAAGTTCAATTGCGAGGTGGTGGGCAGAAATTGAACATACTATATGTATGTCACTACTGTACATTCTTTCCAGGGAAAGACAGGATTTGTTTCGGAGAAATTCTTTTACAGAGGAATAATTCTATGCTTTCGAGTTTTCATACAGCTTAATAATGACAACCGCAGCTTCAGCGGTGTAAGTCAAGTGCGGAAATCCACTTATGAAAAAATATTGAGTTATTAAAAAATAATGCGAGATTTCTGATGAGAATTTCTTTAGTCAAGCATTAATCACTGAATTGGTCACTTGGGTTCAGTTGAGATGAATTCTCGATTAGCACCGGTCTAGCTCTGAGCACCTGCCTCCATAATGGCCTCCCTGCATTGCAAAGGTAACCAAGGGAGCAAAACGGCGACTACACATAGGAATTGAGATAGTGGCTCCGAGAGAGAACCCAATCAACCTTAACAATAACAACAATAGCGCCAACACAACCCAGTCAACGATTAGAGCACGAACGTCAACATAATCGATAACCAAGACACCAAAGCCAAGGACAATGACAGTAATGACTAAAAACATCAAAGATGGACAAAACACGCACTGGTAAATGGAAAACACAAGACCTTATATAGTGTTATCCATTTTACGCTTGGGAAAGTAAAGCTGAAGGAAGCACATAAAGATGGAAACAAAATTTTTTATTCAATATAAAGACTGAACTTTGCCATTATACGTGAAATACAACATTATTCAAATGTTCTCCGCAGGACCTTTTATAGACCTCAATACTTTTTAGGGAATTTTCAATGACTTTTCGGCACATTTCCGGCAATATCTCGGCCATAACTTCACGAATATTGGTTTTCAATTGCTCAAGATTTTGAGTATTGTTCGCGTAAACACGATCTTTCGCATAGCCCCATAAAAAGGAATCCAAAGGTGTTAGGTCGCAGGATCTTGCGGGGCAATTTAAATTTCTCTTGCAAAAGTGCTCGATTAGCCTATGTAGTGTGGCTTGTGGCTCCGTCCTATTGGAACCACATGTTTTCCAGATCATAATCTTCAATTTCTCTCCAAAAATAATCGGTTAACATCCGTCCATAGCGGTCAGAATTGACTGTAATGGCTCTTCCTTGATCGATTCAGAAAAATACGGGCCAATAACACCACCAGACCATAATGCACACCAAACGGTCACTTTTTCCGGATGCAAGGCCTTTCTGCGATCACCTGAGGATTTTGAGAGCCCCTTATGCGGCAGTTCTGTTTATTTACGTAACCACTGAGCGAAAAATGAGCCTCATCACTAAAGAAAATTTTGTTCGAAAAATTGTTATCAATGGCTTGTTGTTCAACCACCCAATTCGCATACATTCTGCGTTGTGTATGGTCTTGAGGCTTAAGTTCTTGAGTGAGTTGGATTTTGTACGGATGGAGATGCAAATCCAAATGCAAAATCCGCCACAATGAGCCGTAAGACAAGCCCAAATGTTGAGCACGTCGAGGAATAGACAAATTCGGGTCTTCCTCCACACTTTGAGCAACGGCAGCGATATTTTCAGCAGAACGAATGTTAAGATGATGCACAGGCCTTGCAATATCAATAACCGATCCAGTCTCTTAAAATTTTCTCACTGTGTTCGAAATTGTTTGCTGTGTAGGTCGATTATGCCGACCGTAATTGGCTCGTAAGGCCCTAAATGTTGATACAGCAGAATCGCCATTTTCATAATAAAATATAATAATTTTAACGCGTTCTTCGACTGTTAAATGATCCATATTTCTAAATGGCAAATCTTCAACTAAAAAAAAAAACATGCTTTGGATGACATTTAATTTAAACAGATGTCAAATGGCAGGGCTATACTTTCCCAACCACGAAATGGATAACCCTGTACAACCAAAAATTCTTGCAGCCTTTGGGCGCAGCGAGAGCGTCATACGAATACCAGAGCGTCCGCTTCCGCAGAAGGAGACGTCCAGATCCGAAACAAAAGAGGGAACAGAGGAGATTGAGAACGTTAAAGACGCTTGCATCAATGCTGAAGAGACCAAGGCGTTGGATTTGAAGCAAACAGTGTACGAGGCAAACCTTGCACTAGTGCTTGGTGTTGCTCACATGCCTACCAAAACGACTGAGGCACAGGATACAAGTGTCGAGGCCCTCCCAACAGGTGATATGCTAGGCCGTTCCGAAGAAGTATGGCCCATATAGAAGGCAAGAATGGTCCTGAAGGAAATAAAAGCCAGTTGTAGTGTCCAAAAATCATAAGTGAGGACTTCATGATACCCGGGTATCTATTCTTGGTGCAGACCTGTGGAATATGTCTTGCGACGGGCTACTGAGATTAGAGATACCATATGAGTCGCGCTTGATGGCTATGTAAATAATGTTGAGGCTCTAGTTGCTGGATGCACCTTTGAACAAGCACAACTTAGGCTAGGTATGCTAATGCGCTGTGTGAGCGACGGGATGCCTGCTCGTGGGCTGAGTCCAGCACTGGAGAAAACTGAAACGGCCATATTGACCAAAAATAGAATTCCTAGAGTAAGGATGATCCGTGTTCGAGACATATTCATCGAATCGAAACCAGTGGTAAAGTACTCGGGGGCTACTGATTAACTCAAAGATGAGTTTCTCTGGGTAAACCAGGGTAACGGCTGAGAAAGCTGCTTCAGGCGTATCGGTTCTAAGTTGACTTATGGCGAACGTAGGGGGACCCAACCCATCCAGAAGATGCCTCTTGATGAGTGCAGCAGGGCTGCTCCGTACAGTAGATCTTACGTAGATGTCTTGTGGAATGTTTAAGGAGAGCAGTTTATCCGAGTTAGGTACAAACTGCCATTAGAGCAGTACGGTCCCCCGGGCTGACTGTCTCTAGGTGTGATCTGGGCCAGGGGCATCGAAAAGAGGCTCTTTATATGATGCAGTCAAAGAGGCTTTTGGAGTGAGCGCTACTGTAGCCTTGCTCCAGCCCATGGCAATGCGTCACAGAAGTGTCCGAGATGAACATGAGTTCCTTGGCATAACTGAGGTTAGAATAATGCTCACATGACTTTCGTGAAAAGTAGGCGCAATACATAATTAGCAAGGACAAAATAAGAATTGGCCGGGTTATTTGCAGGATGCGGAAAAAAGCAGTACCTTTTCATGGTTTTTAGTGTGTTGGTTATAGTCATACCAAAAAAAGATTGAAGAGGTCTGATAGGAGGGCACTGTGCTACAAGTATAGTAAAGTGGACCATAAAATGAAACGATGCATGAGTGAAACACGTTTTATCGTATTGAAGGACACTGGCCCTAGTTTGGATGAACTTTAGTATGTTCTAGAGACATGCAAGTATCAGGTATTCAAGGAGGCTCTAGCCAAGGCTAAAACAGCGCTGCAATGATCCGTATCTTGTAGATAAACTTACATCGCATTACTGTAGCCCATAACCTGCTGGAACTGGTGGCGAATTAAATGAACGCCAACTTGTTGCTGCTCAGCAACAGGAGTTCGTTGGAATAGTTCCCTGGTGTATTTGGTATTGCCACCATCTGGGTGCGAGAGAGCGCTTATCTGTGGGTGCAGAATCTTTGGCAGGGGAATGGCTTTGCGTGGGGTCAGTGTATGGATAGAATAACTTTTAGTATGGATCTTACCCCCCGCGAACCGTTACTGTCCTTTCAGGCCAGATTCTATGCTCTGGAAGATACCATCTTGAGCGCAGAATAGTGCGTTCTCACTGGAGGAGACTTTTAATGCAAAAGCCATTGAATGGAGTATGCTTCTCTAGGATGCTAGAGGAAAACAAGTGCTGAACATGGTAGCCAAAACTGGCCTTGTTATGTTAAGCACCGGCAACACTCCCAGATGTAACATTTACATCGGATTCCCTAGTATCAGGGATACACAACTGAGTGATCACCATTATATAGTGCTTGAAATTATGTTCAGTCTCCTAGCCTCAAATGGATCTTGAGAAATGTGTTGGCTTACTCACGGCACGGGAATCTGTGCCGGAAGGTTCATGAAGAGTGGAAGACTAGCAGATATGGGAGCGTTGAACTCAAATATGAACATTATCACGTCTGCTTGCAAGTTCTCTGTGCCTCGAGGGAAACCCCGACACGATAAGCTTCCAAAGTAAATGTCACAAGCTACAACAAGAGGCCCAATGGGCATGGAATTTGGAAGATCCATGCATAAACCTAGTTGTATACAAGTTACCTAGGAAGCGTTTTCATACACATCATAACAACAGCAAGACCAGCTGCTGGCGAGATCTGGTGGGTGAAATAAACAAGGATCCATGGGGCCTGGGCTAAAAGCTGATCATGTGGAAACTTATAACTCAACGATGTCCCTGCATATACAATGCGGAAAAGATGGACGTAATACTATCAGATCTTTTCGCTACACGCCTCGTTTTTATTGAAACTATCCCCGATGTAACTCCAATCTCGTATGATAGACTCCTGAAGCTGAAGAAACCAGATGAGTCACATTTGATTGCCAATACGAATGAAGTTGCCGCGATACTCGCTGGATGCCCGATCAAATATGCGCAATAAAGGCTTGGTACGCTAATGCGCCAAGTGAGGGATTGGATGATTGCTCGTGGTTTCAGCTTAGCACTGGAAAAAATTTAAGACATCATCCTGACAAAAAAAAGATTTCCCAGCATCAGGACTATCAACATGAGGCAAATGCTGGTAGAATCAAAACCAGTAGTAAAATACTTGGACATATTAATAGACTCGAAGGTGAGCTTTACTGAGCCAATCGGGATAACAGCTTATAAGGCGGCAGGGAAAGTAATGACACTTGTATGTTTACTGGCCAATATAGACGGACCCTCGTCATCAAGAAGATTACTCTTGATGAGCGCGGTACAGTCTGCATTACTTTACGGAGCGGCTCTCCCAGCTACGAACTGCACTGAAAGCGGTTGGCATAGGTGCAAAGATAAGGAGTGCTAAGAATTGCACGTGAATATTGAACAGTCCTCAGATTAGCAGTGCTAATGATAATAGGGGTAATATCCATCGCCTTCCTTGCTATAAAGCGTACAAATATTTATCCACATAGAAGCAAAGGCAATTGCAATGTGGTCACCATTTAAGAGAGACAACGCAATTTGGTGATTGGCAATATTGTTCGGAGAGTGATACACAGAGAAGATGGACTGCGCATGTGATTCCTGAATTGAGGCGGTTGTTCGATCGAAGGCATGGTAAGATTGACTTTTACTTTACCCACCTCTTGAGCGGGTATGGATGTTTTTGGTCTTAACTGCACACGATTGGTAAATCACAGTCTCTCAATTGCTTATCTTGCGTAGGAGAGGTAGATGAGGCCTGCGATATATTTTTTACGTGAAAAAGATTGAACACGTAACGTTATGAACTTCTCAATGAAGTTGGAGTGTTCTCCATTGAAACTACAATCGGAAAAATGCTCATATCCGTTGAAAATGGAACCACGTGAAAAATTATGAATGTGCCGTTCTGGAGAGTAAAAAAGTCATGCGTGAGCATCAGGAGGCATCAAGGAGAAAGGATTTAATGTATAAAATAAATTTTTTCGCAGTAGTACTGAATAAGTTTCCCCCATTGTAGCTATTCCAGCAATTTTTATCTAGAATGAAGAAATTGATTTGGCACAGCTTCTATCAAACTTTTTTTGTACTTCTTAGAGCATTTGAAGTCACCTATCATTTTTCTAAATATTTCTGAATGTGGGCGTTTGAAGCTATATTTAGTATCACTTCAAACACTTTGCTGATACTAAGCAACAAGCTGATTGGGCGATAGCTTTTAGGGCACGAAGATTCTTTCCCTTTCTTCAAGGTTGGTAGTACCTTGGCATTTTTTCAATCATTTGGGAAATGTGAACTGCTCAACATATTGTTGACCAATGCGCAATAATTCCTAACAGCGACCTCAGACAAATGTCGGAGAGCTATATTTGGAATACCGTCAATACCACATGATTTCTTGTTGTTTATCCTGCCAAATATGCAACATAAGTCTTTATAGCAGAGAAAATAATCAATAAGATTCAAGCTCAGTATGAGATCATATGTTAATGTTTGATTGAAATGAAGAATTGATTCACCATTCAGGCTTGATTTGAAGTCGGATACTTTTGCTTCAACGACTTCTGAAAATATTTGATTCCCTCTTTCAGAGTTTGGTGGATGAACCAACTCAAAATGTGTTCCAATCAGGGTAGGTTTTTGCAATCCATCGTATAAAATCTTGTTTCCATTCCTATACGGAGTCTTACTATCAATTTCTATACCAGACCTATCTGGTAGATTTATCTCATAATTAGCGATTTCAAGATTCGATAACTTCACTCAAGACTTCTTACAGAATAAGCTGTTCACTTTTGTGAAAACGCCATTTGGGTCTTGTGGGCTAATACCTCGACGTTTTTCCACCCATTGATTGCTAACGTCACTCCTGAAGTATGAACGGATTAAGTTCCGGACATTTTTCAGAAGTAATTTCAACAAAGCCAACAAGGGATGGTTGAAAATAAAGTTTTTATTTTAGCTCCATCTGAGCCAATTTGCACTCGCTGGGAGCATGGACATCTTCACACTTTACAGCTCAGTATTTCATGGCGTAGTTGACAGCCAAATGACCAAGCCCTTGACACCTATAGCACTGGCTGACCTCCCTCTTCGGGAGGCGTTCCCACTTCATCACTCGGAAGTTCAAATACCTTGGCACTTTTACTGCTTTTGCTTGAAATTTGGACTAGGTAAAAAGACTAATTTTACGTTCGATAATCGATCTCCATGTTGCAAAGCCTTTAACAGTGGTAAATACTATTTCTATTGCAACTTCTTGAAGCAGCTGAAGGAAATCGACTGTGTCCTCTCCGCAGTCAAGCCCCTTGAACAAAAAGGTCGGGTATTTCTCGCTCTTGAGGGTGTACGTAAAGTGCGGAACCTCTCAAGAATTCACCGCACTTTTTGCTGTCTGAAAGTCAACCAGTGACATTGTTTCAATGATCAGTTTGTCGGCATTCACTCTTTTGATTTCGAAACCGTTTTATTTATTTTCCGCTACCAAAAGCCGAACCATACCTTCGCCAGCTTGCCCAAATACATTGATGCGTGGGGACTTTTCGTTCTTTGTATTAATATTGACTGACGGACCAGCAGACAAAACTTTTGGTTTTTTCTCCCTATATTTAATTTTTAAATATTCGATGAATATACTACGAGGTTTAGTAAAATAATTTTCAGAATTTTCGCTACCGTTGTCCTCTTCAATGTTCATTGAATCGTCTAGCCCAGCCGTTTGCTCAACCTTGCCAGAGGAAATCTTCTTGATTATGTTCCTATTGTTGTTCCTTTGGTTTTTTGTCTTTGGTTGCTTTTGACTTTACTTCTTTTTCTTTTTGGTGATTTCCAAGTATCTCTTCTTGCGACTGGATTATTAGTCGGAGTTCCTCATTTCCTCTCTCATACTTCTCCACTTTGTCATTAGCTTTGACTCGTTAATCGATTTTGACGACGGATAAAATTTTCAATTTATCTTTTTTTTCATTATTCTCGAATATTCGCTGTATCTTCCCCCCTCCATCGTTGGCGATGGATGTGATCGTTCTATTTGATAGCTTAAGCCATTAAGCTCCTCTATCTAGTTGCTTTTGCAGCAAGATTTGAGACAATGTTCATAAATCGGGACTTCCTTTGAATGTCTTTCGGCTTTTTGGGACTTCTTCAGAAATGAAACTTCAGGTAATCCGATTACCTGAAGTTTCATTTCTGAAGAAGTCCCAAAAAGCCGAAAGACCAGATGCTCAAGAGGTAAAAGTAGGACATCGCCTTGCCAACCCCCCCCCATGATAATTCAAATATTAAAAAATTTTTTTTCAAATATACAATTATTGGGAAAAATTTTTTTTTTTCAAAAATTTTTTTTTATTCGAATGTTTACAAAGTTGGGCGAATTTAATCAAAGAGTCACGGTTCATTTTTTACAATATTTTTCAGAATTTGCAATAAGTCGAAGCAATTCTGAATTTTTCGGGTCCATTAAATAATTGTAAAATTCGACGCAGGAATATGATTTAAAATTCATTTTGATTGAAATAAGAGAACGAACAGTTGAAACAGACAATTGGTTTCTTTCGTCGGTCCACTGCGACTTGGTTAAAGAAAAAGACCTTTCACAATTTGCGTTATGTCCCGGTATTGCGAAAAAGAATTTCGCAATTTTCAAAATTTCGGAATACGAACATTCGTCACGATTCGCAGAAAAAAATATACAAATTTTGTCATTGCACGATTTTTTGAAAAATTGTAAATCCTTTTCTTTTTGTTTTTTTTCAATGAAGCTAATCAAATTCATGGTTTGATCGAAGATTTTACTTTCGTCAAAATCCACCTTCTTGTCTTGAAGATAAAGAAGAGTGTCGGTTATATCGTCATAATTTAATTGCGTATCGAGGCGAAAATCAAGCCACTTGAAAATCTGAAACAAATTATATGGAAATACATTTTCAAAATGTCACAATCCAACAATCATGTAGAAAAAAATCAAAAATTTACTCGTAAATCGGAAAGAGAAGTCGTCCATTTCGAAAGATATTCTTCAGCCTCTTCATAAACTTGAATCGCTTTGCAGGTGAAGTCGTCACATTTTTTATCTTCTCCATCTTCTCGTAATTTTTTCAAAATACTTTTGACAGAAAGTGGCAAAAATTTACTCTTGATTCGATCACGCAGACCACGGCTCACAGTGTTAATTATATTGATGACCTCAACGACACTGTTTTTTTCTTTTTCCAATTCCTTGATGTTGTCGTGAAAGAGAGTCATATAGGAGTGAGTGAAAAACAAGAAACACTCGGCTAGATCGTTTTCAAAAAATGACTTCAAAAATGCTGGAGGCTTATCGATAGACTTGAAGTAAGATTGTAGAGGTTCGAACATCAGCAGGATTCGATGAACCACTGGATAAAGGCTGAGCCATCGCGTTTTACAATGGTATAGAATATCTCGATATTCTATATCGACAAAGTCACAAAATTCTTCCAATTCTGCTGATCGAAGAGTTTCATTCCGGAAATATTGATGAATCTTGTAACAGATGGTGTCGATGTCGAAAAGATCAAATAGTTCGAGGCCATGCCGACTGGAATTGTGGATAATATGGGCTGAGCATCCCATACCAATTAAATTTTTTTCTGTTTTTCCTTCCAGGAGTTTGTGAACATTTTGTTTGCCCTTGCGGTTCAATCCACCAAAATTCAAATTTGCGTTATCTCCCGAAAACGATACTAACTTTTTTTTTGAGGTCATGCTTTTCTAGTAAATTGAAAAGCATTGTGGCAATGGTTTCGGCTTTTTCATTAAATAGATTTGACAAATCCAGCAGCTTAACTGTAATTCCGCCTTGCTCATGTTCAAAAAATTGGATCATGATGGGGAATAATTTTATTTTCCCATAGTTGCTGGCATCTGTACTTAGGCTAACGAAAGAGGCTTTTTGGAGGTCCTTTATGACGATACCCATAATGTGAGGAAACAAAACATTGCAAATGATCGCTTCCGTTTTTGTCCTAGCACAAGAGATCTTCGTAGCGATGGCAGAGTCTCCAAATATTTTGCGTATCAAAGCAGCATTGCAGTCTTGCGATCTAAATGATTGATGATGCGTGACGACTTGATAAGCGAGGGCACCTTCAGCAGCCGATATTTTCGCCTCTTCTGTGGAAAATCGTTTGACCATGAAACTGTCAATTGGCTTCGATGTTGATGCGCTTTGAATGTTGCTCCGATGTTTTGGAGTCTCGATATGTTGTTCCAACTGGAGGCTTCCTTTGGAAACTTTTATTTTATTTTATTCTATTTCAATCTATTTTATTTGATAACATGACAGCAAAAAAGATGTTGATTTTATATGCACCCTAGCAGCTCGCTCGGAACTTTACGTGAGACTTTAGGAAACCTTACTAAAGTTTCCTAAAGTTTCAAACGCGCAAAAGTGAAACTTTGTGTGGAACTTTAGAAATTTCTTATAAGTGATTTTAATGTTTTATGTTTTTAATTTTCAACATTGCAGTTTGATAGCTTATGAGAAAAATATCGAAATAAAACAATTTTTCATACAAAAAAGCACTGAAAATGATAGAAAATATTGCTGAAACTCTAGGTTATGTCTTTGTTTTCCAGGTCGCCATTTTATTTTTAGCGCGCGAAATATAAAAACACATTTTTTAAATTTTTAGTAAGGTTTCATTTTTGCGCGTTCGAAACTTTACGCGAGACTTTACGAAACTTTAGCTAAAGTTTCGAGTGAGTTGCTAGGGCACCAGTAACCAACTAAAAATATCATGCTTACATATATAAGATTCACTTCAATCCACAAATGATTTTTTTAAAGAGAAATTTGAATGAAAACGAAATAAAGATATGGAAATACGCACCCTTATTAGCGATATTAATGTTAATGTCACACAATTTACACTTTGCTACTGACTCGTCAAGAGTAGAAGAAAAGCATTGATATTTTGGGTTCTTACGCAGTTTTTCCGAAAAGGTACATTTCCTTTTCGGCATGGCGAAAAACAATCACTTAATAATAATAGCATAATGACGATTGATTGCGATAAATTTTCGTCGATGTGGAAAGATTCCAGTTGACTCAAAACAAAACAATACTGACTGAACAACGAAAGAATCTTGCTCTTATTTATAACCTCGCCTCTCCCACCAGTATTCCTTTACTATGCTCACCAGCGTCCCCACAGTGAAAGTAAGTTTCGTGTTCGTACAATAATGGCTATTGCATGTCAACGACAACACTCCGATGCATACAAACTCGATAATTAAAGTGTGTTCAAGCAATTGCTTCGAAGCACTTTTCTCTCTATCTAACTCATTGTTTAGAAAGAGAGAAAAATTATTTGGAGCAAGCCCTCGGACACGCTTTTTCACGCGCGGGATTTTGAATTGTGATATCTCCATCTTTTTTTTCTTCCAAATAAAAAAAAATGAAAAAATGTATTACAAGGAGTAAATTATGAGAAAATTTCATCCTTTGATTGAAAAGTAGGACGTTTGGAGGATTTTGTGAAGTTTAGGAGGACAGGAGGACGGGCAAGCAAAAAGGAGGACATGTCCTCCTAAAGTAGGACGTCTGGTCACCCTGGTAATCGATGTGTGTTCGAATAATTCGATGGTGATGATTTTCAATTAAAAAAATTAATTTCCAACTGACTCTTGTATAAAATTATTTAATTTTTGAAAATTATTAACAGGACAGATTAAAAATACGTTTGTTTGCAACGACTTGTAGTAATCCAGCAGTCGCCTAAATAAACTGCTCGAAAACCTTCATAACACCTACCCGAAATTTTAATTGCAGATTCGAAGAAGATATTTTTTTTTATTATTTCAATTTATAATTATGAATCATAAAACATTTTTGATTTCTCTTTATTTTTATTAAATATAATTTGAGATCATTTTTTTCTATATTAAATTTAGACTTTGCGTTATAGTTATATTCTTTATGATTGTTGCCTTTTCCTTTTATTATTTAAATTTTCCTATAACATTATTATAACATTATTTTTTATTCCTTAAAAAAATTCAAATCTGCCATTAAAATGCGGATATGGCAACATCTTATTCCACTGCTAATGCACGTATTGCATTGGTGAAGGCAAATGTGTAGCGGAATGAGTTGCAAGTGGTTCCGCAAGGTGACAACGAGCAACGGGCGGAAGTCCGCTGGAGATTGCGAAACCGCAAGCACGCCGAGGAGCCTGTCTACCAGCTAGCTAGTCAGGAAAAGTGAAGCTTCGATTGTTTCATTGTGCTTGCCTGCATATCGTATCATGTCTATCTGTTCCGAATACAAAGCAAAATATATTAAGATCGCGAAGTTTAATTTACAATCTTTAGATACATACATATGTTGGTTAAATCACGATAGAAGTATAATGTCGCAACGGGAAATGTGTGCTGCTAGAAATGCTAGCAATTGAAACAAAATGAGTAGTATAATAGACGATCAATGTGCTGTGTCTCGATCCTCGGGTTGTGCGAAGTTTCAACCTTGGACAATAATTTCCGTAAATGGCTGATTGGACACGATAAAGTGAATTAAAAAGATTTGCAATATGTGGAGGCGAAACATTTCATGCATGATGCAAATATTCTCGTTATCTTGAGAGGAAGTCGTAGAAAAACAAACCCCAAAATTTGTCTGGTTTTTCAGGATTTTTACTTGTCTTCTCTATATTTACCGTTCCTACACTTGTGCTTTGCACATAATGCAAACACACGTGCAAATGTGACGTTTGAAGACGTTTGGGGTTGTTCCACATTGGAATATATGTGTTTGTGCTGATGGCTTTATGAACAATATTTACATTTGGAATACAGTGAATGGCTATGGAAGTGCATCAGGTCAATATTTTGGTTGATAGATTTCGAGAAGAAATTACGTCATCATTATAAAAGCACACAGCCAAAGTCATCTTACTCAAACGGCACAAACAAAGGGGTACCCTTGATATTGGAACTAGTGTTGTTCATATTGATCAACTCCCTTCTTGCCCACAATTTTTGGTACAACCAAAACATTAAATAGGAGTGTCGTCTATGGCCGAACCCGATAACAATCAATTGCTCTCTGCAGTGAGGGAGGGGCATCATAGCAACACGACCGTGGCGCTAGGTTCACAAGCTTCCAGTAGCCATTCACATTACAATAGCCACCAAAAATAGTAGCAAAAATACAAATCGGAAAAAAACTCGTGAAATCTACGAACAAAATCGACACATAACAAAAGGAACAACGACTCCTTGTGTGACTTTGGCAACACAGCGACGTTGACAACGTCTGTTAGAAAATAGTACCAATAAGAATGGATCTATTCGGTTGCATAAATCTCAATCACAAAATCCTACATCCAAAAGATATGAACGAAAACGGATATCGGACCAAATAATTTATTGCACCCCGGAATGGAAAGAAATTTTATATAACTTTTGACGGAATCAGCGGAACGCCCGTACTCCAAAGAGCTCATTTGTCTCCACCGATAAGCAGGAACTTAGCTAGATCGTGTATGAATTCACATAGGTAATATTTGAGACATAGCATCTTTCAACTTAATTTTTACAAGTCGCTCGCGTCAACATCTAGGAAACCAGCAAATCAAAAATAATCAGTTGTTAGTTTTAAAAATCCGTTACAGGACTACCCACTTCATCAGCGGGCGCCCGGCGAGGATGATGGTGAGCATCCTTTTCGTTTCCTTTTTTTATATTTCTTGTATTAAGTATTAATAGATGTGCATGTTTTATACCTAGTTTTGTTTTATTAAACAAAAAAAAAAAGAATTAATCAAAACGGTACAACTTAAAACTAAACAGCAGTCTATCTCGGTTTGAAATAAATAAAACAATATAAAAGCAGATTGAAAACTAAACCCATTGTATGAACCTTACAGTAAACTAGGTAAACCATTTTAAAACCTGAAAAAATTCCGATGGTTACATTTTCTATTTTTGATCGTAAGTGATGGAAACAATTTGATAGGCTCAGCTATTAAAAATATACTGAAACAATTTCCTTTTCGTTACTTCTAAAGTATGAAATGTTTTTGTAGTTTTTTTACTTCCATTTCCAACGCACATGGTGCATTTAATCTATTTTTGAGTCATTTATTAGCTTGAAATGTTCCTTGTTCGCCCACAGTAATGATGGATCTATTAAAGTATTAAATTGGCGACACGTTTTTCGTTGCTACACAAAAATGAGAAAAAAGTTAATAAACACAGAACCAAACTAATAGTAATATTATTTGATTAATATTTTGCATTCTTAAGAGAGGCTAGTTTGGTAAGCGTTTTCGTAGTGAGATTAATAATATACTTTTGTAATAATTGCATGCAGGCATAAACTTGAAACGATGAAAGCAATTTCAAAAAAGGAATAAAAAAAATAATAATGAATTGCTGAAATACCCAAAACTCGGTCTTTCCTTTCCTCTAACCTGACCAGGTATGGAACCCGCAACGATGGTCGGCTCCACCACTAAAATGAGCTAGTCATCGGGCGCGCTCTCCCTTTTTATTCTGTTACAGGGGTAGAGTGGCCTTCCGCTCACGTGCCCTTTTTTGGTGTAGTGGAATAACACAAATTTTTCATGATTTTCAAAATGTCTGTGTAGGATACGGGTGCCAATTGCCTGGCACAAGTGTAAGCGAGCTATAAAAAAAACGGAGCTCAGCTAACTAGCTTCGCTTAACTACCGCGTACTCGTGCTTGACGACTAGCATTTGCGGGATCATATGAGGCGGTTTCTTGTCGAGCCAGGAAGCTACATTACAAAATATATATCACGCGTACTCTACTCTACGAGACGTACCAATCAGTTTTTATTATCTTTAGAAATGTTCTATTATGTGTCAATTAAGCTACTCTGCAATGATTCAACATTTGTTTCTCGTTAAAGTTAGTGGACACGGAGGCTTGAGACAAACGCAAACTTTACTCAAAAACCAACCGCTACTTTCTCCGAGGAAGGGCGTTGTATTACAAGGGGAACGTCGAACCTAAAGATGTTAACGTGGCTGAAGTGTCTCTGCCTAAAGGATGGAAACTTGACGAATGTAGTTTGCTTTACACTGGTAAAACAAAAAACTAAGCAGTTTCGACCTTATCTCTTCAGGAGCAGCCACTCCTGATCACCACGGGGCTGCTCGACTGCTTATGATTATTACAAGAATAAAATAAATTGTCAGGGTGAATCAGACTTTTCTTTCCAGCATGTCCTTCTCTTCCAGCAGGAAAAGTAGCGAACGGTAAGTATGCCGTTCAAAGGGTAGGGTTGTAGAAAACCACGGTTGGCCGGTTGCGCGTCGCGTTCGGTACGCGGTACCATAGTTTGTTTTGAGTTCTTCCTTGGAGTCTTTTATTTCGCAGTTGAATTAGAGCAGAAGATTTTTCGGTACCGCGTCGGGAAAAAGTAACAAAAAATTCGGAATCGCGAATTTAAACCAAGTTTTTGGTGTTGTCTGAATGGAAGTTGAATGCGGAATAACGTAAGAATAGGTTTCTTTTCCGTATGTTGTATTTTTATACGGTTTTGAAACGGGCACTTGATGGTGGCTGAAACAACGTAATTGAGCGTAATCCATTTGAAAGACCTGGGACCGAAATCCTCTCCGAACTAGCTGGCCGACAAGCAGTCACCGCGAAATGGATTATGGGTGCACGGACTGGTTGACCGGTTGGTACCATTCGTTGGCACGACTCAGACTTCACGTCTAGAACCGATGAGAGGTCGGTTCAGATTTCCTTCGGGAAATCTCTTCGTTCGAGCATTTTGACACGAAAATCGTCACAAATTGGCCACGTTTATATTTCTCATTTGATGGGAAAATTCATGCAAATTATGTTTGTATGAGTTTTTCACTCAAACGGGAAATATATGGCTACGTCTACAATTGGATCTTGATCCGGTTGGGAGGGCGCGAGGGGGCACCGCTTCCACCTGGATGCCCAACTCCATAAGTATCGTCGGTAACGATGACGTCTCTTAAGTCCGTCTATTTTCTCCAGGCTCAATTTGTTCTTTGAACAAGGAATTTCAACCCTTAGTAGGTTACCTCGGCCTCGACACTAGTCGATCGGCACTCGACCCTCTTTAATTCGTGTATGCAAAATTCTTTCGCAGTGGGTACTTGTGCTGGGGACAAGAACCCGCTACACGACACCGCAACGTTAGCCTGCCAGCGCTTTCACGCGTCCTCAGACAAGGCCAGTCTCGGCGAATCCTACCATCTTCTTTCGCCGATGCAGTAGATCATCGCTGCAGTCCTTCACGGACATATTTACCTACACATTTCACTACAGGCCACTAGACGTAGAATCCAACTTCGAACATATGCACCATCACAAAAGAAACAGGAAAAAATTGATTTGGCACCGCTTTCATACAATTTACGAGTATTTTATCTTTTGTTAGGGCTTTTTGAAGTTGTGTGCCTTTGTTTTCTTTTTTTTTGCTTTTGAACGGGTACATTTCATAGAATTGTTTCTTGAGTCTATTCATTGTTAGTGCATGCGTATCTTAGATTGATTACAAAAGCCTTCCTATAGGAGCGTACTTCTGTCTGCGCAACGTGTTCCTATAAAAATTGGGGCGTTGCTTAGTGTAATTTGTATTTATTTTAATCGCTGGATGAAATATTTCTTAAATTGCCTATATGAATAAAAAGTATCCAGTCATATTATAACATTCGGTTAGGCAATAAAACGATTCTATAAAAATAAAATTCATTTAGATAAACCCAAACACTCTACCCCTCAGAACCTCGAGTTATATCAGTTTGTTACTACATAAGTTCTTTCTTAACGTAAAGGAATCCGTGCAGGCGTTCGCCCTCTAAATTCAACCCCAATTTATTGACAAAAACATGCAACAATTCAGGTCCATTGAACTTTTCCGAAGAATTCTCCGCAATACTGAATAAAAATCTTCAGCCAAATACACTGCTAAAGTGGTAGTCCACACTAAATCAACCCTAAGCAATGCAGAAAGCCAAAATTCTAGCAACAAGCAGTGAGAGGGAATAACAGAGCTCAACAATGTTATAATCAATTTTCAAAATGCTCCTTCTGTCGTTGCTACCCTCTGTTTAAATCGCGTTCTTTATATAAGTCCTCATGCATTTACTCGTGAATTCCAGTAATCAATATATAAATCCTCACTAGGTTTATTTGGACACTTCCGCTGTGTTACGCTAAAAACCGAGTTGTGTCACTAAAACTTATCGATTTTTGGGGGAAAAGTATTGAAATTGACTCAGGAAAATGATAATATTCCACCACGCTCTTGCCAGCAGCCCTCTTTCACTTTTCCCTTCTCCTTTTCCATGACATTAGCATCAAGTACTGGAGACGGATTATAATATCCAGTTTTGCTTTGGAAGGAATATAGGAAAATTATTGAAAAGGCAATCAACTCTAGCTGTGTTGCTCCATTGTATGAAAACATAAGTCCTATAGAGATGTTTGCCAGCAAGGAAACTGAGGTTGATGAATTCCTAGTAAATTTAGCTGTTAAAAATAAACAAGAAAAAGCGTTCCTGATGCACGCACTAAATTATCTTGTCTTTCTTTATGTTACTTTAGAGCTCCTTAACAGCTTTGCGCGATTTACAGTACACACAAGATGTTCATCGTTAAATTTACCATGAAAGAAAAATTGTCGTGTCATTTTTATTCTCCTCCCACTCATCAATGCTTGTTCTTCCTTTGCAAATAAATTACTTACCGAGAACTTTTTTAAACTGAAAAGCATTTCAGATATACTTACGTGCATGAAACGCACAAATGAGGACGTCGTGGGTTGTCGCCAAGGCTACCATGGATGTGAAATTGCTGAAATTTTAGCTGTTATCATTTTGTCAATAGCTTTGTTTGAGTTTACGATTTCATATATTGAGCGCTTCAGCAAGTCCTCCTTTGGACCAGCTATATCGTAAATGGACAGCCGTGAATGGGTCTGAGGCATCGACGATGGAGAATACTAGAGAAAGCATAAAAGCCAATAGTTATTAAATACCGAATCGTCATCATCCCCCAACTATTTTATTCACGCTTAAACTTCTGCTCGTAAAACATTTGTTGTTGTCCCGGTCGAAGCAGCGGTTGAGATTCAATGATTCAGCTTTTCGTTGACTTCCTTTCATCTCTCAACGTCCTTTAGGTCGCCGGATTGTCATAGACACACGGCGAGCGTTGCACCCTCACTACAAAATAATATTCAGGCAGAGAAGTGTAGACTGCGTTCTCTATAAAAATCGTTTCAGGATAAACGGCAAACTGGCGCCGAGTGGATGGATGTTATGAAGTCAGCATAAAACTCTTCCCGTTTGCCAGGACCACAATGTCAGCTACATCACCGACATCCATTACACGCGTTTCGGGGTGGATTCCTGGCAAACCGACAAGCAACCGTACTAGACGAACTAGATTTTATCAATAGCATCTAGCATGCTAGAACTAGCAACTATGCTCGATTCGCGTCTCTCCTGATTGTTAGTCCTGGCTAGATTTCCTGATTTGTTTGTCCGCATTACGTTCAGAAAGAATCTTCTCTTGGACAACTAGAATGGAGTAAATACATAATGTCTAGACAGTTTGGGAGAAGTGATTTGATATCAACAGGGAAGAGAGTGGAAATTATTTTCAAGTGCGGTTGGAGTAAGCTCATTCAGGATTTTATGAGGAAGGAAATGAGAAACTGAGCAAAGTACGATCGTTTCACTGGGTTTACTTTTGAAAGTTTTAATTTCCTTTGAATTCTCTTGAACAGTTTTAAATAGCTTTCCGGAACCAGTAACCAGGAATTAAGGCTTTTCCACAAAATTCACTTTGATAACAAACACAGTTCTGATTGATTTTCCCTTCAGCTCTTTTTCAGGAGCGTTCAAAAAATTCGTGTCGCCACATTGTCTCATAAGTTTTTTTTCCGGCCACATTTCCGCAAGGTTGGTTGATTTTTTCGTTTGATTTTCCATATTTTCATACACAGGCTCATATTTATATGATCCAGAGGACGACGGTGGTTTCCATGGAAACAAATAATCTTTCAAGGACCGAACGACGACATTGGTGAAGGAGGCGAACATGAAGAATAAGAAGATACAACAGATATGAATATTTAGTTCTTTCATATTCTCATATTTCATATCGATATGAGGGAGTGCTTCCTTTTTTCCCTCTGTCATATTTACATACGAAGATTTCGCCGAATCGATGGAAGGCTTTGGATTCCAATGGGGATGGACGTAAGACGTGTGTGGATGTTTTGAAATCATTATGACAAGATTGACTGGGAAAATCATGTGAGGAAATACACAAATGGTTGATGTATTAGGATTAAAGATTGGCGCCGGATTTCAGTTTGGTTTTGATCAAGTTACAAAGAAATATGTGACGTTCATTGATTTGGAAAAGTTCTTAGTCAATATGGTCATTTAGGTTTGTCTTTAATGATGTCACTTCAGTATGGATTGGTTTTCATGCTTTTTCTGAAAAGATTTTCAAAAAATTATACTGTCAAGGTAGCAAGCTATTTGGCATCAATGCTTATTAGTTGACTTTTGAAGAACGACAGTAGTGAAGAGCGTAAGTAAAGGAGATTTTTATCAACTTTAAATTTAATTCATTAACTTATCGGAAAATCTTAAGATACAATAGACTCTTCATTTTCGAACATCATAGCATATGGAAAACCGATAGGGCCAAACTTATTTATTAACGGTTTATTTTGAAAAATTACTTTTGCCAGATAAAATTGAAACGGTTTTCATCGTCTATGGCGTGAAAGCCCAAGCCGGGCCTTGAACTCCAGGATGAGTCTCCCACAATCATCACCGCTCTGCGACCTTACATGGAAGTTGTTCACTTCTTCACACAGCTTCTATTGTGTCTTCCCATCGAGTTATCGGTCTTCCCGCTAGACGCCTACCTTATACTCTACCCTTTCATTTTCTTTTGGGCAGCCGATTTTCTGCCATTCTTTCTACATGGGCCGCTCATTGCAATTTACGTAAATTTACGGGAGAGGAAACTGGTAGATCGTCAAATAGTTCATACTACTCATAGTTTTAACAAAGTCTCCACTTTGTTCCTTGTTTCACTGGGCTATAGATTTACTGGAGTACTTTTCATTCAAAGATACCCTCTGCCTTTTCAGATTCGCTCCTTAGGGTCCATGTTTTACTTCCAGATATCAGCAAAGGTTTACCTAGGGTTCTGTAATTGCGAAGCTTATTTTGCCTGTGCACAACTCTGAACTTTAGAATGGGTTGTACGGAATATAATGCTTTATTTGCGGCATTTATGCAGCGTCCAATCTCATCCGTTTCGACGCGTCTTCCATTCAGGTTTGCTCCAAGCTACACACTTTCCACACTTTCAAGGTTCCACACTTTCAAGGTTCTAGTCGCATATGGTCAGATTTTGTCGAGCTGGAGTTTCCTTTATTTATAAAAAAATTAAATATAACGCTTCCTTTAATATTCGTAATTCAAAAAATTGCCAGGGCAGCGGAATGTGAGCAGATATGGAAGAGACTCATACACAATCGGAAGCTAGACAAATTGATTGCAGAAAAGCAGAGTAATGTTTTGGTAACGCAAGGTAACAAAAAATATAAACCAAGAGTGGAAATAATTCCAGAGTTCGTGATCAATAAGTCAAGCGTAAATTTTACAGACGCCGAAATGGAAGTTTTAAACTAGGGTCTAAATTTTGCTATCAGAACTATGCCACCAACGG
This sequence comes from Odontomyia ornata, assembly GCA_963969285.1. Lineage (NCBI taxonomy): Eukaryota > Metazoa > Arthropoda > Insecta > Diptera > Stratiomyidae > Odontomyia > Odontomyia ornata. The sequence continues at coordinate 271,285,152 of OZ017740.1, forward strand.
ATGACATTATAGTAGACTTGGAAGCAACAATAAAAAATTTTAGCCAAGGGGACAAGCAGAATATACGATCAAGAGTAAGCAGAGAATTATTAAAAAAGCAGCCACACAATAATCGAAATGACAATATAGGAAAAATAATAAAACAGCTCAAAGCAAAAGAAGTGTATTACTTAAAAGCAGATAAGGGTAACAAAATCGTTACTATGGATAAAGATGAGTATGACAAATTAACGTACGAAAAGCTGACAACAGGAAATTGTGTTGAAATAAAACGAGACCCACTACCAGAATCGATTAAAAGATCGGACAAAGCATTGAAAGAAGCGAGCACGATATTTGAAAACATGGGACGCTTAAAAATGCCGAACCCGTCCCTACCACGAATAAGGTGCCAGCCGAAAATTCATAAGCCAGGTAACGAGGTACGAGAAATTATAGCTGACACGAATTCACCTACATACAACATCGCGAAATAGCTAATCAAGGAAATCGATAGCATAGGAATGAATATAGGTGGTAGAGCAGTACGAAACAGTGTGGAACTTATAGAAAAACTTCAAGGGGTCAACATTGAACCGGATGAAAAGTTAGTCTTTCCCAGCATCCCGGTTAAAGAGGCACTATGGATATTCGAAGAATGGCTCGAAAAACGAAGTGGTATCCGAGATTGGAAACGAAAAGTAAGGCAGTACACTAGATTAGCGTCGATATGTATGAACGAAAACTACTTTACCTTTAGGGGTAAATACTTCAAAACGAAGGCAGGCACCGCTATGGGTAACCCATTATCACCATTGTTGAGCGAAGTTTTCATGAGGCATTTGGAGGAAAAAATGGAAAGCAGCCAAATCATGCCCCGAATATGGTGGAGATACGTAGATGACGTGGTAGCGGTGGTAAAAGAAGCAGAAATTGAACAAACCAGAGACAAACTAAACACAATCCACAAAAACATACAATTCACGTGCGAAGTAGAAGCAAACTCGGAACTACCATTTTTGGATATCCTGATAAAAAGACGCGACAATAAGGTGGAATTTGGAATTTATCGGAAAACGACGAGCACTCAAAGGACGATCACCTACGATTCTGAGCACTCATACCAACAAAAATGGCGTCTTACCACTCGATGGCACACAGATTGTTAACAATTCCGATGAGCGAAGATGAGTTTGCCAAAGAACGAGCATATATACTAGATACGGCGACAAAAAATGGGTTCCCAACTAAGATAATTGGGCATATCATCTCAAAAACCTCGAGAAAATTATCGAAGGATCAATATACGACATTGTTCATGCAAAATAGAAACAATGAAGTAAGCATCAGGCGATCTTTTCCACACTCACCACTAACGGCGGTAATTGCGAAAATATTAAAAAGCAACAATATTCAAGTGGTTACATCCAGTAGACATCTTCAACTTAAATCATTATTGGGAGCCGTAAAAGATTAAAAAAACGAAAAATGAAGTAAGCGGGATTTACAAAACAACATGCCCATAGTGCCCAAAAACCTATATAGGGCAAACAAGAAGATTGATTACCACAAGATTGAATGAACACGTGAGGGAGGCAGAAATAATATTAAGGAACAACAGGAGCAAAGAGCTGGTCAAATCAACGGTAGCGAAGCATATTTTGGAGGAAAGTCACAGCATAGGAGAAAGCGATGTAGAATTGGTTAAGGAAATCACGAAATGGTACAAACTGGACGCATACGAGAGCTTGATAATATCAAGGGAACCAGCTGATGCACGCTTAAATCACGATTTAGGTAACGGATATTCCCCGTTAATGGACATCCTGAACAAAATCAATAGGAAACGAAACCCAGGTAACGTAAGCGATGATGTGAATGGTGCGGGCAACGAAGGCAAAGAAGCGAACGAGGCAATTAACGGCGAATCAGAGGATTAACTTTTATGGTGGGAAAAGGTGTGCGTAGGTAATTATCTAGGATTAAGTAGTTCATTATTGTTTGGAAAAATATGAATTAAATAAATGTGTATAAATAGGTAGGTTAAGAAATAGGAATTGTTAGTTTGCACTGAGGATGGAATAGGTGTTTATTCCGAAACCCGCGGTGTTTGTAAAAATTAATAAACATTCAACAAATATTAAAGGAAGCGTTATATTTAATTTTTTGATAATTGAAGAAGTTCGTTGAAACGTGATTAGGATTATTCACTTTCCTTTATTGTTTGAGACATGAATTTAGTTTTATTTCATTAACTCGTAGGCTAATCTGGTTTGCTTCAGATCCAAGGCTCAGAATCACTTCTTTGGCATCTGAGATGGAGCGTGCCATTATATTAACGTCATCAGCATATAAAGGGGTTTCCATTAAGGACATAACAAATTTATCTATTAATAACATAAACAAGTATTTGAGATATTGAGTTCAAATATGTTTTGGATGTAATGCAAGCATTACATTTTATGAAGAAATTTCGATTTTGTCATATGACTACTACAGGCCCGTCTACAACGGTAAATTCTTTGGACCCAATTTGCCACCACTCTGGTACACATTATGACCGGAACGTTGGCCTATCAGCTCGTCTAGAGTTGCTGGTTTATTGGCATAAGCCAGTGATTTGATATAGCCATATAAAAGGAAATCTAATGGCGTTAGATTGCATTAACGGGGCTGTTGCGAGCGAACAATTACCACCTATGTGCCCACATACAAGCAAGCATATACGCCCATGGTTATCAAAGCATATACTTGTCGTCCAATGTGCATACGCTAGATCAATCCACAATACACTTCATACGTACATGGCAATTCACTTCATACGTACATGGCAATCCACTTCATACGTACATGGCAATTCACTTCATGCGTACATGATAAGCTTCACTACGATCAAGCACATAAGCATTGGGGTGTGCTTCCAGCGAAGTGAAGCCGAAAAGAGAGAGCCAAAAAATGAAACAAAAGCTTTCACTCGCTCAATTTCCCCAATTTTGTCATGAAAGTCTACAAACGAGACGGAGAGTAATAGTTGCCGTGGAATGGGAGCTCACATATTGCATATCCGGCAAATTTCGATGAAATATGGAACAAAAGCTCGTTTCGCGACCATTTATAAACAGTTTATGGAGTCTTATACGAGTCAGTATGTATTCAAGTTCAAAAGGGAGCGTGCTGCTACCCAATTACCATTTAGACGGTTAAAGTATTCGCGATTAAAAGTTCAGCCGAAGATATTGTCCAGTGTTCAACGAAGTGGTGAGGGGTGAGGTGTTGGCTTGAGCCACGAGCCCCTCCATCGGCCTTTTGGCGTTTCACGCCGTGTGGCCACCCCGATCCACAAGCCCGTCTTTTTAGTTCCCTCTACAGGCTGGCGCTCACTTATGTGAAAAGTGATTTACCTGATATTGTTAGTTGGTTGATGTATCAATTTGGTGTTAATATAAGTTTTAAAAAATGAACAATAAAATGAAAAGTAATTCTTTCAAGTGAATTCTCGTCTTTGGTGTTCTGGTTTTGATGGATAGAGTAGCAGGTAAGTGGTGTTACAGGGTGTTTTCTCCCGGGAGCCTTGATGTTGTATATAGGATACACATCAAATTGAGCTCTCAGTTCATACCAGTATACATAGGGTATACTGGTTATGTAACAGGGCGGCCATTAGACAGGACTATTTCTCGAGATAACACA